>CM021103.1:331640962-332349855 GCA_007115665.2 Sequoiadendron giganteum | reverse complement strand
AAGGGTTAAGGGTTAAGGGTTAAGGGTTGAGGGATTAAGATGGAATGGGGGTTGATGGGTTAGGGTTTAAGGTTTGAGCATTGAGGGTTGAGGGTTGAGGGATTAAGAGGGTATAGGGGTTAAGGGTTAAGGGTTGAGGGATTAAGAGGATACGGGGGTTGAGGAATTAGGGTTTAAGGGTTGAAGGTTGAGGGTTGAGGGATTAAGAGGGTATGGGGGTTGAGAAATTAGGGTTTAAGGGTTAAGGGTTGAGGGTTAAGTGTTGAGGGTTGAGGGATAAATATGGTATAGGGGTTGAGGGATTAGGGTTTAAAGGTTGAGGGTTAAGGGTTGAGGGTTGACAAGGTATAAGGGTTGAGGGATTAGGCCTCACTTATCTCACAATACCTCTTTGTCAGGCCTCACTTACCTCCCACCCTACTTTCTTAGGTGTCTCCTTCCCACCCCCTCTCTCCCACTTTGACTCCCTCTCCTTCTCTCAGGTGTCTCCCTCCCTACCTCTCTCTCTTAGGTTTCTCCCTCCCACGTCCTCTCCCTCCCCTTCTCTCTCTCTCTCCCACTCCCTCTCTCTCTCACTCCCTCTATTTCTCTCCCAATTTGTGTCTCTCCCTCTCTCTGAAGTCTCTCCTTTTTAGAGGAACATATTTGGTGCTCGCCAAATTTGGAGAGCACCAAATTTGGCACTCTCCAAATTTGGCCCTCTCCAAATTTGGTGAGTGCCAAGTGGGTTTTACCTTGAAACGGTAAAAATAAGGGTGGACCCCATGATTTAGGCCCACATTCTCCTGTGTTTGTCTGGTAAAATGCTTTATCCAAGTCAGAAACACCTTTTTTTCTGCAGTTGACTTCATATTGTACCAATCTATGCTTGATCCATCACCTTTTTACCACCAATCTGCATGGTAGACAATGTAGAAGAAGATATTTTGAAGTTTCTACATCATTTTACATTATCTGAGGTAATATATTCATTTTGGTAAATTGAAATGTTTGTATTTAGTATATTTATTTGTTTTTGACAATATAAACTAAATTTCCTTAATGATTTTATTAATCATAACAATTGGACTTAGAATTGAACATTGAATTAGATGGGATTTGCATAAAAAAGTTCAATTTTTAGATTTGCATAAAAAGTTCAATTTTTAGATTTGCATAAAAAGTTCAATTTTTATGAGTTTGAAGAACAAAAAAAATAAAAACATGACATTTACTTAACATAAATTTACTTATGAATTCTATTTGCATTGCTTATAGTAGTCCATTTCTAGCATGGCTAGTGGAATTCACTGTATTTCATTCTTTTTTCAACTAATTTGGAATTTTTTTATTTTCATCTAATTTGGAAAACTTAATAGCTTTAATCAATGTTAATGCAAGTGTCCATTAATTTTTTTGTTCCATAAAAAATTTAGCTTCATCACATGTGCTTAGATAAGTTCAAGTGAGTTGACATAGTTGAGAATGCTTATTGTCTTTCTAAGTTACCTCATTGCCAAAGAAATAGTGAATAATGATAAGATATAGCATCACAAACCCTTCTTTTAATCCATATTCTTCATGACTTTGTTGACAATCAAAATTTTGGTTTTGAGAAAAATAAACACAAGAGTCTCTAGTTTTCATTTAGGTGGCAGCAATTTATACCCTAGGTTTGTGATTCTCATTGATTTTCTGTATTGACTGGTTTCCACCCCTCTTTGCATCAAGTTTTTGTAAAATGCATTACTTACTTTTGTTCTATGTGTGTTTGTGGACATGTAGCATTCAAGGTCATGCCGAGGAAATGAATGAAGCCTCTAACACCAGAAGCACATGCAGTTAAAAATGCAAGGAGAAGAGAATAAAAAAATCTAGCTTGTGAAGCAGAGGAATTGCAACCCATACAACCACAAATTCTCGTGCAATCTAAGAGAGATGTCAAATTGGAAAAAAAAAGGGCACGAATGAGGAAAGTTCATGGAAGGATAGGAATGGATACAAAAGTTGGGGGCACATCATCAACCATAGGTGAAGCTCAATGCACATCTCCAATTGAAGACACATTGACAACAACACGTGGTTTTCCAGGTACATCGGAAATCACATCTCCAATTGAAGACACACCATAAAAAACATTTCATTTTGAAAGTAGATCAGAAAACACATCTCTATTTGAAGGAACTCCACAAACGACATCTCAAGTTAGAGGTAAAACATCGTTTACATGTCAATCTCAAGGTATGTCATCAATTGCACCTCCAATTGAAGGTACATGATCTATCCCCGATGTTGTTGACCTTCCCAATATTGACACAAATTTACATTTGAGAACTCCTCCTAGAGTTTTGCATAGAAAACCTACATTTTTGATTGATATTGATTCCAATGTTTTGAAATGGACGCCTAATAAGATTCCAAAATGTACATGTCAAAGATATGCATAAAGGATATGGAGTTTGTTTTTTGCGAAGCTAAGTGAGGGTGGAAGATGCCAACTATTTGTTGAAATGATGAGGCAACTCAAATTTTGGCCCACCATGAAGGCTCTTAGGGTAAGAGTTTTGAATGACAAGTGAAAATTCCATTGTAAAGAACTTGATGAGTGCATACGAGTACATGGGTTCCACCTCATGCACAAAGAATAGTTGTGCCACACGACGTGTGATGACAACAACACTGTTAAGTAGTCAAACAAGGAACAAGGTGATCCTTACAAAGGAAAGTAAGTATTTGAAAATAAGTAGATCATCTCTAATGAGAGCCAAAGGAAGGCGTGAAAGAGTGGAGGATCCAAATAGCAATGAGTTATGGGCATTTTCAAGTAGAGTGCCATGAAAAGACACAAGAATTGCTCAAGGCTTGAGATATTTAATTGTGAATTATTGGAAGGATAACACAAGGACCTCTCCTAATCAAAGAGATGTTTTAATAAGGAGATTTGGTAGTAAAAACCATGAGCCACATCCAATGCATTATTTGGATACCAGTCAAACCCATTTTTTTGCTGATTTTGTACAAAAGTTTCTTGAAATTAAAATATTGCAAAGGTATTTTGAAATGCTAAAGCCTTTTTATGTCAAAACAAATCACACATGCACTACTTGTTGTTGTAGGGTTCATATTGAGTTTTCTAACCATTATGATGTTTATCGACGTATATGTGTAGATATGCATACTGACAATGTTTTGCAGGAATGTAACATAATGCCTCCACCTAATTCGTCAAGGAAATTTTTGTCTTTCATTTTATGTGAAAGAGAGGATGGTCAAATTTTCTACAAAAAATCATGTTTGGATGGCACATGTGATCATTGTCATGGCATGCAACATTTTCCAATTTGCCAACACATGGCTAGTACACACACAATTGGAGACAAAATTGTGGAATTTGGCAAATATAAGATAGTGGCATACAATCTAAAAGATGGGAAAGAAGCAAAGAAGTGTGAATTGGTTAGTGATAAGATTCCAGTGTATCAATTTATGGGCATTTTTTGTAATCGGGTGGTTTATGATTATGCAACGCATACACACAGAGCACAATGGTTGGACTCATAGTTCAAGTTATGCAAAGACACATTTCCACTTTGTCATATCGTTTTAGTTGTCGACTTCACTGAGAACTACACACTACAACCATAGAATGAGGTGCAATCATAGTACTACAACTTCGTGCAGGATACTATATTTGTACATATAGCATTCATTCATGCAAATGATAGTACATAGGAAAATAGGAAAGTATTGAGGGAGTATCACTTTTACATCAATGATGATCGCATACATTCTACAGAGTTTGTTCAAGGTTGCTTTCATATGTTCTATGCCGATCTAGCTAGTAGGGGCATATCATTTAGTCAGCATATCATATGGTCAAATAATTGTACATCACAATTCAAGAACACTAGAATGTTTTACTGGTTGAGCAGGATGCATAGGATTAGTGGTGTTCAAAATATTTGGAACTTCTCAAAGGCTGGGCATGGAAAGGGGGAGCATGATGGAGTAGGTTCATGTATCAAAAGAGCCCTAGCACGAGAAGAGTTAAAGTACACAAACAGTGTAAAGTTGATAGATGCAAGATCAATTGTCCAATGGTGCAATGGTTAAATGGGTGTAGGTAGTGAAGTTAATTATTTAGTTCATAGATTTTTTCATTTAGTAGATGATACTAACATTGTAAAATATGAGGATTGTTGTACACTAACAAGATCGAACGTGCTACACTCTTTTAGAAACTCCAATGTAGGTACATGGACTATCCATACAAGGAAGATGGCATGCTTTTGTTATGAATGTACACTTCAATCATGGAATGATTATGAGTCAACAGAGTGGGTTGACAAATGGTCTATAAGAAGTCTAACCCCACTTAACACTTATCAGCTCCCGACGGCTTTACAAATCATGGAGATGCAATCATCCATTGACTTTGATCATGTATCGGACCTACTAGAACTAGGTAATATATCTTACAAGTTTTATTATGTTTCTCAGTAAATAAATCTAACAAGATGAATATATCAATGTAGGGCATGTTTATGTGGTGATCGCAGATGAAGACAATGAAGAGGGTATAAATTATTACCCGTGCCATTGTATCGAGGCCAAAAAGAAATTGGAGTCCCTAGTTATAGACGGAGAAAACATAGAATATCCTACAGGTTCGGTGGTTGTTATTGGAACATGGCTTCAAAGGTATCCAGTTAAGAATGTTGCAGTTTGGTTGTTTGAGGACTTTGACACGCATCGGAAAATTCTTCACTATTCAAACCTTGTCGTCATCACCAACATTCATTTGATCAAATATAAGGGTAGACCTGCGAACAAGAACTTGTGGAAAGTGCGTGAGTCTGACCACAAGGCAATACTCAAAATAATAAAGACTAGAGAAGACCCAAATGGTTCCCTGGATTGATTTGTAAGTATGCACATTGAATTTGTAAAGCCATTTTATTGATCACTCTTTTAGACCAACACATTGCAATAAGGCATTTTCACCATTACTGTTTGATGTCATATGCATTTACAACTGTCATTGATCCTTTTCTGATTGTGACTATAGGTAATACTGAAGTTTGTCAAAGTATATAAGAAAAGAACAACATCGATTGCTGGTGCAAGTGTTCAGAGGGTATGAGAAACATTGGTTGCTGGTGCATTTTCTGGTTGTCAATCTTCTCTTTCTTTTCCATCTCCTAGATTTATTAGATTCTTATATGCTACACGTTTTATGTTAAGCCTCTCAGTGATATATTTGAAATTTATATGTAGGGTCATCGAGAGATGATAAAGTAGCAAAGGGGCACATCACCATTGTAGGACCTTCAATCAACCTCCTTATCTAGCATGCATGAAGGTGATAGTAGGTCTCGTCAGCTGTATGACAGGTATTATTTAGTTATTGCTCTTTTAATGATTTTTATGTGAGTCTATGTCTAAGATTGAGAGGCTTTTGCAGGTTTTTTGTGGACCAAATTCCTATGATACTACACAACCACAGAGAGGCTACTACCCATGTGTTTCATATGGAGCAGGGGATGTACATGTTTTGAACCATTTTGGAATGCAAATAGTTGGGCCAGCTGAGGTGGAATGGAAAAACGAAACTGGGCAACAACTCCTTTTGTCCTTTTCTCAAGTACAATATATTTCATGATTTGTGTTGGAAATGGGAGGATTATTTCCCTGCATGTATTGCTACAAGTATTGACAAATGGGAAGATTTTCAAGATGTTCTTCCATCACTATTGTAATATTTGTCATTAACTTACTGTATTTTTGATATATTAAAATCATGAGAAATTAATACATGAAAATGTGCATATTCCTTAATATATGCCTCAATTAAATGTGTATATTACATTTAAAATTAGTTGTAATGCTTCATGGTTTACATTTAAAGTGTTAATTGAAGACTCCACATTCATAAGGACCTATTGCTACATACACAACCATAGCTCTTGGAGTCTTGAGACACTGACTGACATAGACTTGACAGTCATAGGACATTGACTGTGGTGAGTGAATTTTATTGTCAAGCACTTTATAATCATACACTCACCGTACTTAACAACTAATCACTACTCAATTCTAATATGTCCTTTTCATTTGCACATTGCCATGTACAACGACCCTTCACAGTTCCCTTGTGTTCATACATTCATGATGATTGTCTTAATGAATAACCTTCCTTTAAATCTGTTGTCCTTTGATGAAATGATGATTGTCTTCATACCTCACTTCCCTTGACACTGTCAATTGATTGTACATTTGTTTGTTTCCTATCCAATTCTAGCTGTCCTAAGTTGGATATTTTCAATACCCTCATAATAAGGAAGTGATTGACCTCAAAGAAAGGATATTGAAAAAGGGAATCATCTTCATTACCACTTATAGAAACTACATCATTTACTGCTGCACCCTCCTTTCTAAATGATGACCATGGTTTATTAATCCTTGACTCTAGTTTTATTCCTTGAAAGTGCAAAAGACTAGCAAGAAACACCAGATTATCTAGCCCAAAAGCCATAAAAGAAAATATTATATTCATCTAAATATTATCTAACCTCATTCACAAAACATTTTGATGGACTTTCAAATACCCTAACCAACTATTAGTAGTGATCTTCCTTGAAATCCTGAATGGTCCCTCTATCTGAACATCTAGGGTTTCTTCAATCTATGTTATCTCTTGATGAATTGATATGTTGTTGCTATATTTTTCCAATTAAATGTCATATGCCATCACTTCACACCTGTGAGAACTGACATTAACTTCTTTGTATTCTTCCATTTGAAAGGTTGTAGCACATTTGACTACCATGAAATCTTGAAAAATTGGTAGAAGAGACCTAAAAGGTAACAAAACCCTAATGTCTCAACTCAGTCTTTATTAAATTCAATCATAACAAAACAACCTACTCATGCATGTGAATTTGACTCATTCAAGGCATTAGAGACTAACCTCTTACAAATTTTAAAAGAAAAGGTTGTTTTGACCCTAAAGGATTGAACATAGACTAACAATTGTAATTATTTGGATCTACCAATTCATCCCCTCTTTCAGTTGATTGTGTGCCCTTCACCCTTGGCCTTTCCATTATTATCATAACTTTGAAGGAAAATATCAAAAACTACACCAAGTGCCTAACAATGATATTGCCTCACATTCATCATCCTATATTGATCCATCCACTTTAGCCTCATCATCCAAATCACATAAATCCTTTCCAAATACGAGACAAAACAAGGGTTGTAGAGACTATGGTCTTAAAGGGTATTTTTATGTAGGAAAACTCCCATATTCTCCTAAGACATATGGAAAACCATAACACATAGAAAAAATCCTCTTCTATCATCAAATTTGAACCCATGGTTTTATCCAAGTGGGGAGAGCTAAACAAAGAGGTTATAGAGGAAGACATCTCCAAATTGTTGTACCAATATGAGAAAGAGAAAGCAACCCTACCAATAGATCAATGTGGTAAGGGTTTCCAAGTCATTAAGAACATTGTGGATTCACATGACATGGTAGCCTTGGTCTACATCAACAAGGAATAAGATAACCCATTTTTCTAGAGAAATGACAAAAATATCAAGGGCTTGGGTATGGTTCATTATATGTTACTCCTAAGATCGAGAGTACCCCTAAAATCATATTGCTTTGGGTTGAAAAGATAGGGGCAGCATATGCCTCAGAAAAATCGATGCAACCTAGGTCATCTCTAACATACCTTAGGGTATGACATTCAACAAAACAACTACTATGGTTCAACCGACTCGATCCCTTAAGGGTGCAAAGTGCAAAAGGGCAACAATATTTGACAGGGTATTACTCATAAACCATGGTGATTAAAAAATCTTTTTCTGAACCTATGAGATCAAATTGGACCCCTCTACAATGACCTCTCTTGGTTATTGCTATCTCAGAGGAATTTTCCTATGGTGGCAAATTTTCACTCGGTGAAAGAGTTGTCAAATGCAAGTAGTTGAAAGTTGCAAAGTGGTGCAACTTTCATTCTGCAGCTCATGTGACCAAACAAACTATTCCAACATGTCCGAGTGGGTACAATTACACTAGGCATGGTCCTCTTTTGCACCTAAACATGCGGAATTGCTCCGAGCTACGTTGAACTGGATCGATCCCTTAAGGGTCCAAAGTGCAAAATGGCTGCAAAATTCAACATGCTATTACTCACACACCATGATGCTAAGAAACTTCTCATCTAAACCTACAAGATCATGTTGGGCCCCTCTACAATAACCTTGCTCGGTTTTCACTATCTCAGAGGCTTTTTCCTATGGTGGCGAATTTTCACTCGAGGAAAAAGTTGTCAATGCAAGTAGTTGAAAGTTGCAAAGTGGTGTGACTTTTGTTCTGTAGCTCGTGTGACCAAATGAACTATTCCAATGCATTTGGGTGGGTACGTTTTCACTAGGCATGGTCCTCTTTCACACCCAAACACGCAGAATCGCTCCGAGTTACGTTCAACCGGATCGATCCCTTAAGGGTCCAAAGTGCAAAATGGCTGCGAAATTCAACATGCTATTACTCAAATACCGTCATGCTTAGAAAATTATCATCTAATCCTACAAGATCAAGTTGGGCCCATCTACAATAACCTCTCTCGGTTTTCACTATCTCATAGGTATTTTCCTGTGTTGGCGAATTTTCACTCGGGGAAAAAGTTGTCAAATGCAAGTAGTTGAAAGTTGCAAAGTGGTGCAACTTTTGTTCTGCAGCTTGTGTGACCAAACAAAATATTCCAATGCATTTGAGTGGGTACGTTTATGCTAGGCACAATCCTCTTTCGCACCCAAACACGCATAATCGCTCTGAGCTACGTTCAACCAGATCGATCCCTTAAGGGTCCAAAGTGCAAAATGGCTACAAAATTCAGCATGCTATTTATTGGACACCATGATACTTAGAAACTTCTCATCTAATCCTATGGGATCATGTTGGGCCCCTCTACAATAACCTCTCTCAGTTTTTGCTATCTCAGAGGCATTTTCCTATGCTGGTGAATTTTTACTCGAGGAAAAAGTTGTCAAATGCAAGTAGTCAAAAGTTGCAAAGTGGTGCAACTTTCATTCTGCAGCTCGTGTGACCAAACAAACTATTCCAATGCATCCGAATAGGTATGTTTATGCTAGGCATGGTCCTCTTTTGCACCTAAACATGCGGAATCGCTCTAAGCTACGTTCATTCGGATCGATCCCTTAAGGGTCCAAAGTGCAAAATGGTTGTGAACTTCAGCATGCTATTACTCGAACATCATGATGCTTAGAAACTTCTCATTTGATCCGATGGGATCACGTTGGGCTCCTCTACAATAACCTTGCTCTGTTTTTCTATCTCAAAGGCTTTTTCCTATGGTGGTAAATTTTCACTCGAGGAAAAAGTTGTCAAATGCAAATAGTTGAAAGTTGCAAAATGGTGCAACTTTCATTCTGCAGCTCGTGTGACCAAACGAACTGTTCCAACACGTCCAAATATGTATTTTTACGCTAGGAATGGTCCTCTTTCGCAACTAAACATGCGGAATCACTCCGAGCTACTTTCAACTGGATCGATCCCTTAAGGGTCCAAAGTGCAAAAAGGCTGTGAACTTCAGCATGCTATTACTCATACATCATGATGCTTAGAAACTTCTCATCTAATCCTATGGGATCATGTCGGGCCCCTCTACAATAACCTTGCTTGGTTTTTGCTATCTTGGAGGCTTTTTCCTATGGTGGCGAATTTTCACTTGAGGAGAAAGTTGTCAAATGCAAGTAGTTGAAAGTTCCAAAATGGTGCAACTTTCATTTTGTAGCTCATGTGACCAAACGAACTTTTCCAATGCATCCGAATAGGTATTTTTACGCTAGGCATGGTCCTCTTTCACACCCAAATATGTGGAATCGCTTTGAGCTTACTATTATGCTTTGATAGACTTTTTCCAAGCATCCATAGCTTGTTCGAAAGCACCTGTTTTAGGCTTTTAGCTATAGCTGCAAGGCAGTGAATTGTTTGATAAAATGCTTTGGTTGACATGTATGAAAAATTTTGTAGCATAGACAAGGCAGTGAACTATTTGAAAAAATGCTTCAAAGAAATGCCCTCTCATGGTGATGGAATGCCATGACAATCCATAGCCATAGGCATTCGTTATGGCATTCCATCACCATGAGACCACATTTCTTCGAGGCATTTTTTCAAGCAGTTCACTGCCTTGTCTATGCTATTGCTTACTATTATGCTTCAATAGATTTTTTCCAAGCATCCATAGCTTGTTCGAAAGCACTTGTTTTAGGATTTTAGCCATAGCAGCACGGCAGTGAACTATTTGACAAAATGCTTGGGTAGACATGTATGAAAAATGTGGTAGCATAGACAAGGCAGTGAATTTTTTGAAAAAATGCCTAAAAGAAATGCGATCTCATGGTGATTATTGTCATTGCATTCCATCATAATGAGACCAAATTTATTTGAGACATTCTTTCAAATAGTTCACTGCCTTGTCTATGGCTTGTAATGCCTTCAAAAGGCTAATTTGTCCAATTTGTATGTTCAAGCCAAAATGATTTGTCAAGGCCTTGTAATGGCTAATTTGAATGTAATCAAGTCATAAAATAAGTCACTAGGAGGTGAAAATATAAAAAATGCAAATAATACAATGTTGTTAAAAAGTAATGATGATGTAATTATGCAGCAAGAGAGATCATAAATCAAGGAAGATTAAGAGTTAAAAGGGTAGTTGCACCGATGAGAAGTTAGAAAAGGCAGTTTCTACGAGGGAAAAATTTATAAAAGGCATTGTAAGGCGTGCAAAAAGGGGGTTGGTAAAGTTCTTTTTATAGTGCGTTTGAGAGTCTAATAGAGCATTTCATCACTACTCCACCAATGTAGGCCAAGTAGATTGGTGGAGTAGGTTAATGTTAGGGTGTTTTTAATGTTTTTAATGATTGTAGGTATAGGGGAATGCAAGAATGCTCAGACGAAGTTGCTGTTACACACATAAATTGAAGGTTTCCACACAAAATTTGATGCTACAGTCTTGCGTAATGAAGAAATAGAGTTTTCCACGGCTTGAAAAGGGTATAGATGATGTTTGTAGGTGTATTTAAAGGTGTTGGAAGATATGGCATGTTGGTAGAAGATGTGGAAGGTGATATTCCAAGAAACCCTCATTATTTTGCTTACAAAGCCTATATTCAAGGGTTTTGATATATAAATGTTTTAGTGGATCTAATAACTCTTGAAAATGATGGAATTCTGAGTTTGGAGGTATGACAAAAGACTGTTTAAGGTTGGTTAGTGATTTGGAGATGATTTGTTGGTAGTCACCTTGTAAATTTGGCCTAATTTGTGGCTGGGAGCAACGTATTAGACCAGTTTTCTGATGTTTCTCTCAAAAAAAGTGGCAATGTTTTTTGTGATATGTCTAAATACTCTATAATGGGTCTCCAAAACTATATCAATCTTGTGTTGATGCAATGATGGTAGAGTTGTATCACCCGATTTAGGGCTTTGCTAACCTACAAGGGAATTGATGAAATGAGTGTTAAAATAGAGGCTAGTGGTATTTGTGATTAGATTTGTGATGTAACTGCTTAAATAATGTTTTCAAAGGTATTTCAATAATTTGGGAAAATGTTAAAGGTTAAGGTTGTTGATTTGATGTTTAGACTAGGGTGGAATCTTGATGAAGAATGGTGTTATGACTGTGAAAACTAGTAAATCTAATAACTCAGAGTTATGTGAATATGTTATTGGTTTGTTTCTATTAGAAGCATGATGATTATGAGTCTCTTGTAAGTCTGATAATAGATTGAAGGTAAGAATGTATGTCTATTAGCCTTGTGGATTGTGAGTTGTATCAAGGAGGTTTTGGTGAATATTGAAGTATTGGTTGGTTCAATGCCTTTAATCAAGTTTTTTGTTAAGATCGGTCAATTAGATGCTGATAATGGTCTAGAATATGATTTTGGTGATTTGGGAAATTGACATGTTGTCTTGGAGTTTTATAGAACTGAAGAAATCAAGTGAATTTGAAGATAAATTGATGAAAAGTTTAGTAAACAAGTTGTTTGTTTAATTTGATCTTCTCCTAATTCTGTTTGGGATTGAAATCCCTTGAAGAAATGATGGTGTTGAGGAGTTTGGTTATTGATGCTCTGCATTATAGTGGTATCAGAGCATCAGGATGTAGATCTATTTTCATTTTGCAGGTTGAAGAAGAAGGTGAAGAGGCAAGGTTGCTAAGATGCCTCCAAAGAAGAATGATATGGCTAAAGAGATGAAGGAGATGAAAGATAGGCATGCAAGAGAACTTAGAGATTTCAATGAACCTACCTTGGAGATTGTTTTCAAATTGCCATTGTATGAATGTTGAGAGTCTTTGTAGTGCCCTGGTGGAGATTTGTTGTTATTTTGCAAGATTAAAGGTTTGAAAACCTTGAGGGTGAGTTGATGCTTATTAGGCTGAATCATTATGAAGAAGAGTTCTTTGATTGAGAATTGACATTTCCATTGTTGTGAGTCTTCTCCACCTTGGCTCTGCATCAAAGCACAACTAAATTTATCATTTCAAAGCAATTTTTTTGATGCATTTTTCAAGTAGTTCAAAGAAATGTGTTCTCATGGTGATGGAATGCCATCACAGTCCATCACCATAGGCATTCATCATGGCATTCCATCACCATGAGACCACATTTATTTGAGGCATATTTTCAAACAATTCATTGCCTTGTCTATGGCTTGTCATGGCATTCCATCACCATGAGACCAATTTTCTTTGAGGCATTTTTTCAAAAATTTCAGTGGCTTGTCTATGCTATTGCTTACTATTATTCTTTCATAGATTTTTTCCAAGCATCCATAGCTTGTTCGAAAGCATCTGTTTTAGGCTTTTAGCCATAGCAAGAAGGCAATGAACTATTTGATAAAATTCTTTGGTAGACATATATGAAAATTTTTGTAGCATAGACAAGGGAATGAACTATTTGAAAAAATGCCTCAAAGAAATGTGGTCTCATGGAATGCCATGATAAGATAAAGCAATTGACAACTGCTCCTAGTTATTAGTTATGCAATGTGAAGTAATTGCATAACTGCTTAGGTTGACTTTATAAATAGCTATACTGTAATTGAAATTTTATCATCTATCAGCATCTAGTTATTCGTTATGCAATGTGAAGTGATGCTTTGAGTTTGAAAGATGTGCAATGCATATAAACTACAAAAATCTATTTTCTACATTTCATTAGTTAAACTCTTTATTTTATTTTCTCTCTATATCTCTATGCTATGGAAATGCCTTTCGATTTCAAAAAAGATAGTTTTTATCTCTTGTTATACAATTTTTTACGGTTTTTTTTATCTCTTGTTATAAAAAGGACAAGATATACAATGTTAAAGAAGAGTGAAAGCACAACTAAATTTATCATTTCAAAGAAATTTTTTTGATTCATTTTTCCAAACAGTTCACTGCCTTGTCTATGCTATTGCTTACTATTATGCTTTTGATATATTTTTCAAAGCATCCATAGCTTGTTCAAAATCAGTTGTTTTAGGCTTTTAGCCATAGCAACAAGGCAGTGAACTGTTTGAGAAGATGCTTTGGTAGACATGTATAAAAAATGTGGTAACATAGACAAGGTAGGGAACTATTTGAAAAAATATCTCAAAGAAATTTGGTCTCATAGAATGCCATGATAAGGAAATGCAATTGGCAACTGCTCCTAGTTATTAGTTATGCAATGTGAAGAAATTGCATAACTGATTAGGTTGACTCTGTTCAAACTATATTGTAATTAAATTTTTGGCATCTATCAACATCTAGTGATTAGTTATGCAAAGTGAAGTAATGCTTTGACCTTAAAAGATGTGCAATGTAATGTAATCAACGACAAGAATATAAACTACAAAAATCTATTTTTTACAATTCAATAGTTAAAATATTTATTGTATTTGCTCTCTATATTTCTATATGCTATGTAAATACCTTGCAATTGTATTTAAAAGGCTTAATAGGTCAGTTAGGTGGTATTTGCAAAATCAAGTTGTGAATGAATGGTAATTAAGAGAAAAATTGGCAAATTACCATCTTAGAAGTCTAACAAAGGGTGGTTATGGTGGTTTATCGGCTCAAGGGGTAGTTGGAAGGTGGTATCAAGATATTTCTTTGTAATACCCCGAGTTGAGGGTTGATTTTGTTCAGTTTCTAATAAGAAAATATACTTGAAAACGCTGATCACTGGTTTTCTTTGTTTTCCTAAATTTTCTTTGCCTTGCATAGGCCCATACAAGTCTATCATGACTTGAGGCTTTGGATACTTGATTGCATATGTGTTTACTCTCTTTGCATCTATTCTGAAGGTTTAAATCCACCATTGGTGTGTGTGGGATCAACAAACTTGGTTACTGCTTTGTTTTCTGTGTTAGGGGTTTTGAGGGCAACACCATGACACATTAGCCAATCCACCTATTGTTCTAACCCTGTTGCTTGGTGGATTGGCCTGTACCATGATTAATTTTGTGTATGAATACTTTGGAGGCCGAGAGAATGAATAAACTCAGTGGGGTGTGAAGTTCTAATGTTGTTCAGGGGTGTTTCCACCATGAAAGTAAGGCACTCAAGTACTGAATCTGAGAAATACTGAAAGGAATGGGATTGTGAGTGTCTTTTAAGTTAGGGCAAAGGTATTGTGGGGTGTTTGGACCTTTGGAAGGATTAGGGGAGGTCTGGAGTTATGATTTCTTATAAACCCTTGTTTTTGTGAAGGTTTAGGACGGTTTGTGAGTAGAGGAATAGAGCAAGTTCTTCAGGCTCTTAAAATGGGAGAATCCTGAGTTTGGTGAGCATCCCTAATACTATTTCAAGTTTCCTTGGTTTGGAGGTGAGTTTGTGAGGGGGTTCCTTTAGAAACTAGGCCTAATTGTGAAGCCTAGAGTGAGGGAGGTGTATTGAAAGTTCATGTTGGTCCAAAAGAGTTACTATTGGTTTTGGCATATGTTGTGTAACCTTGAAAATGGTATCTTAATCCACCTTTAAATGGTTAGGTGTTTTGGAAAGGTTGGGAGAAATTAGGCTTGGACTGGGTTTTGAGTTTGGTGCAAGAGCACCTACACCACATCATCAATTTTTTTTTATTTGAATACATCAATAGGGAAATGTTAGTGTCTTTAGGTTTATTTTGTCTAATAAGCTTTGAGAGATCAATCATAATGCAAATAAAGGGTGTTTTGTGTCTTAGAAGTCAAATAGAAATCATATAAGTTGTAAAATGCTGACAAAGCAACTTTAACACAAACAAATGTAATTAAGGGACCAACTAATCCCAAGGTTGGTTATGGGTGTTGGGGAGAATATGGTTGTTGGAAAATTATTTAAAAATCCTTACCAAGGCTCGAATGAGAGAGCGGAAGAAGTTTTGTAACAATTTTACACAATAAACACCATAGTTTTGAGCAATTTTCTAGAAAAATATTATTTTCTTGATCTTTTTGAGTGTTGTACGGGAACATACAGGTTCTTCATGGTCTAAGAATTTTAGAGGATGTTTCTATATGTTTTCCAATTCATTTATTTTTTATTTGGTGTCTTAAATCTTTGTTTGTAGAGAGAACCAACACAAACAATGACTGTCCCAGTGTTGCTGAATCAGGGGTTTCAGGGGAAATTTGTGATGTAACAATCAATCCACCTATTGTTTGTGATTGTATCTCAGTGGATTGCTTAAAAACATGTTATAATAAGTGTTTCAACTCATTTTGGAATAAGGAGTCATAGTTATGTGGTGTTTTTGTGACTGTTCTAAGACTGAACAAGGGTTTTCCAACATGGAAGTGAGGAACCAAAGAGATGTTTTTAAGAATTAATGCTTGTAAGGGTTATGTGATGGTCTGATGAGTCTATGAAGAAGTAATTTGAGGTGTTTGGGGCTTTGGAAGTGTTGAGAGAGGTCTAGAGTTGTATGTTTCTTTAAAACCCTTGATTTTATGAAGGTTTAGGAGGGTTTCTTGGGTTTTGTGAGTTAGAGGCTCTGTAGACACAAAATAATGGAAAAATTTGAGGTTTGGCACCATGACCTAAGACTATACAAGGTGTTTGGATAGATATCTAAAGTTGGAAGGGTGGTCCCTTTTAAAAAAGGGCTAATTATGAAGCCAAAATTGAAGTAGGTGTGCTGAAAGTCCATGCCGGTCCAAAAGAGAGACTACTGATTCTTTGGTATGTTGTGTAGACCTGAAAAGGGTATCTCAATCCATCTTGTAATTGTCTAGTGTTTTGGAAAGGTTGGGAGAAATCTGGCTAAAACTAAGTTTTGAGTACTATAAGAATAACCAGTCATAAATGTGAGTTTTGGAAACCTTGATGAATCTTACTTAGGGATTGTTCTCAATTGATTCAATTGTCATTGTATGAATGTTGATGGTATTTTTAGGGCCTTGGTGGAGTCTTGTTGTTCATTTGAAAGGTTGAGGAGTTGAGACCCTTAAGGGTGGGTTGATGCCTATTAGGCTGAATCATTATGAAGAAGAATTCTTGATTGAGAATTGACATTTCCATTGTTGTGAGTCTTCTCCACCTTGGCTCTGCATGAGAGTGCTACAAGGGTGGATTGTTGGGTAAGGTGTTGAATGAAGAGTTTGGTTTGATGGGGCTTTGAGGTTGTGTAGATTGCTCAAAATAGGTTGTATTAATCTTGTTAGGAGCCCCTTGAAGGCAGGTTGTCAGACTGATTGCGTTTGAGCCTCCTTGCCTCTGCATCGATGAGGCATAAGAAACTGAAGCATTCCAAAGGATACACACCACCATGAATGGAGCTTATTTATACAATACACTTTAAATGGGGCTTATTGAGCATTCGACAATAATTAATTAAGCATTAGATGTAAACAAAATCCATGCCTACAACATTCAACCATACAAATTACACAATACGCATGATAACATCATTCAAGAAAGGCAATAGCAAAATAAGAGTTTCTCTGATAAAAAATCCGAAAGGCTATACAATGATATATATTGATAAAAGTATATAAATATATCCAAAAAAAACATATAGGCTTAGTACAAAGGAGCCATTTGGACATAAAATATCACGTATATATATCAATAGTACAAAACATATGTTCCAAAATGCCACATAGGCATACAAAAAACAACACTAATACATAGTCATTTCCCTCTAGGGGAAGGAAATAGATCTTGTGCTGCCTTCAAAATTCGGCTAGATGGAGTGACTGTTGCTTGTCTTGTCTTTCAAACACACCTGCTACTCCTCTCTTCACTCTGGACCTTCAACTGATACAATTAAAAGTAAAGATGTTAAAACATAGAAATTAAATTATGGAATGGCATAAACAAAATATAATCACTTACTGCATACATATAGTCATCATGCACATTTAAAGCATCACCATTTCCATGATCTAAAGTGACAACCACCTGTAGCAACCATAAAGATAGAAATTAAACTACATAAAATTATCATGAAATTTTTCTATAATAGACCATAAAAGAGAAAATATATTGTCAAATTGACTAATCTATTCCATACCTCTCTCAATGGATCAGAACTGGCTATTGTTGCAGCAACTCCATGGTCCATTGTGCCACCAACATCACCAGGGCTATCTCTTGTCAATAGCTGCAAATGAAACCATATCTTAGGTATCATGTTGATATAGGAGAACATAATGTGACACGATCAAGGAATACTTGAATGCAATTTTTTGGTTTCTCATCAATTTTTTAGATTTGTATATACGCAAAATTATGAAAACTAGCTAACATAGATTTACAACCCTATTAATGAATAAAGGCTACTTGAGTGTACGTTATTTGAGGATATGAATCGTGAGGTGTGGAGGAAGAAGGTGCACTAGGAAACTATTTGAAATCCGAAGCATGTTATGAGACAAACATTCAAATATAACATTCAATTGTTCAAATGCAATAATAATATCTTTAATACTAGTTGCATACCTGTGGACTCATCGTCGAGAATGTATAAGGGTCTATAGGAATAGAGCATCCCTCATGAATAGTGTGACCCTGAAATCTCATCATATCAGAATTCTACTAATTTAGTTATTCTTAAATTTCAAAATATATTTTAATAAACAACATTAAAATAACTTGCTAAATTTTACCTGAGTGTCAATGCCGAATGTATCATTCAGAATATCATCTATGAAAGCCATTGCCTCTGCAACTGATGTAGGTTGTTTAGCTGCATCATGAGCACCCTAATAATCATATGTGAAAACAACACCAAAAGCTCCACAATGGTGGGGTGGAGCTCGGGGCCTACACATCTCCTCCACACCAGGCTCTACTAGAGGACTCACACACTGTAAAATGGTCTGGGTGAGTGAGCCAATCGACTTGATCATGTCCACCTCTACACTGTCCTTAACAATGGAAGGAACAATGACATGCTCCACCATGGGTCTACCCAAGGCTCTCGGTGCCAACTATGGATTACGTAGTGCAACAGGTCTATCGTGTGTGGAGCCCTCACCTCTACCCTGAAAGTCTAAGATGTCAAAATAGTTTGGCATTTTATTGAAGACAAACTCGCAATAGAGTTTCCTCAAAAATTATTGTGGTACCTCATGGTTATTGCATGGAGGTAGGTCAAATACCATCCACCACCACTCCCAAAATTTGTTTCTAATTAAATCATGGTGGCACCAATGGATGGGGAACCTCCTGCATGCATGGGACAAAGGTTCATTGGTTTTTGGGTCTTTAAATAGGGCACACAAATTGGCTTTGCTAATTTTTAGTTTTTTGACATTTGCATATGACAAACCATTAGCATAAAATTTCCTCATCTCATCTCTCTTAGTTGACCAAAAATTCATTTGCTCGCTCATTTCTCCTACATGAGTTAAAATTGACTTCAATGATTCAACAATCCCTCTCCTATAAGGGTGGGTTTTGGCATGCTCGATTAATCTTGCAATTAATTGTTGAATGTCTCTTTTATTGTTTTCAATTTGATTTTGAATATTTTCTTGTGTTCCTTGAGGATTCCTATGAATTGATGGAGGGGTTTTGGGATGTTCTTGTATAGGAGGCTCTTGATGAGGGGGTGATTGTCAATTCTCAATGTTTTGAGGTGGAGATTCATTCCCTGGGAATTAGAACAAAGTTTTATTATAAAAATCTATTTAAAGTTGCATTCCAAATCAAATTTGAAATAAATAGAATAAAAATACACACCTCTTTGCAATCTTCGACCTCTCCGACGTGTTGGTGGCATCCTCATGGAAAATGGCAAGCTAAGGATGCAAAGAATGGAGGAGATTTGGTGAGTGCGAGTTGCAGACCTGAAATCTTCCTTCTCAAGCCACGGGTTGAAGACAAAATGAGGGTTCCAAACCTAACTTTTGCATTTTATGTCTAGAAAGACATTTGGCATGCACCAAAGGCCTTATTTCGGGGTTTTTTTGATCTTTTTTTCAATTTGGCACCTAAATTGTGTCACAGATTGGTGCACTTACCCTCCAGTTGGAACTTACTATATATTGAAGATGATGAAATTTGGACCCTATAGGATTTTGCAGAAGTTTGATTCATGGAATGCTTATGAAGTGGAGTTACCAGATGACATGGGTATATCACCTATATTCAATATTGCAGATTTAAATTAGTACCATGAAGAAGAATTCAGTGAAGATGACAAGGTGAAATTGGAAGAACTAGTTCCTAAACAAAAATCAGATGAGATAGAAGATATTTTGGATGTCAGATATTGAAGGAGTACTCGTGGAAGACTGTACACGAAATATTTGGTGAAATGGAAGGGTAGACTAGTGGAGGATTCTTCTTAGATTTCTTAGGCTGATGTAGATCATATTGGTTTTACTTTGGCCCTTGGAAAGTGAGAGGCTCACTTTTCATTAATCTCGGATGTTTGATGCAAGAGCATCCTTGGTTCTTGGCAATCTTGCATCAACCAAAAATATTTCCATTCAGTTTTGTTCTTGTTCTGGTTCGAGTTGGTAGATCAGATGTTTCTTCATGTTTTCTTGCCATATCTTGCGTACCTAGGATTTCATTGTGGACATGTTCAATTTTCGTATTCCAAATTTTCAGCTCATTTGGACCCTTTTCCAGCAAGTTATCGCTTCTCGAGTACATGACAGTTTTTGGGACTAGCCCCAAAATAACTTCAAAACCTAACGACTAGTTGGATTGATCATGAACCTTTCCTGTAAGTTGCAGATTGTCATGGTGTGTTTAAATTTGTTCCATGGAGTATCCCCGAGCTTACACTTAGGTCCATAGTTCATCTTACACATCTACTATGGAAGAATTTCGGATTTGAGGCCGACCTATTCTTACACACATTACACTTTTCTTCTTGGAGATTGTAGCAATCTTTGGATGACACGAATGTTTCTTGACCTGCGGATGCTATATAAAGCTAATATTGAGTCATTAAATTGACAACATAATTAAGAAGACAAATTATGATGTATATAGATTTTGATCTATAAGATTTTCATTCACATGTATGAGCACTATATCTTGATCTTGTTGTATTCAGGTCTGTGTGTCGAATATGTAAGCCCAGATGTGGCCAACTATTTGTAATCAAGATTTCCAATAACCAGAATATTTGTAACTGCATTTGCCTCCATATTTCGTGTTGCTTCTGTTGTCTGATTCTTGTTGCATTGTTTGGAATGTTCTCTTTGAGGACCTTCCTACCTTGACTACACCGTACTCTCTTGTCTAAATGGAGCAAAGTTTTCAGTCCTCATCAATGGTTCACCTTCGATATTTTTCAATTCAATGCAGGGGATAAGGCAAGGAGACCCTTTATCTTTGTTTCTTTTTATTATTTTGGCAGAGGCTTTGAGTAGGTTTGTACACAAGGTTCATTTTCAGGGTGGATGGAAGGGAATTTCAATTCCTTCAATTGATATTACAACAACCCACTGTCTTTTTTTTGATGAAACTTTATTATTTGGAAGAGAAACTATTCTAGAAGCAAAGAAAATAAAGAATGGTCTTGATATTTATACATCAGCATCTGGCCAAAAAATAAAGCCATCTAAATCTAAGATTTTTCTTTTGAATACAACATCTGGTGTAAAGAAGAATATTGTCAATATCTTAGGTTTTCAAGAGGCTAAATTTCAAAGCAAGTACTTAGGCATACCTTTCTTTGTTGGAGCAAGCAAGTTTTCCTATTGGGATGATGGTATAAAAACTATTCAATCAAGAATAGCAAGATGGAAGGGAAGATGGTTATCCATTTATGGAAGGATCCTTTTGATCAAATCAGTACTTTCAGCAATACCAAATTATTATATGGTAGTTTTGAAGGCTCCAAGGAGTGTTGTTGTGATTCTTGAGAAGTTGATAAGAAATTTTCTATGGAAAGGTAATATGGATGGATAAAAAAAATTCCTTTGGTCTCCTTAGATAATCTTTGTAAATAAAAGTTAAATGGAGGTGTTGGAATACACAATTTAATTGCGAGAAACATATCACTAGGTGCTAAAATAGTTTGGCACATGTATTCTAAACCACATGCAAAATGGTCTAAAATCATGCAGAGAAAATACCTAGATACCCCATCACCTGAAAGGATTTTTTCAGTTCTTGATCCTCCACAAGGTTTTGTTATGTGGAATTTCTTGATAACTTGCAGAAAAATTATAATTCTATATATTACTTGGGAGATAAATAATGGGGTCAAGGTAGATTTATGGTTAGATTCTTGGCATGGAAATCCACCGTTGGCTTCGAATCATGAATTCCATCAAATTCAACATTATATAACTCAAGTCTGGGGTTCACAAGTAAGTAATTATTTTCAATAAATTGATAAACTTATAGGAAGGGTACTCTGGAAGAAGTTTGCAAGCCCTACTCTTCCACAAGTTTTGCAAATAAATCTAAATAATTTGTTAGTTAAGGGAGTCATCTTTATGAAAAATGAAAATGATAAGACTATTTGGGCTCCTTCAAAGTCTGGACATTATACAGTGAGATTGCAATATAAAGCTTTGACGAATAGAGAAACACAGTCAAATCCAAAAAGAGCTTTGCTTTTTTGTTGGAATTCTACAATATTGCCAAAGGCGGGTCATTTTTCTTGGTTATCTCTAACAAATAAATTTTTAAAAGTGCTAGATTGCATTCAATAGGTATTGCAGAGCCTTGTAAATGTGTATTGTGTGAAACATTTGTAGAGTATGTTAACCATCTTTTTCTTCAATGCTCATTTGCTAATACTTGTTGGAAATTCATTTAGAGTAAATTAAGTTGGTATGCACCTCTACCAAATTCAATCTGGGATCTATTCTCTAGTTGGCCTCTCTTGTATCAATCATCCTTTTTTGCTAGCATTTGGAAAATCATTCCATGTACAGTTTTATGGTGTCTTTGGTGGGAAAGAAATAAAATAATATTTCGTAAGCATCCTTCAACTGTTGATCAAGTGTTAATCAAATTGGAAGCTTAAATTTGTGAAATTACAAATTCCTTCATGCATTTAGCTAAACATGTAGGCTCAATTTTCACAGATTGGGATTCTAAGATTCTTAAAAATTGGCAAAGCTTATCCATTCCTTTTAAAGGTAGTTTACGTGTTCGAATTAACAAAAAAGTCGATAGGAAACAAATAAAGTGGAAACCACCTTCCCTTGGGTTTTTCAAATTGAATTTTGATGGTGCCTCTAAAGGAAATCCTGGAAAATCAGGAACATGTATTGTGATAAGAAATTCTGAGGGGAATTTGCTGTGTGCAAAATCAATAAATTTGGCCCTAGGTACAAATAATATAGCAGAAGTGCATGGTCTTCTATTAGGACTTCAAATGGCAATAAATCAGAAATGTTTGCATCTTCATGTTGAAGGAGATAGTCAAATAATAGATAATACTTGTAGGGAGAGAAATCATTGTTCCTGGAAAATTAATTATTTTCTTGATCAAATCTAGAAACTAATAGATTGATTGGAAAGCTTCCAGATCACACACATATATAGAGAAGGAAATCAAGTTGCAAATTTTCTTGAAAATTTGGCTTGTGTGCAAGATCAAGAAGAAGTAACATTTGAGGAAGGTCTTCACTTCATTCCAGAAGTTTTACAAACTATTATAGATGAAGACAAAAGCAGTGCTAAGGACCTAAGGAAGAAAAAATAACTGTAATATATGTTTTTGGCTTAAATTTGGAAAAAACCAAGTTTATTTCAAACAAGACAACACACTATCCAAAATGATTGTTTTTAAACGGCTATATGGAAAAATTTAAATTATGAAACTTGATTTCTAACGTTTTAATTTTGTAGGATTTCTTGGGAAGCTTGGCATCACTATTGATTTATTCCTAAGATATGGTGTGATCTCCCACTACATGCAATTAATGCTCACAACCCTATTTTATTGGAGAATATTTGGTGATGTTGTCATCAAATTTGTAAAATATGCCAGTGGTATGAACAATTGACACCATTCAGGAATACATGTAAATTTTTTGATGAGTCATCATTCAATGATTGTTGTTTGAGTTGTGTCATGGCGGACTGAGTGGACATCAGAAACTCCAATGTTACGATACACATGTAATTTAATTTTTCATTTCATTCATCAAAAATTGTGCACCTGTTGTCTTTTCATCGCATGGCATTGTGGGTGATTTCGTACACTTGGCGTTTGATTGCAATAATTTCAAACAGATGTCAATCTTTTGAATTGACATCAAACTCACTTCAAAAGGATTTGGAGTACATGGTTTTCCTAGAGTTTGTAAAAATCTTCATTTACAATGATGGCTTCCTTCAAAATCATGCTTCAGTAGTAAAATCTTGTGCGGATTAATGTTTCAAGTCCAGTGTTGCATTCATGATGGATATCGACTACTTTCATACAAATCCTATCCCTTTTAAACTAACTTTACTCTCATTCCAATCTGGATATGGTCTTAAGTGTTGGGGTTTTCTTCATTTGTTGAAAATATGGAAGAGGTGTCGTAAGTATTTGCAGATTGTCTGGTTCAAAATTAAGGTTACTTCACAAGCAATAGTCTTGAAAGGTGATTTTATTACCCTCTTGAGTCTTTTTGGTTTCCGTTTGTTGAAGGAAATTTTGTTTTTCTTTTCTCTGGCTCATGATTTTAAAGCTCGGGTGTCCTCAATGGAGAATTTACATTTAAATTTTAGAATTGAGGTAAAAATTCGTGAAGGTGAACTTCCATTTTTGGAAGAAGCCTCTGATTTTCTGTTATCAAAAGTCTTTAGGGTCTCATGTCGAAGCCTTCTAGATAGCATTAAAAATATAATTGGCCATGATATTCTCTACCCAGAGTCATCAAGGCTATTATTTCCTACACAATTGGTTTCCATTTTCTTATCTAATGCAATTGATTTGCTTCAATCCTTTGAGCTACTATCATTAATGGTAAAAGAAGCAACTATGGTAAATTTCATGGAGGAAGATGAACTCCTTTAGGTTGTTCATTCATACAAATTGATGAAAGGAAAATATTATATTGGAGGGCTTTTTCCAAAAATCTATGTAAGGAAAAATATTTCATACATAGATGTTTATGCTACCTTAAAGAAGGGCCTTCATAACGATGACCCATGGACTTTGTATAGAGTTCTTAATACTCATGCCCAAACACTTGGCCCTGCAATGGTTGATAATTGTAAGGAACTTTTCTTTGCAATATCTTTTATTTTATCCCATCATATCCCCCATGGCCCAAGAGTAGTTGCTCTCACAAAAATCATTGGAGGATCTCTAGAAAATGTTGAAGTTGACATGCAACAATGAAGCGAGGATGCGGTTGAGGGTCAGATAAATACAGTCTCTGTTCAACCTGTATGCAGGGAAATTCTAGAACGTATCATCATTGTAGAGGAGGATAAAAACAATGGAGTGTTTGAAAATCTAAATACTCTGCAAAGGGATGATGATCAATGGAGAAGTGGTTTAGCTATTCCAAATGTTGTAGGCCTAATGGACAAATGTTAGCTGAAAACTTTAGTTTTTTGTTATTTTGGTTTTGATTATACTACTCTTGCAACAATGTATACACACAATGTGTAATTTTATTACCACGTCTTCATGTTCATATCAAACATTGGTTGGTACTAGCTTTAGTATTTCTGTTTAAATTTTGCTTACTAATGTTATCTTGCCAGTACTATAATTATGGCTTATGTACTCCCTTGTTGTTCATATATATAATATATTATAGGCTATATTCCTTTTGCCAAAAAAATAAAATAAAATTTTGACACAAAGGTTTACATGCATATTGAAATATCTTTATAGTTAAAATTTATTAAAACCTTTTTTTAATGTAAGTTAAATAAATAAATTTTAATGAGAGTTCTAAAAAGAATTTTCATTAAAATTTCTTGAAAGAACAATATTAAAAGAATGGATTAAAATGGGTAATTAATTAAATTTATATCAATATTTTTTCATTAAAATGATATTGAGAGAATAAATGTAAATGGGTATTTTTCCTATTTTCTCCTTGAATAAATATTGGATTCAATAGAGAGAGAAAAACTACATGATTAAGAAGATGGAACAAAAAGTATTTTAAATGGAGAGAAGGAAAATTAAAGCTTACCTATAACACCACAAAACCAACCCTTCGTTGTTAAATCCCATGCTTAGCCCTTTCCAAAGCTTCTCTCCTCTTCTCTACAATCAAGAAAGACTACCACTTTCTTCTATTCCCTATCTTTACCTAAGAAAATACTACTCCTAGAATTGCATATAAAAATATCAAAATTTAGAATGATAATGGATATGAATTTTTTGTATTTTCAACTCCCCTTGAAAGTGGTTGAAGGGTTGTATTTATAGGAAAATTATGCTTGATCTATGGTCAAGATTTGGTAGTAAAATCAAAGATCAAGATTGGGTAACTAAAGAGGAAGGTTTGCATTTTGACTCATGAGAGGATAGTAATGATTTTTTAATTTAAAAAAAAAAAGATAATGGTGCACATGAGGTTACCCTCTTTATGTGTAGTTTAAAAATGAAGTTTCCAAAAGAAGAGTAGTTCATTGATAAGGGAAAGATTTAAATTCTAATAAGAAGTGGAGTTAACTAATAGGAGACAAGGTGTTGAATAGAAAGAAGAATATAAAGTTAAAGCAAAGGAGTATGAAATTTAAAATAAAATATAATTTCATTTATAATTTTAGAAAGATGCTTATTTCCATAATTGCATCATAAATTTTATTTATTTTTTCAATGCTTCTATTTGATTCTCTAAATAATTTAATTTATAATGCATAAATTTATATTTACTTAAGTTTTAATTCCATAATAGTAAAAATAATAATAATTTTTAAACTAAATTCACTTAATAATAAAAAAGTCTCTTTTTCAAATGTTCTAGAGAAAGGGTTGTGACAACTTGTCTTCATGTCCACCAACTGATTGTGAATAGCCTTGGCTACAAAGATAGCATAGTCAAAGTCACTATTGAGAAAAAAGATGTATATAAATAGCCATATACATAAGAGGTGTCAACATTTTTGAGTGTGCATATTCTCCCAACACCTGGCGTAATGCCCAATATGTTATTCTAAAATAGTCTTCAAAAGACTTAACATCAAAAGGATTAGATTTGTTATTACGGATTCTCAATGATATTCTCATGTATCCTTTCTCTCTAAATCTAGGGATGCATTTCACTCTCAAGATACTTTTGTCTTATCAATATTTTTATCTAAAATAAGCAAGGTCTATAACCCTATTTGTAGCCACATTGAGTCTAAAAACCTTAGAAATAAACTCCTTGGTTATATCCATTCAGACACTTCCATCCAATGCCCTAATTACTTTGATATTTTAGTCATGCCCAGAAGTAAGGCATCTAATGAGTTCCACATTAATAAATACTTAGTGTTGTGTGGTTTCACAACAAGCCCCATTTTTCCCTTTGGAAAAATGTGGACCCCCCTTTTTTTTCTTGTTTCCTTTTGCTTTCGCTTGCTTTGACATTGTTCTGCAGCTTGGTTAGTTTCGACTCTCTTTTAATCTTGTTTGGTCTTTATTTTCCCTATGTTTTCTTTCTCGGATTTAGTTTTCAATCTTTTTATGAAGTTTAATATATTACTAGAAACCAGAATCTCGGAGTCCTCCAATTGTATGAAAGTTATTGTATCTTCAGTTGGTTTTAACCCCTCCTGGTAAGTCATCGATAGGAAAGTGCCAATCTTGGTGATATATTTTATTCTTTTATTGGAGTCCGATTTTTTTATTTGTAACTTAGAAACCAGAGGGTCTATTTTGAAATGTTTTAATCTTTCTTGAGCTCTATTTTTTGGTCTTTTATTTCATTCAATTTTGTGTTCTCTCTGAAGCCAAGAAGTAAGTTCCCAAATCTCGATATTTCTCCCCAAAGTTGATACTGGAAAGTATCGATCTTAGTTATCACAAATTTATCATGTATCCTTGATGGTCCATGCCTAGCAGGTGATCGAAGTGACACTAGAGTGCCACGTATAATCACTGCATCATCTTTTTCCTCTAGTAGTGAGCCCACACATAAACCTAGGTGTTTGTAATTTGAACCCTAATTCGTAATGATTGCACCTTTATTCAAGAAATTAATGCATTATAACAGGTAATTAATGAAGGTGGAAAACTACTCATTTACTTGGCATCACCTTAAGCATATAGTTTCTTTTGTAACACCCTACTTCATGTCATGCTACAGATTTACAAAGGACATTGAAAGAACAAAATAATACTGGTGTGTAAGGAAAGGTAAATTTTGAGAAACCAAGAACACAACTACCAAGGGTTTTGGAGTTACATTTCAAAAAATTATCATTATCAGCTAGAATCAGGTATGTTTTAAATAATTGATTTTATATTATCCGTTTATGTTTAAAGATCTCAAAAGATGTTTTCCCTTTAAAAAATGTTTGAAATTGAAATGATGATTATTCTTTGATTTTGAATTTAATCGAAAGGTGAATGAAATTTTTATAAATTGTAATAAATTTTTGGTTACATTTAACCCTAACTCGCACACAAGGCACACATTTGAAAATGTAGAAAATACCAACAAAAATGAGTACTTTTGACACAAGAGTAGAAGATGAGTTCAAATATTATAATTCATAGGCCATACCAATTAATATGGTAGTGACATACACTTATATGGGGTAGTCTTCTGATGTTGAAACTTGCACTCAAGTACAACAAGAAAATTCTTCCCAATATACCAGAAATGTTATAGAGAGTAGTTTATTCTTATTAGGAGGGTTTCCACCAGCAATGGAGGCCCCTAAATTAGTTACACAATGTATGAATTATTATAACCCTGACAAAAGAATTCTTGAGAAAGAAGGAGAAATTTATGCTGTTCTCATGTTGAAAGGAATTATATACACATTTGGGCTTCCTATTTTCACTTTGATGTACAATATTTATATAAAGATGAAGGCCAAGACATATCAAAGTGTTGAAGCTCACAACAAAGAAATTATGAGTAGCCAATGGTGCCACGAGCCGATTACACCACAGGCCAAAGTACTTCAAAGGTCTATATTCAACCAAGGAATTCAAGACATTATTTCTTTGCTAAGCAGGATGGATGGTTTAAGAGATGCCAATAAATTTGAACACTAAATTTTTATAATAATATCCAGATTGATGGAGAATCTCGTGTAGATGCATTGGGGAAAATTAATTAGTGAAAGATTATGTGAACAGATAAAGGAATTTCCTAGAACGAGACATTTTTAATTTTCTTCATATGTGATTTATTCTTGCACGAATAGGGGAAAGCAAACAAGGGTTGAAAAGGGTTGGTACTCTAGGCAAGGAGGTTGGAAATAGTTTGATATATTCTCATTTACCCTAGATCAATATCCATGGGTACAAAGAGAATTATAAAAGATTTAATGATGTGCTCTCCATGAAGTTGGTCCGAATGATGGAAGGTGATAAAGCCAAAAGATTGTCCTTGGAAGCACAAAGTGTTATTAGACTAATGGGAGGCTGGTATATTTAGCTCCCCATATACTCCTACATCAGGATGGAAGGATTTGATGGACATCCATTTATGTTGCCTAGGTACCCAACAGATAAAATTGTTTTATTAGAATTGGTGAGACAATTGAAATCGTCTCAGGCTCTTTATAACAAATCTCACAAGAAGGCCTCTTTCATATTTCGTATATTTTTAGGGAATTACAAATGCAGTGCAATAAGGTTTCCTGACTTGTGTGAGGAAGAATTGAAAACATATAATTTTGAGTTTTTTATACTTAAGAGAATATACTATGATCCTGAAGGGAATATTGACAATACTATCATTGGTTATCATTCTCATGTCCAACACTTAGAACATTATTGTCTTAATTGTGAATATGAGCATAAAGTAAGGTTGAGAAAATATGAAAGATTGTCTTTAGAATATGCTCGAATTCTTATGCTTCATGATATTCTAGATCAGCTAGAAAGAGATGATGGATAAGTGTTGAATAAAGCCTATAATGAAGATAGGGTGTATGATGAACCCATTCCAGACCCAAATTATGAGGGTGAAGAAATGATGTCAATTGATGAGTTCACTACATCAGTTTTGTTGCATACTCAACACTGGATAAATGATTTTTGTAAAGCTTTGACAAAAAGAGAAATTGAACCCGTGTTCTCAAAACATAAGAAGAGAAAACAAAGAAATGAAACTACATTTGAGAGTGGGGAACTTGCTAAAAAGAAAAGGAGAACTAGTAAAGTAGTTCCTGGCATAAGAATTGAAGAAAAAAACCCCGAGGTTTCAAAACAAGAAGTTCCAATGAAACCATTTGATAAATGGAGGGATGCATAATCAAAAAAAGATAGATCAAAAGTAAGAACTAAAGGTGCATCCTCCTCTACAACAAAACCAAGAAATAAACTGGTTATTGAAAAATAAATAAGAGTAACATAAAATGTTGGTACACAAACAAGGTCTACATCTCAAAGAGCTACAACACAATTTACTTCTCCTCCCTCTATTAACATGGCTAATGTGAAACAATCATTGGGAGGAACTCTTGTGGCCTTGGATGAAATTTCTAAGACAGACGAGGCTAGAATTAAAGAACAAATAGATAAATGGGGTTCCATGTGGGAGAAGGTGAAAGAAAGGAAGTCCAAAGATAAACCTGTAAGTGTGAATAAGTATAAAGGAAATAAAACAATTCTTAATGAAACATTGTATCAAAGATTAAGGTAATAATCTAGTGAAAGCATCTCATTGTCTCCTATCTTCAAAGATATATTAAGCTATTGTGCTCTCAGATTTAAATGACACTATAACTGTTAAAATGACAATCTAAAGAATGGAATGATGCTGATGCAATGATATGAAGCTATATGAAAATTCTAAATGATGAAAGAAGCTATTGTAACATGAATTGACATGAAAACTAATAAGTGAAGCTACAGGAGGCAGCCATGATTATGGAAACTAGAATGTTAGATGCTTGATGCTTGATGCTTGATGCTTGAATTCCTGTAGAGTAAACTTGATAACTTGGGATCCTTTTTCTTGGTTGAATGAAGCTTTATTTATAGATTTCCTAGTTGTAGAAATGCACAGGGATGGCAAAGAGAGGCTTGGATTCAATCTGGAGGATTGAATAGTGAGAGATGGAGGAGATTGAGAAGATTTTGGAGATTGTATCTACCCATGAAAACACCAGGCAAGAGAAGAGGAAGGATTGATGGAAGAGGATTGAGAGATAAATTTGCAATTTGTCTCCAATTCTTCCCGTGAAGTTTCAATCAATTAATTTTGACATGATTTTGACATAAATTAGACATAGGATATCTAATTTGATTTTGAGGAAATATAGAGGAATATTCCTTATGCCTTAATTTAAATATTTTTGATTTATTTAAATTAGCAAAAGAGAGATAAATAATTTAATATTACAACTATAGAATTTGTTTATTAGATTAAAATGGTAGAATATGGTAATTAATCAATAAAGTGTTTAATCTTTATTTAATTAATTTAAGATAGATGTGATAGAATAAAATAGGGAAATGATAACCAAATCAAACAAAGTATTTAATTTTGTTTATTTAATTAAGATGAGATAATAGAAGAATTAGAAGAATTTAAATGTGAATGTGAACTATATAAATAAATATTTCTATTTATTCAAACAGTAGAGGAATTTAGGATAATTAATCAAATAATTCGTATTTAATTAATCGGATTCTCTAGACCAATTTTAGGTATATAAATTTTTCCCCTCTTTGAAGAGATGTGTTTACGAATTACTTCGAAGAAAATTTTGCTGCTACCGCCAGTATAAGGTTCAAAAGGTCATTTTCAATCCTCATTTGCATTTTATGACTTTCAACATCTAGTGAGAGAGACATTTGAGTCAGCTGGAGTAAGATGCCTATCCCCTACCACACTCATTGTTTTGAGCATGTGCGACATCACCAGTAGCCGACCACCTATGAACCTTCTGTATGTAACCATAATCTACCTCATTTTTTGTGCATTCTCATTTTTCATGTATTTTTTATGCTTTTGCGTTTTTGACATTGTTTAGCGCATCAATGTCATGTTGTAGTGCTTTACACTCTGGTGTAGTGCTTTCATAAACTATTTTAGTGCTTTGAGAAAGTAGTGCTTTCATTATTTTCTCTAGCGCTTTCGCTAGATAGTTTAGCACTTTCATGATTTAGCGCTTAGATAGTTAGATTTAGTGCTACGACGTCGGATCTTAGCACTTAGAATGTTCTAGCGCTTTGATGGAATAAAATGGCACATCGATGGTCTGCTATAGTAGTTTGGTTAAAGCGGTGCTTTGATGGACTATTTTAGCGCATCGATGTGCTAAAATAGCCCTTTGAGTAAAGTGGCACTTTAGATGCCTGTTTTAGCGCATCAAAGTGCCAAAAATAGCGCTTTTGGTAAAGTAGTGCTTTGGATGCCTGTTTTAGTACATCTAAATGATGAAGTAGCGCTTTGGATGCCTATTTTAGCGCATCCATGTCAGATTTGCAAATTTTGACACAGTTAACCTTGATTTCTTCAATTTCGATCATTTCCATCCTTTGGTTTGGTATGATTTGATTATTCAAATTCTCTAATGATTGATTCTGATGATCAATAAGATTTACTCTCATGATAGGTGAGAAGTAATCCTATTTGTGATGATCCTCATGATAGGTGAGGAATGATTCAATATCTGATAAACTTCATGATAGGTGAGATTAGATAATGTTGTGATGAACCTCATGATAGGTGAGGTTTGTTGATGTTTGTTCATGAATTTTGATAAAAAATTCATACCAAAGTTTGACTGGATCTGATAGTAAAATGACTTTTGATTTTTCACATAGTGCACCGATTTTAAAATTTTTATGATGATAGGAGAGTCTGGGTAATCTCTAGATGCGAGAGTGGTTTCCTTGGACCATTGATTTGATTCCTCATCTAACTCCTGATGAGATTCAGGTCATAGGTCGATGTGGTCTTTCTAGTCTCCTTGATATGCCCCAGATTGGGATTAATTAGAGTCTCCTTACTGCTTTTGCCAAGCGGTGGCACAGTGACCATAACAGCTTCTATCTACCCACTAGTGAGATGACAGTCACACCTGAGGATGTGTGGCAGATTTTGCGGATACCATTTTTGGGAGAGATTGTTGTATATGATTCACATGAGGCTGGTGGGAGAGATGCTCTCCGTAGAGTTTTTCAGGATCAGCACATTGTAGGACTGATTGTTCGGTGGCAGATGCTTGCTGATGCTTATGCTTCATTACTAGTAGTATTAGCTGGATTCATTGGAGGTTTCCTTTGTTTTGATCGTAGGTCAAAGGGATTCTCTATGGGTTGGGGCCATATCCTTCAGAGTATGGTTGTGCATGGGATGAGATATGTGTGGGGATGTGTATGCTAGCCCACCTCTATCATGACTTACATTTAGTGGTGTACTTGGGAGCATGTAGTCTATTAGCAGGGATGGCCCTTTTATAGGTATGGGCATGGGAGAATTTTTCCATTGCTCGACCATTTCCAGTTCTTGACAGACCAGCAGACAGACCTTATGTTTTCAGGTGCAGAGGTAGACTTACCTAGGCTTGGATGGGTAAGTTAGATCATTGAAGATGAGTTTTAGATGACATAGAGAGCGTCATCTAGAGGCCCTATCTAGACCATGAGCAGTGGGATGAGGATGATGCAGTGCTTGGGTATCTATGTGATTCCATGTACCTGATTGGCAAGAGCCCTTTTGTGTTGGAGAGATTTCTATTGCGGTGGGTCTACAAGAAGTATGGTATAGTACAGTGTATGCCTCAGGGGGTTTCTCATTATGCCCGATGACGGATTGATGTAGCTGATTGGGGGCCATGTTTATCGTATGAGACACTAGTAGAGGGGTAGAAGACTCTGCAACCATCAGTATGGGATATGCACAAAGATATTACAGAGGCACTTGTGACAGGAGAGTATGCAGCTTTATTGGCATTTCATCCACATCTACGAATTACCATTCCTGATGAGCCAGCACCCTTACCTGTGGAGGAGGATGCTGCTGAGGGTGAGGAGGATAGTGGGGATGATACTTAGTTAGGCAACAGTACTAAGAGTAGTAGTAGGGTCAAAACACAAGAGACTGCGGAACAAGATCCTATTGATGAAACAATTGTTGAAGATACTTTTGATTCCCAACCTTCACTTGGGAATGTGCTAAATGTTAATGAACAATCGCAGGCCTTTGAAAAATCAGAAGAATACTTTGTTGAAGCTAAAGTTGAAAAGGAAACTACACAGATTTAGGGTGAAGAAGTTTAAAATGAAGAGAACCCTAGTGTAGTAGATAATGAGGAAGGTAATTCTCAGGAAACTACTATTAAAGATCTGTATAGAAAGGAGAATGTAAGTATCCAAACAAAGGAGACAATGCTAAATCTGAATAATCCCAACTCTGCCAGAAATTGTTGAAGAGATTCCTATTTTAGAGGAAATAATAGATAAAGTTGAATAAATAAGAGAATAAATTATTGAACCCAGTGAAAATTAGGAACAAAAGAATACTACAAAGGTAGAGCTAAATAATGATGCACCTGATTGGTTGATCAGGGAATTAGCTTCCCCAATGGAAGTTGAAATATTGCCTCTGGACCTTAACAGTTTTGTATAGGAAATAGATACTCCAAAGCCTAGGCGTAGAGCTAAAGCAAAGCATGTCATACAAAGGAATGTAGATGTTGACAAGATCCTACATATAGCTACTCCAATAGCTAATAAAAACACACATGAAATAATGCCTAATGAGTATAAGATAACAAGTATTAATCTTGGACACTCATCTTGGAAGCAAGAGTTGGATGAAATAAAAGTGAATTTGGATGCCATTGTTGCTAGAGTACAAAAGTATAAAAATAAGAAAAGAGAATTGAAATAATGGGTTGCTACCTTAGAAAATTTTATAAAATCTCTAACCCTATCCAGTCAAGCACAAATAGAACTTCCCCAACATCTAGTATTAATGTCACAAGAACAGGTGGATGCAATTGCAACGATTTTCCATAAAATGAATGTATTCAAAGAATGGATTGAGTATTGAATAAAATAGGGAGAATAATTCATCATAGATGCAATAAGGAAATATAAGGAAGCATACCGTTGGTCTTAAAAATCTAAAAGCTTTGAAAGTGAATGCAAGGTTCATTAGGAACAAATTAATATTGAGAAGAAAAATATTGAAATTCTCATACAAACGGATGTCCAAGGTTTAATACAAGGAAATGTAATGTTAGAGAAAGAATTTCTATTTCTAGAAAAATGGAAGAAATGATTCAAGTGGGAAGGTGACATGTTGATACAGTATGTTGAAGGATTTGAAAAAGTCACAGTGGAAAACAAAATATTGCTTGATAAGTATCAAGACTTTACTGAATTGTTAGCATGACAAAGTTGTGATCCTGAAACATTAGGATAGGAGGGTATGAAAGCTAAAGCTTTCAAGGAATGGATCCGAATAATAAATAGAGACCCTATTTAGCTATTCACTCAAGAAGTTATTGATGAGATCATACAGTGTAGGAACACTATAGATAAATATGAAACAAATAGAGTGCAGAGAAATGATATAATACTTTAGGTATTAGAAGAATATACCAAGCTTAAATTCACTTGGAAAGCTATACAAGGAATTTTAAAAGATCATATGCATCAATTATTGGGCACTTTCCATGAGTATTGAGAAAATAAAGACAAAGAAAGGAGTTTGAGCCTGATTCTTGAATGATAAAAGATACTAGATACCAGAGGTGTTACGATAATATTTTTTTTGTACTTTTGCAAGATGTTCTCGATGCCAGTGGATGTATTTTGTCCCCACTTCGTCGATCGCGTGATGAACAGTACCCGGACCATGGGAGGCATCCCTTTGAAAAAACGTCGACCTCACAATGCAAGCTCGTCGGAACCACGATGCCTATTTCGTCGATCGTGCGACAAATAGTACTCAGAGCATGGGAGGCATACATTTGCCAAACCATCAGATTAACAACATAAGTTCATTGCCATTACAACAAAAGTTTGACGTATTGCCAATATCGTTGAGAGATCAAGACTGTTATAGCGACCAAAATTGCTTGAGAAGATATATCGGGAGTATTGGATTTTGGTCTCAGCGATGAAGTTTCATTGGTGAGATACACATCTTGTCTCATCGACGAAGCATGAGGGAAGCATATCGGCAAGACACATATCATTGGAGTAAGTTCTGAATGTCTACCCGACCAGCTATGTGATGCCGTTAAGAATACATTGGTAGGGGTCTTGGCGACATACTTTATATTGAAATAGTGAAAGAATTTTGTCGAACGTGTGATGAAATAGGCAAGTCATTACGATGAAAATTCATCGGATACATTGCGAATTCGTCAGACGCTTTTTGCGGTTCGTCACATATTCGACGAAACAATATATCAGGAGGACTAGATTTTGGTCTCAACGATGAAGTTTCATCGGTGAGATACACATCTTGTCTCATCGACGAAGCATGAGGGAAGCATATCAACAATACATATATCATTAGAGTAAGTTCTGAATGTCTACCTGACTAGCTATGTAACGTCGTTAAGAATACATCGACAGGAGTCTTGGCAACATACTTTAGATTGAAATAGCGATAGAAGTTCATCGAACATGCGATGAAATAGGCAAGTCATTACGGCGAAAATTTGTCAGATACATTGCAAATTCGTCAGACGCTTTTTGCGGTTCGTCGCAAATTCGACGAAACAATGCAATTTAAAAAAAAAAAAAAAATTCGTTTAAATGCAAGCATAACGGTGAAAGATCAAGACTATTAGAGCAATCAAAATTGCCTGAGAAGATATATCGAGAGGACTGGATTTTTGTCTCAGCGATGACGTTTCATTGGCGAGATACTCATCTTGTCTCATCGATGAAGCACAAGGGAAGCATATCGGCAAGACATATAACATCAGAGTAAGTTTTGAATGTCTACTCGAACCGCTATGTGATGCCGATAAGATTACAATATGGATTGTCATCAATGCTTAGATTTAAAGGACAGATTGGAAGACTTCATTATGAAAATTTAGATCACAATATGATTAACCCTATTTGAACAAATGCAATGACATTAGTGTCAAGAGTTAAGAGGCCATTCAACTTTGCATTTCAATAAATTATTGTATGCATTGAGTAAGTGTTTACAAAGTAGAAAAAGGATAGGCATATGACTGTTTAAAAATATCAAACAACATGTCAGTTGTTGTGTTTAATTAGGCTTATAGAGGTAGGGATTTATCATTTTTTGCATACATCTGCAGTCCAAGCTCTAGGCCTGCATTATTTGGTTACTATGTATGAGAAATGAGCAATGAATAATTGTAGAATATGGAGGCTATGGATGATATTATGATAGCCAGATTTGATGTTGATCAAAAATTGGAGCAAAATATAAAACCTATGATGAGTCATGAGATCAAGGGGACTGTCATGGACAACAAGCACAACCTATGAACTGGATTCTAATTTTGCTAAAAAATAAAAAATCAAACTAGTGAATATTAAACTACACACTAGAATCTAAATTTATGGAAAATGAGAAATTTGGTGAGAAAAAGTGCCTGCAGTGCATCTTGGATACTTAGCTAGTGTACTAAAAAATAGGATTGCAAACCCAAAATTATTCTCACTCTAGAAATTCAATAGAAAAATACAGAATGTTATCCTAAATACTTAGCTCTTAGACAATCAATAAAAAAATATGAGCATGATTATGAATAGTTTTACCTGGTCCCACTCTTGATCTCCATGTTTGAGAGCCTTCTCTTTAAGACCCCATGAATCCACTTTGATCCATTGCTGCCAAAAGAGATATTAATGTGTAAACAAGGAGCCACATTTAGACAAACTGGTTGTTGATTTCTTCTAACAAATTTAGAGACTAAAAAAAGAAGATACCTCATGGGGATCATGTGGGCTTCCTAGAGAAAGCACTGCAATATGGCCTTGAGAATCAATGAAAAACTTTGGATTAGCTTCATAGTAAATCCTAATAGCATGTCATTGAAAGTTGCTCAGGTATTGGGTCCTCTCCCCTAGATTAAATTAAGGAAAAAATTATTGTAAACACAATATGTATAGAAGAATATGAATGTAAAGGAGAATGGATATTAGCAAAACAAAAATGTAAATAAAAGTAGTGTGAGCAAAAAATGAATCTAAATTGGTCTTGAACAAATAAAATCATACCCAATTAGCATTAAGTTATACTGACCTTGTACTCATTCCCATTGTCAATCTTGAAGGTTACTTTGATGCCTTCTGTAGAAACTCTCTGGCCACGAGGCAAGAGAAGGCAAGAAAACCAAGTGTATATTGATGACTTCCTGACAATCAAAAAGAAACAAGCAACCAATCAACCCTATTAGAACAAAATAATCTTATGAATTGATTTTATTTGTTTTACTGGCTAATGGATAGTGGACCTAGTTCTCTTGAATTGAGATACTACTAAGATGAGTTGACTTGTCATTTTACACTACTGATATTCTGCTTCAATCTGTATAAGTTACTTTTGTCTTAAATATATTCAAGATAACTCTGCAAAAAAATTCCTTGATCTCTTATAAATTATGCAGATTATTATATTTAATTCTTCTCCATTTTGATATTTTCTTTCAAAAATTCATAGAAAGATATGTAATGCCATATTTGAAACTTACATATTTTAATTTTACTAGTTCTGTAATTATAGGATATGATTCCAACAATTGCGAAATGCATTGGCAATATGTTGGATGAATGAAGTAAAGTATGCAATTGGTAGGTGTAAAGCCAAATTCCTTAACCCTTGCCAGCATCCTTCTTGCCTATTTTAAAACATGTGCTTTGGAACAGGGCATGAAAATCCATCTAATTATAATGAAAAGGAGATTTTTGTCAGATATTATATTACAATAAGTTGAATGAATGTAAATAGAGATATTTTAGCATACCTGCAGATGGTACAAAATTTCATGGTTAAGTGGAAGCCTCCCATCAACAACAAGATCCAAATATCCGTGTATCTATCTCAATCGAGCCTCTAAACCCTTTAGATATGTCGAATTTTCCACTAACCTGTTATGCACAAAAGTGAAATTAATGAGACCACTAAAATAAAATAAAAAAATAGAGCTTTGAAACCAAATCCACATGCAACACAATGTTCATAGTGAAAAGTTAGCACTTTCTTTCATCTTTGCAGATTGGTTTGATGCTTCAAACGATGCATTTCTTATATTGAAAAGTGAATTACTTACCTTATTGAGCTTCTCTTTGTTTTGAGAATAGTTTAATATTCTCTACTTAATAGGGCCAACCATGTGAAGGTGGAAGCTCATTCCCCCGCCTCACATCACTCTCAATTCCCCATACCCGATCATATAACATTAATCATTCATTCATCCATTAATAACATATAACATTTATTCATTCATCCTGCATTAATAACATATAACATTCATTCATTAACATATTCACATTCATTCATTCATCCATTAATAACATATAACATCCATTCGTTAACATATAACATTTATTCATTAACATATTTACATTCATTCATTAACATATTTCATTTTTTTAGTTTTTACATATTATCAAAAATATGGCTGTCATAATATGATTACAATCACTTCTTTTTTTGTTTCTTTTTTGCAGCTAAAAAAAATTGAAGTGGAGTATCGTTTTCAAAATCATCTGTCCCCCCTTCAATTGTTCTGAGCTCTGCTCGTGATCTTAATGCATGCCTAGTCGTGTACTCACAACATGGATGCGATTGCAAGGGGGGGTTTGCTGCAATAGCAAAGAAATGTTAAATTGATATGTTTTATTATTATTGTTACACGTATTTCATTAATTAAAAGAACATCAAAGTGGTGCTCTTTACCTGATTGGGCCACATCATGTTCCTGATATTGTCTTATAGCCTCATGCTCAACATGTTGAACACCCTCGTGTATTTGATCTGGAGTTGAAACATGAAAGATTACATTAATTAATACACCAATTGCAATTAAATATGTTTTAAAGAACATTAGAGTGGTCCTCTTTACCTGATGGAGCTACATCATGTTCTTGATCTTGTCTAGCCTGATCATGATCAACATGTTGATAACGCTCTACCTGCTCTAAAGTTGAAACACGAAAGGTTACATTGATTAATACACCAAATGCAATTAAAGATGTTTAATTGTATTAATCCATACTACGTTTTGTATAGCACATGAATAAATCCAGTACCAGGATGCACACCATGGCCTTCATCAGTAGGTTGTGCTCCACCCTCACCAGGCTACATTCCAATGTGATGTGCAATATTATCATTGCTTATCTGTGTAAAACAAATATGCACGTTATCATGGTGGAAATTAATATTGAACAGATTGCACAAGTATTCAATTTGAAATAAACTTTATTAAGTTTATTTACCTGCATGTTGGATGCAATGGAAGATTGTGTTTGCCCAGTTGAGACTCTTAGCTATTCAGTCAGGGCTCCATAGCCTTGGTGGAAGGAAATCTTCAGGTCCTCTTCTGTGGGCACTCTGTTGAAATCAAAGCTCTACATTTTTGCATGCGATCATGAATTTTGATTCTATGGTGTGATAAAACCAAAATTGTTTGCAATTTATTATTTCGATGCAATATTTCATTTATTGATACCTACAAATCATGTGGCTATTTTCATATAACCACCAGAGACAAGTTTGTGCTGCTCGTGTTTTTCTAGTCTTTCCTTTGTTGCCTTCGATGTGTTGGGCAGCCTATGAAAAATTTGAAATACGTTAGATTATGTAAAAAGAAAGAGTAATCAGTATATAATTAAATTGTTGATAGTATCACATACCTTCCTTGGCCCGGTGGTATCTTTCCTTTCATCTTTTCAGCCTTCTTCTTTCCATCTGAAACCAAGTCCTTCCACTCCCTTTCCGGAATCATGGGGGGACACTCGTACTTTCTGTTCTTCTCTAAATGTGACCTATATTGGTCCCTCACATACTTTAGATAGGTACCAGCTTTCTTAAGGACCTTCATTCGGTTGAATGTTTTATCACTGAACAACACAACTAAATGGTTAATGAGCTCATCTTTTAAATCTTCATTTTGGGCATTCCACCATGTACGTATGGTGGGCCCGAAGAGCTCTAATGTAATATCACTTAGATGTTTATAAAAAACATCATTTCCTCCAAAATGATCATGGGATCATTAGTCTATAAAGGGTGATCAATAAGTAAATTTCAATTGGATTATATATAATAATAATTAAAACATTTTAAAGTACCTAGGACCTTCTCTATCTTTATGGGAAGGAAATCCTCGGTCACCACAAATGTGACTGACAATGTTCCCGTACTAGTAATACAGGAAGATCCAGGAAATGCTACTAAAACATCACCAGTATTAGTGGCCTCTGTATCCACAGGTACTAACAGTTGTAGTGGCATGTGTTCGTTGCCAGACGGTGCACTACCGAATGCCTGCATGGTATGTGTTGCTGACATTTCATTCGACAATATAGGCACGGATGATGGGGTCAGATGATGTGTTGTATGGGTAGGAAGATCAAGATTGACACTTGTACTGACCCCTACTTCCCGGGCAACACTTGCAATACCTTGATCATGGCCAACAGCATGATGAGGACGTAAATAATCTTGTAAAAACAACACATATTTTAGTTCATGACATAAAAGAGTACAAAATATAAAACCATGAATGAACTTATGTTATAATTAAAGATTTCATTTCAGCTTACTTGCAAGTTCTGTGCTCTCTCAGACAATATTTTAACCCTTTCTCTTATCTCATTTGTTTGAGGCACTATGAATACCAACTTAAGGATTTCTTCATTGCATTTTTTTTGGGCCTTCCTCATCATATCCATAGGGTTTGCAGAAAATGCAATGTCATCATTGCATAATAGTGACTGCACCTCCATATGGATGCTCTCCTATACTACTAGTTCCTTTCCCTGATCAACCATCTGCAACAAGAATATTAAAAAAATTATCGAAATTAACCCAATAAACTCATGAAAAAAACATAATAATAAAACATTTTGCTCATATCTAATTTATACAATTACAATGAGGTAAACCTATTGGATAGAAGCACCTAAAGATGGATCGCGATCTACGCTCTAGGCTGGAGCCTTCATTGTATGATGAATGTCCCGCTGTGACAAAAATTAAATATAAAAAACATTACCGAAATGAAACCAATAGACTTACAAAAAAAACATAATAATAAAATGGTATATTGGAGTCATTAATTGGAGGTTGGGTAAAATGCTATATAGTACATACCACCCCCATAGTAATTGTATTTGTATCTAAGTGATTCAAATTGTAATCGATTAGAAACTCTTCCCTTGATGTTATTGATTTTATCGCACATATGAATACATGGTTTCCCTCTCGCGCCTTGAATATACAATTGGGTTGCTTATTTGTAGACCCAGGTCGTGTACTATTTATAAACCCTACAATATTCCCTTATGCTTTTGGCCTCCCATCAATGTACCTAGCCACTCCTTTATTTTGATCCTTATCTTTTAGTTGTATATAATTTGCTGATAGTGCATACCTACGCATACTTCGTGTATATTGAACCAGCTGCATCCAATCTTTGTAACTGTAACAGGGTCCAACATACTCCATCAACTCAGTAACTTTATCGTAATAGAATTTTATGCTATCCATGCAAAATAGGCCCAAACCATGTAATGACGATGGTGCTATGAGATATATCCTCTCGTTGACACAAAGATCAGTGTTTATTGGAGGAAGTTCCTTGGGTTTCCATTGTTTCCGTAGATGTTTGTACCTCAAGGGCACCTCAATGTCACCTATACTCTCATCATCATAAGAACATGACCCCCCTTTAGGAAGAAAAAATTCCATGCGTTTACAGAATTTTCTTCTAATCTTTTGACATCTAGTTGATCTCCCTATTTTAGACCTACTACATGTCTCACTTTCCTCTTCTCTTCCTGAATTTCCCTCGCTTGAGGAAGACAAATTTGACAAATACCTATTTTGTGGTACCTGCACTCATAAGGATGTTGGATGCTTTCATGGTGATGTGATCCGAAGGTGACATTATGATTAATCTATCATTTCATCACTAGAAATTTATAGGTTATAAGTTAATCAAGTCTTGATAGATTGCAAGTTATTGTTACTACCGTCTAAATGTGTCCATCACAAATCAAATCTACTTAACATTTTAGCTCCCAAACTTTGTAACAAGTGTTAAATGTGACTATGGTCCACTAGTAACACAACCAAGGCATCAAATGTATTCTCTAATTGTAATCAAAGGACTTTTTCTCTTCATTCAAGTAAATAAAATTGAAGAGAAACACCACCAAGTGGTTTATTGGACACCTACATGACTAAAAATAGTAGCAAATTTACATTTAATTTCCATATGTCTAAGTGGTTAACAGGGAGGGAGTGTGTACTAGGCCTGGTAAAGTCATCATAAGTTTATGCTTTGGCAATAAAAATTGTTTAAATCATCTTAAATCTTCCTATGTCTAATTTCTAGGAGACTTTTGGTATGTTTTAAGGTAGGATGAGTGGTCGCATCAATGTTCTAAGAAACTTAAAGTTAAAAGAAACTTTTTCAGTTTAAGGTGTTAGCACTTTCTTTCATCTTTGCATATTGGTTTGATGCTTCAAACGATGCATTTTTTATCCCACTTCTATCATATTGTATTCCCATCCCATTGCAATTGTTGGAGGAGTTGATACCAAAATTTCATAACATATACCATGTTCTTGAATCAATTTTCTGTGTTTTTACAATTTTTCTAAAGTTCTTTTGTGTTGTATGGATCCATACAAGATTGAAACGCTCTGAGATCATTGGTGTAGATAAATATATGTGTTCCCTTTCATTTGCATTTGTTTTGAAGTTCTCAATCACTGTTTTGTGGGATTAAACAATCAAATATAGGGACTGCCCTGTTGTGCCTGTGTAAGGGTTTGAGGGCTAAATAGAAATGACATCCACCAATCCACCCACTATCTTGGAACTATAACTCGGTGGATTGGTGTGCATCATGGTGGATTTTATGGAGTATACCATTATTGGAGAGTATAGTAGAATGTAGCAAAGGAATGTTGAGCTACAAATTGAGGTAGATAGGTTGAAGTACAAACATGTGGGGGAGTCTTCTAGTGCTCCTAGAAAAGTATGATCCAATGGTCTATGTGCCTCTAGTAATCACTATAAAAATGTGAAAGACTAAGCTATTTTATTTTTTCTGTCTTATCTTATACCATTTTACGAGAATCGGGGGGCCAATGTACGAGAAGATCTTTGGAAACTAGGCATGAAAATTGCAGGTTAAAGAGAATGGGGGTGCCAAACTTACAGTACTCATTGTCCCTTGGTCGTCAATTTTCACTGAGTGCCCTCAACCTCATCCTAGACATTGGTATTGACCTTGTTTTAGCTCCAAACTCTTCGTCGGCACTGGTATTGACCTTGTTTTCACTCCAAACTCTTCCTCAGCACTGGTATTGACCTTTCACTTGTCCAATTTTATGAGCTACAACCTGCTTTAGTTAGGTTTTAGAGTATGTTAATCAAATTTCAAATTATGGTGCCATTTAAAATAGGGAATATAAAGCAAGCAAAGCCTATTATGGCGCCATTTAGAGTAGTGAATATAAAGTAAGCCAAGCCTATTATAGTCATGAGGGAAATAATAAAACTCCTAGGATACTTTGTGAAACCATTTTCCTTGGTTAAAGGGAGGCTATAAAATATACCTTTGGATTTTTTCAATCTTCAAATATGAGGATTTGCAAGGTTCTTAGCAACATGAGTAATGGAAATGTGTGCAACAAGAATATTTGAACACACATCGAATCTCCTTTCCAAAGAAAGGGGCTTCATAATTTAATATGATAATTTTTCGCAGCTCTAGAAATGATATGTTTTCTTAAAGAGGAAGGAGAAACCTAAAAGATAAAAGAAATGCTTAGGAATCTCAACACTTCCTTATGATCAACCCCCTTCTATCCATAGGAATTGAACAAATTGGGCTTGGCTAAGAATGATTTCCTATAACATTGAGTTTTATGCCACTATATATTTGACCTTAAAGCTTTCCAAAAAATATCTAGGCATTGAATATCCTAAATAATGTCACATTTATCCTCCAAGGGAGTGAGAAAGAAGTCATTAGAAAAATGACCATTGAATAGTTGGGCTATAGAGTTACGAAAATTAGCACCTTTAATAAGGTTCCATGAAATACTATTAGCCAAAAGATATCCAAAGGCTTCCATAAAAAACACACATAAAGTAGGAGCTAAGTGGAAAACATGAAAATTTGAATGAAAACACCCAACACCCTCCGTTAAGTTTTACATTCCTCACAATAAAACATGTTGATTGAAACAAAAAAATATATATAGTCTAAGCTAATATCATTTTTCTTTTCTTTAAGTTCTCCCTCAAGAACATCATTGGCTCGAGTTATACAAGTCCACACTATGTGATCCTTTTTCTTACAATAATAACATTCATTTTTTTATTTTTCAATTATTATTACCTCATGAGTATAATACATTCTCATGTTGAGAATAAACTTTTAAATCTTTTCCATTGTTCTTTATTCTTCTCCTAATATGGCCAAAATCACATCTTCTTGTGTTTGAGAAGTTATCAAATGACTGCCTTCAAAAGGCTGATGTAATCTCCATCTCAACACCAAGGGCCCACCACATTATGCATCGCCAAGGAAAGACACATGGTGCTCGCCCGTGATATTGCAATCAATAAACACCTTGCATCTATATATCACGTGAGGTGGGCAACCGTTGATCTCCACCATCGGCAATTGTGTTCATTCATAGTAGTCACCAGCACTGAATACATAACCGTCAAGCAACTTTTCATCAAGATTAGAACATCATCGTCAATTTTTTAGCACGTGCATCTCGGAGCCGCTTTAGTAACCTGTCATATAATGTATTTAAACTCAACATATATATTAAAGGACTTTGATTAATAGTAATGTTATAATATTAATATATTATATAACAATATTATATTACATTATATGAATTATAATGATATATTTGATATATTAATATTATATATAATCTATATATTAATAGTAATTATATTAGATTATTAATATTATTGGTATATTATTAATAATATTAATATTGTATTAGATTAATAATAATTAATATTGTTAAATCATTAATTATATTACAAATGAACACTGCTTTGAATGTCTTAGCTTTGAATGAATGGTTGAAGCACCAATGTTGAATGTTACAACTCCAGTAGGTGTGAATAGAAGTAGAGGAGATTGTTTGGGAGAAGAATTTTTTCTAGTGCTAGGTTTTGTGTTAGGTTATATAGCATTAGGTTATATAGTGTTTGAGCCTAGCCTCAAACACTACAATTAGGGTTAGGTTATGTGTTTTCTTTAGGGTTAGGTTTGGGATTAGGTTTATGGTTATGGTTACAGTTTAGGGTAATCCAAATCATAACCTAACCCTTTTTCTCGAAACCTTAACCTTGACCCTAACCCTCACCTTTATCCCATCTTTATAACCCTAACCACAACGAAAACTCTAACCCCAACCCTAACCCTAATTACCTAACCTTAAATATTTTTTCTTTTATTAATTAGTTGCATTCACTCTAATAACCCTAAACCTATCCCTAAAATTAACCCTATCCCTATCCTTGGCCCTAATCCTAACCCCAACTCTAAGCCAAATATAAAAACAACCCTTAATCATAACAATAACCCTAAAACTTAATTCTAGATATAACCCTAATACTATAATCCCTAATTGTAATCCTAAACCCTAACCCTAATTTCATATCTAATCCCAACCATAACCAAAACTCTAAATCTAACCCTAACCATAAAACATAAACCCTAATCTAACCCTAATCCTAACATTATTTTTCCTAACCCTAACCCTAACTCTAAACCTAACACTAACCCGAACACTAAATCCTAACCCTAATTAAATACCCAATCATAACCCTAAATTGTAACATGATCCTTTGAATTGGATACTACATAAAAAATTATGTGTTACAATCATTGCTTCCATTGTTGGCATTTTTACATTGGGATGCATATATTTTTAAAATCAACAAAATCTTTTAATGTCTTGCCAAAATTAATATTATTAATTGTAATATCAAACTTATAAACATGTATGAAAAATAAGAACATAAATAAGAAATATATGGTAATAGTTTCTTCAAAAAAGAAAGTGATGTGGACTACAAGGACTATAAGATATCCACAAAAGAGATCTACATTGAAAATATTGTAGGGAAATTCAAGAAAATACAATTGGTAGATGCAAATCCAAATAAATGTGAAATTGTGTACTATAATAATTTTAGAATATACACATAATGGATTTGTTGAAAAGGTTTTAGAAACTTTCAAACAAATGCAATTGGTAGATGCAAAGAAAAATTCCACAACCTTCACCAAAATCCTTATTGGTTTCCTTAATATGGGAGATTCAAAACAAGGTATAGACATCCATCAAAGCATAATATGAAGATGAATTTTTTCAAATGTTGTGGTTGTAGAAGCCCATTTAAAATTTATACAGAATGTGGAAGGAGAGGAAAAGCTTGTGAACTATTTGACAAAATGTCTCAAAGAATTGTAATCTCTCAATTTATTTTAGTGTCTATTTTGTTATACCCCATGTCCCAAATTGGGTATAACACAATAGACACTAAAAAAAATTGATAGATTGTTATGAGGGCAGTGATGAGACTTTTCTAATTAGAGTGTATTCCATGAGATTACAATTATTCGAGGCATTGTGTCAAATAGTTCATGAGCTTTGTCTATCCTCCCACATTTTGCATAGATTTCAAAAGGGCATCTACAACCACAAGATTTGAGAAAATTCATCTTCATATTATGTTTTCCTTATGATTGGTTGACTCTTATACTAAATTACTATGTTCAATTTATGTTTCCTACTTGATCTAACTATCCACAAATGGAAATTTAACAGTGGAAAGATATGATCCTACTTTTGTATAAATTGTATATGCAATATCAAGGTATGAATTAATATGTTCAATTAACAGATGTTAAATGAAATGAATAAAACTAATGTAATGTAAATAAGGGAGAACAGTGCCTTATTGGGTAAAACAGAGTCAAATGAAAGCCTTTAATGAATGGTTTCTATCTAGCAGGTCCTCTAATTGTTTGGCATATAACTATGAGTTTACAACTGGTATAAACATGCAAGAGTGTAATTGATAAACCCTACTTGAGGCAGAATATCAAATCTAATTATTTGATTCTTCTTACTGATGCAAATGGCATTCCTAGATTACTGTAATTTATTGAAAGGAATTTTAATTCTTCTTTAAAGAATCCAATAAACCAAATCACATAGAAACAACAAATGTGTACTGATAAATCGAATATATACTTGATACTTCAATTTAAACAACCAAGAAACATCAAATTGGAGACAATCAAATAATCGCAAGAATCCAACAAACAATTGACACCAGAATGAAGCCACTAAATCGACAATCTTTCATTATCTCCTTCAAAATTCATACATGGGACATAGTCTCCTTGAATGTAATCATTTCTGAAAATTTAATGCTTATAGCAGTCTGTCCTATTCTAATTCTATCTTCTACCCCTTTACATTTATCCAACAACGGATACTTATACATTAGTTTGCAAAAGGACGTTCCTTTTCAAAAAGGTTTAAAGCATAAAAGTTTTAACAAATCCACTATTAACTAATTTCTGTTAAGCCACAAATGGACTACAAACATATGCTCCATATAATCCTGGCACTCATGAGTGTCGGCATCTCCCAACACATCGCGGATCACAATCCCCATCATTATCATTCACTCATTTTGCTCACATGCTGCATCCAATATCACATCTTTCTCAGTGGATGTCTCCAGCATCCCTTGGAGTATTGTTTCGCACTCACTTTTCCATGTAGTCGCTTCCTTCATTTTCCCTTCATCATCACATAACTTGGTCAATCTATCTTCGGAAGCCTCTGTTAATCCCTGCATATCCCCTTGTAACTACTCAAAGAAATCCCTGTGCCTATCCATAATACAATTGGCATTTTCAATCTCTTCATTACTAGGAGTGTCCTTTTGCTCCAATTCCTCAATTCTTTCTTGAATTCTTCTATCCACTCTCATGTGTTCCTTTATTGCATCTACGTATTGTGAATGTTTTCCCCAGAGTTTATTTAACCAAGTGGTTAAAACAACTTGCCTTTTTATTATTATTGCAGAAAATGCATCCATTCTCCCTTGAGAGTATGCAGTTGACCCTTCCCAACGGTCTTTTTTTATGTGAACTCTCACCTTGAGTGAGCATCCTTGTTGGTTTTGTTATAGCACCTACCAAGTCTTTCAGGCATTCATTCTCTCTCAACATCCTCTCATTATTGATTTTGTACATCTCCCTTTCCCTTATCAATGCTTGGATTTGGGTTTATTCAACTTGGCTATATTTATCCCAATATCAACAGTCGCTACAGGATCAACCTCCCCATCCTTCAAGGTCATGACATGTTCGAATGCCTTTTCAGTATCAATAAAAAATGATTTCTTGTGAGGAGGATACAAGGCCCAAATCATCAATGTTTCATCATCAGGGTTGTATCTTGATCCTATGTATACCTCCATCACCTTCTCTATACTGAGCTTGTGGGTAGCATTGTTATCTTTTAAGAAAGTATCAAAAACTAATGCAGAATTCATATCCAAACCTAGAAAAATCATAACACCTGCCTTTTCAAGCAACTCCCTCCCCTTTTTAGGGGTCATGTCAATCATCTCTTTGTCTACTTCATCCTTTAAGCTTTTTAATAGTTGATCCTATTCCTTGGAGTGACATTGTCAACCTACCCCCTTATCTCTTTCCCATTTTGCTTATATAAAAATGTCTTAAACTCCGAGGTCTTTATAAATTCATCATCTAATATGAAAGACCTATAGTATTCATGTCTTATATCTACATCCATAGTTTCCTCAACATCTGTTTCTCTGGCAACATAGGCATAGTCCTGAGTCTTCATTCTTGAAACTTTCCCAGATGAGCTTTATGGCCTATCTATTTCTGAAATCCCCTTAATGGAGTATAACAACTCAGCATCCACCAACTCCTGATTATGTTTTTCAATCAAAATTTTAGCTTCCTCTGCCTCTAGGTTTCTGATTATGTCATCAGATTTAAAGGGCACATGATGGTACCCTTCAAAATTTATTTTTTGTCTGGCATAGTGGATATACCCTTCTGGATCAAAGTTCTTTCTCACTGGTGCTCTTCTCATGTTGCAGTGCAATAATTTGTCCAGAATCAGATCATAACCTTCCCTGGCTAATACAGTGAAATCACTAAAACACAATGTACTGGGCATAAAAACCTATTTCCCATATAAACTTAAGTTTATAACACTGGAGTAATCCATTTGCCTAACAATTTCTAGGTATGCAATTCTATCCGGGACAGTTCTGGGTAGAATGAAAGGTGTATCCTCAAAGCCATAAACCCTAATCATTCTGGCATTCTCTAAGCAATACCAATCCCCCTAATTGTGGTTAATTGGTCCATTGTAATCTCTAGGCCTAAGAAACCTTTTTACTTCTTCAGATAAAGAATAATCACAAGGATGGTTAAAAAATCTATACAAGGGTTTCACAAAGAATTCTTCAAAATGCAAGAAATTTGAATTGGCAAACCTGCTATCCCAAACAATAGTCCATAATTGAACAAGCAATAGCCTACCTTCCTTATCAGATTGTGAAATCCTCAGCTCCTCGGGGCATAAATCTAACTCTTGTCCAAAATAAAACACTAAGTTCATCAGCAGTGAGTAATTTCTGAGATGGAGAACAGAAGCACCACTCTTTATCGCCATCAAACCTGCATCCAAGCCCCTAAAAACATGTGCAGCATAGTCAAATGATCTGGAATTGTGATACTGAATGTCTTCAGCAATCACCATGGGAAAAACCGCCATATGCTCAGGTACCTCCATCCCTAATACCTATCCCACTGAGTAGTAAGTATATTTTAGGTAAGGTTCGAAGAGGTCTACGTGAAAGGGTGGCCCCTCACTATCTTCCATTGGAGTAGGTTTTCTATGACACTTAATTCTGTGCAGAGGTAACCTCCACCCTTTATAAATGGTGTCCATCCTTCTGAACTCACTATCAAGCTCTTCAGTCACTACTTTCTCACAACATATTCCCTCCATTCTGAAAACCTCGGCAATTACATTCTCAGATACATGTATCAATGGATTCCCTGACAAATCACATATAGCTTTGTTTTTCGAACCATAGTGTCTGGCCAACAATTTTACCAGTTCGATGTCAATAAAAACATTAGGGCACACTAATTTCCCTAAATTGAGCCTCCATGGATTGCATACTAGCTCAAAGTGATTTCTCCTGTGGTAATGGAAATTGATTAACTCATAGCCTCTAATCGGAGTCCAAACATCACCTGTAAATTTGCATTTGTCATCCAATTTGTCAACTTCCACTTTGAGCTGTGCAGAATGCCTAGCTCTAGGTCCAGAACCAGTTAACTGGTCTATGAGGTCTTGATTTAGCTTCCTTTCAGTACCTTCTGGTTGCAACTCAGTCTTTTTCTTTTTTTCTTTTGATTGGATTCCCTTCCCAAGTTTTCTTCCCTTTAGTTTTCCTGAACCAGTGCCTTCCATAATTCAAATTTTTATGAATTCTGAGAGGATGAGAAACTTACTGTAACTTTCTTGCAAACTCAAGCCAGGTGAATGCCTTAATTGCTCTGCTGGTTCCCTTGCTCTACTTCGCTTTGAATTCTATGACACAATGATTTCAATTCATCATACCCTAATATGCAAAATCTCCTACGCTTTGTGGCACCATTGATGTCTTTACTGAGACATGAATACTGCCAGTTTTTTTTTTCAAAATTTTTGCTATCACATCAGGGCTTATATTGGCAAGACATTTCAAATCTCTGGCCGATTCGCCTGTTCAACCTTCACCCATCCGCCAAGACATCTTGTAGTTTCCCCGACATCACAAGTCTCCCTGATAGTTTCATTCCTTTTGCTTTTTATATCACCATGACTTTCACTGAAACAACTATCACTCAGACTTAATGAATCGGGCCAACAGTTCTTTTCCTTACTCCGAAAGTACTTTGTCTCACCGAGATGTTTACTTTATCAACTTATGTCACCAAGACCAAGCAATTTGTTATGCTGACAAAATAATACTCGCTGTGATGTCTCTTAGATCTCCCTGCAGTGACATGTCTCACCGATACGCCTCTTCTTCAACAAGACAATGAGCATCATCTTCTTGATACCCTTTATCTCCGCATGATCAATTCTATTGGTGTAACCCGAGGGGTCGATAAGACTTTTATGAACTCTTCCCAACATCGTTTGTCTTACTGATTGAGTCCTCCTTTTGCTTTATTGGCAAGACCAATAGCGCTTCGGCCAGTGTTTTGAAATATGTCTCCAATGACCAAAGTCTCTCCGATAGACTTTACTTTTCTCCAATCGGCAAAAGGTAACTTAGCTCGATATGACCTCACAGCGTCACGCCGATACCTTTTGTCTTGCCGATACAAAAGGTATCGGCATGACCCGTATGATGTCTCACCGATATATTGAAGATATATATATTATCATTGATGAGACCTGCATCAACTTATGTAGATATTTTCATATGTTAAATATTTAATTCCATATGAATTTTATAGGGCTTTATGACAAAATTTTAAAATGGATTTAGGTAAAAGATGCTATGTGGGGATTTTTATTTCTGTATTAGGAACCTTTCGGGAGACTAATAGTCATGAAGGGTGAATGAAATTGCCAAAATTTCACACTTCCAATAGAGACCATGCTTATTGTCTTCTTGACACCCTTTATCTTTGTACGCTTAGTTCTGTCGGTGTAACCCGAGGGGTCGGTAAGACTTTCTGAATTATCCCCGGAATCGTGTGTCTCACCGAGTGAGTCCTCCCCTTGCTTTATTGGCAAGACTAATAATGCTTTGGGCAGTGTTTTAAAATCTCTCTTCGATGACCAAAGTCTCTCCAATAGACTTTACGTTACTCCAATCGACAAAAGGTAATTTAGCTCGATGTGACCTTACATCGTCATGCCGATACTTTTTGTATTGCCGATAAGATATACAAACCCGCATTCTCTCTGTGTATAACTTGATTGGTGTGACCCTTTTGATGTCTTGCCGATACATTTAGGATATGTATATTATCATCAATGAGACCTGCATCAACTTATGCTAATATTTTCATATGTTAAGATTTTAATGTTAGATGAAATTTATGGGGTGTTATGGCACAATTTTAAATCGGATTTTGGTAAAAAATGCTATGTGAGGATTTTTATGTCTACATTATGAATATTTTTTGGGAGACTAATAATCATGAAGAAATAATGAATTTGTCAAAATTTCACAGTTCCAACAACATGAAGGTTTGATGTTTTATGACAGTACTAGCATTTGAGTTACAATGATATATTTAGAACTCATGGCTCTCCTTTGTATAAACATATCACAATTTTGAATAATATAATCAAGGGTTATGGAGTTCATCTCACTATTATGGTGTGTATGATTTCCATTTTTGCTTTAATTCAAAGAGTTAATTAAAATTCTTGGATGGAGTCATAGATGGATATGTTTGTAAAGGGATTTGATAAGAAGTATTGAGTTAGGATAGAAATTGACACTGTTGTAATGCAATATTGTCAGAGATCTTATATGTTATGTGTTTGAACTTGATATGGAAATCTAAATATTTGTGAATTCGACTCCCCAATACTATATGGCACTGGCCTAAATCGTATGTGTTTGTAAGGTTCTATGTTTGTTTGTCTTAGCTTAGAGCTTGTTGCAAAATTGTAAATTAAATGACTATCTTAAGTGGTGAAATGTCGTTGTAATCATCTCATGCTCCAAGTAGTTGATACTATTGATGAAGGGCCAATTCAGTTCAGTATTATCCTATTTTGTTGAGCTATTAAATGGGATTATCTATTAATTGTTAATGATTGTTTATAAATTCGATGCAGAGATTGTAAACACATTGAGGGATGACCCTCCTGGGTCTTGTAGAGCCCAAAGTGTAGGAGGTCTTTTAAAATCCTCATCAGTTGGTCCAAGTCCTCTGAGCTACCCTTGATTGGAATTAGCAATTCAATAGGTAGATCAGGAGATAAACCTGGTTCACATTAAAAAACCACCAATAGCCTGAATGGGACATAACTGATGTGGTTGCATTCAATGCTATCTTACAGTCCAAGCACCCTATACAAAACAGTGAAGAAGAGGTTAAGGCAGCTCTACATGACTCTGCCTTCAGTGAGGAGTATGAAACTCTGGCCATATGGGCATTGGCACCCCAGGGAAGAAAGCCAAATGTAATTGATATTAGCCCACACCTAAGGGGAGGGCTAATCATCAAGAGAGCTTCTGATATTTATATCTATTTCATAATGTAAAACAGATATAGGTGGATAGGAGAAAGATACAGTAGATAGTTTGCAAGGAAACTTTCCTTCAAAAAACTCACATGCATGTATGAATTTTGATGAGGTTAACGAATATGTCTAAACTTGTGGCTTAATCTTGGTATCAACTATTTGTGGAATTATGCAATTAACTAGTTGTCTCCATTTTGATGCTTTTCTGTTGTTTAAATTGATATATCAAGCATATATATATTCAGTTTACCGATACACATTTGTTGTATTTGTGTGATGTGATTATTTTGTTCTTTCAAGTAAATATTAAACCCTTCTAGTCAATCATAGTAACTGAAGAGTATTAATTGGATCAATAAGAAGAATCACATAACTAGGATTGTCATTCTATCTCAAGTAGAGTTTGTCAGTCATTTACTTGCACATTTATACAAGTTATAAACTACATCTATGTGCCAAACACTTTAAATTATTGCCATCATATATTACACTTTTATAGATCTTCATTAGACTCCATACACCCAACAAGGCAGTGGTCTCATGCTTTCATCTTTTGGTTTATCCATTTTATTTTTACATCTGTTAACTGAACATATTCTAATATAATTCAAATATAATTAAAATTAAAAACATAATAAATTAATTATGTAACCACATAAGTCAAATATAATTCTATCAAGAAATTAATATCAAATAGATAATACAATCACATAACTCATACATTTCAATGTCATTGATCTTCTTCTTCATCCAACTCTTTGTCTATATCATCCAATCCAGATTCAACATTGTAAGGATTGGTCATATCATCATCATCATCATTGATATTAGTTTTGATAATGTCATCATCCACATGGATATCATCTTCATGAACATTAACTCCTACATCATCATGATATAGTTCCTCCTCTTCGACATCTTCGTCAGGCACATCATCAACTAACTGTTGATCCTGATCATCATCTACATCATCTTCTATTTCTTCAATATCTTCTTCTTCCACCACATTATACTTTATTGGCATTCCTCTTGGATCATGTCTAACAACATATAACCAACCCACTTTACCTGGAACCTCTAAGTAAAATACCTGCTCACATTGGCTTGGAAGAACATAGGGCTCATTTCCCGCTCGCTCAAAATACCTTGTATTAACCATGGTAAATCCATTATCATGTTCAATAACAATTCTTTCGGGATCATTTTCATTCAATCGTACCCTGTACCATAGGACGACTAACAAAACTATTTTGAAGGACTTAAAGTCACACTCAAGTATATCATCCAAAATACCATAGTATTGATTTTCTGAGACTTATAGATGTATGTTGCTTCTAGATGAAACATTAGTCACCTGGAAGACTGCAGTTATCCAGAATCACAAGTTTTCTTCGTGTCATCCAACTTTTTGATTCAAAATTTATGACCATTGCACCACATAGCCTTGTGGTGTTTCACCTGCAATATGTCAAACATGTAAAACTTATTGCAATATCGTTAGTTGATAAACATATTTTTTCTTGGCCGAATGTATGCAAAGAAAAAATCTCAACATATATATACATCAATATAATTGAAAATAATTAAATAATATGGGTGATTAATATATTTATACATACCTGTTTATCTCTTAAACCATATGCTAAATCAATTTCCCTTGGTATAACATTGGAATCTCCATTACGATGAGCTTCTTTAACCAATGAAGCCACACCTTCCCATGTTAATGCGCGGCTAGATTTTTGACATCGTTCAATCCATACTGTCATCCAATCAAGATTGTTTGCAACGTACAAATGTAGTGCATCCCACTTTCGACACAACTGTATCAAAAAAAATGAAATTCACAAATGACGTATAATTAGTTAATTACCACAGTATACGACCTTAATTTATAGTTGATGAATATTGAAGATTAATAATTAAATAAGTACAATATACATAAAAACCAAATGTAAAATTTATTCTAATTAATCTCCATGATCATCTTATAGTTACCTATCACTTTCCTCAATCTACCTTTCCCCATTAGGTACTCCCCTTCAAATTTGTTAATGGACATGAGATCCCAAATGCAATCTACATGGATCTTTGCTGTAAACTTAGGAAGATATTTAGTAATGTACACCATGGTCTGGTATACCATGTATCCCTCCACCATAGAACCCTCGGGATGTGCTCTTTGTCTAACCAAAGCCTTCAAAAATTTCAAGTGCCTCTCAATCATCCACATTGACCTTGTGTGTACAGGTCCACACAATTCAATTTCCTCAACTTGGTGTATGAGTTAGTGTTCTTGTGCATTGAAAAATGTCGAAGGTAGACACTTTTTCATTTCACACATTAGATGAGGAATTTTTCTCTTCCAATAATTTATATCTTCCTTATGGATTGCTTTAGATGATAGCCATCTACAAGTGATTCAAGGCACAAATATATTAATGAGATTTAACAAAAATATACAATGAATTGAACAAATATCGCTACTTACCTCATGTATTTTCCAAGATCATATATAACTTGCTTGACATTGTTGTCGAAGTTGTCTGGGAGAGATAGAGGTAGAATGTACTGCAACAATTATAAAATGATCTTTTCATTATTTTCCCAAAAGTAGTAAACATAATACACTAAAAAGTACATGTAGTATACAAACATATATATAATATACCAGAATAATTACCTTAATGAAGGTATGTCAATCATGCGGTTTCATTCCTAACCCAAATTCACCTTTCTTTGTTATGATATTGTTTATGTTTGCAGCAAATCCTGTGGGAAATCGAATTTTTCATATGACTTCTTTTATAGCATTGCTTTTCTGCTCTATTAATAACCAAGGGCACTTATATTAATTTGGTTTCCATCACTATTTAATTGAATGACATTTTTCATTGCATGATTGGCTTTTTGAATGTCACTACAAATTTTGACAATTTTTTCTTTGTCATGCCTTCCATCCAATATTATCCATAATGTTTCTATCATATTCTTTCTGATATGCATTGTATCAAACAAATGCACAATTTTTAGCTGCTCATAGTAGGGCAACCTACTAAATTGTCTAGGATAACTTTTCAGTCCCTATGGAAACCGACCATTAATGCCTTGATGACCTTCATGAAGCATATAAGTTAAAAAAATTAACAATGACAATCATTGCCAATTACAGCATGAGTAAACACAACACAATATAAAAATATAAATTCAAAACATATCATATATGATAGATAAACAATTTGATCTGATCTATAACCTTGACGATTAATTCTATTATATTGCAACTTCCATAGGCGAGGTGTCATTCTTCGTGGTTTTGATGTAGTCTCTTCTTTCCCATTGAAAAGATGTTTTTCAGTAGTTCGATACTTATGATTTCTATGGAGGAAGTGCCTATACTTATCAAAGACCTGCTTTCTTGAACTTGTTGAACGACGAGATTTCATCTTTGGACCACAAATTGGAGATGCAAATTTTCCCTTTGTTTGAAGACCTACAAATTATCATATATAATTGGATTAAATATGTCATGATATCTACTTAATAAAATTAAATATTGTTAAAGTCATGCAGTCGAACATTATAACATACCAAAAAAATGTGTTAGCCCTAGGGCATCATGAATTGTCCATACAAGCATTGCATGGAATTCAAATTTTCTTTGTCCTATTGGTCTAGATATGTCATACATAGTCACGCCATTCCATAAATTTAGTAACTCGTCGATAAGAGGCTCAATATATACATTAATATATTTAACTTGGTACTTACCTAGTTGAATGAACATAAACATTACATAATTATTATAACTATTTTACTGCAATATATATAAATTCATGTACATTACTATTAAATGAAAAAACATATAAGTCATTATGCAACAAATAAGACAAGTGAGATGCTACTACCTTAAAGCAAATTGATGTAAACAAATACCTGGATCAATCATTGCCAACATTATGTGCTCCCTCTTTATTGACATCCATGGAGGAATGTTATTGTTGATAACAAAAATAGGCCACACCGAGTAAATAGATCTCAACTCTCCAAATGGATTGACACCATTCATTGCCAATGAAAGCCTGAGATTACGAGGTTCTTCTTTAAAGTGTGGCCATTTTTCCTCCATGTCCCTAAATGCAGAACCATCCGCAAGCATTCAAAGAATGTCATCTCCACTTGAATTTCATGCATGGTAATCCATAAATTGCGCTAAGCTTTTGTACCTAAATAATTGTTGCATACGTGGAATAATGAGAATATAACGAAGAACCTTGTGAGACACCTTTTTTGTTAGTTGATTTGTTCGATATCTACTGATATGACATTCCGGGCATTCTGTTGCAAATTCATGTTGTTTATGATATATAATATGATCATTGGGACTTGCATCTATTGCTTGATACTCCATTCCAATATCTTTCATAATTCCAGATAAATCTCGGTATGAGGGAGGTAAAATATTTGATGGTGGTAACAAAAATTCACCAATCAATCTACAACAAAAAATAATTTCTTAATATAAAGAATATTAATGGTACATACTTCATCCTTTATTTACTAGTGATGAACTAACAACAATTAAAATGGATGAAAAAAGATGACATATATGACATACCTTAATATTCGTGAGATTGCTATGTTGGATAAACCATTCATAACCTTCAAGTTCACCAACAATAATACAACAGAGAGAAGAGTTGTTTGGGAGCCTTCATAAAGGGGCTCGTATGCCTTCTCTAGTACAGGTAAATCATGAACATCATCAAAGTCATCTTGTTTAACATGATCAGCTATGCCACTACATGTGTCATTAATCAATGTATTTGTACCATCATCTTCAATTGTGTTTTCTAGTGCATGATCATCTTCTTCCACAGGATCGTTACCTTCATCTTCGATATTCATAGCTCCATGTTCCTTCGCTTGCAAAACCACATTCTTCGGGCCATGATAATCCATATCATGTGCCCTAGGGCACCCCACCTTTATAATAATGGTAGACACAAATAAACCATGATCATGATCAAGTGATTTTATATATATATATCAAAATTTTAAAACAATATAAACATTTACAAATTCAATCAATATAAACACATATAATAAACAACTTACCAATGAATGATAACCATGCCCTCCTTCAATGTGACCATGCTGCCTACAATGTTTCTCAGCTGTTGTGATTAAAAGTCTTCTCGTCTTTAAGCCCTTGCAATTATTGCAAGGAAAATAACATTTCCCATCACCCTTTCTTTTCAATCTAGCCCACAATCTATCAAATGACTCTTCATTTTGTTCTGGACTAATATTATCTGACATGATTTTTCTTTACCAAGCTTGAATATTTAGATCTTCAAAAAATATCAAACTCACACTCCAATAATTTTTAATCATACACAGGTAACAATATATAATAATTATGATATTTTACACTAAAAAAATTCGGCATGCAACCACCCCTACAAAAGAGAAGATAGTCTGAAGTTAATGACCCCAAAAAATACTTTCAAATGCTAATTCCATAAATGATTAAATTCTGATTTTACTATGATTTCCAACTGTTAGACTCCTAAAATCAGAATATTGAACTTGCACAACAAAATCTGGAAATGAAATTCTCAAAATGCAGCTTGAGTGAGGTTATAGGTGACTATGTTCATATAAGGATTTGATAAGTAGTATTGGGTTAGAATATAGATTGATGGTATTGTAAGGCAATATTATCTGAGATTTTATATGCTATGTGTCTAGAAGATAAACTTGGTTATAAGTAGAAAACAACCAACATCTTTGATATTATCTAGCTATGGCTACCAAATCTATTAAAAATTGATCATTAGGGTTAAAATTGAAACCTTGCAAATATAATCTTTGTCCAAATCCATCAAGAATTTTCCATCAGTTATAAACAATTCCCTTATAAAGAACTTGTGAAGTCGGGTCTAAAATCTAGAAATGAAATTCTAAAAATGCACAAGACTAATAATGAAATCTAATGAGATGTGTTGCTTTAAAATAAGATTTTCAAACCTGGAAGTACAAATCTGATTTCACAAATGAATTATAGAAAAAGACAATGACTACCCTCAACCTAGTGATATCTTCTTGAGTTTCTTCTGATTTTCCCCAAGAAAACCGTCGAGCAAGACATTGTCGCAATAAATAGTCGAGCTCATTTTTATTTATGTCCGCCACAATTTAACTTTTCATGCAACCACCCCTGCAAAAGAGAAGATAGTCTGAAGTTAATGACCCCAAAAAACACTTTCAAATGCTAATTCCAAAAATTATTAAATTCTGATTTTACTATGATTTCCAACTGTTAGACTCCTAAAATCAAAATATTGAACTTGCACACCAAATTCTAGAAATGGAATTCTCAAAATGTAGCTAATAGGCCTCAATAATTAAGGCCTACTCAAGACTTTGTCAAGTCACTACAAGGTTTCCAGGCCTTACCTGATGATTTCAGCAGGAGGATTAAAGAGTTGGTAAAGAGTTGGTAAAGAGTTTTGATGATTGGAGTGACACATCTTTACCAAATATTGTAGATGCCCAAGGAAATGTTAGATCACTACAGCAATGGTAGGATAGGGTAGATGAAATCATCAATGCACAAATCAAATTGATTTGTGATGACTCAGATTATGACATGCTAATGAGTAGTATGGATAAAATCATTAACACTAGCACATTTTTGGAATCTTTTGAAAGGGAGGCGAATCAAGTAGCAGTAAAGTATACACCTTACAGTGCCAAGGTAAATGAGGTGGTAAATTTTAATTGGCCAACGGATGAGGAATATCAAGGATGGGTAGAAAAGTACTTAACTGAACAAGAATAGGACAGAGTCTACAATAGGCAGTTAACAACTCAATGGTTATGGTTATAACAAATTTTGGTTATGTCTTGGTGGCAGTTTTGGTGCAAGTTTTCAAAGTTTGGAAAATGCAACAGTTATTCTCCAGTGGATGGGATAAACAAGAAGATTCTCCAGAGACTCAACTGTTGTAACCAATTTTTGAAATTTCATAAGGCGGTCCAAGTGACCAGTGACAGGTGTATTTCTGGTCCGATGCTTGTTGCTCCTTCATTTTCCCTATAAGAAGGATTACAGGACCAAAAATACGGGTTAGCAAGTTAGATATCTTTAGGTCAAGTCTAACTGAAGTTGCAGAGCGAATTTGTAAAGAGCTTGATATTATAGTGAAGATACTATTCTTAGGTTTGGTGTCATTTTGTTGTAGGTTTTAGTTTCATGGGTACTTAATTTTCAAGACAGTACTAGCATCTGAATGAAAATTACTCATTTCAAGGTCATGTATCTCCATTGTATGAATATATTATTATCTTGAATAAAATGGTCAAGGGTTATTCTGTTCATGTCACTGTTATGGTGTGTGTAATTCTCATTTTGGCTTTAATTCAAGGAATTAATTAAAATGCTTGAGTGAGGTCATAGGTGACTATGTTCATATAAGGATTTGATAAGTAGTATTGGTTTAGAATATATATTTATGCTATTGTAAGGTAGTATTATTTGAGATTTTATATGCCATGTGTCTAGAAGATAAACTTGGTTACAGTGAAAAAACAACCAACACCTTTGATATTATCTAGCTATGGCTCCCAAATCTATTGAAAATTGATCATTAGGGTGAAAATTGAAACTTAGCAAATATAATCTTTGTCCAAATCCATCAAGAATTTTCCATCAGTTATAAACAATTCCCAAATAAAGAATTTGTGAAGTTAGGTCTAAAATCTAGAAATGAAATTCTAAAAATGCACAAGACTAAAATTGAAATCTAATGAGATGTTGCTTTAAAATATGATTTTCAAACCTGGAAGTAAAAATTTGACTTCACAAATGAATTCTGGAAAAAGACAATGACTACCTTCAACCTGGAGATATCTTCTTGAGTTTCTTCTGATTTTCCCCAAGAAAATCGTCGAGCAAAACACTGTCACAATAAATAGTCGAGCTCATTTCAATTTATGCCCCCCACAATTTAACTTTGCAGGTCCGTCAAAATTTTTGCAAAAGATCTTCGTCGAAATGTAGACGAAAAAAATGGTTCATTGAAATTCTGACGAACATTGGGGATAAAAATTAAAAAAATGAAAATTCGCACAAGTGCCTGACGATACATCTGATTATATAGCTTTTGTCAGAAGGTTTCATCGAAAATTGGGGTCAAATGAGTTAGTGGTGGAAGAGTGTGTAGAAGTTTTGGTGTGCCTAACCGAAACTATAATTAGGATTTTTTAGAAGCTATTTTCTCAGTTCAAATTCATCAGATGGATTTAATCTGATTATTATATGTAAGGCAGTGAGCCTTGCTCTGAGTAGTGTGATCTAGGAAGTGTGCCTGAATGCAAGTGCATTCCTTTTTCATTCTTCATTATACTTCTAATAGGGTATAATCTTGTGGACTAACATCCACCATGGTTTTTCCCCTAACAGGGTTTCCACGTATAAAATCTTGGTGTACATGTGTCTCTGATGTGTTATTGATTTATTCTTAAAATGTTAATTATCAGATCTAAGATTTAAGGTTGATTAATGTTGAATAAGTTTGATTTTCGAAACAACTGATTCACCCCCCCCTCTCAGTTGTCTATCCTTGTTTTTCCAACATTATATTCTACCAAAATACATTTGAATTTGTAGGTTGTTAATAGTATTTTTTAGATTTGATCAAGTTTCATTCAATGATTGGAATTTAATGCCAATAAAAGGACATGATGGAATCTAGGTTTGGAAAGCGTTGTTGGCCATTTTCTACAAACTATTGACTTATTTTCAAAGTATTCTCATCTTCAAGATTCATTCTACTTGCTACATAAGGTGAGGTATCATTGTGTTTCATATTTCCTAAGGGTATTTGACCTTCTGTAACAAACTTGAGTAGGGTTTTATGCATTTTAGCTCATTACAACCTTAGATACACTTAAGGTTTGGAGCACACACACTTTTATCATTCAGTTTATTGGCTATTTGTGGAGGTAAAAATACCAAAATAGGGGTTTGAATGAGGAAAATTCCTATATATCCACCCCCCACAATTTATTCTCTAAATTTATTATAGGTCTAGATTCGAAGATGGAAAGTTGCAGAGCAAAAAATGGAAGGCAAGTAGAGAATTATATGGCTACTTTTTTAAATCCGAAAGAATTAATTTGGGACATAGTCTCCAGGGATAAATTTAAGAACCCCCCCTCAGAAAAGGTGTAAGAACTTGGTGAATCTGGTATACTTCCTAAAAAAATATTATTTTATTGGTGATTTTTTTCTTTTTTCAAGGAAAATAATAATCTCAATTGGTGAATCTTTTGTAATGGCTAGAAGTCTATAGAAAATCCTGGCGAATTATATATTTTTGAAACCAAAAAATATTTTCATTAGCAATTAAAACCTATTTTCAAAAAAATAAAATATTTTCATTGGTGAAATAAACCTATTTTGAAACCAAAAAATTATTTTTGTGGGCGAATTAAACATATTTTCAAACCAAAACATATATTTTTCTTAGCAATTAAAACCAATTTTCAAACAAAGAATATATTTTTATTGGTGAATTAGACCTATATTCAACCCAATAAAAAAGTTTCATTGGTGAATTAAATTGGTATGCCAATAAAAAATCATTGTGCGGGTGGCGAAAATATCAAATTCTATATATTGTTCTATTTTGGGACAAACTTTCCACACACCCAAATTCTTTCATAAAGTATTTGGAATGGAGATAGGTGTCAACATATGATAAGTTATTATTAGAAGTGAGCCACTGAGAAAAGTACTATATCTAAAGCCAAATATAAGTGCAACTTAACGACTAGTAACTATGACTATGAGTTATATTATTTAAAATTTTAATATAACTTTAATATACTCAGAAAATTAATATAATCATTCGATGAATGTTTGATGGATGACTATAGTTGCATTCTGGAAGAAATTTTCTAAAGCACTAGACTTACAAATTCAAACCTTCTGAATAACCCTAGAACCAATAGATTTACAAAAATTAATGGTTGACCTTTTATTACTTATTAAATGGCCCCTTATAATTTTATTAAACATAATTATTTACCTTCCTAAGGTATTATGTTCCCCGTGTGCTCGAGACACATGTTAAAATTTCATGGTGTATCTATGGTTCATGGAGGCTTTGGTTTTGTCATTTTCTAGCCTCGTGAAACCCCGAAATCATGACATGTCCAAATTTTTCAATGGGCTAATTTTTTTATCTAATGTTTTAATTACACTCTGATGAGTGCTATTGTCTCGTCCATGGATGGTTTGCCTTTTTCCTAGTAACTTTAAGTTGTTGAATTAAGCATGTGCATTTTATGAAGATCCTTCTCTTCATATAGCTTTAACATTCTAACACATTCTTCCTTGTGAAATGAAAAAATCTAGACATGTATTACACCATGTGTTAATTCCTATCACAAACACTCAGACATTCATGGAGCCATACTTGGGTCAATCTTTTGATTCTGCAAAGTTACGAGATGATGACAAGTGTCAACATCGTAACACTTTGTGGAGAGCCTTTCCTTTGTGGGGGGTATATTTTTATCTTATTATACCTTTGCAAGTCTACAAAATGGCGACACCAATTTGCATAATTACAAAAGGAGGTTGTCACTTCACAAAGGAAAATTCAAATCTACACAATGACCACTAATCTTGGGATCAATAGTTCACATTCAAACCTAGATAATGTCTCATACTAGTCATGTGTTCAAGTATGCAAAGGAGTAATGGTGGATGGGATTGATATCTACCGAATTGAAGAGGGCTAGGATAAATTACTTGTTCAATTTCACTTCATTCACAAATGCTAAAGTAATCAGAGATAGTGCTACAAATTTCTAAAGTAAATGAGAGTTTTTCTGCTATGAAATTAGGGCTGGTTCATATCAGGTGGAAAAAGTAAGTAATTGAAACATGAAGCTGTGAATTTGATAGATTTTTTAGGGTTGCGAGTAGTTACAAACAATTCAATGGATATAAAAACTGAGTTATAGTGCATATATAATGATTTTTTATAGAAGTCTAGTTTGTGAATAATTTGTTAAAACCCTAGTTTCTATAAACCCTACACTTAAAATGGCTATAAAATCAACTAGCAAGAGAAGGCCTTTGGATAAGGAGATTATTGCATTGCTCCTAAGATTAGGAAGGAGACCAAAGGTTGGTTTAGGGTTAGGGGATTTGATAGAAAAACACATTGATAAGAACAATGGGTGCAAAGACCTCATTATAACAGAATAGGGGTATACATTGTTCAAACATGCTTACAAATAATATTACTTAGAGAGACCAATTTGTAATATTTGGAATTTAGGTTTGGGAAAATTAGTGGTGCCCAGTGTATTTATGAATGTCAAATTGGTGAGATAGTTGGCTATGGAATATAACCTTGACACTAGGTCTTTGTTCAGAATGAGTGGTTAGAGCTTGTTGTCATTGGATAGGAATCATATCTACATAGTCTTCTAGTTGGACCCCAATGCACATCTACCAATTAACCTGGGTGCATTAAGCAAAGAATATGAAAGAAATAGGGATAGATATAGAATAAGTTGGATCACATGCTTTAGGCCAAGAGGGCCAATAAGAGAACTACTAACGTTTGGCAAGGGTGATCTAGAACCCTTTTCTTATGATAGTTTTGAGCCATACTTCCAGATGACATATTTTCCTTACTTCACATCTTAGGAATGGATAGTAAGATTCATATCCGTATTAGTATAATGATTTTGGTAGTAGATATTCAAAGAAGGGATGCAAATAGGCCCTATGATTTTGCAGTGGCAGATCAATTGCATAAGTCCCTTTGTGCAATTAAGAATGGTCCATTGGATGCCATACACTTTAGGTATTACTCCCTTGTAATGCACTTACTTTTAAATGCTAGAGTACAAGTATGGCCACCATAGCTTTAAATTAGGTTAGTGGGAGTGAAAAATAGGATACTACTAGTCCATGAGTAGACCTATATCTAGGATAAGGACTGTAATCAATTTAATTACTCTATCTTTGAAGAATTTTTTATAAAGCCTTTGAGGAGAGGACTAGGCCTCCCCACATATTGGAGATTATCGAGGCAGACAAGAAGATTGTTAAGGCCAAAGGACCTTACCCCTAAAAATGGGATTGATCATAATTGGGGTGAGTGGTTTTTTTACTCAAATGCCACTATTATTAGGGTATATGGGACTCCAGTGGCACCCTATGTGCTCCCTAAGGTTGTCTCGTACATGATTGATTTTTGGATTTAATGAGGTAATTGAATGAGTTTGATAGGACTCATTTCAAAAATAATAAAAAAGAATTATCTCATCCCTATCTTTGTTTCATTCTCTATTTTTTTTCCTTGTCAAGGGAAGGCATGTAATTGATTAAGGAGAATTTTCTCCCATACAAGATGAAGATTGATAAAGTCAAGAGTTTTAGCCCAGAGGAATTCATCAATAGGGGAAGAGGAATTTACAAGTTATTTGCCTATATTCACTAGCCAGACAACATTGATGAGATAATTATGAATTCCTCTTCAAAGAGCCAAGCCTCAAGAAGGAGAGAGTTGTGGTTCAAAATCTAGATTATAGAGAACAAGAGGAAGAGTGCAAACCCATCTTCTTAGGGGTCATTCATGCACATAAGGCATCCCATAGTCAGAATGGTGATTATGTTGGATAATGCAAACCAATTATTGGCTAATATTCCACAGGTGCCTCCAAACACACCAAGTGCTTCTTCTTCTTCTAGAATAGAGGTGCCAACAAGTCCTCGACCAGTTACTCCCTTACAAAAAATTACTCCAATAATTGGAACTCTATTAGACTATCCACTTGATCCAGAGGATATGAATGGGGATGCCCTCATTATACAAAAAATGCTACCCCCTCCTAGGATGCCGATTAAGAGGCCCACTAATGGCAGGTTGGTCATCAATTTTGAAAATAGTGGGAATTTTTTTGATGATGTTAGGGCTAAGGCCTACAAGGAGTTTCTACAAGATGAAGAATTAATCACCACCAAATATTTTAAGGATTTTTTCCTTAAAAATAAGGGAGAGGAGTTGAGACTAATCCTCATGGAAAGAAACTTCTTTGAAAGAGAGAGAAAGGAAACTATTGACAAATTTTGGTGGAAGGTGAAGAATGAGATGCATGCCATGACCCCTAAAAGGGGAAGAGAATTGATGAAAAGAGTAGGGTGTTTGTTTCTGCTTGGTTGGAACATCTCCTCATCCATTGCATTTTATGCCATAAGAAAGTGTGATGGTGGGGACCCAATTTTGGGATTAAAAGAGCAAGGAAAGGATTTATACTTTGGTTCTGGATTCCACCCTTGGCACGAGACTTTGTCTATATGGTCAATTTTTCTTGAGACTAATAAGCAACCCTAATGATCTTACTGGCCATCTCATTGTCAAGAGGGTTGGAGACACAAGTGCAACCCAATTGTCCTCATTAATAGTTAATGCAACCTTATTCATAGAGGCAACTATTAAGAAATTGCAAGCATGCCTTGATAAGAAAAATGCCTTAAACCAAAGACTAAAGTAGAGGATCAATACAATACAAGGGTTATTTCCCCCTCCAGGATAGGTAAATGAGGCACAAGCTTCATTTGATAAGAATAAATTGGAGGTTGAAATAAATTAATTGGGGGAGAAGCTGAACCAGAGTACTACAGAGGCCAGGATAGTAAAGGAAGCATCAATGAAGAAGGTCTCTAATTTGGTAGATAATATTTTGGGATATAGGTTATCCAAGATCCTCTCCCAATTGAACAAAGTTTGGGACAGTTATACAGTTTTGAAGGATGCATTTTCTAAGGACAATAATATGTGGATGAGGTTGAGGTGCACACAAATCAAGTGGTCCCAAGGAGTTGAGGTTTTGATATTGCTTATAAGCAATTCAAAATTTGATAATAGCATGGTATTTGACATTTTGGATAAGTTAGATTTATTGGATGACATAATTAGTCATCATACTAAATATAGAGATATGATAAATAGGGAGCTCAATACTTTTCAGGGCTTTGAGGAGTTCTAGATGCCTCCAATTTTGATTGAAGATGGGGAGGTCATAAAATTTGAAGAGTGGAAATATAAAAAAAAAAAATCTTCTCACTCCTATGTATAGCAAGATAAATAAAGAGGGTGAATTTTATGCTAATCATCTCATTACATGTATTGATGCACTAACCAAACTAGAATATAGTTTTTTAGGTTTCCCTGACCTAATGCAAATTTTGATTGGAGAATACTACAAGTCACATCTAAAGAAATTCAACAACTTTTTTCCACTTAGGATTGACACTTTAGTTGTATAGGTGGAGCACATGGAAGAATAAGATGATTCAACTTAAGTTATGTTTCAATTAGTCTCCAACAACCAAGTATAACTATTGCATGGGCCTGTTAGATGGAGAATGTCAAAGGTGTCCTATTTGATGCAAAGATAAATTTTGGGGAGATCTTCTTCCATACACTGAATTTAAGGCTATTAAACATCTCCAACCACTTTTGGGTAGTAGTCAATTTCTTTTGGACTAAATTTTTTCCTTTAGAGATATTGCACTGCCTATATTTTTGTCTTCTAGTGACTAGGTGATTGAATGAGGAATTTTTCTCATTGCTTCCCTTGTGTCTATTAAAGGGAGTTCCAAGCCTCATTCAAAGGGTTATGCTTCTTAGATTTTGTAAATCTGTGTATAGGTTTTAGGTTGAATAGGTAGTTCCTCTAAAATTAAGAGAGTAATTGTTGTAATTTTGCTTTGTAATAACAACAAATTACCTAAATACTCATTATATTGCACCAAGTGTTAATATCAAAATTTCATTCTCTCCACTATTGTATACACTACCTTTGAATCAATATAATCAAGGATTATCTTTTGGTTCCCTTTCATATTTTGTGTTATGGATGCATGAATTGTTTGTTTCTGTTCAAGGAATGAAGTAACTTTGCTTTCAGTTCATTTATTTGGGATTGTGCTGTTATAATATGAATCTTTAAGTAGTTTGATAATATTGTTCATTCATTAGTTTTTTGTTGTACGATAGTAAGTTTATTAGAAGCCAAAGGTTGGTGTGTTGTAGGAGTTTGATTCATTTCTAGAATCTATGTGGATAAGAGACTGGTCAACCTAACTCTCAAAGTTAAGTATGAGATAGAATGAGATATAAAATCTAAAAAAAAATTACTTTATTATAACTTCCATTATGTTATTATCAAGCCCACAATATAGTTCATAACATTTCATTTAAAGGATTGTATAGATGATTTATCCCATAAAATACACCTCTTAAAAATTTGTGTGAAGAATTTGTTAGCAAACACATCAGTGTACGTTGTTATTGTTGTATGATGTTATAGGGGAACCCACCTTAATTTTTCAGATCCTAAAGTGAAAAGGAGAAATTGAAAATCTATCTCTTATTTGTTGGCCATTGATCTAGGGTTTCTAAGCATAAAACTAACCAATTATTTAGGAAAACCTAGACAACAACAAATTCCATTTGCCAATATAAGATTGACAGTCGTCTTGACTCTGACTCTAACTATGAGTTTTAAACCCTTAAGCTATCTTAAGCCCTTGTTTTTTTGTTATATTTGATGAGGGGTACTCCCCTTACAATCTAAAATTAACAAAAATAAAAAATAAAGGCTCAAACAAAATGCAAGAAGGAAGAAAATATTTTCTATTATCATTGAAATGAAAAATGAAATTACAACATTATATTTTCCATCGCATAGGCTTTCTGATTACTTAAATCTGAGAATCTGCAAATTGGAACCACCATCTACACTACTCTACCCTCCTTTCTATAGCCTCCTTTCACATCCTTTATTTTAAAGGTTTAACCACCTTAGAATCTTCTGGAAAGTGTAACCTCCTTAAGAAGATATTTTGAAATTTTATTAATTTTGGTAATACAACTTCGTGGGGTCATAAATTTTGATTTGACCATCAAATTTTCTATTATAATACCTTTTCAGAAACATCTCAAGAAATGTTGAGCCAAAAAGTGGGGCCTAAAGGCCAACCACTTTTGCTTTGCGCTAGTTTTCAAGCTCATCCGGAGCCTCTAAGTGCATCAAAATTGACTTCAAAGATTTTAATAGGCTTTTTGGAAATTGAAATTTGAATATCTCTCAAATGACAAGTGGTATTGAAGTGTTTTATTCACCATTAGCTTCAATTTACCATTCTGGAGGTCTGTGTAATATTTCATGTCCTACCGTGTAAAAATGCAAACTTACTAAAAATAGTAACCCTACCAAATTTAGCCCTTATTGAAAAGAAAAAACATTTTTTTTGGGGTGATGCAATATTTCTCTTACACCCTGGATGCTCCTACATCAGGCACCTGGGGTAATTTGAAAAGAGAACCTCTCCCTTCTTAGGAGTTTAGAGTAAAACCAAGATGGTTAACTTCAACCTCAAACAACCAAAATGAATCATCAACATGCCTTCCTCTCCACTTCACCAAGTACTGTGTATATTGTTTGTTTCTTGTGCTTCTACCCATACGACTATCCAAAATTTCTTCCATCTCCTCCTTTTCTGAAGTAGGTGCTAGGATATTCCATTGTGCTTCTATTATTTCTTCATCAATTCCTCCTTCATGATATTTTGTTAAATATGAAATGTTAAACACAATTAAAATATGATTTCATCAGGAAACTCTACCTCATATGCATTTCTTGAATCATGCTTCTTCAAGATATTTCATGGTCAAAACTTCTTCATCTTTAACTTGTTGTATGTACCAATTGGAAACCTTTCCTTTCCAAATGAACCATTACTTCATCTCCTACTTGGAACTCCTTATACCTCCTTTTCTGATCTACCTTAGCCTTATATTGTGAGTTCATCTTATTGATATGTTTCTTCACCTCTTCATACAAATTCTTCAGGTGCTCAACAAAATCTTCCGCCTCAACACTACTCTTCTCCCCCTTACCCATCTTTCTCAATTCAAAAGTAGTTCTTGGACTATTCCTATACATAATTTGGAATGGTGATTTACAAGTGCTCTTATTGACATAATTTTTGTAAGCAAATTATGCATGTAGTATAAACAAATCCCTTCCCTTGGGCTTATCTCCTACTAAGCATCTTAGCAGGTTACCCAAAATCCTATTCACCACCTCTATTTTTCCATCAGTCTATGGATGGTGTGCAAAACAAAACTTCAAATCTATCTTCAACTTCTTCCATAATTTCCTCTAGAAATAACCAACAAATTTGTTATTTGTGTCTAAAACTATACTCTTTGATAGACCATGTAGTCTCAACACCTGTTGATGCCAAAAGTTGGCAAGGTAACAACCCTCTCTGGGAAACTCAATTTTAGGGGGGACCTATTGCGCCAAACTGAGTAACCTACAGATTTTTAAAGAAGTTGGCTTCTTCTCTTACTGGGGTTTTGAATGAGAAAAGGAAGCAGATATAAAAAAGAAGGATCTAACTAAGGTGATGTGCTGAGATTTAGATGTTAGGAATGATAAATTTATTTGAGATATGACTTAAGGGCCTTCTGGGTAGTCTGTTGTGTTCCAGAATGGTAAAACAAAGATAGAATCCCGAATGATTCACTATATATGACATAAAATAAGCTTCACACACATTTACCAGAAAGAAGAGTCCAAGACATGATCTAAACCTAGCAACTTTTATTAATTTATAGAATTCTGAGAATGATGCATCCAGTACAACAATGGCACAATAAAACTTATCAAATATCGAAGCAAACAAAAAGGTCGAACAATGGCACAGTCCGTGAGTTCTTGTACAATAATTTAATAAAGAAAATAAAGGCCTGATTCTTCTATCTATTCTTCCACCAAAATCTGAACAAAAGTTGGAACTCCTGGAACCTCTTGAACCCTCCTTTTTTGTTTTTAAATAAGAAGCAGTATTTATATTGGAAACCCAACTTGATGAGAAAGCAACAGGAAATATTCTTTGATCATGAGCAATGATGTTTTATCCATGATTTTTCCCTAGGTGTTACAATAAAAAAGATTTGGGCCATGAATGAGGACGTCCAAAGGCCGGATGCATCCCCTACGAATGATGGTAGTGGTCCCAATAGACGAGCGCTCTCAGACATATGCAATTCACTCATGAAAACAATTAAAGAACATGGCAACTGGTTATAGTTGTCACTTTCTTGGTTTCTCTTCGTAATGAAGCCTTCGAAAGATCATGTGGCAAGCAGTCAGGACCTGATGCTAATCATTTCCCTTGAGTGATGAAGAACTTGTGCTTTGAAGACATGTGGAGGTCTTTTTCATATTGCACTGAATGGTGGGGTCCGCCAAGAAATGTGCATGAACTAATGCTATGTGGCAGGAAATCGGGACCCGAAAGGGAAGCGATGCAAAGAGGCTCAAAATTTTGCAGACGGCTGACACGTGGAAGCCCGTAGCAAGCTTTCGAAAAGAAACAAGCAGAAATTCCTATGAAGAGCACTCGACTAACAAGTGGTGGTACTGGCACAAGTTTTTGCGAAAGGGAGCCCGACATTACCATTTCTCAAAAGGGGTCATGGTCGATACTTAGGAAAAATAAACTCACCGAAAGCGAGATTGGGAATTTTTATGTTCATAGTTTCTGGTCACTCATCAGGGGCGTTTTTCCTGCAGAAGGGGAACCCAAAATTTTTTGGTTTGCAAACCAGAGATCTATCCATCAGGTAGTGTGTTTAGAGCTTTGAGAGGGCAATCTGTGGAAGCAACCATTCATCTTCAGATGGGGGCAATAAGTTATGTAGATTATCTTATTCTCCTTGCAGCTTGATCACTTCCTTGTAAGGCAACACCAATGAAATATTGGCCCATGACTCAAATTGAAAAAGGATATGGGCGATTGGCTGAGTGATGTTCTTAAAATCTTTAGCGGTGAAGGGTTGGCTGAAATTATATAAGGCAGGCACATCTTGATGCCTTTCCTTGAACTTTTTCGCAATATGCTCTATTGTGGCCACTGACTCATCCTCAAGGAATAGAGAAGGTAAACCCATCTGAGTTAGCTGGGAGAACTTCGCCCTTGTGCTATTCTTGGCCTCATCAAGCTTGGTGACACAATCGCTGGCATGAAGGATAACTATGTGGTAGTGGATTACCCTGTTAGTTGTTTTAGTAGAGGCCCCTCGATCCTCAAACCCTACATCTTTTGAGATCTCATTTGACACTTGATATAATCTGTTTAATTATCTTTCAGCCTCTGAAACCTTTTTCATGACAGACTGAGGAATTTTCTCGATCGCCTCATGAGCCCTTCTACTAAGATTTGTTGCCTTTGCCACAAAACGGAGTGTCCACTATAGATTTAGGTAGAATTCCTTCACTCTTTCCCAATAGGAAATGTGCTACTACTAGGCGAGTTGTAGGAGGAATCTTTGATCAGCCGAGGGTAAGGCTGAGCCCTTTAGTAGGGTGATCTCCTCATCCCTTCGTTCAATGTCACTTGCAAGCTTCACAATTTTTTGGTTTCTTGTGGTGAGTTACCCCTGTAGCTTCCGTGACTCTGTCAAATAGCTATCCTCGGCTCACTCTTTGTTCGTCACTTATTTCACTAGTGAAAACTTGAGCTCTATGATTTCATTCTCCAATTGATTCTGGTGGTGTTGGAAATCCGCATCTTTCTACTACATTTGCTGCTCCACTCTTGCCAACCGGTCTTGATATCCCCGATTCTTTTGTTGCAGCTCAGTGACCAGATTAGGATCAATTGACTGAAGTCTTGCAAGCTCTTCTCAGATATTTTCTTCTTCCACCTCCCTCTACGATAATAGGTGCTTAAAGTTAGCCTCCATAGCCTTTTCCTTGGAGACCAAGATGTTGACTCTATCCTTTAGGTTTTTTATCTCTTCTTCCCTTTTCTTGATTTGGCGACCAAACTTAGAAAGTCAGTGGTGACTACCCATTGCATTTCCTCCATGAGTTCCACCTTATCCCATGGTTGGGCCATGCTCAAGTGAAGGCCCACAATATACATGTTGTAATCATCTGGCTGCATCTCTCCTTGCAGTTTGTTGATAGTCGAGAACATGGTTACAAAGTGTAGCGATTGTTGAGCCTCATGAACAATAGTGTGTAATTTTGGCTCTGCTAGCCTCTTGGCATCTTTAGCTCTTCTCTTTTTGGTTTCGATCACTCTTGCTTGCTTTGTTTTATCGCCTTTCGAAAAGAATTCAATGGGCAATCTGATGAGTTTTCCTACAAAAGGTACACCAGGAGGAAGAGAAAAAGGAAATGAGAGGACATAAGTCCCAGGTGACTTCTTCTTTGGAATATTGATAGTCTAAGGTGAGAAAGGGGGCATATTCCAGTAATCGAACTATGAACCAGGAGGGCGCAAGGAGAGTGGATTCATGATGGTCTCCATTTATTGGGAAGAGTGGATTGGCTCCTATATTTCTGTGGCAGGGTATGTATCAATGAAGGTAGCAGGAGCAGAGTACATGACGTATGGGATGTGGAATGGGTGTGAGGTTTTATGGAGTAAGGGAAAATGGGGCCGCATAAGTGGACTATGTGAAACCTCCCATGATTATTGAAGTGGAGGTCGAAATGCATTGGTTGGTGCATGAAACAAGAGGTGTCGCAGATACAATAGGGGTGACCAAGGTTTTTGAAACTAGAGAAGAGGGATTGAAAGATACCTATGGTGCGGATGACTATGGTTCTTGATCTGTTGTTGGCTCTTCTTTTGCATTTGGTTCCTATGAAGATTCTCGCGAAAGTGCCTTGATTCACTGCCACTTTTCTAGTGGTGAGCTATCAACTACTATGGTTTCAACTTGTTTTGGTGAGGTTTCCAGGGTTCTCCTTATTGTCCAGGTGTGAGTCAGTGAAGACTTTGTACTTCATATATTAACCTGTACATTAGAGGAAACTTTAGCAATCTGTTTAAATTCCTTTCACCCTTGTTGCACAAGGGAGTCCTGTATTTCTACTTCTGGTTGATCCCCTTCAGCTGACTATGACTCAGCTTCCTTGGAACTTGAATTCTTTTCACCGCTCTCATCAGAATCTGGATGCTCATTATTCCACAAATTGTCTAAATTATCATCCATCTCCAAGCTGTTATAGGGGGCCTCAATCCTCCAAGTTTTTTGGTGGTATATCCAGATGTTATTGATCTTCTCCTCCTTCCAGTCATAATTTTTTAGCAGATCATTGCATAGGGTTGTTCCCATCCTTTTTGTTTTTTCAGACTGCCTAGTCTAGTAGTAGAACCTTAGCCAGGGCGGCCAACCATTTTTAGCGGGAATGTAGGCAAAGTCGATGATATATTCATTTGCATTTGAAACTGGATTTCAACGCTCTTCCCAGTAAGGTTAGGGGCAGTGCGTTACCGTGACATATTTGTTTGGCAAGTCATTGTTGGGGTTGTAGTTCAATTTGTAATAGATCCATACCAACCCAAGATGAGCCACCTTCGCTTCCAATATGTCATGAGCCTTCCTCTTAGCCATGACCACAGTCTTGAAGCTTATCGGAGGATAGAAAAATGCCTTCTTACGTGCCTATCCACTATAAAATGTGTCATCAATTATTGAAACCTGGTGGAAAACCTCCAATGCCAGTACTCGGTCAGTAAGACATGATGGAAGCCGAAAGGGCTCTCCGATGAAACCGCGCAATCGGGCGAATGTGAAGTCACTGCCCAGAAACCAATCACACCTTGGAACAAAGTTCTAGATGAACTTTATTTGGTCTAAGCTGATCCATAAGATGTTTTTATCTCCTCTTAAATCTTGCAAAAAATAATATAGGAAATAATCCGAAAATGCACAATAGTCGAATGTCACTGAGAGGAGTGGAGGCCATACAAAAATTGGCTTCCTATTCTAATTTTTATCAAAGATAGAGAGTTCAAAACACTTCTGAAAGAAGTCGGGGTTCTGGTACAGGAACATATGTGTGAGGAAATATGGGAACTTGAACCTCCCTTGAAGCTTGTATTCAGCTATTTGGCTGAACATCTCTTGCTTGAGAAATTTGGTGAAGTCATACCAGAAGAGAGAATGTTATCTTCGCAATTGGAAGCCCAATCCTAGCTAAAACTACTGGACCTCCTTGTCGGAGTCCAGTCTACAAACAAACACCATCATTGAGAATGTGTCCCCCATATCATCATGGAAGCTCTTATGCACAACTGGGATCTTCATTTTCTTATTATGAGTCTCTTTGTTGTAGAAATTCATTGCGAGGTTTTTTCTTCTCCAATAGGACTCTCCTTTTGTTAGAGTAAATTGCTCCATTTTTTGAACTTTGAACCTTCGCTCTGGGATGTAGAGCATATTCCAAATAGATTATTTGTATATGTTCATAGTTACCTCTTGGCCTTCAATGGTGTTGGTCTTGGGGTTGAAGATTTTGGTGGCCTCATCAACCAATTTAGGGAAGTGGTGCACTAAAGGGACCATTTATTGAGGTAGCCCATTGTTCCAATATTTTTGAGCCAATAAATCTGGGTTCCTATTATATTTCATCCTTTCACAAGCCACTTCCCTCAATTAATTGGGATTCCTTACAAGAATGGAGTCATGAATGTTCTCCCACTCTCCTTTAATTCGTTTATTTTCCTTGTGAGGGATCTTCTTTTCTGCAACTCGAGTGTTCACCCAGGTTGGCTTCTCTAGTATTGCAGGCGTGACATTAGAGACATCTTCAAAGATGTAGGCACTTGGTGTTGCACGCATTATGTTAAACAAGCGTGTTGTTTCTCCTTCCTAAAATTTTGCTTGGTAATCTTGAACGATAACGATCCTTTTGTGAATTCTTTACTCAGGAAGCACACTGAAGCGGTATGAATAGAACGTAAAACATAGTGCAAGGCTCTCGATTTAAAATCCAGGCAACCTTTTTTTTTAGGTTTAATTCACACCGGGGTAGTGAATTCCCTACAATCTCCTATGGTCAACTCCTTCCATTGCAAATTCCACGATACTTGGTTGCTTTGATAGCTTTGTTCATCTTTAATTTCCTTTTGCATGTTGGAGAAATTTTTATGTTTTGTCCTACCTTTTGCATGCGGCACTTGCAATTTCTTTGATTTATTGCATTGAAATAGGTAGGTAACGGTTTCCTTTTGTATTTAATTTGGCATGTATTGCTAGCTCTCTTGCTCATGTGAGATAAGCTACTTAAATCTTTTGAAAAGGAAAGGATTCATAATTGTATTGGTAATAGCATTCTTTCAGTGCTATTTTCATGGGAAATTGAGCCGTCGGTGCAATGCATGTCATTTCCTCATCTGCCTTAGCAGTTAATATCTCTCACAACATGATCAAGTTGAAATAACAATGAGTACTCTAAAAATATTTGAGTTCACTGTTGGAGCTTGAAAATGCCCTATACTGTGCCACCCAGCCTTTTTCCGTATGAGCCGTCACTAGGGACTACCACCATTTTGTGTTAATTGAATACCACTCCTTAAAATTTCATTCAACAATTCATACATGTGGACGCAATAAGGCTGAAATTTTGAGCTGCCCTTTTATGGGATTTTTGAGTAAGCACTCAATTACCCTCATGCTTTGTATGTTGGCTACCTCGCATATTTCTATAAATGAGCCCTAATTCAGTAGTGAGGACATACTTAGTGAAATAGCCTTAGGTGATTGGAAAAGTTTGAAATTTTCATAGCGATAATCTTGAGTGTTCTGAGTAGAGGCTGGCATAATGAATAATCCAATTAGGTTAGTGTGCAACAAGGCTCAAACAACTTTCCTGGGAGAGATCTCAAGTAGGCGCCTAAAATGTATGACAAAGAATAAACATTCACCGGCTATCATAGCCATCAAGTGGGTCCTGGGTAGAGACTGCATTGAATATGAGGACAAATTTTGAATAAACATTGATATCAGTTCACACTTTGTTTCTTCATTGCTTGATGCTCAGGCTCCGAAAGCTATGATTCTTCATTTGGCAATTCAGATTTTCCCAAAGAATTACCTCGGTGGTCTCGACGAGGCGGTGAGCAACGCGGTGTATGGCCTGGGACATCCCATTGTGAGTGACCTGAGGAAGCATGTTGAAGAAGATGCAGTGGTTCCATGGGTACCATTCCTGAGTGGTCTTTGGCTTCAATCACTGGCGGAACATTGTGATAGGGCCACTCATGCATGCCATTTCCTGATACGTTGCTAAAACGTCATGTTGTATTACGACGTGGATTGGTATACTAATTTTGGGAACCATGTGCTCCCACCACCGCTCGTCATGGGTGTTGATGTTGCTTCCACCACAGGTCCTACCACTGCCAACAATCTTCTCGTTGCTCTTGACAATGTTCCAGTTGACGAAGACAATACCTGCAATATAGAGATATAAAATTTGGCATGCCTTTTCTCTTTTTATATATGCCTGAAAGGAGGCTCACACATATATATGTAATGAAGTTGTGCATGTGTTCACACTTTTGAATGTTTGGATGGAGGTCCATTTTGACAATGTTTTATCACAACATATATATATCGAATATACTTATGCTTAATCCTCTTTGTCTTCTTTCTTTGGTTTTCGCAACATGAGTTGAATCTTTGGGATCTAAATTTCAATTTTGCAACCTGAGTGGCATGATTTTTGTTTGTTCTTGTAATAATGGGCCTCATGAAATTTTCCCTGGTAGTCATGTAACTATGAAAAATGTGAAAAAGAACTGGCCGACAAAACATGAAAAGGAAAACTAATTACATTTTTACAAATTTACACTTGCATAAAACAACTACAGCTTAATTAAATAGTTTTAAGAGAATTTCGTTGATCAGAATCCCAAGTGGCTCTTGTTCCATATTTTCTAATTCAAATAAATTGTTCTATTTGCACTAAATTATTTTGAAAGGGCCCTCCCATAGCTTGTCAAATTTTCCATGTTGTCAAGGATTCACGACTCTTTCATTAAAATTTAGTACCAGTTTTCTGCATTTTAGACCTTGTTCTAAAGCCTTCTTGTCAAACCATTTCTTAACCACCTGCTGTTGATTAGTCATGGCTATTAAGGATTTATCCCTTTACTCTTGCACCTCTAGTAATTCGGCCAACCGAACTTCCATAGCCCCATTCTCTTCAATCTCTAAAGACTTAAGTAGTTGTAGCGCAGGTATCTCTATAGAGATAGGCAACAGTGCTTCCTTCCCATATACTAGCTCATATGGTGAGGTCTTTTATGCTTGTTTAGGAGTTATGCGATCTACCCATAACGTTGTTCTGAGATGCTTATGTCATTCTTTCTCATGATCAGACCTGATCCTTTTGATGAGTCTGACTAGATTCTTATTAGTTGACTTGGCCAAACCATGCCCCTACGGGTAATAGTTTGATGATGTTTTCAAGAATATTCCATGTGTAAGTGGAAAATGACATACCTTATAGCCTAGGAAGGCTTTTGTGTTGTCTAACATGACGGTCTTTGGTGAGCCAAATCTTGTCACTAGCCCCTTGAGAAAATCAACAATTTCTGCTTATGTTGCATTCTTCAGAGGTATGGCTTCAATCCAGCTCATAAAGTACTCTATAGCTATAAGAATCCATTTATGGCTGGTGTTGGATGTTGGGTTTATCATTCCTATGAATTCTAGTCCCCATTTCATGAACAGTTCATCTAACACTTTCGGATTGAGAGGCATAGCATAATTTTTCTCCTCTCTACATAGAATTGGCATTCTTTGTAGGTCTTTATCATTTTGTAGGAATCATTGAATAGTGTGGGCCAAAAGTACCCAGTGCGCAAGATTTTTATGGTGTTAGTTTTTGTAGAGAAGTGTCTGCCTTCGAGGTTGCTGTGGAATGTGTCAAAGATTTTCCTTGCTTGCTCCATAGTGACACATCATAACAAGACACCGTTGAAATTTCTCCTTAAGAGAACCCCTTCATTAAGTGCATATCCGCTATTTTGTAATCGGTAGAACCTTCTTTTCTGGAAAGGAAGGCCTAACGAATATTTTCTAGTTTGCATAAATCTTGTCCTATCCGTTAGCCAGCATCCTTCGGGTTTTGATTCATTTAATAGGATCAACTCTGCTTGCTCTGCTTTTTTTTCTGCTTCCTCGATGTGCACCAAATATTCACATAGCCCTCTCCAATTGATAGTCTTTATGGGCCTGACCTCGATGTCATATTCTAGGATCTTAGTGATTTAGTTGGCCTCATTTTCGGTGATCTCTCCTTCCATGATATATCTATGCACACTAGAGTGTGAAACATAGAAGATCACCTTGTTACAACATATCAGATGTCGGAACCTTTTAAGTCCCTTTACAATTGTGAATTCTTGTCTTTCGATGAAGGTATAGTTCGCTTCATATTCCTTCAAGGTCTGGGAGTGAAATTCTATCGGGTGTTCTCCCTTTCCTTCATTGTCCTTTTGAGTAAGGATAGTGGTGATGCTTGTCTTCCTAATGAAAACATACATCTTGAAATCTTTGGAAAAGTCTGGATTTACCAGCATAGGGGCTGAGGAAATAGCATCCTTTACCTTCTCAAAGGGTATTTTGCTTCCTTTGTCCACTTGAATAATTTATCCTTCTTCAGCATTAGAGTGATTGGTCGAATTATTCCTTCAAAATCATAAATGAATTTGCTTATGAAATTTACCTTTCCCAGAAAGGACTGAACTCCCTTTTTGTTGACTAGGAGGGGGAATTCTTTGATTGCTTTTAGTCTTTTAGGATCAATAGAAATCCCATCTCTAGACACTACATGCCCTAGTAGCTTGCCTTGTGGTACACCGAAAACACACTTTTTGGGGTTCAAGGATACCCTGAACTCTTGGCATTTCTTGAAAACCAATTCTAGATGATCAAAAGGGTCATCTTTTGACTTGGAAAACACAATCAGGTCATCTAAATAGATGAGAATGATTTTATTGCTGAGTTCATTGAAGGTGATGTCCATTGCTCGCTGGAAGGTAGCTCCCGCATTTGATAGGCCAAAAGGAATTTCCACATATGTGAATGTCCCCCATTTGGTGGTGAATGTGGTTTTGAATTGGTCTTCTTCTTTTACCTAGACTTGATTATAACCCGAGAAGCCATCCAGTAGAGAAAACATTTCTGAACTTGCCACATTCTACAAAATACATTCCATGAAAGGCAATAGATAATGGTCTTTTAATGATGATTTATTCAGGTCATGGAAGTCAACATAGAGATGAATGTCTCCATTCTTCTTTCAGACTGGCATAAGGTTAGATACCCAGGTGTTGTGTTTGATAGGAAATACGATCCTTGACTGGATCAACTTCCTTAGCTCTTGTGCCATCAAGGCTTTAATCTTTCGATTGACAGGCCTTTGTTTTTGTTGGACAAGTTTAGCACCCTCCGTGAGTTCAATGGTATGTTGAATGATACCAAGATCATACCCTTTGAGGTTGTCATAAGACCAGGCTATTAATCCTTCCTATGCTTCATAGAGCTAGATCAACGTATCTTTCTTGTGTTGTGGGACTTCTTTTCGGACCTTTAGTTTTCTTCCACCTCTGACCTCAAGGTCGGTATAATCTTCTTAGTTTGTCATGAATTTCATCCTATTGCTCCTCGCATCATCAAAATCAAAAATATTTTCAAGTGTGATGAGTCCTTTCAGAAGCTTGTTTGATCTTAATTGAATGATCTGCCCTTCGTATGCTTCTTCAATATTCAACTGGAGCTGATTGGAAAATTCACCTGATTGTTGAATGAGCAAGGCGATGTGTTTGTCACTTTCAAACACTTTCCAACTCTAGTCATTATCTGGAATGGATGGTCAGATGATTACTCGTATCGAGTGTACATTCTCCGTCAAGTCGGTAATAGGATCAAATTGAGATCCTATCATTGCCATGCAATTGGCTGCTGAATTTTTCTCCCTTGGTACCGCATGGATGTTGAAAGCTTCAAACCCTTGAATGAGGTCCCAAACTTTGTGTCTATAAGATCGCATGCAAAAATTTTTTGTAGCAAATATATTTCTGACTTGATTGATTATAAGTTCAGAATCTTTGAACACTTTTATTTGCTTGAGCGCTCTTCAAGACTTAGTCCTTGCACAAGACCCTCATATTCAGCCTCATTATTTGAATAGGAAAACTAAAAGTAGAAGGATTGGAGAATCTACTCATTGTTTGGAGATGTCAGGCATATCCTAGCACCAGCGCCAACTTTGCATCTTGCACCGTCAAAGTGCAACATCCATAGTTCTGAGGTCTGCTCAGCTGTGGAGTCCTTTGCTATCTTTGGCAATTCTTGATCTTCATCATAGATAACCTAGATGCCCAAACCAGTGGCATGATAGTTTTCAAAAGGGTTGGCCTCTAAGTAATCGCTCAATAAGACTTCTTTGGAACTGGCTTTGTCTTCGGTCATCTTTTCTTCTTTTTGCAATTTGCTATCGGTAGCCTCTTCTTTGGTATAAGAGGTTTGAGTGGCTTTGATTTCTTCTCTTTTGGGAGGAGAATAAGTAGCCTCATAGTTGATCATGGCTTCATTGGCCACATGCTCTGAATGCCAGAATTCTGATATAATCTTCACCTTAGATTTGTGCTTGGTCTGTAGAATTAGGTGAGACCAATCCAAAGAAAGGTATCTACCTATCTTTGTTGAAAATTCCCATGATAGACAAAGGCTGAACATGGGGTGAATATCAATGATCACGGTATCTTATGGTACTGTAATGCTAGGACAAGAAAACAAGGTTAAAGGAAGATCTTTAATGATGTATACTATTTCAACCTTGTTTCCATCCAGCTTCATAACCCCTCTCTTTATGGGTGCGTAGCTAAGTCCTAAGGCTTCAGCTATCTGCTTGGGCATGACTGTATTATTGGCACTAGATTCAATCATGGAGTTGTGCAATAGTTTCTTCTGAAAAATGAGAGTTAGGAAGAAGGATCTAGGTTTTGTCGTCTCCTCTTTTCCCTTTTTCAGAAGTCTTCTGCAATGTTCTTAAGGACTTTGGATGGTCATGATACGTCGATGGCTGTTTTAGAAGCTTGCTTTGTTGGTTGTCCAATAATATCTTTTCGGCAGGGCTTCCTATATCAATGATTTATGTTCTAGAAAATCTAAGATATCCCAAAGGAACACATTAGCAGAAGATTTCTTCAATTGTTCCACCACATTGATGGGTGACGGATTTGGAGGCTTTTGTTCCTTTGCCTTGGTGGTAGTAATTTATTTTCACACTTGAGGATTTGGAGCAACTGGAGAAGGGCTAGGGAGTTGGTTCAGAACACTTCTAGGCTATGGAGTGACTAGCTGGCTTGTAAATATTCTCTTTGATCAGGTGTTGTAATGAAATTACACCTTCAAGGTTGCCGTTTTGGATGACTCATCAGTGAAAACTGCTTCATCCCCTTCCATCTAGGAAAGGAGGGCATTGTCATGAGCTATGTCACCATTTTGATCTAGGGACATTCCTTGCATCTATCAGGTGAGAACCCCATCTTCCAGTGCACAAGAGGTGTATATATACCCTCCTAAACTTTTCGTTGTGCCTTCCCTGTGTTGTTTGGCGATTTTCTGTTGTAAATTTCCATGTGCGCAATTTTGAGGCATATGAGCATCGCTGCAAGGATAGCACCAAGCGTTGAAGTCTAAGGCAACATTTTTCTACTCAGTGGTTAGTTCCTTACTTGTACTTGTCTAAGTAGTTCTAGCATAGCTAGTACTATTACTATTTGGTTATTTGCTTGAGTTGGCGGAGTTGTGCGCATGGCCCCTTGATATTGGTTTTGTTGGTAAGAGGGTCTGTTACCCTGATAACTTTGATAGGTTGGTCTCGAAGGAGTAGCCTAATAGTGTTTGATAGTGGTTACTTCATTTGTCAAGTTTTGCAACATCTCCCTTATGTCACACATCTCATCTTTTGGAGCACTAGACGTAGAAGCAACATTTAGTTGCACGCTTGGATATGTGTACATAGATGGTGGTGGAGGTTTGGTTGTGCTAGTAGATGACATCTCCTAATTAGAAGCTAATCTTTCAGTGAAGATCGACATAATGGATCGAGGTGGCACCTTTCCAGCGTCGATCAGATTATTCTCTTCTTTCACCGCTATATTGAACGCATTTGGTAATGTGGCTCCGATGAGTGACTAGATCATTATGTAAATGTCAGTGTTGATGGACTTTAGGTAGAACATGAATGGTAACTCAGCTAGCAGTTGGATGGCATTTTGGATTCTCTGCCAGGTTGTATGAAATTGAGTTTTGAAATTTTTCATGGCTCTGGATGGGGCTCGCTTGATTGGCGATAGTTGGTGGTACAACAAATATCTATCTTCATCATTGGAAAATCTCTCTTAAAAGGGGTCTCTGAGCTCATCCCAAGTGTCGATGGTATTGGCAGGTAGAGTGTGGTACCAATCTAGCACTCTTCCTCTAAAAGAAGCTGCAAGAAATCTGAGCACTATATTTTGATCTGTTACTTCGTGCACTAGACACACTTGTACAACGTCTTGCTGATGTTCGAATGGTGTTATTGAGCCATCTCTGGTAAATTTTGGAATAGCTTTAAGAGCAGAGACCAGGATAGGGGCCCATACAATAGGTGCTACTGGGGCAACAAGAGGAGTTCCAGCATCCCAAGCCACATATTTTCAGTTTCCGATCATCATTACGACTTACACACCCTCTTGATTTGGTTATGTTTGGGGTCCCATTAGGCATCCCAAGAAAAAAAAATTGCTAATGCCAAAAGTTGGCAAGGTAATAGCCATCTGTGGGAAACTCAGTTTTAGTGGGGACCTATTTTACCAAACTGAGTAACCTTTGGATTTTTAAAGAAGTCGGGTTCTTCTCTTACTAGGGTTTTGAATGAGAAAATGAAGCAGATATAAAATAAATGATCTAGCTAAGGCGATGTGTCAAGATTTAGATGCTAGGCATGATAAATCTATCTTAGAGATATGACTTAAGGGCCTTCTAGGTAGTCTATTGTTTTCCAAAATGGTAAAAAAAAGATAGAATCTTGAATGATTCACTATATATGCTTCTTATGGCCGAGCGATGGCACAGTGTGAGTTCTTGTACAATAAACTAATAAATCAGATAAAGGCCTAATTCTTCTATCTATTCTTCCACCGAAATCTGAACAAAATTTGGAACTCTTGGAAACTTTGGAACCTCTTGAACCCCCCTTTTTTTTTCAAAATAAGGAGAATTATTTATAATGGAAACCCAGCTTGATGAGCAAGCAACAAGAAATATTCTCTGATCATGAGAAATGATGTTTTAGCCATGATTTTTCTCTAGTTGTTACAACAGAAAAGATTCAGGGCATGAACGAGGACGTCCAAATGTTAGATGCATCACTTGTGAATGATAGTTGTCCCAACAAACCAGTGCTCAAACACATGCAATTCACTCATCATTGTAGTTACAGAACATGACAACTAGTGATAGTTGTTGCCTACTTGGTTTTTGTTCGCAATGAAGCCTTCAGAAGATCACATGGCAAGCGGTTGGGACCCGATGCTAATCATTTCGCTTGAGCGATGAAGAACTTGCACTGTGAAGACACGTGGAGGTCTTTTGTATATTGTGTTGAATGGTGGGATTTTCCAAGAAATGTGTGTGAATTGATGCTATGTGGTAGGAAGTCGGGACCTAAAAGGGAAGTGATGCAAAGAGGCTGAAAAGTTTGCAAATGGCTAACACATGGAAGCCCATTGCAAGCTTTCGAAAAGAAACAAGAGGAAAATCCTACAATGAGCACTTGGCTGACAAGTGGTGGTACTGGCACAGGTTTGAGTGAAAGGGATCCTGACATTACCGTTTCTCAAAAGGGGGTATGGCCAAGACTTAGGCAAAATAAACTCACCAGAAGGGAGCTTGGGAATTTTTATGTTCACACCACCTCTTTGAAAAAAAACTCCACAACATCACTGATCTTATGACATGGAATGAAATGTGCCATATTTGAAAATATATCCACCACCACAAATATGGAATCATGCCCTCTATGTGTCTTTGGCTAGCCAAGAACAAAATCCATGCTAATGTCCTCCCATGGCCTCTTAGGTATAGGTAATGGTTGATACAATCTAGTATTCTCACTTGTTCCCTTCAGCATCTGACATACACTGCAACTTGGTGGGACTTATAAAATTTGTCACAAATTTTTCCTAGTTCTAAGGCATGTTTGTTCTTCCTTCATGCTAGGGGTCTAATGTTAGGGTTTTAGGGTTCTGCTACCCTTGTGTAAAACTTATTTTCCATAAAAATCAAACCCTTGAGTTATAATTATGTGTTGACCTATCACTATGGGTTGTCTGTCTCTTAAGTTATTTGGCAGAACCTTTTATGTCGTGCTATTACCGACCCCTTTACCTGGCATGTCCATTTTATCCACATTCGGGTTTAATATAATTTTTTTCTAAAAATGGGTGGGCATTTTTTCCAATGTTTAGACTTTAGTCTAAAAAACATTCATACCCAAAGTGTCTCCCTCCTTTTTCCTAGTTGGTCCCATTATTATGATTTTTTTTTCCATGTGTAGATTTATGGACTGTCGGACCAGTGAGTTTGAATTTGGACCATTTCTCGCGAACCTCATAGGGTTTATTACTTACGTCATCAAAGTGGTGCAAGGTATGCAAAATGTTTCCACCTTTCACTTATGGTGACGTGGGGCCAGTCCTGATCAACCAACATTGCTAACAGTGGTATCAAATCGACTACAGTATTTTAATGATGGGGATTAATTATGACCGTCCCTCACCGACCTCACATGATCAAATTAATGTTTTCGAAAGTGTTGTGAGGTGTCTGAGTTGGTGACACGTCACATGGTTCTATGCTATGGGGTGGTTGGTTTGGGCTCATTGTTGGCCTGTGTGTCTCTTACTGTGAGATATGTGATTGTTCGTCGGGTTTTTCAAATTGTGATGTGGGAACTTCAATGGTGTTTGACTCAATCTGAGTCGTTCGACATGCCAACTCCTTATCACATCGACGGTCTAAATTACAAATATTGATCCACCCATGTGATGACTATTTGCACTCTGCAACTTACATTCATTAATGTCTCAAGTCTTTTGATGGATCTCATCCTAATTTCCATGTAGGCGAGTGGTTTTCTCATGGCAATAATGATGGGTTGTATGCAATTTTCCATAATCTTGGAGATTCTTGATGGTGACAACGTCAGTCATTAATCGCTCGCTTTCTCATACTGCAATTGGAGCATTAATGGTTTCTACCCCCACTTGCTCGATAAATGCTTGCTAATTGTTCATTAGCATCATTGCATTTTTTTGAGTCTATAAGTGATTGTTGTTCTTCTAGAGTGTTTGAACCCACGAGCAGGATGGGTAAGTCAGTTGTTCCTGGTTCCCCATTACAAAGAAGCAAAAGGATGAGTGAAGATTTCATAGCATAAGGTGGTGCCATTTGAACTGAGCACTGCTAGTGCCCCTGGTACTATTGTTGAAGGTGTTGGGTCCATCTCGAATCCTATCAGGTGCAGTCCTTGGCTCAAGGGACTCATTACATAGGCTAAGATGGTTGATTATCTAGAGATAAGAGAGTCCAATGAGGATGGCAAAGGGGCTGAGGTCGAGGTGAGGTCTGGGCGATACCAGTCACCCATTGAGATTTCTCGAGGTTCATGTGATGAAAGTTTGGATACTGATTCGGACTACCGTAGTTACCTCATGGCCTTGACTAAGTTGGTCGGTGCGAATGAGGAAGTTCTCATAGCATCTTCTATTGCCATGGTGGCACCGTGCTTTGTTTTTGGCTATGGTGTTGGTGCTGACAAGGGTAAGGTGATTCTCTCGCTTCATGCTGAAGCGAGGACTCGAAACGGTCACTTGTATTGCGGTCATTTGTTTTTTCCTGGTGCATGATGGTGGTGTGGTCGTCAGGGTTGTACAATTTTGTTTTGGTGTTGTTCCTTCTTTTGGGGTTTGATCCAGATAGGTGCAAGGAATGATGTGGTGGTGTTTTGTTTCCATTGATTGGTTACAAGGTTTTTAACCGTTTTTTATTCCCCTACTCATGGTATGTGTATCGGTTGATGGGGAATTCTGAGATGTTATTGAAATTTCATTTGGTTATAATGAAATTAGGTTGAAATGTATCAAAAATTGAGCCTGATGCTTTTGCTCTCCTAGTCTATAAAGGAGATTTGAAGGCTCATTGTTGAGGTTGGATTTTTGAGTCCTAATGTTTAGATGGTGTATAGTGAACGCATGAAATATAGAATCTGGAAGGTTTCAGCTACTAAATAATTTTAGCTAGCGTATGTACATTGGATAAGCATACTATGTGTTTTGTAATTACTGATATCGAAAGAAATCTAAAAAAATTAAGACAATTTCTCTCTTGTGTGTGTTATGACAGATTATGAATGAAGTTATCAATGGTTTTTTATTCATCTTCAATGGTATATTTGAATGTCTGATTCATTTTCTTGCTTTAACTTAATGAGTTAATCAAATGCTTAAAAAATAATTATAGGTTTGTGGTAAAATGCTAAGGATATGGTAAGGAGTGTTATCTTGAATGGTGAAATTTCTCATGATGTAATGCATTGTGAGAATAGTTCAATAATATTAGGGTTATATCATATGTGACTCCTGCCCAATTGAATGAGGCGTTGGTTAATTCATTCCGGGTCTTTTAGGAGTTCAAAACAGTTGTGCTAAACATGAAGATTCAAAGTTAGAACATCTTAAATAAATATTATATCTCTCTTAAGATGCAAGTCTCACATTGTATCTTTCTTCCTAGCTATAGATATTTTTCTTACTTGGTGGTTTGCCAAAACCCTGGTAGATGGTATCTATTAGCATTGATAGGAATATATCTATGTACTTAAGTGTTCTTGAGGCATGAAGCATTTTGTGAACACATGTAGGAATACCCTCATTGGTTCCATAGAGCCTAAAGTGTAGGAGATCTCAGTTTTTGTTGACTGAATCTTGTCAATTGGCCACTAACTTTTTAATTTCTTGAATATATAGGTTTGTAACCTCATAGAGAATTACGAAGCCTAGCTAGAAAAATAAAACACGACAGAATGGTGACTCCACTGGGGAAAAACTTAGAAGTTTTGGTTGTACACCATGCTATTATAGGGTCATCATAATCATGTTTGTAGCCAAAGGTTGAAAGTTATTGAGCTATTTTCCCACCCAAGTCATTCGATGATTGGCGACTTTATTGGGGAGAAAAAATGAGAAATTTAAAAGAAAAAAGGAATCCCAAAAGTACATGGTGGTGTCCCAGATTCAAGTATTTGGTGAATCTAAACTTTAAGTTTAGATGTTTGAAGGTTATGGACATGGAAAGGGTTGGTAGCAACACAATCTCAAAGCATTTGAGTGTGACTGTGTTGTGGAAGAAGACCCATAATGTGATCTATTCTTGAGAATAATTTCATATTCATTTGAAATTCAGTTATCTATTAAAGAGGTGGCGACTCTGTCTGAAGAACCAGTTGACATGCAAGGAAAAGTCCCAAATCTATAAAATTTGCAGTCAGGAAAAGAAGGAATAGCTACTACAAAGTTTCCAAGTATTCTCATAAAGCTAAAGAAAGAATTATTCTCTTTGAAAGAAGTTTAGGAGAAATCTTTAGGGCTTGAGATGATAAATAGTTCCCTATTAGATGAAATTGCATTAAGGCAGGGAATAGTTGTAGTTCTTTTCATACTTCTAATATGAAACATTTGTATTGATTTAAGAAGTATGTTGAGTTTTGAATTATGCCTCTGAGAAAGCTTCAATGAATAATGTTTTAATCTATGGTCTAGAATCATGGTTGAATTAGTGAATGATACAATTGATAACCATGTATGAAGTTAATAATGATTGAATATGGGTATAAGAAGGTTTACCTATGAAGTGGCAAATAAAAGTATGCAGGGGAAACAAGTTTCATCAAGCCTTCTGAGGGATGTTATGATTGAAAGGTATATGCCATTTTTTCAGTGGTATTAGTGGTTTCCCTAATTTGATTCTTGAAAAGGTTAGGAGGTATTTGCCCAAATTCACAGGACACAGTTTTGAATCAGCCTCTAAGCATCTACAAAATTTCATGGATGTGATGGGGGATTATGAGGTAAATCATGAGGATGTTGTCATGAAGCTCTTTGTTCAATCCTTGAAGGATGATGCCAGGGATTGGTTTGCATATTTTCCTGTGGGTTCTATTGATTCATGGAATCAATAGGTGACGACCTTTATTGAGCAATTTGGTTAAAGAGTAAACCCAAGTATGGTAAGAAAGAGTTTTATGGGAATCCATATAGGAAAAGATGAGTTAGTCCCATATTTTAACCTAAGTTTTTCAAATATTGTAAGAGAAATTCCTGAAGAAATAAGACCAAATGAGGCTGAATGTTCGGTTGTATATCTTGGTGCATTTGACAAGAAGATGAGTTATCTATTAAGAGATAAGGAACCTACAACCTTATATCAAGCATATCAAATTTATATGGACATTGAGAATAACATAAAATATTCAATGATGAAAGGGTACTTAGCTGCAAGTGTTGGTTATCCTAGCACATCTCATACTAGTAGAATTCAAGAGTTAGCTAGAAGGGACATTGGTCATGATAGCAATGCTTTGGCGACTATGATATCTCTAATATTATAGTGTGAGGATCATGGTGATTTCCAAGTTGAACAGCAGCTAGATTTGAGTAATGGTTTTAAAAACTCTTTTATGCAAGAATTGTATGAAATAAGAAGATAGGAAGGGGAATCACCATTTAAATTGTTTTCAAGGTTTTTGGATGCCTTGATAGAAATCCCCAATGATTTTAGACTTAAAGATTCTATGTGCAATGATATGTTTTGTGAGATTTATGAGCCTGGGTTGAGTGCTTTGCTGGAGGAATTGAATTCCCATAGGTTTTCTCAAGTTCCTAAATGGATGGAGATTGCAGAATCAGCCACATATGGATATGCAAAATATCAAGATGATACTCGTCCTTTTGAGGAATATTGGACAACTTTGCAAATAGTTGAGGAGCAGGGTGATGGATAAGTAAGTGAGACACAAAATTATTTTCCATGTCATGATTGCAATGTATATGTTGCTGAGGTTTTTTCACAAACTAGTGACTATGGTCTTAGGAGTGATGATTGCATCTCTGGAGATTATATGGAAACATATTCCTTACCTAAGGTTTCTTATGGTATGGATGATCATGATGTCACATATCTACAAATGAGGGGACAAATTACATGTGATGAATACATGGGGTATACTTTAGGTTTCCTATCAATGGAGTATGTTTATTGTGTGAATAATGAGGAATTTGAAGAAAAGGAGATGTGTGTTCAATACTTTGATCTTGAGTACAGTACTGAAAATAACCAACACATTGATGAATATATTGGTGCTATGGTTGTTCTTGATTGTATGTATGAAGCAGAGATGGATTTGTTTGTAATAAATCAAGAGCATGATATGGTGTATAATGATCAAGCTAGGAATAATGACAAATATATAGGTCACGAGTCAAAATTATTATCTATTAATGACAATGAAGAGTTTTGACATCATAACAATGTTGCAACTTATGTTGATACTGCTGAAATTCTTGATCCTTGCACCGAGCAACCTAACAATGGGAATAATAGTAAGTTTCATGCAGATGAGTATGCACCGGAGCATAATTTTTTGTTTGTTTTATATCCCTCATGTGGAGATGAGCTTGTTATCACCCCTCGAGGTGAGCATTTGTGTGACGAAAGAGGGAAGTGTCAGTTATATTGTTGGTGAAAAGTTTTTAGCTTGTGCTGAAATTTTCACTTATAAATTAACACATACGGAAGTTGGTGATGAACATGAGGAGGCCAATGCACATAGTTTTTTTTCTATTTCCCTTGGTGGTATTGGTTTTCTAGAACCTATTATTGAGTTTTTTCATGTGGAGTTGGATGATAGGATACAAGAGGTAGTGTATTGTGAGAAGCCTGAGATGAATCTAATCACAAGTTTCGTGGCTAAAGATGTGACCTATGACTCACATCTATATGACATCAATAAGTGTTCTAGTTTACCTGAACACAAATATTGGAACTTAGGCTTATGTCACAACCATCAAGGTGAGGTTCTCCCAGAATATGCATCTTTTGTTTTGGACGTTCCTGGGTATGAGATACATGATACACAACAAGATGTCTATGAGAGCTTCAATTTTAAGGTGTATATTTATTTGAATTTCAAAATTCAAATGGATTGTGAGGTTTTGTATCTGTCAACTCATGACAGTGAGCAATTGGCCAAAGGAAAATATCATTATAATCATGAATTGCAGTTAGTGTCTAGATGTAGATTGCAGATTAATGGAATGGATGGTGAAATTGGAAAGAATAATATGTTATAGGACACACTGATGACTTGAGTGGCATGCAGACACTTAAGTGCAAAATTTATAGACTCATTTTACTCCAGATAATATTGAATTTTTTTTTTGATAGGAGTAAATTCTGGTTTTCCTTGTTCAGGGGCTTGGGGCCACCAAGTTGGATGTAAAGTAAGTTCTAATGCAGGAAAGTGGAGCTTATTTTAGGGAACTAGTCTGATGCAATGTTTGGTCTACTCCCTAGAGATCTAGGTTCTTGCTATGCCTAGAGGGGGCATACATCCCCAATCGGAGCCACTGGTGGGACATATAAAATTTATCACAATTTTTTCCTGGTTCTAAGGCTTGTCTTTTCTTCCTTCATGTTGGGGGTCTAATGTTAGGGTTTTAGGGTTCTACTACCCTTGCTTAAAACTTGTTTTCCATCAAAAGCCAACCCTTGCATTATAATTCTGTAATGACTTGTCACTGTGGGTTTCCGGTCTCTTGAGTCATTTGGCGAAGCCTTTTATGTCATGCTATTACTAACCCCTTTACCTGGCCTGTCTGTTTTATCCACATTTGGGTTTAATATATTTTTTTCCTAAACATGGGTGGGCATTTTTTCCAATGTTTAGACTTTAGTCTAAAAAAAGTTTGTACCCCAAGGGTCCCCCTCTGTTTTCCTAGTTGGCCCTATTATTATGAATAACGTTTTCCATGTGTAGATTTGTGGACCATCAGACCGGTGAGTTTGAATTTGGACAATTCCTCGCTTACCTCATAGGGTTTATTGTTGAGGTCATCAAAGTGGTGTGAGGTATATGAAATTTTTCCAACTATCATGTATGATGAACTAGGGCCGATCCTGATCAACCAACATTGCTAATAGGGGTATCAAATCGACCGTAATATTTTAATGACGGGGATTAATTATGACCATCCATCATCGACCTCGCATGATCAAATTAATGATTTTGAAAGTGTTACAAGGTGTGTGAGCTAGTGACACGCCACATGGTTCTATGGTATAGGGTGTTTGGTTGGGCCCGCTGCTGGCCTGCATGTCTCTTACTGTGACATATGGTGATGTGGGAACTTCAATGGTGTTTGACTCAATCTAAGGCATTCAACATGCGAGTTCCTTATCACATCGATTGTCTAAATTCAAAATCTTAGTCCACCCATGTGATGATTATTTGCGCTTTGCAAGTTACATTCATTAATGGCATGTCTTTTGATGGATCTCATCCTGGTTTCCATGCGTGTGAGCGATTTTCTCCTAGCAATCATGATGGGTTGTATGCAATTTTCCATAAGCTTGGATATTTTCAGTGGTGACAACATCAGTCACTAATCGCTCGCTTTCTCATAGTGTAATTGGAGCATTAATGGTTTCTTCCTCGGCTTAATCGATAAATGCATGCTAATTGTTCATTAGCATCATTGCATTTTTTTCAGTCTATGAGTGATTGTTGTTCTTGTAGAGTGTTTGAACCTACGAGGAGGATGGGAAAGTCATTTGTTCCTAGTTCCCTATTATGAAGAAGCACAAGGATCAGTGTGAAGAGTTCATAGCATAAGGTGGTGCCAATTGAACCGAGCACTGTCCCTGGTGCCCCTAGTGTTGTTGTTGAAGTTGTTAGGTCCATCTTGAATCCTATCAAGAGCAGTCCTCGGCTCAAGGGACTGGTTACATAGGCTGAGATGGTTGATTATCTAGAGATAAGAGAATCTGATGAGGATGGCGAAGCGGCTAAGGTCGAGGTGAGGTCTGGGTGATACGAGTCACCCATTGATATTTTTGGTGGTTCATGTGATGAAATTTTTGATATTGACTTGGATTGCTGTAATTACCTCATGGCCTTGAATGAGTTGGTTGGTGCAAATGAGGAGGTTCTTATGGCATCTCATATTATTGTAGTGACACTGTGCTTTGTTTGTTCCTGGTGCATGATGGTGGTGTGATCACCGGGGTTGTGCAATTTTTCTTTGGTGTTCTTGCTGCTTTTGGGTTCTGATGCGGACAGGTGTAGGGAAGTGGCATTTTATTCCGGTCGATTGGTTACAAGGGTTGTAACCATTTTTGATTCCCTTGTTTGTGGTATGATTGTATCAGTTGATGGGGAATTTTGAGATGTTATCAAAATTTCATTTGGTTAGAATGAAATTAGGTTGAAATGTATCAATAATTGAGCCTAATGCTTATTTCTCTCCTGGTCTATAAAGGAGATTTCAAGGCTCATTGTTGAGGTAAAAGTTTAGAGTCCTAATGTTTAGATGGTGTACAGTGAAGGCATGAAATGCAGAATCCTGAATGTTTTAGCTAGTAAATCATTTTAGGTAGGGTATGTACATGGGATAAGCATACTATGCTTTTTGTAATTACTGATATCAAAATAAATCTAATTTTTTTTAAGACAATTACTCTCCTGTGTGTGTTATGATAGCTGGTGAATGAAGTTATCAATGGTTTTTTTATTCATCTTCAATGGTATATTTGAATGTGTGATTCATTTTCTTGCTTTAACTTAATGAGTTAATCAAATTCTTGAAAAATAATTATAGGTCTGTGGTAATATTCTAAGGATGCGGTAAGGAGTGTTGTCTTGAATGGTGAAATTTCTCATGATGTAATGCATTGTGAGAAAAGTTCAATTATATCAAGGTTATATCTTATGTGACTCCTATGCAATTGAATTAGGCACTGGTTAATTCATTCAAGGTCTTTTAGGAATTCAAACGAGTTGCGCTAAATATGAAGATTCAAAGTCAGAACATCTTAAATATAAAGTCTATCTCTCTTGAGATGCAAGTCTCACATTGTATCTTTCTTCCTATTTCTAGATAGTTGTTCTTACTCAGTGGTTTTCCAAAACCCTGGTAGATGGTATCTATTAGCATTGATAGGAATATATATGTGTACTGAAGTGTTCTTGAGGCATGAATCATTTTTTGAACACATGTAGGAATACCCTCCTTGGTTCCATAGAGCCTAAAGTGTAGGAGATCTTAGTTTTTGTTGACTAAATCTTATCAGTTGGCCACTAAGTTTATAATCTCTTGAATATAGAGGTTGCCAACTTCTTATAGAATTACGAATCCTAGCTAGAAAAATAAAACACCAACACAACTCTGTACAAAATTCTTCACATCTTGTTGTAACTGTGGCCAAGAATAATTCTCACTAACAAGAGTAGTGGTCTTATGTCGACCGAAATGTCCAACCAATCCTCCACTATGTTTCTCCTTGATTAGATTCTCTTTCATTGAACTCCTTGGAATGTACAATTGGCTTCCTCTAAACAATATTCCATCTTGGATTAAGAAATCCAGAAATCCGGTCCTATCCAATGTAACAGGTTCCAAACAAGCCTTCTAGGCTTCAAAAAAAATTGGATCTTCAAGATACAAACTCTTGAGCTCATTGAACCCAACAAACTCTATATTCATCTCTATCAAAAAAAAATTCCTTCTACTTAATGCATCTACAACTCTGTTTGACCTTCCACTCCCATGCTTCAAAAAAAAAGTATAATTGTGCAAAAACTCAACCCATTTTAATTGCCTTTGTTTTAACTTTCCTTGACTATTGAGATATTACAAAGCCTGGTGGTCAATATATAAAACAAATTCTTTTGGAAACAAATAGTGTCTCCATTTCTTCAATGCTTGAACTATAGCATAAAAATCCTAATCATAGATATAAAATTTCTTCTTAGCACCATTAAACTTCTCACTAAAATAGGCAACAAGCTTACCTTCTTGACTCAAAAATCCTCCTATGGTAGTGCCACTAGCATCACAATCTACCTAAAATACCTTATTGAAATCTGGAAGTGCCAAAACAAGTTTCTCTATGACTTTCTTCTTCAACATATCAAAACTCTTTGTTTCTCCTTTAGTCCATTTAAAATCCTTTCTATCCCCTCTTATTGCTTCAGTTAGAGGTGCACAAATACTACTGAAATTATTAATAACCTCTATAACACTCCTTAGGATAGGCCATTCAATGATAGCTCCCACCTTCTCTAGATCCATTTTAAGACTCTCTGCTAAGACAAAATACCAGATACACCAACTCTCTCTTCAAAAATCTATATTTCTTCAAATTAATCAATACCTTCTCCTCCCTTAGCTTCTAAAAAACTCTTCAGATATGCATCGAGTGCTCCTTCAATATCTTACTGAAAATCAAAATATCATCCAAATAAATAATAACAAATTTGCCTAAAAATTCTTTCAATACCTCATTCATACATCGCATAAATGTGGTTGGTGCATTGGTTAGTCCAAAAGGCATGACTAACCACTCGTATAATCCCTCCTTGTTTTTGAAGGGTATCTTCCATTCATATCCTTCTCTAATCCATATCTGGTGATATCCACTCTTCAAATCTATCTTCAGAAGGTACTCAGCTCCACTCAAACAATCAAAAATGTCATCCATTCTCGACAAGGGAAATCTATACTTGATGGTGATCTTGTTGATGACCCTATAATCTATACACATCTACCATTCCCCATCCTTCTTTGGTGCTAGTACTACATAAAGACTCAAAATCTCTCTGATTAATCCCTTCCACAACAACTCTTCACTCTCTGTTGGAGTAATACGATGAGCTGCCTTAATCGAAAAACTAGCTACAGGAATCAAGTCCATCTGATGACTAATGGTACTTTATCAAAAATAATAGCTTGAAACTCATTCAAAAAATCTAAAACCTCTACAGGTACCTCAGTAGTATCTTCTTTATAAACTCTAGGGATCAATGCAAAAAACATATGGTCATGCCTCATACCTTCTAAGAACTTTCTTCCATCAACCAAATATATTCTTGCATTACTACATACCTTTTCCTCTACCTCTTTCGAGGGATTCAACTTATGAAAAAATCCATCCTTTGTCAAAGAATAGGTGTTGGCATGTCCATCATGTACTGCTCATTTATCAAACTACCATGGTCTTCTTAACAACATATGAAAAAAATTCATAGGCATAATATCACACAATACCTCATCATGGTAATTTCTAATCTTGAAATTTACCAAAAATTGTTCATTTACCAAAGCTTTATGGTCCTTCTACAATCAAGCAATCCAGTATGGATTCAGATGCCCTATTCTCTCCAACTATAACTTACTAACCATTTCTTATGAAACAAGGTTATCAGTACTACCTCCATCAATAGTAACATTGCAAACTTTACCTTCACACTTAGATCTAGTGTGAAACAAATTCTTCCTTTGAGTTGGTTCCTTCTCCTCATTTAGCAAGGCTCTTCTAAAAAAAAGAACCTCTCCTCTTTCTACATCCTCAAAATGTGAAGACTCGACATCTTCCTCTACATGTGCAACTTGTGCATTACCCTCAGTCCTTCTATTTTTCCTTCCTTGATTTTGAGGACACTCATAGGCTCTATGTCCTTCTTCTTCGTATTGGAGATAGGTTTCATGATAGCCTCCTCTTCCTGGTCCTCATCCAAATCTTATTTTTCCTCTCTGGTCTCCATTATTCTGATCACAAGGATAGTAGATGTTATCTAATTTTTGGTTATGGCTGCTACTAGATCATTCACCCTTCTTTTAATCTTCATTTTGACCTCCATATGATCATCCACTAGTCTTTCCACCATGACACCCACCTCTTTGCTTTCTTTCAAATCTTCTATTCAACTTTTCTTCTACCTTCAAAGAAAACTAATATGCATCTTAAATGGTATACATTCTTACTAGACCCAACTCTTCTTGAATAATCGGCTTCAACCCATTTATGTAATGAGAAAATTTCTCCTTATTGGCCTCAGAATGGCCTATTCTGATCAATACATGGTAGAATTCTTTTGTATACTCCTTGATGTATTTTCTCGCTTGTTTCAACCCTTGCATCTTCTTCAACAAATCTAGCTCATAATCCATAGGAATGAACTATCTTTTTAATTTTTCCACCATATGATCCCATCTTGTTATTTTCTCTTTTCCTCTTCAATTTCTTTCTAGTCATACCTCTTTTGACTAAATATTTGCATGGCCCTTTAGCTTGGTCTTTGCAAATTTGACCCTCTCAGGATCTTCCACCATCTTATATTCAAAGTACTCCATATCGTTAATCCAATCAATCAACTCTTCTCGGTTAAGATTTCCAAAAAATGTAGAAACATGGATCTTTGGCCTTTTCCCAATCTTAGAGATGGCCTTAAATAATACGACTTTCTCTAGATCTACTACATCTTGTTCTTCTTAGAATTGTTCCTCATTTTCAGCTTCATCTTTACTTTCATCTCCTCTTATTGGCTCAAACCCTCGATGTAGCTCCTCTTTCAATGCTTGAACTTGTCTCTGCAAGGCTCTAAAACCCTCTTTTGGTACAATAACATTTTGACATGGGATAATGTAGGAGGGTCTAGTGAGGGACTATCCCACCTCGCAGCTTAACAACTTACACTCAGATCTTATTGATATGCAGTGGAAGCTAATAGATGATCAACATAAACATAATAGATATGCAAGAACACATGAAACAAGAATTACCCTAGGAAAACCCTCAAAGGGAAAAACCCAGCCTTCAAAGTTCACTTCCCATCATATTATGATCATAAAACACATTACATATGCCACTTGGGCTTTACACATGCTAAGCCATAGCTCAGGAAGTAAAAACAACTCATATAATAACAATCTTCCATCGGCTCTTCCTGTTGCTCCAATAATTCTACAATCACCTCAAATTAGCCTCAAAGATCCACAACATGCTACAATCACCTTGTCGTCCAAGAATAGGAAAAAATAAACTCCCGGAAGGAAAATTGCCAATCACGAGAACAATAATAAATGCGAACCAAAAACACAGATAGGTCATGATCTACAAAAATCCATGAATCACTACTAAAGATCCACAACAACTCAGATCACTAGAATCAAATCCTCTTCTTTCAGGAACACCAACTAAAGCAACCGAACAACTGTCTGAACACAAATAATCATGAATTGATCAAATCTTCAGGCTAACTTATGAAAATTTTAGTGGATAAACTAGAAATGCTTGTCAACAAACCCTTTAATTTGTGACTTCTCATCCTCAATATACTGAGCTAGCCATCATACTGAACTTCACTGCATCACTGACAACCTCTACAACTGAATGTTCTTTGAATATTCTAGATGCCCCTACATCAAACTCTTGGGGTTATTTGAAAAGTGAGCCTCTTAAATTTGGGTTAAGTTATGCCAAAATCAATGTTGTCTCTTTGAATTGGTTCAACGATCCGTTCACAAGTACTTGCAATTGCCTCACGATTGGCATTCAAGTCCACCTTGCAAAACTGCCTCAAGTGTAATTTGGATTTGACTATATACCTGCACTGCCTTAATGGTCAGTGGTCTGAGCAAGACTTCTCTGCAAGTTTCCTCAAGATCAATTTCTAAAATTTAATAAATTAAAGTTAACAGGTACTTGCAACTGCCTCAAGGTCAGTGATTTGTTCAAGTCCACCCTAAAAAATTGCCTCAAGTGTAATTTGGATTCGGCAATCTACCTATAGGCATTGCACTACCTCACTGGCTGGTGGTCTGAGCAATCCTACCTTGCAAGTTGCCTCAAGGTCAATGTTTGATTCAATCAATTATTAGTTAACACATACTTACATCTTCCAGAACAATCATGTGAATTCCTTGACTCATCAATATCATTTCCAAATTTCCTCTACAACATTTTTTGATCTCGAAATTTCCTTTATACACCTTATAATGTTATATATTGTTCTTATACTACTCTCTATCTCTATAATTTAGACTCCCCATTCTGGTTATACTTCACACTGGTTCACTACTTTCACAAGTCTCCTTAAGATTGTTGCTTCTTCTTTTGGTTCCACTATCCAAACTGATTCCTCCAAAGGTTCCCCTTCCTCTGGATAAACTAATTTTGTATCAACAAGTTCTTCTTCATCTGCACAAACTATCTATTCATCCTTTATTGCTTATCTTTCATAAGCTTCTCTGGTATTAGGTTCTTGATGACATTTAGTGCTTGATTCTTTCTTCCTCCAAACTTGAAAACATGTTCCTTCTCTAGAAAAAACTCTTTCACTCCTTTAGTACCCTTCATTGTGATAAGAATTATGACTCCTGTCACCTCTTCCTCTATAGTTTGAATAGATTTCCTTGTTCTAATTTGCATAAGGTATTCCTTCTTTGTATCTTGAGCCTTCCTATCCCTCAACACATGAATCCTTCAATCTGTAAAACTTTATGAACTTATGAGCAACATACTTCCATTTTGATCCATCAATCCATCCATAATTCAACTGTATACAATCTGTCCTAGGATTTCTCCCTCTCATTTTATTGCAACACATCTTCTCAAAATGATTCCTTAATCCACAAAACTTACAAGGTTGTAAATCAGAACACAATTCCTTTTCATGTCCATGCCTATTAAAATGTGAACAATACATACTTTTTCTTCCCTAATCTGAATTGTTTGAACTTTTAAAAACATTTTTACCTCTATCATATCCAACGCCTTCACTTCTTGCTTTCCTTACCGGTACAATAGTTTTTTTCATTCCTTGATGATGTTTTCCCAATCCTTTTCCTTTGTATCCCATTCTCTGCATGATTTTGAAACCAATACCATCACCAATAAATATAGGCTTAGTTACATTGTTATCTCCAACTTCACCTTATACAACATCACCCAAATCATTAGTATCACAAGAAACATCACACACTTCAAGTTTAGATCTTAGATCCTCATTCTCCTTGTCCAACTGGTTGGCATTTTCTTTCAAGTTAGATATTTCCATCTTCTGCAAACTGTTCTCCTTGTTCATCTCTTTCAAACTTTCCTCCAGATCTCTGCTCTTCTTCTCCATCTCCTTAAACAACTTGAATCCTTCTTCCATTTCCTTTTCAATATCCTCAAAATTATCCAGCTCTTCTTCCAATTCTTCATTTCTCCTTCTTACATTTTTCAGTTCTTCTTCAAAAGCATCATACTTGTCTTTTCCTAGTTCTTTCATCCTCTCCATCAATTTTTAATTACACTTCCTAAGTTCACACAATTATTCCTCCAAGGTATCTCTTTCACATATCAGGTTCTCTTTTTCCTTATTTGTTCTTTTCCCAATCTTCCCCATTTTGCAATAGATTCACAACCAGCTCTAAAACCTACTTTGAAATAGATTTGCAACCAACCAACAGATTCACAATCTGCTAAGAGATTCACAACCTGCTCTAATGAACTCACAACTATATCTTAAACGATCCAACAAGTTCGGAATCATCTTTGATACCAATTGATGCAATCCAAGGTAGGAGGGTCCAGTGAGGGACTGTCCTACCTCGCATCTTAACAAGTTACACTTAGATCTTATTGATATGCAACAAAATATAGCAGATGATCAACATAAAGATAATAGATATGCAAGAACACATGACACAAGAATTACCCTAGGAAAACCCAGCCATCAAAGTTCACTTCCCATCATATTATGATCATAAAACACATTACATATGCCACTTGGGCTTTACAGATGTGAGGCTACAACCCAGGAATTAAAAAAAACTCATACAATAACAATCTTCCATCGACTCTTCCTTCTGCTCCAAGAATTCTTTGCTCTGTGACCCTACCGGATCAAAACATCTCATCACCATGCTTCATGACTACTATTCTTCACACTTTATCTATGCCTTTAAAAGATTAGAACATTGTTTGCACATAGAACTCACACATCTCACACCTATATGCCTTCCTTCATTCCTTTTTCATCGTCAATCTCCTCAAAACAATTAGTCTTATATATTTTCATCTAAGGATAACATCCGCTACATGTCGGTTGAACAAAATACCAAAATATGTATAAACTATCGGTCCAAATCCATAAGCAATTATCAATGTGAATCAACCTAGGTTGGGCCAAACATAGTAGGGATAAAAAAAAACATGTATCAAACACAAAACACCTTAAACAATTAGCCTCAAAGATCCACATACGCTACAATCACCTTGTCGGCCAAGAACCAGAAAACATGAACTCCTAAAAGGAGAATCGCCAATCGTAAGCAAAAAAATCAATGCGAACCAATAACACAGATAGGTGACAATCTAGAAACATCCACAAATCACTAGTAAAGATCCATAACAACTCAGATCACTAGAATCAAATCCTCTTCTTTGAGGAACACCAACTAATGTAACTGAACAACTGTTCAAACACAAATACTCATAAATTGATGAAATCTTCATACGAACCTCTGAAACTTCCTGTGGATGAACTAGACATGCTTGTCAAAAAACCCTTTAATCCATGACTTCTCACCCTCAATATAATAAGCTAGCCATCATACTTAACTTCACTGCATCACTTACAACCTTTGCAACTGAATGTTCTTTGAATCTTCTAGATGCCCTTGCATAACATTTCTTCCACCACCATAGTTTCTTCGTGGAGACATTCTTATCAATTTTCTCAAAATCCCACAACCACAAGTCTTGGTGCAAACTTCTGCATGCTCGGCAATCTATTTACAAACAGAGGAAAACCTTCTCTAATACAAATTGATGAAGGGTACTCCCCTTACAATATAAAACTCATAAAATAAATAGATAAAGGCACAAACAAAATGCAAGAAGGAAACAAATATTTTATATCATCACTGAAATCAAAAATGAAATTACGACATTATATTTTCCATCACATGGGATTTTTGATTACATAAATCTATAAATTTGCAAATCAGACCCACCATCTATTTTGCTCTACCCTCCTTTATGTAGCTCCCTTTCGCATCCTTTATTTGGAATGTTTAACTGCCTTAGAATCTTCTGGAAAGTGTTACTTCCTCAAGAAGATATTTTGAAATTTTATTAATTTTGGTAGTACAACTTCATGAGGTCATAAATTTTGATCAGACCATCGAATTTTCTATTATAATACCTTTTTGGAAAGCTCTTGAGAAATGTTCAATCAAGAAATGGGGCCTAAAGGTTGACCACTCTCATTTTCTACGAGTTTCCAGGCCCATCCGAAGCCTCTAAGTGCCTCAAAATTGACTTCGAAGATTTTAATAGGATTTTTAGAAATTGAAATTTGAATCTCTCAAATGACAAATGGTATTGAAGTGGTTTCTTCACATTGGCTTCAATTTACCATTCTTGAGGTCTGTGTAAAATTACCTATCCAACCATGCAAAAATGAAAACTTACTAAAAATAGTAACACTACCAAATTTGGCCCTTATTGAAATGAAACAAAGATTTTTTTGGGTGATGCAAGATTGCTCTTACACCCTGGATGCTCCTACAACAATATTTCTCTATTGACTAGTTATCCAGGTTACCTTTTACTTAAGTTATGTTGTTATGTGACAACCTCATGTGTTTATCAACCCCACATACACTATTACCTAATAGGTCTAGTCGTTGTGGAATTTTATTTTATAATACCTATTATCAATCAAATATGCACCCTATGCTAAGCTTGCAAAAAATTTAACCATCTGTTGACACATGGAAACCTTCTTCAGATGTGGGTGATCTAAGTGAAGAAGGAATCTCCATAGTGATTTTGTTCTCCGAATGATATTTCTATTCTAAATGATTTTGTCTCTTCATGTTTTGAGAGAAAGCTATTTGCTGGGAGAATGGTGCCACCACCGTGAAGTTGGGGTTTTGCAGCTTGAGGCCACCATTCGAGCTCTCTATGGGTCGATTCTTCATTACTAAGCAAGGTAAGTCGACTTCAAAGTGTATTATGGATTCTTTTCTCCATTTTCAAGACAAAAGTTGGCCTTGAGGCCATGGCCATGGCATGTATTCTTATCCATTTATCTTTGTTTCCTATGTGTTTCATCTCTACATTTATTTGATCACCATTGGAAGCTTTCTGTTTGAGCATTTCAGATGAATGAAACTCAAAATTTTAACAAGATCATGAAGATTACACTCTCATGGAAAAGCACTTGAAATTTTTTGTACATCCTCCTATTGTAGGCCACAACCATGTATATTATTTATCTGCATTTTATGAGAGCTCCAATGCTGGAATGAGCTCGAAACATGGCTTTCTTCTTCTGTATTTGCATTCCCCACTCGAACCCTCATATGGGTATTCAATTTTTGAGAGGAAATATGTCTTTATGGCGTGACCATGGCATACATTTCTCTCTTCTATATTTTATTTATGCTGATTTGTTTCCAAAAGCTCCATGGTTGCAGCCAACATTCTTTATTTCGCTTGCTTTGAAGAGCTCAAAAGCTCAAAACTATGTAATCCGATGGCCTTTGTATTTGGACATGAAACCCCATGTGGGTATTTTGTATTTTACAAGAAATTTGTTTTATCTTGCACCCCTCCAAATTTTGGGCTCGAACCACAATAGTATTCCATGCATTTTTTATTTTTTGACAAAAACCCTGAAATGTGTAAATTGTATTAAGAAGAAAATCTGCATTTAAAACTGAAACCCCCATGTGGTTATTCCATATTCCAAGAGAAATATGCAGTTGACTCTTGTTCTTTACACTGTTGTAACTTGATTTACTTGCTCACATAATGCAAACCTTACCTTACTCAGAGAATACTCTTAATGGAACAAGCTAAAATCTTTCCATTGTTTGCTTGAAAGGCGAAAACACAAAGAAACTCAAAACTATTCAGAGTCTTTAGTTTCTTATCAAAACATGTTTTCTACTTCATGCAGTTTCCATGTTTAACATGATAATAACCTTTGCATGTATTCAATGAAACACATAGAAAACCCATTCACCCTTCAAGTCCACTGTATGTAAATGCTTCCATTTTACTTACTTACTTTGCAGAATGGTATTCAGCTAGCATGGAACACTTGTAGATTACTTTGATGCTTATTATCATTCATTCCATATACTTAAATGCTTCAGAAAATATGCATTCTCAACCCAAAATTTTCATGAGATAAAGAAATTTTTCTTTCCTATCCATGTGTTCACAACTTGTTCCCGATCAAAATCAAATTTGGATTCTCTATTTTACTTGCACATTGCATTCAACTTTGAACACTTATCACTCATTGATATTTGTCCATAATGTTGTTTTATGTATGCAAACTAATCTTTGAAAATACCAATAATTGTTTTTTCTTGATATTTCGTACTGAATGGCTTGACAGTGCCAATGTTTACTTGTTCCTGATCAAAATCAGATTTGGATTCTCTGTTTTACTTAAGCTTCTCCATGTGATTTTATTATTTATTGATGTTCTGTTGATGAGGCATTGTGTATGCCTGTTCACTATCACCATTATGAACATGAAACACTTGTTGCATTAGAAAAGATCACCATGAAACAACATGAATAAGTATGAACAAATCACATGGAAGCAAAGATGCAATCAATTTGATAGTATTAAAACTTTTTAGTATGGAAATTGATGCATTTCATTTGATTTTGTATCTGAATTGAGCTCATTGTTCAGTTGTAATTTTCACTTCATTGTTCTTAGATTTGTTTGTTATTAGTGAACGATGTTCTTGATTTCTTTGATAATTGAAATTTGTTTCACTCCTTCATGATTGGCTCATATGAGCACGATAGCTATATTTCCTTACTCAGCCCCATTTGTATTGTTAGGGGTAGCATGTCAAGCTCTACCCTTGTGGGAGCCCATTTTACTCCACATGCTTTTATGTCTTCATGAAATGATCAACTACACAGATTTTCCTATACCTGCATAGGAAATAAACAGTGTTAGATAAAACAAAATGTTATTATGATGTTCAAATGGTTCTATTATGTGACATTCATTTTTAGGCTCTCATTATTATTCTCTTCATTTTAGCTGATTCCATGCATTGTAAGAAATGAAATATATCTCTATTGGTAGAGCACATAGTGGAGTCCATATCCGGATCTCTAACAACCCTTTACATGATGCAGGTTTACTTCCAAAGTGGTGGTGAGGATGGGGCAGCAACAAGCAACCAACTAAATACACAAATAGTTAATGATGGATATGCCCTATCTTATCTGCTTCTTTCTTTATCTCCAGTTGTATATTTCATTCCTTGTGATGAATAGTTTTAGCTATCTCCACGGATTGTGTGGGCTTAAAAAAAATCTCTTCTCATTTCCATTTTGAAAAGAAATATAATTTATGCAAACTTGTGTAATCATTTGTATTTGCAAACAAATGAAATACTAAAATGTGGACAATAACGTGAAATAAATGAAAGCAATGATTCTACTTTAATCATTTATATATTTTTCTTTATACTTCATTTTATTTGCAAAGCAGTAAGCAAATCTGAAGTTCTATTCATTGAAAAAACTTGCATAACTGAAACTTGATGGATCTGATGCAAAACATCAATCCAAGCAATGCAACAACTAACTAAAGTTTCACTTTAAAAATGAAACTAATCAGCTCTACCAATTGATTTATAGTGAAAATTTGTAACAATACCTTCCACATATTTTTTCCCTGGGTGCTCACATTGAAAAAAATATTTTGCACATGTTTTATGGTCATCTAAGTTGCTCATATAAAAGTGGTCGCTACCTCTTTTCGTGCTTTTGCACTAGGATTTCTGATGAAGAGAAAAAGGATTGCAGAATTGTGGAAGGTTTACAAGTGTCAGAAGAGGACACTAATTTTAGGGAATGAGAGAGATTATGGAGAGTGTTGTGTATAGGATCCACAAAATGCTAGCTTGTGATGGAAGATTAAAGGATTCTGCAAGTCTATAGGCTCATAGAAGCATGTCCTTTTCTTGGTTGTTGAATCATGGAAGGACATTGTGTGATGATATTCTCACGTGGGAGAATCCTATTGGAGAGAAGGGATGGTTTTATTCATTTCAAGAAAATAGAGGCTTTATTCATCATTGATATTTGTACTTCCCTTCCAGATGGATGGCCCACATTCAAAATTGATAAACGAGTAGATGAATGAACTACCATCATGTGAACAAGAAGTAATGACAGATGTGATGGATGATGGCTCATCTTTTAAGTTAATTGCCTTCATAAATTTTTCATTCAATGTAGTTGGTCATCTCATTTGTTTGGTCCAACATAGTAGCAAAATTTGTATAGGTGCACCTGTTCCATGTCAACTTGATCTTTGAATAATTTAAAAATAGGTATGCTCTTCTTGGAAAAATCACCATTGTTGAAGTATTGAAGCTCATGATTAATTTTGCAAAATCTATTCCATAAGATTGTAGATTCCCTACAAGATAGTGTATAAATCTATTTTAAAATAATTTTGTAATTATGAGTCAATTCAACACCCAACCCTCTGACTCTACATCTAAAATATCCTTTGATGAGGATAGTATGGCCCAGTTGTTAGATTCCTCCAAATAGCCTATGTGTTCCCTCATCCCTAATGCAGTATATGGCATGGTAGCTAAAGATAGAAATTGTAGAGATGCATAGCTAAAGGAAAAGGATGACACAATTACTAGATGGGAATCATTTCTACATTGGCATGGAAAAAGAAACCATCATGCCCATATCTCCAATGCATCTACTTATGATTTGGGGAAGCTGGTTGTTTCTAAATGTTGATGACAATTTCACTCGCGAAAATAGGGCGAACAAAAATATTAATAGACAAATCGCAAAGAAGCCTATCCTTCTTGAAATATATGGAACAAGGCAATCTCAAAGGGGGAATCTGCCTAAACAGAACAAAAAAATTGACTCAGTTCAATCCCAAAACTCGAGTAATCAGGTCATGATCGTACTAGGTTCACTTCAGTGTATGATGTGAATTTTTTGTTAATGTCAAAGGGAATATATTATTTTTTGATTTTATCAAAGATCATAAAATTTTCACAAAATATTTCCAATTCATTCATAAAATTAACATCAGGAAATTGAAAGATTTGAAATAATTTTTCATGAACGTCAATAATTTCATTTGCTATCACTTAAGTAGATTTAGCTTTAAGCATTCAACAATTTTTTATATAAAACGAAATATTTTCAATAAATTTCCATCCATTCATTTATTTTTTGGAAATTTTCAAAATTTAAGCATCTATTCTAAAATAAAGCATAAAAAATACTAAAATTAAAATTTCTCTTGGTTATTCTCCATGTATGCCCCAAAGAATTAATTAAATCAAAGAAAATCGCTTTATACTTCAACAGATTGCTTCACAGCTACATATAAAATGGTGCAAGCTTTCAAAGAGAGGGTTTTAGATTGGACACCAAATAGGTTCTATATGCACCCTTAAACGATGCAACATACAATCATGTTTGGCTGGCCTAACAAAACCAGCTACAAGTTTTTAGATCGGAATGATTCATAAGATAGGAAAAAGGAACAAAACTTAGAGAATTTTTGGCTCTTCCGACATCCACAAATTCTGAACTTAAATGAAAATAAATCAGCGAATGGCCTTTTAAAGAAACAAAGCCCCAAGAGTTTAAACTCAAAGTCTTTTAGAGAATAAGAAATAAAAAAGCAAAAGGTAGCACATGGCATACATCAGCTATTGTTTAGAATATTCCAGATGAAGTCAGAGATTTGACTCGATCAGTAGCAACACTCTTCACTTTATACTCTAGTACTCAATACTCTACATAAACCTAGGCTATTATCATCCTTCTGAATAGGGTGTCAGGGTTCCAATGAGCTTGCGTCGTGAGGTCAACATTTTTTAGTCCGTCAAGATATAGACGTAAATTGAGCGACAACGCTAATTTCTGTGATTCGTTGGTCGGTCGACAATATATTGTCGAAAGTTCGACGAATGACTGTCGATAATTGGGGTCAAGTTCAGTAGTGCACACTTTGTTCAATCTTCTTCACACTCTAGTATGCTCTTGAATGATTTGACCTTTATTCAAACATGTACATCTCTTGCACACACTAAGCATTACCTCTAAATGAGGAAAACAATCACTTATATATATCTGCTACACAAATTTACATCCACTATTTAGTTGGCCTAAAATAAAGAATAAATTACAATTGTTGGCCTCAAAACATGAATAAATTTTAATGCACACCAACACAAGTTAGTCACACCATAGTGAGAACCCAAACAAACACCTAAGAACACGCCAAACAATAAAAGATTAAACTTCATGTATCCACAACATGCTACCACCATCATGTCGGCCAAGAACATGAAAACTCGAGCACACATCGGAAAAATATTCAATCACAAACACTCCAATCAATGTGAACATACAAAAAGAAGAAAGTACGATCTAAAATAATCCATGAATTTCATAGATACATGCGCAAGAACTGAAATTACTAGAATTTCATCCTCTTCATCTAAGAACGCATCTACAGAAATTGAATAACAGTAGGAACACAAATCTTCATAACTTCCACAAATCTTGATGCAAACCTTTGAAACTTTCAGACAACATACTAGAAATTTTTAGCAACAAACCCGTTGAAGCGCACCTAAAAATATTCAATATATAGAATGTTCCATCCTTATGACCTTCTCAGCTTGACTAGCTGCTTGCAATATTATTTTTTACAAATTTCTCAATATCCTCGACATATATAGCCTTAAGCATCATCAATGCTAATAGTGTTGACATCAATGACAACCACATATCAGCAATGCAACCACAAAATCTAACAATCTCCCCCTTTGGAATTGATGGCAACAAATGATGTGAAAAATAATGTCACCAACCCAACTAGCTCTTCTCCAACAATCTCCCCCTGAGATTGTGCACTCTTTTCCTATTTCCTTCTTCTCCCATTTTTTTCACATTTCTCTTCTCTCCCCTTTGAAATAAATGGAAAAGGTACACATGCTCTGATCACATATTTGAATCATTTGACTACTCCCTCTGAGTAGTAGCTACCACAACATCAATCCGGAATAAGATATGGCTATGAATTCGTGGACTGATGCAAAGACCTGCATCTTAGTTCTGATCAAGAGGGGAAATCACCCCTAAGTTACCTCTATGGTACTCAAAAGTATCCTTAGGCAATGTCTTATTAAAGATGTATGTAATTTTCTCCTTGGTAGGTATATACTCTAGTCTAACTTCTTTGTCACTTACTTTATCTCTCAAGAAGTGATATTTGATGGATATATGGTTTGTCTTTGAACACAACACTAGATTCTTGGAAATATTAATGGCACTTGAATTGTCACATAATATGGCAATGGGTTCCTCATACTCAATTCTAACATCTCTCAATAATTGCTTCATCCACAATACTTGGGTACAATTTTTAGCAATAGCAATATATTCTACCTCAACAGTAGACAATGAAACAAAATTCTTCTTTTTGCTTAGCCAAGATACCAATTTCTTCCCTAAGAAGAATGCACCACCACTAGTACTCTTCTTGTCATCCACATCTCCTACCTAATTAGCATCAGTGAAAATACTCAGGATAAAATAATCATCCCTAGCATACGAAATACCAAGATCAACTGTCCCTTTCAGATATTTGAATATTCTTTTCATAGCAGTCACATGAGACTCTTTAGGATCAGCTTGAAATCTAGCAACCATGCATACAACATTCATTATATCTAGCCTAGTCTGAGTCAAATAGAGTAATCCACCAATGATTGACCTGTATCTTGTTTGATTTTCTTTAGGGGAATCATCATTCTATGTAAGTTTGCATCCGTTTATCATAGGTGTACCAACTGGCTTTGAATCTTCCATGCCAAACTTTTTTAGTAGCTCTTCCACATACTTAGACTAAGATGTGAAAATTTCATCATCTAACTGAGTGATTTGCAATCCTAAAAATAATTTCAGCTCTCTTATCACTGAAATTTCAAACTCACTTTTCATTTCATTAGCAAACTTCATACAAAAATCATCATCACCTTCAAAAATAATATCATCAACAAAGACTTCAACGATCAATTCTTTATTCTAATCGAACTTGAAATATAGATTGTTGTTAGCAGTACCTTTATTGAATCCAAGCTTTAATAAGTATTTATCCAGTCTAGCATACCAAGCTCTAGGAGCTTGCTTATGTCCATATAGAGCTTTGTGAAATTGGCATACCATGTCTTTTTCATCAGTCAATTGAAATCCATTTGGTTGTTCAACATAGACTTCTTATTCTAGCTCACAATTTAGAGCTGATGACTTTACATCCATCTGATAGACTTTATAATTCTTGAAAGTAGCATAAGAAATAAATAATCTTACAACTTCAATTCTAGCATCAGGGGAAAAAATTCTTCAAAATCAATACCTCCCATCTATGAGTACCATTTGCAAACTAGTCTTGCTTTGTTTTTGACCACTTCACCTTGCTCATTCAGTTTATTTCGAAATACCCACTTGGTTCCAATCACATTTTGTTTCTAAGGTCCGGGAACAAGATCACATGTATCATTTTTCTCTATCTACATTAGTTCTTCTTTCATGGCTTCCATCCAATGTTCATCTTTGCATGCTTCATTGATATTTCTAGGCTCAACTTTGGAAATTAGACAATAATCTTTCAAAAAATTTCTTCTAGTTTGCACACCTTTTCTCTTATCTCCTATGATCTAACTGTCAGAGTGATTTTTCCTTACATATTTGGGAGTTTTAGGATTTTCTCTGACTTCTTGTTCTTTTGTTCTTTCTTTTGCACTTCTACTAGTTTACGCATCTTGATTGCCTTGGTTCACCTAAAAAATCTGAATTTGATTATGTGTTTGAAAATTATTTCCATTGTTAGTATAATCATGTTTATCATCTGGGTCATATCCACTACATCTTGATGGTCTAACAATATCTTCATCAAATTTGACATTTGCACTTTCAACCATTTTCTTTAACCTCTTATTAAAGCACTGGTAAGCTTTAATTTTAGTAGATTAAACCAAAAATATTCCTGCATCACTTCTAGCATCAAACTTTCCTATATCATCATCTCTATTGATGTAACATTTGCTTCCAAAAATCTTGAAATACTTGACTGTAGGCTTATAACCAAACCATAGCTCAAAAGGTGTCTTACCAGAATTATTGTTGACATACACCCTATTAATAGTGTACACAATAGTAATTACAACTTCTCTCCAGTAGAAATGAGGAACATTTTCTTCCAACATCATGGTTCTAGTAGTGTCTAGAACGGTTTTGTTATTTGTTTCAACAACTCCGTTTTGTTGAGGCATCTGGGGAGTAGATATTTGTCTTTGGATTCCATGCTCTTCATAGAAAGAATTGAATTCTTGGGAAGTGAATTCACCACGTTTGTCTGATCTTAGACATTTTATCTTCTAAACTATCTCATTCTCTGCCATGGCTTTGAAACTTATGAACTTTTCTAATGCTTCATGTTTTTCTCTTAAGAAAGCAATCCATATCATTCTAGAATAATAATCAATGAGCAACATAAAATACCTTTCTCCTTGTAGACTTCTGATTTTGAATGGACCACATAGATCAGTATGTATCAAATCCACTACTCCATTAGACCTATACTGTTTGCTTCAGAAAGAATTTCTTGTCTCCTTTCCCATCTGACATTCCTTGCACATAGTGTTAGTAGGCTTCACTAACTTAGGAAGATCTCTGACTAATTGAGTAGTTCTTATCTTGACAATGTTATCAAAGTTCACATGACACAACCTCCCATTCCATAACTAGCTTACATCAATCTGAGCAATTAAGCAACTTTCACTATCAACACTCAAATGAAAGATATTATCTTTTGTCTTTGGACCTGAAACAATCATATTTCCAGAACTTCCCCTTTTTCTGCACTTACCATCCTTGAATTACAGATTGTAACCCTTGTCTACCATCTTTCCAACACTTAACAAATTATGATTTAAGCCCTTATACATAAAGAACATCTTTAGTATCGTACTTACCACCAAAAGTAATAGTTCCTTTTCCACGAATCACATCAGAATTTTTGTGTCCAAATCTTACAACACCACCATCATAGTCTTCTAAGCTTACAAATTTGATTTTGTCACCAGTCATATGATGTGAGCATCCGTTGTCAATTACCCACTCATCCTTTTCTTCCATTTTTGTTGCAATAGATTTCTCAACATTCACATTACTAGTAGATTCAGTGGACACCTGGCCATTTTCTTTGATAGAAATAAATACCCATTCATCTTCATTTCTAGTTTCTTTATCAGATTCTTCATCAGTTACACCTTCTTCAACATAATAACATTTCCTTTGAAATCTAGTCTTCTCAAGTTTGTACTTAGAAACTCTTTCAAGACATCTAGATGGAAAATGACCTATTTTACTGCAAGAAAATCACTTAATAGGTAACATTCCTTTGTACTTACCATGACCTTTGGCTTCTCTTTTCACAATTAGTGCTTCTAGTTCTTCTAATTCTTTTTCTTCATTTTCAATCTTTTTCATCTCATCTTCATATTTGAATTTCCTTTTGGAACTCTCTCTTGGATTGTATCTTTGTTGGATTTTTCTAGATATAGTAGCTTTGAATGCAGATTCAGCCTTAAGAGTGGATTCACCAAATTCACTTAACTCAAAGGCAGCAAGTTTTCCAATTAGCATGTCTCTTGTAATATTTGTCACTGTCCTGAGTTCATCAATAGCATGAGCTCTTGTTTTGTAGGAGGGAGGCACAGATCTAAGTATCTTAGCCACAATTTTTTTCTTCATCAAAGGTTCCACCAACACATCTAATGCTCATCACCAGTTCACTCATCTTCATGTCTTCCCACTTGCCTTTTAAAATTTGTAGCTTAGCACTTTTCACTAGCACATCTCCTTCATACAATGTTTCCAAATTTTCCCAGATTTGATATGCAGTCTTCAATCCTAACACTTTGTTCATCTTCAAATCTATCAAAGAACTCAACAAAGCTTCAATAGCCCTAGTATTAGCTTCTAGTTGCTTGATCTCATCTCTAGAGGATAGACCATTATGAGGAATAGTATATGCACTTTGTGTAATCTTCTAGAAGGGTTCTCTAATGCACTTCAAATGACACTCCATTATGAATTTCCATAAAGAGTAGTTAGTACCATCAAATCTAGGACTATCCTTCTTGTATGATTCCATCTTAGATCACCTCAATCTATTGGGCTTCTTCAGAGGAACTAGCTCTGATACCAATTGTTGGCAAAAAAGGGATAGACAACTGAGAGGGGAGTGGTGAATCAGATTTTTCTAAAATCAAACTTAGTCAACACTAATCAACCTTAAATCTCAGATCTGATAATTAACAGTGCAAGAATAAATCAATAGCACATCAAAGACACATGAACACCAATATTTTATACGTTGAAACCCTGTTAGGGTAAAAACCACGGTGGATGTTAGTCCACAAGATTATACCCTGTTATAAGTATAATGAAGAATGAAAAAGGAATGCACTTGCATTCAGGCACACTGCCTAGAGCACACTGCTCAGAGGAAGGCTCATTTCCTTACATATAATAATCAGATTAAATCCAGCTGATGAATTTGAACTTAGAAAATAGCTTCTACAAAAGCCTGATTACAGTTCCGGTTAGGCGCACAAAAACTTCTATACACTCTTCCACACTCTGCTCAATCTTCTTCACACTCTACTCTGCTCTTGAATGATTTTACCTTTATTCACATGTGTATATCTCTTGCACACACTAAGAATTTCCTCTAAATGAGGAAAAAAATCATTTATATATATCCACTACATGGATTTACATCCACTATTCAGTCGACCTAAAATAAAGAATAAATTACAACTATCGGCCTCAAAACATGAATAAATTTTAATGCACACCAATAGAAGTCGGTCACACCATATTGAGGACCCAAAAAGACACCTTAGAACATGAAAAACAATAAAATATTAATCTTCATGGATCCACAACACGCTACCACCATCATGTTGGCCAAAAAAATGAAAACTCAATTACACATCAGAAAAATGTTTGATCATGAACACTCCGATCAATGCGAACACACAAGAAGGATAGAGTACGATATAGAGTCATCCATGAATGTCACAGATACATGCACAGCAACTGAAATTACCAGAATTTCATCCTCTTCATCCAAGAAAACCATCTACTGAAACTAAATAACTATAGGAACACAGATCTTCAGAACTTCTACAAATATTGATGTGAACCTCTGAAACTTTCAAAAAACATACTAGAAATTTTCAGAAACAAACCCTTTGAAGCGCACCTACAAAACTTCAACGTACAAAACTTTCCAACCTTCTAACCTTCTGAGCTTCAGTGGCTACCTATAATATTATTTTTTACAATTTTCTCAATATCTGTGACATATACAACCTTAAGCATCATCAATGCTAATAGTGTTGACATCAATGAAAACCACATATCAGCAATGCAACCACAACATCCAACACATAATTATCACAATAATCTCTTTTTCTTCTTTTTTTTTAATTAGTTTTATATGGTGAAATGGCTAGGTATTTATAGGCATTTAATCTAATTTCCCATAAATTAGATCTCAATAGCCAACATTTGACATTTGAAATTCAAATACTAAATTACTAACCTTGACAGATTAAACATTAGAGGAAAAATAGGTGGACCAAGTCCCCTAGTTGACTATGTCCCAGCCCTATTTTATATAGTATAAAGTATTAGGAGCAAAATATTAAATGTTTTCTTTGGTTTTGCAAATGGGTTGTCTTGAAAAATTTTGAAATGGGCCATGGAATGCATAATTTAGGAAATTAGGTTATGATTAGGAATGTTTAAATACATTGATAAAATTTTCACTCATGTAGGTCCCAAATAAACTATAAAATTGTGCTTTCACTTAAAAGGGAGTCCAATTTCTGATGCTACACCTTTATAATCCACATCAAAATCCCCCTCTCTTAATCCAATTTCATCATTCATCTTTTTCCTAATTATCATCTAGCCATCATCATTTTAATCTAATCCCCTTGTCAACCTAATATCATTCCAACCAAATCCTATTATAAATGCATATACCCCTCATCCAAATTTAATCACCCATTATCCATCTACCTATCTAAATCAAGTATCTAATCCCCAATCCTTAACTAAAAATCATCCTTTGAACATGAAAATTTAGTTTTAAGGAATTAATCTCCTTTATAGCCAAAATCATTTCATCATTATCAAAATACTTCACCCAAGGATCCTAGCGTTAATCTAGTATCATCCATTTCAAATTCAATCTCCCAATAAAAAATTAAGACCATAAGTTGATCTCATCCTTAATCCAAAATTTCTTAAGAACATTGGTCTATCTTAATTATATTCATAAAATCCTATCAATTCCTACTTAAGAACTTTTCCTATCTTAAGTAGAATTCAAATCCAATTGAATCTTGCTTAAAAATGTTAGTCAATCTTAAGTATAGAGAATAATCCCTCATCAAATATAATCATTTTAAGGTCTTGAAATTTGATCCCCAAACCTAATATCATCCTCCATCTTCGTCCTTAGGTCCTATTCTTCTAATCCTCAATCCATTTGTAATTCATCATCCTAATTTACACCCTCATCCAAAATCAATCCCAAAATTTCCTCTTCCAATAAATCATCTACCATGTCTAACCATATCACCTATCCTCCATCCAACCTAATCTATTCTAATCTAGCCTCATCTATTCTAACCCAATCCAACATCATGAATTCATATCCTACCCCAACAAGACTTAAAATCACACTCAAGGTCAAGACCAATTACATTAATGATGAAGATAAGAATAGTCTTGTTGACCAACCTGAGTATGATCCATATGATGATTGTGAGAGTCTTGTGGACCACCTTGGATCCATTTTCCATATAAAACCTTCTCCAAGATTCCACCAATCACCTATCCATAATTAAATTCCTTCTACCTAAGAAATGACTAACACAAACTACCCTATTATACGTTCACACATATTCATTAGTTCTCCTTATCCTACCTTTGACAAGGGAAACCAAAACCCCATGCAAATTTCCCCTCAAATATCATCCAAATCACCCCCATCCACCATTACTAATTTCTTCATCACCCACTACTTAAATACTCATAAAGATTTCATGATTAGATACTTTCTTAGTCTTGGTGTCAAACTTCCATCCTCCCCACCTTTATCCAATCTCAATCCATATCCCATTGCTTATCCTTCCTCTTTCTTTAGCAAGGAAAACCAAACCTCTATCCAAAACTCCCCTCCAACCTTATCCACACCCCAAATCCCCATCTCCATCGCCATTTTTTGAGGATTCAACAGCTTGGTTCTCTGGAAGCTTGAGGTAGGATCGTCATCCAAACATCCTTTTCCTTTTCTAGGCTTCATGAAGTTAAAACACCAAGTAATAAAGCGAAAAAATATAATTTTGGTAGGAAAGAACTTTTCCTTGAAAACCCACAAGTTAAAAAAATCGTAAAACACCCTTGAGATCATCAAAATCTAGCTTTTGAGAAATGTCATCCCCTCATTGCTCTTTGGGATAGGCGACTGCACCCTCCAGGTCTGAGCCTCTCTTCGGCCGTAGTTTTCACTTAACGAGAAAATTGATCGGACGTCAAAGCTCACTCTGGACTCTTGATTTCCGTCCTTGGAATTCCTTGTCCATTTCGCCATTTCTCAACGATGGCCTCCGAACGACCTTCCGGACCTCGGACCTCGACTCTCTGAAGTCTATCAGAAACTTGCAACAAAATTGAACTTCAAAGTTGTCCTCGAACCCCGGCCCTCAGACTTCTATCCTCGTGCCACCATTGCTGCTTCGCTGTTTCGAACGGCTGCTGCTGGACGTCTTTCTGGTTCCCAGGCCCCGATCGCCCTTTCACTCCACATGATTTGAACAGGGAAAATTAAACATCCAAACTTCGCTCGGACCCTATCCTCCTGAATTTCATCATCAAAATTCCATGTTGCTTTCGCCGTCTTGAATAGCTGAACCTATCTGCCTTTCTGGACACCGGGCCTCAAACTTCAATCTGCCTCTGGAAGTTTTGCAAACTACCAAGCCTACCTGAGGTCTGATCTTCTGGACTTCCGTCTTCAGAATTCCGTCTGCATTTCACTATTTCTCATAGCTATCCCTAGGCAGCTTCCCGACCCCTGTGACCCAAAATCTAGAGCCCGCCTCCCAGGATTCTATTTGCCTGCTCTGTTTCAAACAACCAACCCTGGACGGCTTTCCTACAACTAAGGCCCGAACGACAAAATGATGGCTCAAACGATCTCCAAATTGAAAATGCACTTTGACCCACGTGCTAAAAATGGACCTTCTTTTACACCAACCCTTTATTGAATGAATCTAAGATTTGGAAAAGTCATTGCAAGGACCTTGCCTTGTTTTCCCTTCCAAACAACATTCTACTAGGGGAAGTCTGACCCTTGGGGTCTGGATCACCTGTTTTCCTTCCAATATTATTATTATCAAGTGTTAGACTTTTATTAAATGAATATTGTGGATCTAACCTTGATTTGTAGGGATTTGTTCGAGGCTACATTCCCATGTTAATGTTGCTAACTCCCATCTCTCTGTGTAGGATTTACAGAATCTGGTGTAGAGGCCTCTAGGGCAGCCAAGGACAAAGGGAAAATAACTGCCAAGGCCCCTCGAAACAAAGAAGATAAAGATCAAAGGAAATATAAATTCCAGGGGGCACCTTTGCATTCAAGATCACAACTAGTTGGAAGAATATCATAGACCAACATCGGACATGTCGATATTGATGATTTTACATGAAGAGTCAGAATAGACCCAAAGATAGATAATGCAATATTGATCAAAAGCAATGGACTTGCCAAGGCTGCAAGTTTCTCGCTTGCCTTAGTGGCCCCTGAACTGGGAATGGCATGCCGAGAGGCATACCAACTTGAAACAAGGACCATCGTGGACATAGATGGCAATGTTCTGGCTAATATGGCTCCTCTCAGGATAAATAAAACCTTCCACATCCCCACCTTTGGAAGCATGGAGACCCCAACCATTCAGGAGTGCAAAGAATTATGGGATCAAGATCCTTTAAAATACAAGAAATTGATCAACCAATATTGGTTGAAAGACAGATGAGGCAGTGTTTCCAAAGTCCCTCTAGAGCTCTACCACAACGATTTCTTCAAGGACTATCATGACCTAGTCACCCTACTAAGCAGAGTAATGAGCCTTCCTGTTGTGGCCTTCTTCCAAGAGTGGATGCTATATTTTGTTGAAAAAATTCTCCATGGGGATGACATTGCATTCTATTGGGGGGAGATAATCAACAATTGCTTTCATGAGCAATTTGTTAATGTGAAGAAGACATCCAAGTTTTACATGACGTCCTACCTGGTCTATTCGCTTGCCAATCGATGAAATTAGAGTGGATTGTGTGTAATGCCCAATGAGGCATCAGGAAGAGGCCTTAAACCCTATGAAAAATACCCTTAGCTACAGTACAAGAACTTCAAGAAGGACTATTGTAGGGTAAACGATGCTTTTACTACCTACATCATTCGGTCGGTTGAAGGTGATTTTGAGAGAAGAGTCTCTCATAGTGCTAGGGCCCTTCTCAAGCACTACGCTTTCCTATTCATACAATTTCCCAAGTTCACCTACATTTGTGCCCAAGGATTCTCTGAAAGGCCGAACAAGCTGCCCTAGTATCCTAATGACTGGATTATACTGTTGGAACTAACTCGACAGGGATGACACATACACAAAATTCTAAGTAGTAAGCATTTGCTGGGAACCCCTTATCCCCTCGCACTTGGCCAGGGAGTATATGAAATTCATACTTCCCAATGCTCAAGCAATTTAGAGAAGGAGTTGGCCGAATACTACTTCAGACAACATACAACTCAATCGCAGATGGACCCGTACGGTCACATTAGAAGGGTACTCAGACAAGAGTATTCCCACGTCCACCATGTTGAGGATTTTTGGGCTAATTGCAAAGATGACCTTGAAGTGCGGGTACAAAATTATATGCATATGAATGCATACTTCGTGAAGAGGGTGAACCTTTGTTCGGTTCAAGATCAGCTTGAAGAGGAGGAGAGCATAGTGATTGACCCAAGGTATAGTGCCATTACAAATCTGTCATTGCCTTTAATTGATTGGAATGCGCCAGAGGTTGATGACCTCGACATTCTTACCAAGCCCATTGAGGCTCGAACAAAGGCATGGATCGATGGGCATGTCGCTCAACTAAAGCAACAAGGAGTCGCCTTTACATTCAAGGGGCTTGAAAGTGAGCCAAGTGGTTCTAATGGTGGGACGACTACCACTACAACTGGAGAAACATCCAAATACCCACCATCTATCAAGTTGAGGAAGAGAAAGGAGGTTGATGAGCAGCAACCTAACCCAAAAGTGTACGCCAAAAAGGCCTCAGAGGGCGAGCCTCCTAAGAAGCATAGAAGAATGAGCAACGTCACTGAAATACTAGTAATACCTGAAGATCCACTCCACGAGGGCAAGGAAATGGAGGTTGACCCACCAAGTTCTCCACCTACTTGATATGTTGCTGCTATTACCACAATCCCACCCACGTCACATGTAATAGTTGCTTCCTCTCTACCTGGGGTGGACAGTGATGTCCACCTTTCCTCAACTTCTCCGATCACACGAGTCATATCGATGGATTCATCCTCCACCACAACCTCACCAATCTCATCATCCTCCATGTCTCCTTCCCTTCCACCAGCTTCATCTACTACTGTGATGCCTACCCTCGCTCTCCTGGAGTCCTTTGTCAAGTATATGCAAAATGTGCCATCTAAACTTTTGAGAATGCTTGCAAATCCAATGGTGCAAGCTGTAATCGCCTAGGAAATGGTTAATGCCCTAGCTCTCCCTCCTCTTACAGAACCACCTAGAATGGAGGCTACAATACAAATCTTAGATGAGCTTGAACGACGACAACTGGAGGTAGTTGAGAGGCTGGAAGATGAGGAATTTGAGTATCATGAGCATCCAATATATGAACATTGGGTGATCGATGAGGTGGCCTATGAGTCTTCCAGTGAGGACAATGAGGGTCTAGGGATGGACATAATCCAAGAAATACCTAATCCAAAGCTCGATGTGGAGTGGAACAAGCAACTCAAGGAGATCAAGGACAAAGAGGCTAAGGACAACCTATGGTTGAAGAAAGACTTGCTGCTCTAGAGGTTGAGGGTAGTAGGTCTCCTACAAAAGGACATGATCAAACCCCAGAGCATGATGAAGAAAAAACCTTCCATGAAGATGAACAAGAGGATAAGCTTGGGGAACGTGGGCATGACCAAGATGAAGAAGAAAAGGGTGTTGAAAGGGAAGACCACCCTGATAAGCAACTGCTCACCAAATCTCCTACCAAACGTATAATGCTCGTGCAAGATTTCGTTGAGGAGAAGGGAGATACAAGAATTGAGCAGGAGCTCCTTAATGACAACAAAATTGAACTTAGGGTGGAGGACAACAAAGATCGACATGAATCACCCAAGGAAGGACCCCTGATGCCCGACTGTCTAGAAAGGCAGCTTGAAAAGAGAACTCCCACGCTAAAGGATCCAAAAGCAAGAATGGAGGCAATACTAGCTAGAGCTCAGATTAGTATCAAGAAGGAGAAGAAGCCTAGAATCATATCAAAGGTAATGATGGATGCCTCTAGATCTAGGGAAGTGCAAATAGCTATGCCAGTGGTTGGAGAATAAGGAATAAGCTATAATGTCTCCACCATTGACTTGGGAGTGGCTACCAAGGAACATAAGGTTTACCATCTCCAGGAATCTATCACAACAGTGGTGCACCTTATCTAATAGGATAAGGTTTCAAAGGAAGAGCTCAAGGTATAGGTGGCTAATCTGACAACCTACATTCAGCAATGGTCATCTCTAGATGAACACCCTACCACATCATCTGCCCCGCCGCAGTTGCTATCCCAGGAACATATCAATAAGCTATAAATAAGGAGGAACTTGGATAAGACTATGAAAAACTAGTTCCGACAAGTCTTGAACATTGGGAATATGGGCATCAATTTGGTTGTCCGGATAGGAAACAAGTTCCTAGAGGTGCAAACATCTCTTAAAGGCACAAGGAAAATCTAAAAAGAGTTCCCAAAGAAGTATAAGGTTTCCTACCAAAAAATCAAGGCTATCCTTGCACTACCAGTTGAGGTTTGGGAAAAGGACCTTTCCTTCAAGGACGATGACCATTGGTTAATGGATGTGTGGAAGCAGGACTTCCATCACCGAAAGGGGAGGCTAGAACAAATCCTAGAATGAGTAATTCTGGATGTTGAATGAGCCAAGGAGGCTAGAGGAGATTGTGTTAGATACCTCAAGTTGATGATAGGGTATGCGATGCCTGCTATCAAGATCAATCTGGAAATCATAAAGCCTCACTTCTGAAATAGAATGGAAGATGGGATGTCAGCCAAAGTTATTGCAGATTTTATGAGCTTCGCTGCCTGGAATTTCACCCAATTTGATCTCTTCAAGTACCACACTACCAAGTACGATGAAGACTGGGAAAATCTCATTAACAATTCCAAGGAATGGAGTTACCAAGTGCTAAGGTCTGACATCAATGAGGTCGACAAGCTTCGGCTGGTGATCTTGAGATTCATGGAATATGCAGCTTTGATGAAACGAGAAGGCAACTCTATCATTGATGAAGAATTTCTAAAATAATAGCTACAGCAAAGAGCAATCAGCAAAAAGATGAAAATTCTACAATGCTGCCACTAGAGGACAAAACAGGGAAAAGATAAAGGATGTATTTTAAAATGTAATATATTTGGGGGTAGGTGAAACCCTGGTGTAAGGTGAATCTTGGCCTCACAATAAGATTAAATCTTGGCCACTCATTTTATTTTTTGGAAACTACAAATAGGGGTTTCCTCCTCTCATTTTAAGGGAGTTGAGTTGTTGTAAAGACATGCTACAGAAATTGCAATAGAAATACAATGATTTTGGTGTATTTTGGATTTCTTCCTATGTTTCATGATTCTTCTCCCATAAGTTAAGATTCTATTTTGAGTTACTTTGATGTTCTAATTTCCTTTTTGGCTGTGCTTGGTAGATTTAAGTAATGTTGTCTTTGGTTGTGAAGATTCTTGCCATGTGTATCCTTTTCTTGTCCATACTTTTAGTCATTTGTTGCTGGTAGGTGGCTGTGCAAAGTTAGTCTGGACTATGAATTTATAGCCACTTATAAAACTTTATCTTTATTCACATCTGTATGGCGAATGGATGATGAAATATCTGCAATCAGTAGAAGATAGCATATATTTCATGGCATTGTGAAATTTTTGATTAAGTGAAATTCTATTTTAAGGAAACTATCCACAGCAGAAACTGCCATGATCACTGTTCATCAATAATTTTAGGTCCAGGAACCTTCTCTCTTCCCTAACCCTTTTCCTTTTTTTTAAGAAATATCCTATGCTAAGGTTCATTGCACATTGCAAATCCAAATTCAACTATAAGATGGAGTTCAAGACTGTTGTTTGAACCTGCAACAAAAGTGCAGTAATTTCCTATCCAAAGAACTCTCTTCGCAAATCCGATTCTCCTACAAATTTGATTCACGTAAGACTACCTTATGATTCCACCAAATCACATCATAAATCAACTGATATATTCCAAGAACCATCATGACCTGACATCCGAGAGACCTTGGGATAGTATTCTACAATCTGATTGTGGAAGATTATCTTTCAAGAGAGGTGATGCACCTACGCATCGCCTGTGTTGAGAGGTGCATAAAAACACATCAACAAGTATGATCCATATGATGATTGTGAGAGTCTTGTGGACCACCTCGGATCCATTTTCCATATAAACCCTTTTGTTCTGCCTTGCATAACCACCCCATCTTTTTCCTTGGTCAAAATGGGTCCCCCTTTGTTATTTTTGTACTTAGTTGTTTTTGAAACAAAGTTTGGAGTCTAGTTTTGCCAATACTTTGTTTTTCTTTGGTTTATCTATCGGAATCGGAACCAGAACTGAATCGGGTTCTAAAAGTTCTTTTGAGGCTTGTTTTTGGTTCTATCCCGACAGTCTTTTCTTTGCCTTTATTTTTGCTCTTTAGCGGAAGCGGAGCCAAAGTGGGAATTGCGATAGTTGTTATCAAAATTTGCAAGTTCACAATGAGTTCCGATCCCGCCTCCGCTATTTTTATTTTTATTTTTATTTTTTGCTTTGTCTCGGTTTTGTGCTTTGTTTTATTAGGTTGGTATTTTACTAAACTTTTTGTCTTTGTTTTTTGTTTTGTTTTTAGTTGTCGGATGCGGAGCTGGAATGGGAATGAGGTTTGGAAATTTTATAAATTTAAGATCCTGTTTCCATTTTAGTTCTGGCCCTGCCCTTTTGTCGTTGACTTTTTGACTGAAGTTGCACTGCAAACCAGTGTTTGTTCTCTTACAGTTCCGACTCCCCCTTTATTGCGTTTTAATGCATTAATGGTGGTTTCTGGTGTAGGTAGAAATTCACATATTTATCTTTATTAAGGGTTAAAGTTGATCATTATTGTTATTATTACAAGTCTAAGAGCGCGAGCAGCAATACTAAAGTTCGTTTGAGAAAATTGATCGAGATAGAGAAGGGATATTGTGTGCGAATCGATTCAGAAAGTTATCTTGGGTTTGTTTGCATTTGAGGTAGGTCTTTTATCTTTGTTGTTCGTTGTTTATTTGTGGTTATGTTCATTGTGTTTTTGCTTTATATCTACTCACGTGTTCAATCATTGTGTTTTAAAGCAATTCTATGATCATCAATGTGATTGAATGAGCAGGTTCTTGTTTTTTCTTGTTTTATCATGTTGTTTCTTTCTATTTTTAGGGCACCGTCACTTTCACATCTTAATCATGATTACATTGTGTTTGTTTTTGGTTTGCAGTGAGTTAGATTTAGGTTTTAGATTTTAAATGTTGATTAGTTAGATTAGAAGTTATAGTGAGGTGGATTAGAGATTTTATAGTGAGTTAGGGTAGATTAGATTTATTCTTTAAATTAGGGTCTCATCATCTAGTAGAAGGGCAGGGTTTAAACCCGTGCCCTAGTTTTTATCAGGTTTGTTAGATTAGGGTTTTGTTGGTCTCTGTAATTACTTTAATAAGATTTAAATAATGGCCCTAAAATGCAATTGTTCCCCACGGTCATATGAGGGTAGAGTTTTAAAGCTCCTTTGCCATTTTATAGCGACCTAGGTCTTAATCATGAAATTGTGTTGAAAATGAATAAAGTATTTGATGATGTCATGATTAGCATAGGTGGAGGCGGGATTGGAATGGATTATGGACCTAAGAGTTTTGTTTTACGAGGTTATCGATTCCATTTTTATTCCTTTTCTGATTCCGAGTTCTAAAAGGTTTTCCTTGAAATATATAATAACATTGGCGGAAGCGGGATCAGAACAGATCTTGAACTTAAGAATTTTTTTTGCAAAAGTTATCGATTCTATTCTCATCCCGTTTTTGGCTCTATGTATAATGGAAAGTCTTTCTTCAAAGTAATGATAACCTAATCAGAGGTGGAGGCGAAATGGAAATAGAATATGAAAAAAGGAAAATTTGAAGAAAACCAAATCCGTTGTTTGTTCCGATCTCGGTTCCGATAACCTCCCTGACTCCGACTCCGAGCCCGTTTGTTATTAGGTGAAGATTCTATATCGGTTTTTGCTCCAAGTCCGCTAGTGTTGTAAAAGAGATTGTTTTGAGCTTCTGTTTGGTTCTGACTCTAATGCATGTGTAACAGGTATGTTTTAAAAACCTGTTTTATGATGATATCTAAAGATCTAATTAGAGGTTTGCTTGCAGGAAAATTGAAAGATGTCAAGAACATCAGGAGAGGCTACTTGAAGGAATCAACTGGTTGGAACATCAAAGACAGCACTGAAAATCAAGAAGGTGAAACCAGAACAACTGCCTTATACATTGAGGTATGATCATAGGAATATGGTGGTGAAACTGAGCAAGGTGTAATCAGACTGGTCAGATATCACCGATACTAATCTGGGCCAGTATAGCTTTGAAGAGTTACATGAAGAGACCTTTGCAGAATGAGCAAACTTGATAGGGAGAACACAAAGGATTATTGACTCTAGTCTTGCACATATCACTGTGTTTCGTTTAGCAGTCTAGTGTTTAGAGTTGATATTGATAATGGCCAGTACCTACAATCTTGCTACAAGATTATGCATGGATTCACAAGATAATGTGATTATAGATCTTCCAAAGCATATTTAATGTTCCTGATCCCAAGAATTTGGTGCAGCTAACTGAAGTAGAGGCGTTAGAGAAATATAGCAAGCATAAAGACTCCAATAAGTCTCAATAGTATGCCCTAAAGGCATGTTTTCTTGCAAATCTATTTCTGATAGAGTCTCATCTGAATCTGTCTCAATTTCTACAAATTCTTCCTCCACTTCTTTTCCTTTAGCAGCTTCAGCCATGGCATGAAGTACTCCTTTTTCAACTTCTTTACTTTTGTTTCTTGTGAGTGGGGCTTGTGTGGATGACTCACCCAATGTGGGCGTAGAAACAGTAGATCCAATTGGAACATCTCCCTCTGGTGTCTCTTCTTCTTCATCAACTACCTCAAGCTCTATTTCTTCAACATCTAGAGGAAAGAATTCTAATGGTTCCTTGGAAGGTGTCTTTCTTTTAATCCTCTTGTACCCTTTACCTTTCTTAAGGACTGGTCCTTGAGAAGCTTGAAATTTCATCATCAACCATTGCACACTTCTATCCAAGACTGTTCTTCCAATTTTCTTAATATCAATTGTTTCTTCCTGAATCTAGTCTATTGTATCTAAGCTTTTGGTACCAATGTTCAAAGATTCATATGAGGGATCTAATACAATTGCATCATCCACCAAAGTGTCAGGAATATTTTCTTTAATACCAAGCTCTGACATGAGTGAGACTAATAATCTCTCATAATTTTTCTTCCTCAGGTCATACTCATCCTGCCTATCACACCAAAAGTCCTCTAACAAATTAAAGTGTTTAGTGAACACTGAAGGTAATAAAGCATGCATTTTCTCCCTTGGATCAAAATACTTACGAGCTATATATAATCCTAATTTCAATTGTATGAACTCATTACAAACCACCTTTTCTCCCTTCAAATGTTGACAATTATATTCACCCAGTGTCATGGGAAATTTATGGCATCCTATCTTGTGCTTGATCCCAAACCTAGCATTAACTCTAATGGCCTGATACACAAACTCCATAAGCACCATTATATTGCTCCAGCATCTTGGAAGCAAATGGGGATGACCTTCAAAACCAAACAATTTGAAGTATGTAAATTTGGGGTATTGGATATACCAACTTCCCCATTCAGCAATAAAAGCCATAGCTTCTTGACTTAACCTGTATCCTGCATCTCCACTCAACTGGCAGACTCAGAGCAAAAACCGATATAGAATCTTCACCTAATAACAAATGGGCTCGGAGTCGGAGTCAGGGAGGTTATCGAAATCGGGATCAGAACAAACAACGGATTTGGTTTTCTTCAAATTTTCCTTTTTTCATATTCTATTTCCATTCCACCTCCGCCTCTGATTAGGTTATCATTACTTTGAAGAAAGACTTTCCATTATACGTGGAGCTGGAAATGGGATGAGAATAGAATCGATAACTTTTGCAAACAAAATTCTTAAGTTCAAGATCGGTTCTGATCCCGCTTCCACCAATGTTATCATATATTTCAAGGAAAATCTTTTAGAACTCAGAATCGAAAAAGGAATAAAAATGGAATTGATAACCTCGTAAAACAAAACTCCTAGGTCCATAATCCATTCCAATCCTGCCTCCGCCTATGCTAATCATGACATCATCAAATACTTTATTCATTTTCAACACAATTTCATGATTAAGACCTAGGTCGCTATAAAATGGCAAAGGAGCTTTATAACTCTACCCTCATATGACCGTGGGGAACAATTGCATTTTAGGGCCATTATTTAAATCTTATTAAATTAATTACAGAGACCAACAAAACCCTAATCTAACAAACTCGATAAAAACTAGGGGACAGGTTTAAATCCTGCCCTTCTACTAGATGACGAAACCCTAATTTAAACAATAAATCTAATCTACCCTAACTCACTGTAAAATCTCTAATCCACCTCACTATAACTTCTAATCTAACTAATCAACATTTAAAACCTAAAACCTAAATCTAACTCACTGCAAACCAAAAAAAAACACAATGCAATCACGATTAAGACGTGAAAGCGACGGTGCCCTAAAAATAGAAATAAACGACATGATAAAAGAAGAAAACAAATATTTAAAGTAAAACAAACAAGACAAAACAAGAACCTGCTCATTCAATCACATCAATGATCATAGAATTGCTTTAAAACACAATGATTGAACACGCGAGCAGATATAAAGCAAAAACACAATGAACATAACCGCAAATAAACAACGAACAACAAAGATAAAAGACCTACCTAAAATGCAAACAAACCCAAGCTAACTTTTTGAATCGATTCGCACATAATATCCATTCTCTATCTCAATCAATTTGCTCAAACGAACTCTGGTATTGCTCCTCACACTCTTAGACTTGTAATAATAACAATAATGTTTGGCTTTAACCCTTAATAAAGGTAAATATGTGAATTTCTACCTACACTGGCAACCACCATTAATGTATTAAAATGCAGTAAAGGCGGAGTCGGAACTGTAAGAGAATGAACACTGGTCTATAGTGCAACTTTAGTCAAAAAGTCAATGACAAAAGAGTGAGGACGGAACTAAAATAGAAATAGGATCTTAAATTTATAAAATTTCCAAACCTCATTCCCATTCCGGCTCCGCATCCGACAACTAAAAACAAAACAAAAAACAAATACAAAAAGTTCAGTAAAAGACCAACCTAATAAAATAAAGCACAAAACCGAGACAAAGCAAAAAATAAAAATAAAAATAAAAATAGGGGAGGTGGGATTGGAACTGATTGTGAACTTGCAAATTTTGATAACAACTATCGCAATTCCCACTTTGGCTCCGCTTCCGCTAAAGACCAAAAACAAAGGCAAAGAAAAGACTGTCGGGATAGAACCAAAAACAAGCCTCAAAAGAACTTTCAGAACCCGATTCAGTTTTGCTTCTGATTCTGACAGAGAAACAAAAGAAAAACAAAGTATAGGGAAAACTAGACTCCAAACTTTGTTTCAAAAACAACTAAGTACAAAAATAACAAAGGGGGACCCATTTTGACCAAGGCAAAATATGGGGTGGTTATGCAAGGCATAACACCTTCTCCAATATTCCACCAATCACCTATCCATAATTAAACACCCTCTACCCAAGAAATGACTAACACAAAATACCCTATTATACCTTCACACATATTCATTAGTTCTCCTTATCCTACCTTTGACAAGGGAAACCAAAACCCCATGCAAATTTCCCCTCAAATATCATCCAAATCATTCCCATCCACCATTACTAATTTCTTCATCACCGACTACTTAAATACTCATAAAGATTTCATGATTAGATACTTTCGTAGTCTTGGTGCCAAACTTCCATCCTCCCCACCTCTATCCAATCCCGATCCATATCTCATTGCTTATGCTTCCTCTTTCTTTAGCAAGGAAAACCAAACCTCTATCCAAAACTCCCCTCCAACCCCATCCACACCCCAAATCCCCATCTCCAAATTCTTTTCAAGATCCTCATCCTCCTCAATCTATCAACATATGGAAGCTTATAATTCTTATTCCACGTGTTCATCTACCACATCCTCACAATACAGATCACTCGATATTATAAATTTACTTCATCTAATGTCTCTCATGATTTCATCCCAGGAATATTAGTAAAGGTTGTTAAATCCCCATTCAAAAACAAATTTGTGTAATATTCACATTTCATACATCCACCTCCATCTCCTCAAAATCAATATAAACTTCAATCCCATAAACCTCATGAATCTCCTATCTATCCATCTTCCTAATTGGAGAATTCTATCCAACCTCCCCCCCCGCCCCCCATCACACCATCCACACCATATGAACTATTTCAATCCCCTAATACAAAGCATGCTAAAATATATTTTCCTGCTTATAAAGATCAAGAAAATTCTTCCATTCCATGTCATGATCCCCTTCCATCTCATAATCAAGAGAAAAACAAACCTTCCACCCCATTGAATGATCTTCTCCCCTCTCAAGATCAAGACATATATTCCTTTGCATCTCATAAACCCACTCCATCTCAAAATGAATATATACCCCTCATCTCCCCCATGATCGCTCCCCAAGTCAATATCAAAGCATACCTTCATCTCCATGTCCTGATCCTAATACTCCATAAGATCACATCACCCCTATCTAGGCTACTCATGAGCCCCATACCTCTCAAATGTGTTCTTCCACCTTCATACAATAGTATTCATACAAGATCCTATCATCCCTTCCATGTCATATCCATCTCAAAATTGATTCATATCTTATTGCAAAAATAAAATGTATCCCATTGGAAAAATATTTTTTCAAAATATGCATTATCAAGGTAAAGAGTTAGGTCTCCATGATCAAAATATAATATAATCCATCCAAATCCAATAAAATCCTAATTTTTATGGCCTTGGCTATCAAGCTCAAGATGTTGGTACTCCACCCAAATCACACATCCCTCCACTTAAGTCCAAAAATTCATACCCTTCATCCTCCAAATCCATCTTGGGTTATTATATTCTAAATACCAAGCCTTGATCCATTCCTTCTAGTTTTGGTTCCTATGTCCCAAAACCAAGTCTTTCATACCTTCCATCCATCTTGTGTCCTTATATTCCCCCACCAATCACTCCTATTCCAAAATCCCTTTATCATATTTATCCATCCTAAATCAAGATCAACCAAGGCACACATCCTTGAAATCCTTTCAACATCCTACTTACATCAACCCATCCATAAGACCTACATATCATTCCTTTCCATCCAATAATACCATTTCTCTTGGAAGCAATTTTGATGCCAAATATAAAAAGAATAATTCAAAAATCCACATATATCAAAGTATCAACATGTCCCCTAAAAAATTAAAGAATAGTTGCATGCATGCCATATCTCTGTGAAAAATAGTGTGGACTCATTGGAAGTTCTATTAAAAAATATTAGTGATTTAAGAGAGGATCAACTGTACTTCTCTGAGCTTATATAGAAGGAGCATATGGCTAAAGGAAAAGGAAATAAGGGTGCAAGAGATGACAACAAAGGCCATGCTATTAAAGGGTTGGTTGATTGTAAAATATTTTGAAGAAAATAAGGAGCTATTGGAAATGATTGACTTGCATAGGAGCTAGGAGCTTGAGTTGGCCAACACCTTAAGAAGTATGAATTAGTGTTTGTTCTATTATTTTTCTCCTTCTAGTCCTCGAGTGGTTTTTTGTTATTTTTCTATTTTGTGGTTGTTGAGTGTTGTTGTTGGTTTACTATTTTATCTTTTGTTCAACACTCTCTTTGTCTTGGTTTCTTTGCATTGGTATGTTGCTGGTTTAGTTTGGCCCATCTTTTTAGCAACATTTTGTATGTCATGTTGTAAAGGGTTTTTAGTCCCTTCAAAACTTATTTTTCATGTATAATCAAAACATGTCCCCTCAAAAATAAGTAAAATCCAAAAGGCCACAAAAGTATATAAAAAAAAACCATGTGGATCCCTAAGAAACTAATAGATGAAATTCCTATCAAAACATAAGCAAAACTGGTATCCAAACTTTTTAATCCAATATCTTCATCTACTACTAAGTCATCCAATCCTCCATCTAATAATCCTTCATCTTTAAAATTATTTTTGTGTGCTTTTTTCCCAAAAATCTTCAATCCTAATTCCTCCATCTATTTTTGGCCCTTATCTCCTAAAATCTGCATCCACTCCTCTATCTAAACCTCAAAATCCAAAATCCACTTCTCCTCCACAATCCACCACCTTTCAAGGTGTATTCCAATGTTGATCTTTCCAAAATTTCCATCCACTCACCCACAATTGGTCCAATCCCGCATATATCATCCTACATTAATCCCCCATCACCCCCATTTAATCCAATCCTTTGCATAAATACCTATATTTTCCATCATGTCATTATTCTACCAACATCTATGAGAATACATCCAATTGCCATGGTCTATTGGAGCAGACATTAACTTCTTTTTTTTAATAAATTTCCAAAATATCCTAGCAGAAGTTAATTTTCTTGAAAGCTTGAAACTTTGGAAAACATATTTCAATGAGATTTAACTTGGAAAACATGCCTTATGTTGAAGTTGGAAAACTTTCATAACTATCCCAAAATAGCTCCATTTTGTATGAAATCTAGATAATAGGGCAACAAGACATCTCTAAGAAAAACCCATAAATATTTTCATCTTCACCAACACGAAAGTCAAATATTGACTTTATTTGTGAATCACCAAAGGGAAAAAGTGAAGCTAAAAATATTGCAAATGGTAAGATGCTTGGACATGGAAACTGGCCGGACTAAGAAAAATGGAGTTAGAATAAAGCTTATAAAAGTATTTTCCACCAAGTTATATAGATTTTCAAATTTAATTGTTTTTGGGGTTTTGTGGGTTCAGGGGCTTATAGGAGAATGCACTAAAATTTGAAATTTTTCAATGTTCAAATTGAGGGATAACAATAAGGAGCCTCCATGTTGTCCTTGCTTGCATGTCTTATCCATATCCTCCATCCTATATCCTTAATCCATTTTCCATCCATTCCATCCATATCATTTCCATCCATATTTCTCTTTTCACCCTTGATCTTAATAGATATGTATGGGACAAATATACATGTGTGCTTTAGACAATGTAAGTCTTACTCTTATTTTCATTCATATCCCTTATGCACTATATTTCTATCTCATGCATACTTTATCATATTCCTTCCTTCATTCCACTGTCTCTAATATGGGAAAACCTACTCCTTTACAACATATTCCTTGTAGCTCTCTTCTCCCATCCTAGTATCTCCTATCACCATCCATCCAATCAATCCAATACCTCTATCTCCTATCCAAGAAATCCCTCCATCCATCCTTTTACCAATCCTTGCTTCTCCCTTGTCAGTGGTTTCATCCTCCTACCCTATGCTATATAATCCATTTATCTTCTATCATCCATTCAATCCAAGCATCCCCATCTAGTCCATCTAAATTCAATCAATCCTAATCCATGCAATCCAATCTTGCAATCTACCCCATCATCCATAAGAAATCCATGATCTTAATCCAAATCAGCTAAAATCTATTGATCCATTAATCCAATTATCATTATAGGTATGTATCCTTCCCAATCCTAGTGTTTTTTTATCATTAACAACACAATGCTCGAGGTATGCATTGTTCATATCATTAACTTTACTATCATCAATATTATCAATCAATCAATCAATCAGTTTCATCTTGACTTGGAGCATAGTCTTGGGTTTTCTTTGTCTTATTATGCATGCTTTCTTGTTCCTTATATTATTTATCATTGTTTGCATTCATCATGGTCTTTGCATCATATTTCCACAAGGGCATCATGGTGTTCCATATCATGGTATTATAATGTATATATTTGCATCTACCCTATTTGATCAAGTACTTGGCACATTGTCATCCTAGTTCCTTACACCATGGTGCATAAATCATGTACAATATCAAATGTAGGTTTCTTATACCATTACAATATGATGATCATTCATCCTCCCTCTTCCATCCATATATTCATCATTCTTTTCTTCTCCCGTCCATCCTTATGTATTTTCTCCTATCACCCTTCATCCTCTAGTTCTCTCATCCATTTTGAGAGCACACCTGTGTCCTTTGAACCCGGATGTCCTCTCAAGGGGGAATACCTAGCTCCCATCCTTCTTGTGATTGGGGCATCATTCCACTATTCATTATCCCTTGCCTACCCACTATTTTTTATTCTTCTTTCAAATGATGTTACTTCTCTTAGTTACAAAATAATCTCAAAGAGGGGCAAAATGTAGACACATAAAATATGGCCTTACCCAACCACACCTAGTTTTATCCTATATTAAGCCATAATTAAATAAATAATCTTTATTTTTTTAATTATGTATATATCTTTACAACTTCAATTATAGAATAATCTTTATTCTAGCAATAGGGGAAAAAGTTTCTTCAAAATCAATACCTTCCATCTATGAGTACACTTTGCAAACCAGTCTTGCTTTGTTTCTAACCACTTCACCTTGCTCATTCAACTTATTTCAAAACACCCACTTGGTTCCAATCACATTTTGTTTCTAAGGTTCGGGAACAAGATCACATGTATCATTTTTCTCTATCTGCATTAGTTCTTCTTTCATGACTTTTATCCAATGTTCATCTTTGCATGCTTCATTGATATTGCTAGGCTCGACTTTGGAAATTAGACAATACTCTTCCAAAATTCTTCTTCTAGTTTGCACACATTTGCTCTTATCTCCTATGATCTAACTGTCAAAGTGATTTCGCCTTACATATTTGGGAGTTTTAGGATTTTCTCTGACTTCTTGTTCTTGTGTTCTTTCTTTTGCACTTGTACTAGTTTATGCCTCTTGATTCCTTTGGTTCACCGGAACAATTTGAAGTTGATTCTATGTCTGAAAATTATTTCCATTATTAGTATTATCATGTTGATCATCTGAATCATATCCACTACATCTTGATGGTATAACAATATCTTCATCAACTTTGACATTTGCACTTTCAACCATTTTCTTTAACCTCTTATTAAAGCACCGGTAAGCTTTTCTTTTTGTAGATTAAACCAAAAATATTCCTTCATCACTTCTAGCATCAAACTTGCCTATATCATCATCTCTCTTGACATAACATTTTCTTCCAAAAATCTTGAAATACTTGACTATAGGCTTATAACCAAACCATAGCTCAAAAGGTGTCTTACTAGAATTAATGTTGACATACACCCTGTTAATAGTGTACACAACAGTACTTACAAATTCTCTCCAGTAGAAATGAGGAACATTTTCTTCCAACATCATGGTTCTAGTGGTGTCTAGAACGGCTTTGTTCTTTCTTTCAACAACTCCATTTTGTTGAGGGGTTTGGGGAGCAGATAACTTTCTTTGGATTCCATGCTCTTCATAGAAAGAATTGAATTCTTGGGAATTGAATTCACCACGTTTGTCTGACCTTATACATTTTATCTTCTAAAATATCTAATTCTCTGCCATAGCTTTGAAACTTTTGAACTTTTCTAACGCTTCATGTTTTTCTCTTAGGAAAGCAACCCATATCATTCTAGAATAATCATCAATGAGAAACATAAAATACCTTTCACCTTGTAGACTTTTGATTCTGAATGGACCACATAGATCAGTATGTATCAAATCCAGTACTCCATTAAAGCTATACTATTTGCTTCAAAAAGAATTTATAATCTTTAAACTTAGTTATTAAAATTGATAAATCTATTGCCATTTAGAATTAACTTTATTATATTGAATCTATCCAATTTTATACTTTGGAAAAAAGTGGCATTAAAAATCCTCATGTAGAAAATAAAAAATGAAATAGAACTAAGATAAATTGATTATTTATCCAAGATAAATTTATAAGTGATGAATATAAGTAATGACCTAGCCCTCCTATTGCTTAACGCACCACTAAATGCCATAATTTTTTGGGTTTTTGAATTTTTTTTGAAATACCTTAACAATAATGTGATGAAATGGTTTATTTCATAATTTCATAGCTCCAAACTAAGACTACAAGAAAAAAAAATTTATTGATAAGAGTTTATTTATTTATAATAATAAAACTTCAGATTAACAAGCATATGCTATGCAGGATAGAGAGTTAACAGAGAACCCAAGAAAACCAGCCCTCTCGACCACCAAAAAATTTGAACCAGGAGTTTATCAAATACTAAAAATAGCTAAAAACTGACAAACAAAACCATTACAAATTTAACAATACTAGCCACTAAAATGGTGAAAAGATGCCAGAGCAATCAAGACCAGACCAACCAAAAACTACCTCTATTCTGAAAGAACTAACCCCCAACTTACAGGAATTTGTTTAAAAATGCAAAATCTCAAAACTCCTCCTTCCAGTCTTCTTTATCCACTGCCATCAGCCTGAAAACCTTCTTCAAAAAGATAATGGCCACTTCCGCAATAGCCCTATGCCACATCAATCTCGGACCCTGTAAATCCAAAAGGAATGGGTAGATGTTCACCGTGTCCTCCAAATGAATCCACTCCACATCACAAGGACGAGGGAAACTTCTTCCTTCAACCACCATGCAAAGCACCTCATCTACACCTTCAACCAGGTCCTCTTTGAATAGCTTCAATAGTAGTTGCTTAGCCTCGGCCTTCGGCTCCAAATTATCAAGCAGAGAAGCAAGGAAGTGAGATGAGATATGCAGATTATCTCTCCCATACTCCTTAGCCTCCAAATGTGTCATTCCCAACACCATCTTCACTGTCGCAAGAACCAACAGATCATACTCCACCAAGATCCATTTCAAACACTAGTCAGTGACTTCCCTGAAAGAAGCATGTCTCTCCAACGAATGTAGGGATATTGGTGTGTCTGCACCAAAAAAAATGAGGACCACAACAAAAACCTCCACTAAAAATTTTGTGCACTTCGCCATCCTCAACCTTCTATCAGATACACTTGATAGAAGGGAAGGCAAGAAACCACAGACTTCTCACATCAAAAAAAAAAAATGCAAAAGAGAGCCAAGCGAACCATAAAAAACCTCAGTTTTGAAAATGCCACCACCCCATCAATCATACCAGATCTCATTAATCGAGATGTCATTCCAAAACAACAAGCACGAAAACCATAAAAACCCATCATAAAAGAATGTTGCGGCTAGCGAAGAATTGACAAAGCTCGTACTTCTGCCTTTAAGGCTTCACCAACGCTTGCCATCCTATTATCGCATCAGCTACCTCATGCCTAACTTTTCCTGACCAATGCCATCGTGGCATACATGCCACCTCCCTCCAACTTCCTAGAGGGACGCCCTCCCTACCACCCACAAGGTTTTTTTTTTAATGAAAACCAAAAAACTATAAATAAAATAGATGGACAAGGAAGTATAGGGTAAAGTCAAAAAATAAATCCTCATTCAATAATTAGATAAATTTTATGTCTAAATTATAAAAATAATAGGAGAATTATTATAATATCAAGAATATCCTCTTTATATTCCTTATCATGAGTAACAAGATCATAAAGAACACCAACACTATCCTCTACATTCTCTAGGGAGAACTACATAAAATAAAAGAAGAAAATTATATTGAGGGTTCTACAAATTAAACTTGAATCAAAACTATGGCTAATGTTGGAGACCCAACCACTCAAACAATTAAAGCCATGTATTGAAATTTTAATGAAAAGGTTATTTTGTAATCCAAGAAGTGATAGGTGGCTAGAGGCTTGCAATATTTAGTTGATAGTGAATAGTTTTTTTTCTAGTTTCATTCTTCTATTGTGTGCTTGTTGGCCTGAATAGGTTAGCTGGTTTAAATACTCTTTACTTATTTTTGTTTCATATCACATGAGACTTGTTTCATCTATCTTTTGCCCATTACTATGTAAAATGTCGTGTGCCCTTTTTTAATCTTATTCTTTTAACAATATATAAAATAATTCCATTTTTTATTTGCAATTTATTTTCTCAGTATATAATACCACATACTCTAGGAATTGGTGTAGAACATGTTTTTAATGGTTTATATGATCCAAAAACTTTATACCATCTACTAAAAAAATTTTAGAATCATCATATACTTTCTTAGTCTTTCCTTAATTTGAATGAAAGTATGTTTCTAAGCATCCTTCATCATGGTGTAGGTTTTCTCTCTTTCTTCGAATATAGTTTTCCTATCATACTAGACCATTATCTTCCCAACAATAAATGGAATACATCGATCAGAATAACATCACACAATACTTCATCATATTATGTTCATATTTTAAACTTAACCAAACATTTTTTACTAGCCAACACCTTATATTATTTTTGCAACCACAAAATTATATATGGATAAGGATATTATAATATTACAACACTTACCTTTAAGTATTGTATGTTTTTCTAAATAGATTCATCCTCTACACTATTTTATCTATATATCATTATGTTTCAATAAAAAACCTTTCATAATCAATGAGTCACCTCTCTCTAGTTCATCCACTTGTTATCATCTTGAATCCTTATCGACATGAGAAACTATTGCACTATATTTTATCCTTCTAGAAATACTTCCTTGAATTTGGGAAGATTCAATTTGATTAATTTCATTACACTCCACATATAAAATAAAATATTCTAAATAATTCTCACAACATTAGGCTTATCTTCCCTTTCTTTTTTGATATTTGTATATAATTTTATTATGTTATGAACAATAAATTATTCTTGGCACTTTAGAGTTTTCATTGTTAGTTCTTCTATCATTTCCTCAATTTACTCCTCTTTATAATTTTCTTCCTCTTCGTCATTGTATATTCTACTTCGTCTCAATTCTTTTGTTTATCTTTTATTTCTTATTAATACAAATTGAAATGATTCTTCAACTATTATTAATTTTTTCATACTCAATTCTTCTTTAATATCTCCTCTCAATAAATTTATGTATCTTGAAATATTTTCCTAGTTTTCTTTAATTTGAAAAAAATTATTTATCATATTTTAAAATTATTCAATATATTCCTTCACTCTTTTCTTCTTTTGTCAAATTTTCTAATTGTTTCAATAGTTCTAACTATTAGTCAATATGCATAATTTTTTAATACTTGAAATCATCCTATCCTATATTTCCATCTTTCCTTATCTCTTTTATTTATTTCTTACTGCCTTATTTCCAATATGTGGCAACATTTGCCTTCAATTTGGTCTTAACAAATCTAAACCTCTTAGAGTTGATGTGTGTTTTGACACACTAATTTATTTGCAATTGATCAGTCCTATGCAATGGAATTAAAAAATAATTTCCAAATGAGTCTTTCATAATTTTTTTGAGAAATTTACCATAATACCTAAGTTGGAGAGTATTTTGGCTAGTTCATTCAAGGTCTTATAATGAACATTAGGAATCGATCATATGAAAAAGAGACTCACTTAGTGATAAAAAAAAACTAATAGATGGAATGAATCATCAAGTTTATTCTTAATCATGTTAAATTTTGTCAAATTAATTAACATTATCACAAATTACTTTAAAAAATTATAAATTAGAAGATGAATTGTCATCCATGTGATTCATTCCAAATTTCAGGAATTCAATCCTAATTTTTAAAGAAACACTACTTTATTATTTAAATCATAGGAATTTATTAAATTTTGTACCTCTTCTATTTAAATTAATCATACATCAATAAACTAACACAATTATACAAAAAATATAAAAAAATGGGGGAAGGAAAAAATGGTTAATGAAATAAAAGTGAATCACAATTATTGGTTTATCTTTAAACTTGTCAAGGGGTAGGTTAGACCATCTAGGTTGGTGGTCTAAATTATTAGTAGAAACAACTAAAATTTCAGGAAGCTTATCTCCCCATGTCAAAACCATGTATATAAATTATAACATTTGAATCTTCATAATTAAAAAAATAAGAAGGGTTTATATTGTAGGAGCTTTTAGGGTATAAGAGAAATCTTGCATCACCCAAAAAAATATTTTATTTTGATTTATGTTTGGTTTGGTGAATATTCATGAGTATTATTTCCATTTAAATTATTGGAGAATAATTTAGAACTTTTGATTTTCAAATATATCTAAAAATAGCATGGTTTCTATTTTTAGTAAGTTTTTATTTGAGCATGTATGGACCTAAAGTTTTACCCAGAGCTTCAAAATTGTAAAAATAGCTTATGGTTAAAATGGTGAGGTATTAAAGTTCGAGGTTTTGAAGATCCTTTAAATATATTTAACTTTAATTATGGACTTTTAAATAATCAAATGGGTAGTCAAAACTGATCAATTCTTGATCCAAAATAAATTTATCCTAGAGCACTTTCAACTCTTCAATTAAAAAATGGGCCCAATCGGGTTCTTGGATAAAAAATTATGGCTCTCAGAAGAATGCCCCTATTGGTTTATAAACATCACTTATAAAAGTGACCAAGAATATGAATATTCCAATAAAAATCAGGAGAAGGCCAAACTGTTGAACAAGACAACTAAGAGTGGGGTGAATTAGTTGTAGCAATTTTAACCTCTAAAACCTTCACCAGAAGTTGGATCAATAACCATTCAAAAATCCTTTAATCTACTAATGTGATTAATCATTAAGTGGAGAAGTAGAAACTGAAAGAAGTAAAACCATACACACAATAACACAAAATTTATATGGAAAACCCAATGAGGGAAAAAATGTTGAAAGTATGAATGTGTTTGGTGGTGTTGTCATTAATGTTATCATTCATGTCAACACAGTTCAGGTTGTTGTAGAGAAAGGAATCAAGTGTTGCAGGTAGTACATGTTATTGGATGTTTTGGTTGTGTTTCTAATATGTGGTTGTCATTGATGTCAACACTATTAGCATTAATGGCTTTAAGACTGTATATGTCGAGGATATTGAGAAAATTGTAATAAAATAAGTTGCAGGTTGTCTGTTAAGCAGTAAAGATCAATATGATGGAAACTTCAGTATTTTGATGGTAATAAGTTGCAAACTAAAGGGTTTTTTTCAAGTCTACCTAGTTTATCCACTGAAAGTTTCAGAGGTGCACATGAAAATTTGAGCAAGTTATGAGTTTCTATGTTCCGACAGTTATTATGTTACTGAAGTTGGTGTTCCTGGAAGAAGATAGTGTGATTCTAGTAATCTGAGTTATTGTGTATGCTCTTGTGGTGTTCATTGACATTTCTATATCGTTCTCTATCTATTTTTCACCTTTGCATTGATCATTGTGCTTGTGATCCATGTTTTTCTCTTGCGTGTTCATGTTTTTCATGTTCATGGCCGACAGGGTGACTTTAGCGTATTGTTGATCTTCGACGAAAAATATTTGAAGGTGTTTTGTGTTCGAGGACATTGTTATGGGTCTCAACTATGTTGTGGCTGACCTTGGTTGATTTGCATTAATAATCTTTATTGTTTTGGGCTGACATTTTTCATTCATTCTATTATTTTGTTCAAGCCAACATAAAGCAATGCAATTACTTATTGCGGATATATATGAGTGATTGTTTATCTCATTTGAAGAATGTAGTATGTGAAGTGTGTGAGTGCTATGTGCGAATAAAGATTAGATAATTCGAAGGCAGAGCAGAGTGTGAAGAAGAGTGAAGAAACTGAAGAAGTGTTCATGTGATTAACCTGAACTATAATAAGGCATTAGCATATGCTACTCTCTCAGTTCAAATTCTTTAGATTGATTAAATCTGAATGTTTTTCTAAGACAACGAGTCTTCCCTTGTATCTGAGTAGTGAGATCTAGGTAGTGTGTTTGAATTCATGTGCATTCCCATTTATTCTTCTTATAATTTTAACAAAGTATAAACTTGTGGATAAACCTCCACCATGGTTTTTCCCCTAATAGAGTTTCCACACAAAAATCTTGGTGTTATGTGTATTTCTGATGTGTTGTTGATTTATGCTTTCATGGTTATTAATAAGATCTGAGAATAAGAGTTAACAAAGTTAATAAGTTTGAAATTCTATGAAAAATGATTCACCCCCCCTCTTAGTTGTCTGCCCTTGTGTTGCCAACAATTTGTATTAGAGAAGGTTCCTTGGAAGAAGTTTAACAACTTGAGTTGATCCAAGATGGAAACATATAGGAAGATTAGTCTAAGATTTGATGGAACAAACTATTCTCTGTGGAAGACTTGAATGGAGTGTCATTTGAGATGCATTGGTGAATCTTACTAGAAAATTACAAGTCATAGGTATGTTATTCCTCAAAATGGTCCTACTACTATTGTTGAGATTAGGGATGCTAAATACAATATCATGGCTAAGGAAGCATTGTTGAGTGCTTTGACTAATTTTGAGCTAACGAATGTTATGGATCTGAAGACTACTTATGAGATCTGGAAAAATTTGGAAAATTTATATGAAGGTGATGCTAATGTGAAGATGGCTAAGCTATAGAGTCTGAAAGGGAAATATGAACTATTGAAAATGGGTAATGATGAGAATATTACTACTTTCATGCAAAGAGTGAATGAAATTGTGTGTGGTATCAGATGTGCTAGTGGACAGTTGGATGAATCAGAGATTTATGCTAAAGTGCTTAGATCCTTGCCTGATGCATACAAAATCAAAGTTGCAGCCATTGAGGAGCTCCAAATTGTGACAAATATAACCAAAGATATGTTGATTGGTAAACTTACAACTTTTGAGTTGAGCGAATTTGGTGATTCCCTTCCTAAGATAGAATCTGCATTCAAAGTTGCTACCTTCGGAAGAGACAAGCAAGGATATGATCCGAGTAAAAGTTCTTCTAGAAAGGTATTCAAGTATGAAGAAGAAATGGGATAGATTGAAGAAGAAGAAAGAGAATTGAATGATCTTGAAGCACTTATTGTCAAAAGAGAAGCCAAAGGAGAAGGTAAGTATAAAGGAAATTTTCCTATTAAATGTTTTTCCTACAATAAGATAGGTCATTTTGAATCAAGGTGTTCGGAAAGAGTCCCTAAGCCAAGATATAACAAGCCTAGATTTCAAAATAAGTGTTATTATTTTGCTGATGAAGGTGTCACAAATGATGAATCTAATAAAGGGAATGTAAGTGAAGATGAGTTTGTGTTTATTGCTATCAAGGAGATTAAACCTGTGTCTACTGAATCTACTAGTTGTACAAATGTGGAGAAAGCCCTAGCTACTCAAGTTGAAGAAAATGATGAATGGGTAATTGATAGTGGATGTTCACATCATATGATAGGTGATAAAATAATGTTTGTGAGATTGGAAAAGTATGATGGCGGTGTTGTAATATTTGGTGATAACAATGGTGGTATAATCTATGGCAGAGGATGTATTTCTTTTGATGGTAAACATAATACTGATGATGTTCTTCATGTTGAAGGTTTGAAGCATAATCTTTTGATTGTTGGCCAAATGGTTGATAAGGGATACATTCTTCAATTCAAGGATGGAAAGTGTAGAATATTAGGAAGTTTTGGAAATGTGATTGCTTTAGGTACAAAAACAAAAGGTAACATTTTTCACCTGAATGCTACTAGTAAAAGTTGTTTGATTGCTCAAGTTGATGAAAGCTGGTTTTGGCATAGGAGAATGTGTCATGCAAACTTTGACAGTATTATCAAGATAATCTCTACTTAGGTAGTGAGAGATCTTCCTAAGTTGGTAAAACCTACTAATACCATATGCAAGGAATGTCAGTTAGAAAAGAAAATGAGAATTTCATTTCGGAGCAAACAACATTGTTCAAATGAATTGTTGGAGCTTGTGCATATTGACTTGTGTGGTCTTGCTAGAATCAAAATTTTGCAAGGTTACAGGTATTTCATGGTGATTATTGACGATTATTCTAGGATGATGTGGGTCACTTTCTTAAGGGAGAAATTTGAAGCTCTAGAGAAGTTCAAGATCTTTAAGGCTATGGTTGAGACAGAGACAGGTCTAAAGATTACGTGTCTAAGATTAGATAGAGGTGGTGAATTTACTTCCTATGAGTTTAATTATTTCTATGAAGAACGTGGGATAAAGAGACAATTATTTATACCGTGGATCCCTCAGCAAAATGGAGTTTTGGAAAGGAAGAACATGACAGTTCAAGATGTTACTAGAACTATGACGCTGGAAGGAAATGTTCCCCATATCTATTGGAGAGAAGCTATGAGTACTACCGTTTATATCCTCAACTGGGAACAAATCAAAGGTGATACTAGTAAGACCCCTTTTGAGCTATGGTTTGGTCATAAGCCTACTGTTAGATATTTCAAAATCTTTGGGAGTAAATGCTACATCAGAAGAGATGAAGATATAGGAAAGGTTGATGCTAGAAGTGATGAAGGTATCTTTCTTGGTTATTCTACTAAGAGCAAGGCCTACCGGTGCTACAACAAGATATTGAAGAAAATGGTTGAAAGTGCAAATGTTAATGTTGATGAAGACATTGATAGACCATCTAGAACCTATGGATATGACTCTAATGATTAGAATGATAGTACAAATAAAGTTCATACCTCAAATCAAGTTCAGATCATTTTGGTGAATCAAGAAGATCAAGAAGAAGGAGAAACTAGTGAAAGTACAAAAGAGAGATCACAAGAGCCTGAAATTCTAGAACAACCTAAGACTCCAAGGTAAGTGAGATTAAGTCATTCAAAAAATCAGATTAAAGGTGATAAGAACAAAGGTGTCCAAACTAGGAGAAGAATTGCAGAAGAATATTATTTGATATTAAAGACTGAGCCAAGAAATGACGTAAATGAAGAATGCAAAGATGAACATTGGATTGAAGCAATGAAAGAAGAACTACAAAAAATTGAGAAGAATAATACATGGAATCTTGTTCCTAGACCTAAGGATAAAATTATAATTGGAACTAAATGTGTCTTTAGAAAGAAACTGAATGAGCAAGGTGAAGTTATCAAAAACAAAGCAAGAATGGTATGTAAATGATATTCTTAGATTTAAGGAATTGAATTTGAAGATACTTTTCCCCCTATTGTTATAATTGAAGCTATGAATCTATTTCTTGATTATGCTTCTTTCAAAAACTACAAGGTTTATCAGATGGATGTCAAGTCAACATTTCTAATTGGAAGAAGTGTACATTGAGCAAGCTGATGGATTTCAATTGACTGATCAAGGAGATATGGTGTGCTAGTTGAAGAAAGTATTGTATGGAATCAAGCAAGCCCCCAGAGCTTGGTATGCTAGATTGGACATGTATTTGTTGAAGCTTAGATTTAACAGAGGTATTACTGATAGTAATCTATATTTCAAGATTGATGATGATAAAGATTTTTTTGTGGAAGTCTTTGTTAATGATATCATTTTTGGAGGAGATGATGGTTTGTGCATGAATTTTGCTAATGAGATGTAGAATGAGTTTGAGATGTCAATGATTAGAGAGATGAAAATATTTTTGGTATTTAAAATTACTTAGTTAGACAAAGAGATCTTTATATCTCAGTCCAAATATGAGAAATAATTGCTAAAGAAGTTTGGTATGGAAGATTCAAAGCTAGTCCGTAAACCCATGGTGACCGGATGCAAGTTGAAAATAGATGATGATTCTCCAAAGGCAAATCATACTAGATATAGATCAATGATTGGTGGATTTCTTTATTTAACTCAAACTAGACCTGATATCATGAATGTTGTATGTATTGTTGCGAGATTTCAAGCCAATGCTAAGGAATCTCATGTGATTGCTATAAAAATAATTTTTAAATACTTGAAGGGAACAGTTGATTTTGGCCTATGGTATCCTAAAGATGATGATCTTACTTTAAGTGCCTTTATTGATTTTGATTGGGAAGGAGGTGGAATGAGAGGTAAAGTACCAGTGGTGGCACATTTTTCTTGGGAAAGAAGTTGATTTCATGGTTAAGTAAAAAGCAGAATGTCATTTCTTTCTCTACTACATAGGTATAATACATTATTTTTGCTGAAAATTATACTAAAGTATTATGGATGAAGCAGATGTTGAAAGATATCAGAGTTGTGTATGATGAACCTATGTCTATATTCTATGATAATTCAACTGCAATTAACATTTCTAAGAATCTAGTGCTACATTCAAAGACCAAGCATATATCTATCAAATTCCACTTTTTGAGAGACAAGGTGAGTGATAAGGAAGTCAAAATGGAGTATGTTCCTACTAAGGAATAGATTGCAAACATCTTTACTAAGCCATTTCTTAAGGATACTTTTGAGTATCTCAAAAGGAAGTTAGGGTTGATTACCCCTCCTAATCAGAACTAAGATGCAAGAAATTACATCAGTCGAAGCATTTTGCAGTCATATCTTGATTTAGATTGATGTTGTGGTGGCTGCTACTCAAGGGGAGTAGTCAGAAGATTCATATATGTGGTTCAAAGCTTGTGTATCTTTGTCATTGATGTCAAATGGGGAGAAGAAGTCATGAGAGAAAATTCAGAACCTAAGAGGGAGTAAGTGTTGAAGTTAGTTGTGTTGATGTTGTTTTTCACATCATGTGTTGCCATCAATACCAAAGGGAGAGATTTTTGGATGTTTTGGTTGTCATTGATGTTAACACTATTAGAATTCATGTCTTTAAGATTGTATATGTCAAGGATATTTAGAAAATTGTAATAAAATAAGTTGCAGGTTGTCTATAAAGTAGTGAAGATCATTATGTTGATGGTGAGAAGTTTCAGATTAAAGGGTTTGTTTTTAAGTCTACCTAGTTTATCCACTAAAATTTTCAAAGGTGCGCATGAATATTTGAGCAAGTTATGAGTTTCTATGTTCCGACAATTATTCTGTTACTAAAGCTGGTGTTCCTGGAAGAAGATAATGTGATTCTACTAATTTGAGTTGTTGTGTATGCCCATGTGGTGTTCATGGATGTTTCTAGATCATGCTCTATATATGTTTCACATCTTCATTGATCGTTGTGCTTGTGATCTATGATTTTTTCTTGCGTGTTCATGTTTTTCATGTTCATGGCCCATGTGGTGACTTTAGCATATTGTGGATCTTTGAGAAAAAATATTTGAAGGTGTTTTGTGTTCGAGGAAATTGTTTTGGGTCTCTACTATATTGTGGCCGACCTTGGTTGATTTGCTTTAATAATCTTTTTTGTTTTTGGCCAACAGTTTGCATTCATTCTATTATTTTGTTCAAGTTGATATAAAGCAATGTAATTACTTGTTATGGATATATATGAGCGATTATTTATCTAATTTGAAGAATGTAGTATGCGAAGTTTGTGAGTTCTTTGTGTGAATAAAGATTGGATTATTCGAAGTCAGAGTAGAGTGTGAAGAAGAGTGAAAAAGAATAAAGAAGTGTTCATGTGCTTAACCAAAACTATAATCACGCATTAGTAGATGATTCTCTCTTAGTTCAAATTCTTCAGAAGGACTTAATCTAAATTTTTCTAGAAGAAAGTGAGTCTTCCCTTGCATCTGATCAGTGAGCTCTAAGCAGTGTGCCTGAATGCATATGCATTCCTATTTATTCTTCTTATACTTTTAACAGAGTATAAACTTGTGGATTAACCTCCACAATGTTTTTTCCCCTGATAGGGTTTCCATGCAAAAATCTTGGTGTTATGTATATTTTTGATGTGTTGTTGATTTATGCTTTCATGGTTATTAATTAGATCTGAGAATAAAGGTTAACAAAGTTAATAAGTTTGAAACTATGTGACAACTGATTCACCCCCCCTCTCAGTTGTTTGCCCTTGTGTTTCCAACACATGTATTGTTGAGATACTGTAAGAAGTCTTGAGATTACATGGAGCTATCTTTATGGTTTTGCAGGTGTGTTGATATCAAGTTATTTTGAGAAAATTAATAAATAGTGAAGACATTGTTGTGTGTGTTCTGAATGTGCTTCGATAATGTACTCTACATTTATTTTGTGCCAGTAATTTTCTTATGTGGCTTTGTAGTGTTGTTTATAAGTATCCTTAGATGGTATATCTTGAGTTATAGCTTATGGGTTGATGAAGTGTGAAAGTTGTGTTCACCGGTGTGTGAACTGGTCTAGTAGAGTTTCCTATCTATGGACTGGGAGAAATTTTTCTACTCTTCAATCCTCTGGTGGTTTGTTTCAGATCTTGAAAATATGGAATAAGGTTGATAATGATGCTATCTGTGTTCTGGAAAATATTCTCATGGTTTGGTGCTCCATAAGGCTTGTTCCAGAGCTACTATATGTGTCTACATGGTCCGATTGGACTATTGGGAAGAGTTTTTTGTATGAAGATTGTTGAAGTTTTTGCAGATGTATCTGAAGGTATCTAAGAGGTGTTCTAGTTTTTGGTGAAGTTTTTTATGTTATCCATGTGTCATCATCTTGTTGTGGATGCACACACTTCAAATTTATTTGGTTTTTTCATTAGGTTTGGTCGACCCAGCGTCTACACATTACATGAAGAAGAAGCATCAATTAAGTGTGTGATTGATCTAAGATGTTGTTTGGGTCCTAATTAAGTATGCAGTTGTTCCACTCTCATTCTTATCCATCATGAGAATATTGATTCGTCGACCTAATTTGAATTTGTATAGTAAATAATGTGTAGCCGACCTTGGAGAAAGTTTCTAAGATTGAAGATGGTATAAATACAACTCAAGATGTTGTGAATTACAAGTGTGAAGTGTGGCAAGTGCAAAACAAGTGTGAAAATAAGAGTGTGTGAAAGTGAATCAAGGTAGCAGTACTTTAATGTGTTAGATTCCTAAAAGCAGTGAGTTGACGGTGTCTACAATTCTTTGAGCAAGGTCGCGAATGTGTGAAACCTGTCATGGTGAATTTTCTATTATCTTTCTTTGTTTGTAGGTAGTGAGCCTCCTTCTAGAGAATGAGTCTTATTTGTAGAAAGTGAGCCTTTGTATTTGGACAATGAGTCCTTTTTGGGCAGTGAGCCCTCTGGCAATGAGCCTTTGTATCCAATTTTACATTACTATTATATTATGAGTTAATCCTCACCATGGTTTTTCCCTCATTGGGTTTTCCACATAAATCTAGTGCCTCCGGTATTTTATTTCTATTATCTGCATTTCATGTTTATACTCGATAATATATTAAAGTGCATGTGGAATTGATTAAGATCAGAAGTGAAAGTAATTAGATACAACTGATTCACCCCCCCTCTCAACTGTATTGTGCATTTCAACAAAAAACATGGTGAGGATTAAATCACAATATAAAGAATTCCAAAAGCAAATACAAAGGCTCACTGCCAAGATAAGACTTACTTGTCCAAAATATGACTTACTATCCAATAAGGGCTTATTTCCTAGAGGGTTCACTTCCACAAAATTACAAAGAACATAGAAGAGAATTGTCACAAAGAAAAAAATATCTCAATGTAATGGATATTTTCACAACAATTCGCTCACATATTTGTAGACATGCTAGAATGATAGAGTACACCTTCAACTCACTACCTCTACAAACTCGCCACTTGAATTTCACACTAATCATCTCAAAATCTCATCACACACTTATTTTGCATATGTCTTGCATCAATATTTTCATCTATCTTGCATCTATCTTATCTTTCATCATCATCTCAACTTATATTTATACTGTCTTCAACCTTTAAACTTATCCAAGGTAAGACATACACCATTTGTATTTATAAATTCAAATTATGTCAGTGCCAAAACATTCTACGATGTAATTAGAATGAGGGCATCCCAAACACATACTTAATGAGGAACTAAATAAGTCCCTACATGCCTCAACATTCTTTCATAAAATTCATGAGTAGTGTTTAACACAAGGTCAGCCAACACTAGTGTAAAACACATAAAATAATTAAGCACATGTATCCTTAAATCAATCCAATCATCTTGGATAATTAAATTCAGTTGAACACGACCTCATCAGCTTATTCTTAGAACTGCAAGTCTTGAAACCAAAAAATAGATAAATCCAGAGCAATTACATTTCTCCCGGACTTCATCCAGAAACACCAAAAAGCACAAATCATAATTGGTGAAGATATCTCACACTATACAATGATCTAGAAGCCCAAATTTTGGATACAACAACTACCGAAAACAATGAACAACACCTCATATCCTCATTAGCATAGTAGCACATCTTGGAGCATATCTTGGAGCACACACAAAATACCTACAACCTTTCTTTATTAGAATTTTCTCAATATATTCAACATATACAACCAAAAACCAACTATCATGGTATTAATGACAACAAAAACGAGTTGACAACCAGTTAACTAGTTGATATCAATGACAACACCTTCATACTTGCAACAATCTCCCCATTTTTCATTTATGGCAACACATTATGTGAAAAACCATCAAAGAAAACACAAGAACTCTGAACCATCAATCTCTAGAATGCTTTTCTCCCCCTGACTTTCTCACTTTTTCATATGATGCTTTCTTCCCCTTTGGTATCAATGGCAAAGGAAAAAGATATTTTACATTATTTTCCACCTTTGACATTAAGAACATTACAAGTACATAATACTCCCCCTTAGGAGTACACCCAAACAAATCCACAATGACAACACATGACACTACCTATTCCCCTTGAGAGGTAGCCACCAAACATAAGTCTAGAAGAAGATAGATCTATAGATCCACCAAATTGATGCATCTCCATGTGCATCTAGTTTAAGAAAGGAGGGTCAATAACCCCTAACTTCTCTCAAAGATACTCAAAAGTATCTTTAGGAAGAGCCTTGGTAAAAATGTCAGAAATTTGATCCTTTGTAGGTACATACTCAAGATTTACTTCATTCTCCATGAACTTTTCTCTCAAAAAGTGATACCTTATTGATATATGCTTTGTCCTTGAGTGCATCACTAGATTCTTTGAAATGTTAATTGCACTTGTATTATTATAGAAAATAGAGATGGAATCATCATACATTACTTTGATATACTTCAATGTTTATTTCATCCACAAAAATTGTGTACAATAGGATGTTGTAGCAATATACTCAGCCTCTCTAGTAGATAAGGAAATTGAATCTTTCTTTTTACTTAACCATGACACTAATCTACAACCAATAAATAATGCAGCACCACTCGAACTTTTTATGTCATCAACACAACTTTCCCAATCTGCATCTATATACACACTTTGTGTAAAATCAATATCCATAGGATACATTATGCCACAATCTAGAGTGCCATTTAAATATTTGAATATCCTCTTAACAACAACAACATGTGTTTCTTTAGGGTCATTTTTAAATCTAGCCATAAGAAAAACTTCAAGCATGATATCTAGTCTGGTAGTAGTTAAATACAACAATCCTCCAATCATAGATCTATATTTTCTTTAATCAACCTTAGTTGAGTCATCATCTTTGCTCAATTTGTAGCTAGTCACCATAGGAGTGCATATTGGTTTGGAACCATCCATCCCAAACTTCTTTAACATTTCTTTTACCTCTACAATCAGGCTCATCTGATACATATCCATAAACTTCAATTGAATTCTTCAATGCTTCATCAACCTTGAAATTTGTGCTTTCTAAAATCTTTCTCAGCCTTTTATTGTAGCATCTATAAGAATTTATTCTAAGGCAGTATCTAAGGAAGATACCCTCATCACATCTTGCATCAAACTTTCCTAGATTTTCTTCATCTCTTCTGATATAAAACTTTCTTCCAAATAGTTTGAAATACTTTACAGTAGGAATATTTCCATACAACTTATAGGGATTCTTAGTGTAGTTAGCTTTTTCTTGAACTCGATTATACACATAAACAACAGTGTGAATTACTTCTCTCCATTAGATTTCTAGTAGACCTGCCTCAGTGATCATCATTCTAACAGCTTCTTGAACTATTTTATTCTTTCTTTAAATAACTCCATTCTACTAAGGAGTTCTAGGAGTAGAAAACTATCTTTTTATTCCATGTTGTTCACAAAACATATTAAACTCATTAGAGGTGAATTCACCACCTCTGTCAGACCCGAAGAATTTGATTCTATGTCCATTTCATTTTCAACCATAGCTTTGAATTCGTTGAATTTGTCTAATGCATCACATTTCTCTCTAAGAAAAGTAACCCATGCCATTCTAGAGTAATCATCAATCAAAAGCATAAAATACCCATCACCTTGTAGACTTCTCACCCTTTTAGGACCACAAAGGTTTGTGTGAATCAAATCTAGTAGTTTGGTATTATATTATTCCTTTGACCTAAAGTTGTTTCTAGCTTTCTTTCAAAACTAACAATCCTTGCAAATACCATTAACAAGCTTTATAATTCTTGGTAAATATCTCACAGCTTGTACTGCGTTGATTCTCACCATATTATCAAAATTCATGTGACACATCCTTTAGTTCCATAACCAACTATCATTAATTGATCTAAGACATAAATCAATGTCCATCAAAACCCTTAAGTTGATAAATATTTCCTTCAGACTTCTTTCCAACAACAATCACTATTTTGTATCCTTTCCTTATTTCACATTTCCCATCCTTGAACATAAGATTATACCCTTTACTACACATCTATCCAACACTCAAAAGATTGTGCCTTAAACCCTTAACATATTAGACATCATCAGTATTATGCTTTGCATCAAGACTGACTGAAACTATCCCACAAATCTTAGCACTAGTATCATCTCCAAACTTAACTAAGCCTCCATCATATTTTTCAAGTTTAACAAAATTACTTTTTTCACTGATCATGTGATGTGAACAACCATTGTCAACAAACCAATAGTTCTTTTCATGTTTATCATGAAGAGAAAAGATAACAATACCTTCAACCTTCTCTAGAGTGCTTTCCTTCACAGATCTTTTAGTATTAGAATGAGTAGATTCATCTTTTATATCCAAGAACAAGCATTCATTATCATCAAAGTCTCCATAAGCTAGCATCTTCATTTACATAATATGCTCTCTTGAACATTTTTCCTTTGTTTTTCTTTGCCTTAGATCTATGGTTATCCCTGTTAGCTCTTTTAGGACGTCTTGAAGCATAATGACGAATTCCTCCACAAATAAATTTTTTAAAAGGTAGCTTACCTTGATACTTACCAAAGCCCTTTTTCATTCTTCTTACAAAGTTAGCATCCAATTCATCGATTTTTTCTTCATATGGATCTTAAACTTTAGTAGTCCTAAAAGTAGTTTATGTCTTTGATCCATTTCTCAAGCTAGGATTTCTCAATTCAAATGATGTTAGAGTACCCAACAATTGATTTTTAGTATAGGTCTTATAATCTAAAAATTCCTCAATAGCAGATACCTTTTCACTATATGCATCAAGGAGATTTTTGAGAATCTTCTTTACTATCCTAGATTCATCCACTATTGCACCAAGTCCTTGTATTCCATCTAAAATCTTATCAACTCTCTATACATAGGATTTAATGTTCTCATCTTCAATCATTTATAGGATCGTTAATTGTGCCTCCAAATTCTGCAACTTTTCCTCTTTAACAATTTCATCTCCTTCACGGATCTTTTCCAATGCATCCCAAAACTCTTTAGTAGTCTTCAGATTTTCAATTTTAATCAACTCAGAATGTGAAATACTATTCTTCAAAGTAAATTTCACCTTATTATTTGCTTCATATGCCTTGATCTCATCAATAGCACTTGGACCATTAGTCGGAGCAGTGTATGGTGTCTTATAAGCTTTCTCAACATCATACCCATAGTATTCTAGATATCCTTCCACCTTTTCCTTCCATAAAGTGTAGTGGGTGCCATCAAACTTAGGGCACTCAATAACCATTCCATTTTCCATCCCAAACCTTCCTTAAGTGTTTAAACTCTTTTCCAAGGAAAAAAATCTCTAATACCAATTGTTGAACAAGAAAAATGAGAGGGGCGGTGAATCAGTTGTAGCAATTTTAATCTCTAAAACTTTCACCAGAAGTTAGATGAATAACCATTCACAAATCCTTTACTCTGCTAATGTGATTAATCATTAAGTGCAGAAGAAAAAAGTGAAAGAAGTAAAACCATGCACACGATAATAGTAGATTTACGTGGAAAACCCAATGAGGGAAAAACTAGAGTGAGGATTAACTCAAAATATAAAGAATTTTAAAACCAAATAGAAAGGCTCATTACCAGAAAGATTCATTGTCAAGACAATACTTGTCCAAAATAGGACTTCCTATCCAAAAATGGCTTACTACCCGGAGGGCTCACTGCCATAGAATTACAAAGATGATGGAAGAGGATTGTCATAGAGAGAAACTATCTCAATATATCAAATATTTCCACCACAATTTTCTCACACATTTGCAGACATGCTTGAATGATAGAGTACACCTTCATCTCACTACCTCCAGGATCTCACCATTTGAATTTCAAACTGATCTGCTCAAACTCTCATCACACACTTATTTTGTATATGTCTTGCATCAATATTTTCATCTATCTTGCATCTATCTTATCTTTCATCATCATCTCAAATTATATTTATACTGTATTCAACCTTGAAACTTATCGAAGGTTGGCCACACACCATTTGTATTTACAAATTCAAATTATGTTGGTGCCAAAATGAAGGCGACCCTAACACATGCATAATGATGACCTAAATAAGTCCCAACATGCCTCAACATGCTCTCATGAACTTTGTGAGTAGTTTTTAATACAAGGTCATATAACACCAGTGTAAAACACATAAAACAATTAAGCACATGTATCCTTAACTTAATCCAATCTTCTCAGATAATGAAATTCACTTGAGCATGACCTCATCAACTTACTCTTAGAATTGCAAGTCCTGAAACCAAAAAATGGAGAAATCTGAAGGAACTACATTTCTCCCAGACCTCAACCAAACACACCAAAAAGCACAAAAAATAATTGGTGAAGATATATTACACTATACTACCAGCAACCATGAACAACACCTCAGATCCTCACTAGCATAGAAACACATCTTGGAGCACACACATAATACTTTCATCCTTTCTTTATTACAATATTTTTCTTAACAGCCTCGACATATACAGCCAAAAAACAACTATCATGGCATTAATGACAACAACAATAACTAGTTGGAAACTAGTTAACCAGTTGAAATCAATGACAAAACCTTCATACTTTCAACACAAAGAAGACTACAAAAATTAGGATCAAGACCTTATTCAAGAGATAACCAACTTGAAATATAAGTTTTCTAGGATTGAAGTTAAAATAGCTATATATGATATTAGAAGGATTAAATAATTTAAGGACCATTGATATTATAGAAAAGAGAAGAGTGGGAACTCATGGTGGTAAAGTAAGAGATCATAGGGATCTTAAAATACATAAAGGATATTTCCCAACAGGAAACCCCTAGATTGAGATAGATATAACAAATTAAATTTTGTAGTAACTCCTAGATACCCTAACATAGTCCCAAGTGAATTTACATCTAAAATTCCTAACTTTCAAGGGAATAATGCAACTTTTGGAGAAGATAACTTAAGAATGTTTAAATTTTTAATTGATGACTATGAAATTAAAGATGAAGACATTTTCTTGAAATGCTTTGTTTAGGATTTGAATGATATTACTAGGGAATGGTATAAAATTATTCTTAATGTAAGAATCAAATATTGGGAATAGTTCCATAGAATTTTTAGAGAGAAATATTTTAATAATATTGACCCTAATTTCATCATAAATGAATTTATAAATATTGCAATAGGGTCTAATTAATCTATCTTTGACTTTAATACAATTTTCACTAGGCTTGTGACTAAAATTACTACATACTTAAGGCTCAATGATTCCATTTACTTGGTGCTATAATGTAATGATTATGATGTTAATATAGGATACTTTTAAGAAACAAGGAGCCTCACACATTGAGGGAATATTATATAATTTCTAGAAACATTAAGAGAAATTAAAGAGCTTCACAAAATGTGCAAAAAAGAAGTGATATAAGAATCTTACTTCATGATAAAAGTTAGAGTAGCAAGGCATCAATACCATGATCTTCACTTTGAAGGAATTTAGCTATAAAGTATATTTTAGTCATAATATCATCTCTAATGAAATACATCATCATAACTAGAGAGATTTTATATGTTGTTTGATCAACCTTATAACACTATGGTGCATGGACTACCAACTGCCCCATTATCCACTATAAATGTGTTGTGGTAATGGAAATTATGGACTATGATGAAGCCTGAGATGAATTTGATTATGTAAGTCATGGTTAAATGAAAGATCAAGATTACCAATAAATAAATGTGTTTTCTTTAAAAGGGTGTATTCTTATATAGATTAATTTGGCTAAGAATTAGATATTGAGGATAAAACATATGAAAATAAATAATATGCATGCAATTTTTTTTAAATAAATAAGAGAAGGAATATCATGTATATCATGTAGATTCCTCTACTAGAAATTTATAACTAAGAAGACCCTCTAATGAAGATATTAGAGTACTTACTATAGTATCCATTACCTAATTCAAGAGTGATTATAATTTGATTAGAATGGTCATAATGGTAGTGTTAAGCCAAAATATGTCAAGGGAATTTTATAAGAGTCACACAAGGACTCAAGATCCCAATATCACCTATAGAGTATCAAGAGAATAAATTTCTTGATTATGCATGCAAATAATGCTATAATGATAAAATATATGAATGATTACAAATAATGTACATATGAGGCCTCACTTATATAGGAAAGGTGTTAGAATAATTGAACATAATATTATCACATGTATAACAATCTTATGACATGAGATAAAAATGGATAAGGATACTAAGTGAACTCTAAGTAAACTTAACTAACAAGTGTGAATAGGACATAGGAGGTGAACCAGTTAGGTAAATTCGCACCAACACCCACCTTAAGTGAAAATTACAGTGGAACAAAAACTGCAAGAATACAAAGATTCATAAATGGTGTTTCCTATCTACTAGGCCACGTTAGGTACCCATGTACTAAAGATCTCTTACAAGAATTTTCTGAGAGAAAAACTTGTAGGAGAACATCTCTCTCCAAAAGAGAGAATGAAATAAAATAAATATATACAAGTGATAGTTTAGAAAAGACTCAACATGATCCCACGAGGAATTTATCCATAAAATATACAATAAATACCCCTCCATAGGAAAGAAAGAGTGATAATATGTATTCCCCTATAATGAAGTAGCTCCTATCCCAATGGTGAATACTTGAAGATAAAATACAATCTAATGTATGCAAACAACATTCATCCCCTTGGGAAGAAGCAAGTCCAATGGTGTATGTGGAAGAAAATCCAACTCCAAGAAGAGATATGAGGGAATATGTTTCATGATAGGTGTCTCTTAATATTTCTCAAGTGTCTCCATGCTAGAGTATGCCTAAAAAACGGTGATACCCCAATCAAAGAAGATGAAAAATCAAGACCATGTGGAAAATAATGAACAATAATATCCAAAGATAATGATGTTTGGATAGTAATTTTGTTATAATTATCATTAAATATTAAGTGGATATCCTAAATTATGTGATTTAAATATATAATATGAGATTCTAGTACAGGGGCACCCATAGGTCTTCATACCTCCAAGGGGGTTCAAAAGTTGATATTTGTTTTTTTTTTAGTTGTTTGCATGGAATAAGTTCTTCAAATAACATTTCATTTTTTTTTGGGTCTAGTTTGAGTTCTTAGGGGTGAGTTAGTGTGCAAATGCAAAAAATGTCAGAGTTGCATAATGTTGTAAAAAACAACTTTTGCATTTTGTTGTCAAAAGTAGGCATAATGGTGTTTTTTTAAGTTTGTAATTTGAAAATTGGTTATGAGCCATTGGAATATAGTTGGTAGATGTTTAAAATACCTTGTGTGGTCAAAGGAAAGTTTGGATGTTGAAATCTTGAAGTTGGAGCAATAAAATAACTCTATTTTCTACAAATCTGAATGTTTCCTTGCTGCTATCTTCTGTTGTACAGATTTGTACGATCTTGCTATGGTATAAAATTAATTGTGGTTGATATAGCACTAAGTATAATTAATTTTGGTGTTTTTTTTCATTTTATTTCTTCAAGTTGCAAGAAATTTGTTTTTATTTTACTACAGATTGGCTGAAACCCTAGTTAGGCTAACCAGTGAGTAAACAAGATGCAATAAACTCCATTCCAATAGGTGAGAACTTATGAAACTTGGTGGAATGGATGGTTTTGTTGTATAATTTTATGTCCCTAGGTTACATATGTAGGAGATAGGGTTTGGCATGTGTGGAGAAGTCTAAAGGTCTGATATCTTCATGTATCAAACTGAGAGAGCCTAGTAAGTGGAATAAATTTTTAATTTGCAATTATGGAATGATCTAAGTGTTGTGAGAAGATATTTGAGGCCATGTAGGATGTGTTTGAAGCATTGGAGTGGAAGTATACAGCCTATAATCAAAAATACCTACTACTACCAAGCCTATTTATGCTATTAGGCCTAATTTGAGTGAGGACAATTAAAATTTGGAGTCTTTCGTACAAAGTGAACCCACCTGAATTTTGGATATGTTGGTAAATGGACAAAAGAGTATTTGTAAATGTGCTCAAATTTTGAATGAAATGTCTTCCCCACAACTTATGTCTAGAAACCCATGTTTGGAAGGCTACAAGGAGGAATGAGGGCTTGTGAAGCAAAACCCACCAATTGATGTTCGAGGGTTTAAAAGAGTTGTTTTGAGATTTTTAACCCCTAATTTGCATCAAATTGGTAGTAGAGCATAGATTTGATCTGAAGAGGAAAATTTGAAGGGAAGAAGGAACAAATATGCCTCCAAAAGGGAATCCAATCTCCAAAGAGGTGAATGAGTTGAAGGAAAGACATGCTAGAGAGATGAGAGAAATGAAGGAGAGGCTTGCTGCCTTGGAAACAAGTCAAAAAATTAAGAAGAGTGGTCACAAGAGACTTGAGTGACCAAGAAGAAGGGGAAGAGGAAATTTCCCAAGGAGGGTCTGATGAAGAGATGGATCTCGAATACTTGAGGATGGAAAAAATATTGAAGGCAATCAAGGGAGAAGGTCCCAAAATCAAGATGGATTTACCCATGTATGGAGGAAAATTGGATAGTGAAGAACTCATAGATTGGATAAGAGCATTGGGTAACTACTTTGAATATGAAGATGTACCAAAAGAGAAAAGGGTGAAGTTGGCCAAGAAAAAGTTGAAGGGCCATGCCTTACTTTGGTGGAATTATATAAAAGATGGAAGGAGAAAGAAGGGAAAGTCTAAAATCACCTCGTGGGATAGGATGGTTTCTAAACTCAAAGGAAAATTCCTACCTAGTGACTATAACATTTGATTACTTAGAAGGCTTCAAAACCTTAAGCAAAAATAAATGGATGCCCAGGCGTATATTGAGGATTTCTACAAATTGAGTATAAGGGCAAGCCATGTAGAAGATGATGTGTAAAAAGTGGCAAGATATATCAATGGGTTAAGATAAAACCTTAAAGATGAATTAAGCCTCACCAATCCAAGAACAGTGGAAGAGTGATCAATTGGCCATCAAGGCTGAAGATATGTTGAGGAGAAGGCAAGAAAAGAAAAGTAGGGGTAGAGGCAGAAGTTCTAGAAGAAGCTGGGTGTTTGTTGGTAGGGGGTAGTCCCAAAGATCACAAGGAGAATCAAGCAACAATCAAGAACAAAGTTCAGACTCAAGTGGAATCTTTAGAGGAAGGAGACCCAATAATAGGGGCAGATTTGGAGGTCAAAGAGGAGGATCAATTGGATTCACCGAGAAATTTTATAAGTGTAATAAATTGTCAAGCCATCAAGCATGCCAATGCACTGAAAATCAGTCCACTAATTCATTTGGAGAAGAAAGAAGAAATCAATTTGTACAAGGAAAGGACAATGAGAGTGTGAATTCTCCATCACATAATGTTGATCTAGAAGTTGGTGAATCTATCATGGTGAGAAGGATTTTGAACAAAGTACCAATGGACATAGATCCACCATAGAGGAAGTCTCTTTTCAGAACATGTAAGTGCCTAGGTAAATTTTGCAAAGTCGTAATTGATTTAGGGAGTACTAACAATTTGGTTTCAGTTGAAATGGTAGAAAATATTAAGTTGAAAATAATCCCTCATACCACTCCATATATAATTTATTGGCTTAACAAAGGGCAACAAGTAGTTGTTAATGAACAAATTTGGGTAGATTTTCACATAGGGGGATACAAGGATAAGGTTTTGTGTGACATAATACCAATGGATGTGTGTCATTTTATTTTGGGAATGCCTTGGCAGTATGATAGGAAGGCCATTCATGATGGGAGAAAAAACACATATTCTATAGAAAAGGATGTGGTTTCTTACACCCTCACACCATTGAAAGATGAAAGCCTAGATTCTCAAGTAGGGCCTAGTGTGATGTTGGTAAATGAAAAGGAGTTCCTAAAGACCTTGGAAGAGGAGAATGTGGCATTTTCTTTCATGGAAAAAAGAAAGAAACAGGAGTTCCTTTAGAGGTGAAAGCATTGTTGAAGAAATATGATGAATAGTGTTTGATGAGATTCCTAACACCTTTCCACTTATGAAGGATATAAGCCACCATATTGATTTCATTCCAAGGGCTAGTTTTCCCAAAAAAATTGCTTACAAGATGACTCCACAGAAAAATGAGGAAATTAAGAGGCAAGTGCAAGAATTACTTGACAAGGGGCTGATTAGGGAGAGTTTGAGTCCTTGTACGGTTGTCATAGTTCTAGCACCAAATAAAGGAGGTGAGTGGAGGATGTGCATTTATTCTAGGGCCATCAACAAGATCACATTAAGGTATAGATTTCCTATTCCAAGAATTTAAGGTCTAATGGATTATTTGTGTGATGCATGCTACTTTTCCAAGATTGATCTCAAGAGTGGCTATCATCAGATCAGAATCATACCTCATGATGGATGGAAAAAAACCTTCAAGACAAACAAAGGGTTGTATGAATGTATGGTAATTCCTTTTGGTTTGTCAAATGCCCCTAGTACTTTCATGCGATTGATGAATGAGGTGCTTAAACCTTTCATTGGTAAGTTTATGGTAGTGTATCTTGATGATATTTATTTTTTTAGAAAAACTAAGCAAGAGCATTTGCAGCATTTAGATTTGGTTTTGAGAATGTTGCATGAGGAAAAACTAATGATAAATTTGAAGAAGTGTGTGTTCTTAAAAATAGAGTTGGTTTACCTTGGATTTGTGGTTACCAATGGCACTTAGAAGATGGATCCAAGTAAGGTTGAGGATATCCTAAGCTGGCCTACACCCAAATCAATGGCTGAGGTAAGGAGTTTCCACGGTTTGGCTAGTTTTTACAAAAAATTCATAATAGGTTTTAGTCATGTTTGTGCTCCTATGATTGATACAATAAAGGGTGATAAAAAAGAAGAAGTGTGTGTGGTTTATTGAGGCTGATAGGAGTTTTGAATACTTGAAATGGAATTTTTTTGAGCAGACCATATTGAATTTTCCTAGTTTTGAAAAGGAATGCGATGCAAGTGGACATGCTATAGGTGTTGTTCTAAGTAAAGAAAATAGGCCCATTGCATTTTTTAGTGAAAAATTGAATGAAGCCAAGAAAAAGTATTCTTCTATGATCTTGTAATTTATGCAATGGTGCAAGCATTAAATAAATGGAGACATTATTTACTTCCTAAGGAGTTTATAGTGTATACTGAAAATCATGCTCTCTAATTTTTGAATAGTCAAGATAAACTCAGTAGTAGTCATGTGAAATGGGTTGAATATTTGCAAGGTTTTACATTCACCATTAAGCATAAGAAAGTGTGGGCTAACAAAGTGGTAGATGCATTGAGTAGAATAATTCTCATGGTACAAGAAATTCAATTGAAAAGCATAGGAGTGGATTCTTTAAAAGGTATGTACATTGTTGATGCAGATTTTAAAGAAAATTATGCAAGTTCTAGGAAACCTTGTAGGCAAAATAATAAAAAGTGGCTTGATTTTTTGATCCAAGATGATATATTGTTCAACGATGGATAACTAATCAAAGAAAAGCATAGTGGCAGCCTTCCAGGTCATTTTAGTCTTGATAAGACCTTGGAGCAGTTGAAGAGGCACTATTATTGGCCAAGAATGCAAGCTGATGTGAGGAACTTTATGGATAAGTGCACTATCTGTCAAAGGGCTAAGGGAACTAGCACTAATGCATGGTTATATCAACCTCTTCCAATCCTTAATAGGCCTTGGGAATCAATTAGCATGGATTTTGTGATGGGGTTTCCTAGAACTCAAAGAGGTTTTGATTCGGTGTATGTTCTTGTGGACAAGTTTTCTAAGATGACACACTTTATACCTTGTAAGAGCACAAATGATGCTTCATAAATTGTAGGACTCTTCTTGAAAGAGGTGGTAAGAATCCATGGTTTACCTATAAGCATTGTATCAGGTAGGGATAGAAAATTTGTTGGTCATTTTTGGAGAACTCTATAGAAAAACTTGGCACAAATTTAAATTTCAATTCTTCCTATCACCCTCAAACTAATGGGCAGATTGAAGTGGTGAATATAATCCTTGGAAACCTCTGAAGGTGTCTAATAAAGGATAATTCAACATAGTGGGATATGGTTTTACCTCAAATTTAGTTTGCATACAATGACTAGGTGAATAGAAGTGTTGGAAAAAGTCCTTTTCAGATTGTGTATGGTTTGTAGCCAGGGGTGTGTTTGAATAGAGATATGTTAGTGGGATGGAAAGGAGGAGTGCTAAAGGTGAACGATTTTTTTTGGCAATGCAAGAAATCCGCCAACAAGTTAAGGATAATCTTCAGAAGAACATTGAGAAATACAAGCACAATGTTGATCTAAAAAGGAGAGAGGTTCACTACAAGGTTGGAGACTTGGTTTTGAATCACTTGATAAATAAAAGGTTTCCTAAAGGGTGGTACTCTAAATTGAAAATGAAGAAGATAGGGCCATGTAAAGTGGTGCACAAGTTTGGAGAGAATGCATCTGAAATTGGACTTCCTCCTAGAGTTGTCATTTATCCTATTTTTAATGTTTCTGATCTTTACCCTTATAAATGGGATGTTGTTTCAAGTGATAATGTAGGTTCATTATTTCTTCTAGATGAATATTGGATTAGGGATCTTCCACCAAGCCAACCCTTGGAGTTGGAATGCATCTTGGACAAGAAGGAGCTTAAGAAGACAAGGAGAAAGGTTTGCTATCAATATTTGGTCAAATGGCAAGGTATTCCTATGGAGGATGCAACTTGGATGACTGAGGATGATATTATCAAACATGGTTGTACAATTTCAAGTCTTCCCTCAAGTGGAACTTGAGCTTTCTTTCCCCTGAGAGTATGGTGCAAGGGCACCCACAGGTCTTCATGCCTCCAAGGGGGGTCAAAAGTTTATATTTTTTTTTTTTTGAGTTGTTTGCATGTAATAAGGTCTTACAATACCATTTCATGTCTTTTTGGGTCTATTTTGAGTTATCAGGGGTGAGTTAGTGTGCAAATGCAAAAATTGTCAAAGTTTCATTATGTTGTAAAAATTAACTTTTGCATTTTGTTGTCAAAAGTAGGCATAATGGTGTTTTGTTAAGTTTGTAATTTTAAAATTGGTTATGAATGATTGAAATATGATTGGTAGATGTGTAAAATACCTTGTGTGGTTGAAGTAAGGTTTGGATGTTGAAATCTTGAAGTTGGAGCAATAAAATAACTCTGTTTTCTACAAATCTGAACATTTCCCTGCTGCTACCTTGTGTTGTACAGATCTGTACGATCCTAATATGGTATAAAATTAATTTTGTTCATAGAGAACCAAGTCTACTTCCTTTTGGTGCTGGTTTCATTTGATTTCATCAAGTTTCAAGCAAGTTATTTTGAATTTATTGTAGATTGGTCGAAACCCTAGTTAGGGTAACCAATGAGTAAAAAAATGCAATAAAATCCATTCCACATGGTGAGAACTTTTGAAAATTGGTGGAATGGATGGTTTTGATGTATAATTTGATTTCCATAGGTTGCAGATTCAGGATATAGGTTTTGGCATGTGTGGAAAAGTCTGAAGGTCTGATATCTTCATGTATCAAACCGAGAGAGCCTAGTGAGTGGAAGAAATTTATATTTTGCAATTGTGGAATGATCTAAGTGGTGTGAGATGATAATTGAGACCCTATAGGATGGTTTTTAAGCATTGGAGTGGAAATATACAGCCTATAATCGAAAATCCCTACTGCTACCAAGCCTATTTATGCCATTAGGCCTAATTTGAGCGACAGTCAAAATTTGGAGCCTTCCATACAAAGTGACCCTAGATGAATTTTGGGTATGTTGGTAAATGGAAAAAAGGGTATCTATAAATGTGCTCACATTTTTAATTCCATGTCTTCCACACAAGCTATGTTTGAAAGCCCATATTTGGAAGGCTATAAGGAGGAATGAGGGCTTGTGAAGCAAAACCCACCAATTGATGTTCGAGGGTTTTAAAGAGTGGTTTTCTAAGGTTATTTTGAGATTGTTAACCCTCGATCTACATTATATTCAGAAAATAAATATGAAATCTTATGATCATCCTATTAAATTGAGGTTTTAGAAGTCATGGTAACACTAAAATCTAATGCAGGAGGTGGAAGAGATTAAAGCTCAATAAAAGTATCAATAACACCAAGGTTCAAGTGACCAAAATTATTATTAGAAGTATGATTCCCACTAGATTCATGAGTGTGAATACCAGTCAAAGGAACTACATTATCATTAACAAAAAAAATGAAAAGGTATACAAGTGAGATGAATGATCAATCATCCCAATAGAAATAATATCTCTACTCTCCAAGTCCACTTAAACAAATGTGAAATCAATTTTATTCCCTTATCCACTATGTGAAATATAATATATAGAAAGGATATTGGTTTACTAGGATGGAACAAAAAATGCATCATTTAATGTACCTTGTGATGTGGTGTAGGGGCACCATGGCAAGTTTTGTGAAAAAGGTCTTAAGTTTGGGTTTTAGGGAGTTTGAGTCTTTTTGTCCTTAAATGAGGTCATAATAGAAAATTTAAATTGCATGGAGTCATGTTGAGTCATTTGGGTTCAAATTTGTAAATATTGCAAAATTTTTTAAATGTTGTCATGTTCAAAAGTGAAAAAATACAAAATAGGAAGACCAATGGTCATATCGAGTTCAAAAGGTAGGTTGGTCAGGTTTTTTAGTTAGTTTTGGAATTTTTTTGTTTAAAAAGGCCTCACACAAGTCAAGGAAAGGATTGGAGACTCTGTATTGAAGTTAAACAACAATAAAATTTTGCTTTCTCTATAATTTTCTATCAAATTTGTTGTTCCACGGGACTGTACGACCCCGTATAGTTGATTTTTGATCCAAGTTGCATTATAATTAATGGATATATGAAGTAGAATCCTTTTGGTTCTTGTTTGATTGAATTTAATAAAGGTTTAAGAGTTTAATTGGTGTTTTTCTATAGGTGGGTCTGTAACTCATAAATTAGGGTTTTGAGAGTATAAAATGGGGAATTAAGCCATTCCACTTGGCGAATCTTGTAAATACTTGGTGGAATGGAATAGATAGATATAGTATGTTGTTTCATGTGGTTTCTAAGAGTAGGGGAGGCAATTTTTGGGTTTTGGCGTAATGTCCTAGTTGGTATTCTATTGTTTTTGGGTCAAATTTGGTGGCTTCAGGATAGGGATGGTTTAAAAATGTTTGGCCAGTGATTGGTAAAGGTTGGATGAGCAAGGGAATAACTCAAATGATGTTTCTAAGGTGTTTTAAAGGTGAGATAAGGAATGGAGATTGGATTCTCAATAAACCCTCTTCAAACTAGCCTAAATGAGGGTTTGGTGATTAGATGTCTTGGAGGGCATTTCCCTTGATAAATATTATTGTTTTTGGCTATTTGTGGCTTGGTAAAGGTTTTTAAATTGATATTTTGGGTTGGAGGAGTGTTTAGATTGGTGATGCTTTGGAAAACAGGGCTAATTGAGCCCCTGCCCAGTGTATCAGTCAAATTTAAGGGATGATGGTTTGAAACAAGTGCATGTATAAATCCAATATGTTGAAGTTGAGAAGTGGGTTTGAGTTTGGATTTGGAAGATATGGTGAAGAAGCTGATGTTGCAGACCTATAAGGAGTGTAGAGTGGTTGTCTGATAAATCACCCTAGTTAGGGTTTTAATGATTGAATATTTTGTTCAAACACTTTGAATTGTGATAATTGGAAGCTTACCTCCTTTCTCTACATCAATTGGTATCAGAGCATAGGTGTTAGATCTTTTGAAGGTGAAAATTTGAAGATTGAAGAAGAGAAAGGTTGAAAGTTGAAAGGACAAGATTCGTCCTAAAGGTAGTGCAGTACTTTCAAGAGAGATAAAGTTGTTGAAGGAGTTCCAAGAAGAAATATTAGCTAGATTTTTAGCATTAGAGAAAAAGAAAAGGAGAGGAAAGGCCACTGAGGATGACAGTGACCAAGAGGAAGAGGACGAGGGTGAGAATGAAAAACCTCGAGGTAGAGTCCAAGATGATGAGTTGGACCCTAAAGAGAGAAGGATGGTGAATATGTTGAAAGGTATTAGAGGAGATTCTTCTGGTGAGAAAATAGATGTGCCAATGTATAGTGGCAAGTTGGATGCTGAAGAGGTATTGGATTGGGTTGATGCAATTGATAATTGCTTTGAGTACAAGGAGGTTACTAATGATCAAAAGGTAAATTTTGACAAGACTAAGTTGAAATTTCTTTCTCTTACATGGTGGAATTATGTTCAAGAGGAAAGAGTAAAGAAGGGGAAAGTAAAATTTAGCTCATGGGATAGGATGGTGTCAAAAATCAAGAGCCAATTTTTGGCAAGTGATCATGCAATTCAGACATTTAAGAAGTTGCAAAGTTTAAGGTAGAAGGATAAGGATGCCATGTCCTAAACCAAATAATTTCACAAGTTGAGAATTAGGGCTGGTTGTGTTGAAGATGAAAATGAGAAGATAGCAAGGTATATGACTGGTTTGAGATTTCAAATTCAAGATGAATTGAGTTTGGCTACACCTATGAATGTTGAGGAATGTTTTCAGTTGGTTGCTAAGGTAGAAGAGAAACTAAAAAGAAGGAAAGAAAGACAAGGAAGAGGAAAAGGACACACTAGGAGAGGAAGAGGTACAAGGAAATCCTATGAAGACCAAGAGGATGCAAGAAAAAACAAAGACCAAGTGGCTGATCAAAGAGGTGGATTCAAAGGCTTTAGAGGAAGGTTTGGTGGAGGTAGAGGTTCAAGTTCATTTTCAGGTAGGTTCTATCATTGTAATCAATTTGGCCATCCAACATTTAAGTGTCATAAGAAACAAGGTTCTACTTCAAGTCGTAGTGATCAAACAGTGCAATTGGTACAAGAGGATGATTGTGAAAGCGTTCATTCTCCTAATCAACTTGATGCTCCTAAAGTTGGGGAATCATTGATGGTGAGAAGAACACTACTTAAAGCATCCAAGAAGAAAGAATCAACACAAAGAAGGGAAATATTCAAGACCACCTGCAAATGCAAGGAAAAGGTATGTAAAGTTTTTATATATTTAGGGAGCACTGATAATGTGGTGTCAATAGAAATGGTTGAAAAATTAAAATTGGAAAAGATTCCTCATGAAACACCTTATAAAGTGTCTTGGTTGAATGATTATCAATCTACTTTTGTGAATGAAAAAGCTTTAGTTGAGTTTAACATTGGTGGATACAAGGATATGATACTTTGTGATGTTTTTCCAATGGATTGTTGTCATTTATTACTTGGAAGACCATGGAAGTTTGACAAACATTCATAGATGATGGAATGAACAATACATATCAGATTGAGAAATATGGAAGGACTTTTACATTAACTCCATTGGTGGAAGATGTCAAGGAACAAACCAAGGCAACAAAGGTGGTTATGTTAGGCAAGAAGGAGTAATAAGGATAGAGGAAAACAAACATGAAGATATTTCAGCCACTTCAAGGCTTGAAGATGCTAGGATAGTAAGTTTGAAGGATAATTCTATTTTGGAAGGAAAAGGTAATGCAACGGTGACAAAACCTAATAAAGAGAAGTTCAAGGATGAATTGAAAAATTGGGTAGAAAAGCATGATGAGATCATGGTGGGAAAGATATTTTGTCTATTGAGTGTAAAGGAGGTTAGAAGGTGGTCATATTCTATTAGAACAGTGGTTTTTAAGTTTGAGAAGATAGAGATTATTCGGGCAGAGACTCTAATGAAGAAGATAAAGGGAAAAGGTAAAGTGAGTAGAGGTAAATGGCAAAGACATGTAGGGGAATTCAAGTGTGCAACAAAGGTAAAAGAGAAGGAAAAGAATTACAAGGTACAAGGAGGTGTAGCAGTAGGTAAGAAATTCATTTTGACTATATTTTCAAAGGTAGCACAGAGGAAGGATTACACATCAAATGTAGAGCAACAATTTCAAGGAAGGAATAGTTCAACAGGAAGAGACAATGGGTGTTTTCAATACCTAACACATTGGAAAGGAGTACCAGGTGAAGATAAAGATTGGTGAGCATTAAATGATAAGAGAAAACATGTTTTTGATGTCCTACAGTCCTCAAACGGGCTTGAGTTCTTTTCAGGTTGGGTCTATGGTGCAAGGGCACCATATTGGCAAGTTTTGTGAAAAAGGTCTTAAGTTTGGTTTTTAGGGATTTTGAGTCTTTTTGTCTTGAAATAAGGTCATAATAGACCATTAAAATTTCATGGAGTCATGTTGAGTCATTTGGGTTCAAATTTGTAAATATTATAAAATCTTGTAAATGTTGTCATGTTCAAAAGTGAAAAAATGCAAAATAGGAAGACGAACGGTCATATGGAGTTAAAAAGGTAGGTCGGTCAATTTTTTCAGTTATTTTTGGTGCTTTTATGTTTAAAAAGGCCTCACACAAGTCGAGGCAAGGATTGGAGACTTTGTATTGAAGTTAAACAACAATAAAATTTTGCTTTCTCTCTTATTTTCTATAAATTTTTCTGCTCCAAGGGACTGTAGGGCCTCGTATAGTTGATTTTGTATCCAAGGTGCATTTTACTTAATGGTTATATGAATTAAAATAATTCTGGTTCTCTTTTGATTTAATTTCATAGAGTTTCAAGAATTTTATTGTTTTTTTTATAGGCGGGTCTGTTACTCAGAAATTGGGGTCTTGAGAGTATAAAATGGGGAATTAAGCCATTCCACCAGGTGAATCCTATAAATACTTGGTGGAATGGAATAAATAGATATAAGATTTTGTTTCATGTGGTTTCTAAGATTAGGGGAGGTAGTTTTTGGGTTTTGGAGTGATGCCCTAATTGGTATTCCATTGTTTTTGGGTCAAATTTGGTGGCTTGAGGTTAGGGATGGTTGAAAAATGCTTGGGTAGTGAGTGGGAAAGGTTGGATGAGAAAGGGTAGACCTAAAATGATGTGTCTGATATTTTGGAAAGGTGAGATAAGGCATGGAGATTGGATTTTCCAAAAACCCTCTTCAAACTAGCCTAAATGAGGGTTTGGTGATTAGATGTCTTGGAGGGAGTTTCCCTTGATAAAGATTGTTGTTTTTGTCTATTTGTAGCCTAGTAAAGGTTTTTCAATTGAGATTTGGGGTTGAAGGAGTGTTTATCTTGGAGACTCTTTGTAAAATAAGGCTAATTGACCCTTTCCAAGCGTATCAATCAAATTTAAGGGATGATGGTCTGAAACAGGTGCATGTATAAATCTGATATATTAAATTTGAGGAAAATGGGTATTTAGAATGCTAGTTGAGAAGTGGGTTTGAGGTTGGATTTGGAAGATATGGTTAGGAAATTGGTGTTGTATACCTACAAGGAGTATAGAGTGTTTGTGTGAGAAATCACCCTAGTGATGGTTTTAGTGATTAAAGGTTTTGTTCAAACACTTTGAATTGTGATTATTGGAAGGTTGCCTCCTTTCTCTACATCATGATGAAGCTATATGATGTGAAACTCCAAAGTTAAGAATCCATGTACTTGACACAAGACTTGTAGATGCAAGAAGTGCATTTCCTTTCATGGTATATTTTCCATTAGATAATCCTACTACCCTTGAATATTTATATGATGATAGTGTAGTAGTAGAAGAAGAAGAGCCAGAAGACATTATTGAAGAAAATGTTTTTTTTTTTTTTTTGGTGAAAGGAAAGAGCCTATATATATATTTATTAATATAGAATAAAGGATTAAAAAATAGTAGTATTGAGTCTCTTATCAACCTAATGATTCAAAATATCATTATTCTAAAGAAGGTGATCCAAATAATCTATCTATTTTTTGTAACAACTATGTTTGTCATGCTCTTTCTTTCGTAATATGGACATATGATTTTCTTCTTCCCAGGTTTATTATCTTTGGAAGAGCTGAGAGGATTATTAGACTATATCTTAGTGTAATTTTTTTCCATGCCTTTACCTTTAGGTGATTGGGCTATTAATGTGTGAATCTTGGGAAGTTCATTTAACTAGATAGTTTTATCTTTCTCTCTAGTCAAATAGTAACAAAATGTCTCAAAAAAAGTCATGTTAAATGCTTCATCTAAGGCATCAATAATGGAATAGAAGGTAGAAGAAAAGACAAAAAATGTCCTTAACTTAGAAAAAATCAAGAATATAGATTCCATATCAAGATTATCTTTCAAACAACCAACCAATTAGGATCTCAAATATCTAAACTCAACCAAATAATTCTTAATGAAAGGAAATGTATCAATAGAAAGAGAAGGAAATTCTTCCTCTATTTGTAAAGCATAAAATTTATTAGCTCTACCAAATAATTATTTGTATTTATCACATACCTATTTCAATGTAGTGCACCCTCAATATGAAACAACAAGTTTTTAGAAACATGTGATGTAATCAAGCCTATAGCCTCATCAAATTTATTCATGTATGAAAATATCGCTTGCTCTATATTAAAATTGTAGACACATAAAAATGACCAAGGCCTACAAGCAATATTTTACCACCTTTCATCCTAGCATAATTATGACTTTGTAATTATGTTTCTAACCCACCTTCAACTATTAATTGAATAATTCATAATTATTTAATTAATTCATGATTTTCTATTCTTCATGATTATTAAATAAATAAATATTATTTATTTATTTAATGTGTCACTGATTATCAAAGTCTTCTCATAATTAAATAAAGTTCTCAATTTATTTAATTACTCTTTATCATTAATGTCCTCTTGATTATTAAATTTCTAATTTATTTAATATGTCACTAATTCCTAAATCCTCTTTTAAATTAAATAGATTTATTAATTTGTTTAATTAATTAACTCCCTCTTCTAAATTAAATAATTATTCATAATTATTTAATTGATTTATGTGACACTTCCATCTTTTTAAAATTAAACAATTTATTTAAAAATGTCTCACATGGTTAACTGGCTCTTCTTTTTAGTAATTAATTTTAAATAAATTACTTATTATCTCACAAAATCCATATTTTGAATTAATTTTAATTCAAAATGGAAATATTCTTCTACAAATCAAGTAATTGCTAAAATTACTGATTTTCTAAATCTCATCTTCTTATCTTTTGATTTTTACTAATTTCATCTCTCTGTGACGTTTATTCTCCATCATTGATTTAATTTCCTGAATTAAATCTTGTCCACACATTTGGGGATTTTTACCCTAACCCTAATTGAGAGTTGTCATTTTGAATCTTGACCATTGATTCTAGGGAATTTCTCAATCTCTCATCTTGTACGTCCATTCAAAATTACATTTTCTATAAAATGTCAATTTTGTCCTTATTTTCAACATCTCTTAGACATCTTATCTCTTAATATCTTTTGCATCTTGAATCTTGAAATACTAATCTCTTGCATTTTAATATTTTCATTTTCATTGTTTTCATCTAGAATCAAGTTTCTTTTTGCAACAATACTTAGGAAATCCTTCAAAACTTTGTTTAGGACTAGGCATTATAGAATTTGCTCATCAAATCTGAGGGCACACTCTTCATCACAGCAAGCTAAGGAGGTGCAATGAAGGTCAGCCATGGAGGAGAGAAGATTGGCTGAGATTGTTCATTGTTTTCTTTTCTCGTTTATCTCCTATGCATTTCATTGTTTGATTGGATTATTTAATATTGCATGCATGTGATACTAACAAAATGTATCTTGCAGAAAATCCATCATTAAAAAAAATTAGGTTGATGTTCAACCAAAGTAGATCACAAATCCTTGAAAATCAACAACCACTACATTTTGATCTTGCATGTATGGAAATTATGAGGAGTGAGTAGCTCAAATGAATCTAAATTTTCCATAAGAGAAATGAGAACCAAAAGAGAAAAATAAATGATATACTACAATAATCTAATATGAAATCTCCCAAATCTTATTAATACTCAAAATGAAGTCCCCCAAAAATGCATAACTCTTCTAGGTGTTAGTATGTGTGAGGTATAGCTTGTATTATTCTAGAGATTTTGATTTGAATTTATATGTATATAGTTTGTTGTTTTGGACATGGTTGATGTTGATATTTTAGTTTAGGGATATTATTATTATGAACATAAATGTTGTATATTCATGCTTAGATATTTATTTGCTTATAAATGAAATAATATGTTCATTTAATAAAATAATTTGATTATGATGTATTTTGGTTAGATGTTTAATTTCCACAAAAATAATTATTTTTAATTAATTATTATGATAGATTTTATAATTATTTGATATTTATTGTTTCAGCAATAATTTCCAAAATGTACTAATGTTTCTAATGAGATATTTCAGGTGGGCCCTCCAAGTTCCTTAAGAATTGGAGACAAAATCCAAATGCTAAATTTTTATTATTAGTTTAATTTTTGAGGAGTGTGAATGCTTGAGTGCATTTTATTTTTTATGTACATTTATAAATGGAGGGGAAAATGTTTTATTGAATTATCTCTATAATTGGATATTATATTCAAAGAAATTGAAGAGTTGGGATATATTTTATTTTAAAGAGGGAATTAGAATGGTTGGGGGGGATGGAATGAATTGGTTGTAGGATAATCATGGCCGGAAAGAGACTATTAATTCTGACTATTTGTATGGGCTGATCCTAACTTGGACAGCCAAGGCATTCTTTTGAATTTTATTAGTAATTTTAGTGTGGTCATAGATGGTAATATTGTATTGGAAAAATTGTTGTTTGTTATTGTTTTTGTGTGGTGTTATGTTTGAGTAATGGGGGTTTGGGCATTTAAAAGGCGCGGATCTCACCTGAGGGATGAGAGCCTCCTTCATTTGAGGTCAAGGAGGGCATGTAGCCTCTCTTGGGGATTTTTTATTAAATAAATTTACATGTGTTAAAGGGACTTGTGGACCAGATGATGTGTAGAATGCTTAGTTGTGGAGGAGTTGTAAATGGAATAATTTGGTTGTGTATGGTTTTGATATGGTGGTGTGAAGTGTTTAGGATGTTGAAAAGAGAATGAAGGGGTTGGTTTTGGATGATTGGAGATGGTTGTGTATGGAAGAATGGAGTTGTATGTGAAGATGTGATTAATTTTTTGTTTCCCCAAGAGGGAAGGGAATCTCCCTTCTCCCCCTTTGCAATAATTCCATGACCAGATTCTTTGTGTGTGAGTCTGAGTATTATGTGTTATTTTCTGGTTCTTATTTTGTGTTGGTCATTTGGATTTTGTCTCCAGCCCAGGGTTGTAATTTTCAATCCTATGGTTGGGAGGAGAGCAAGAATAGGCTGCTCTATTCAGTGTTTGGAGGTTTATAAAGCGTTATTTGGTTTCTTGAAGAAGATTTTACTTATGAGTTCCTTATTGTATTGTTGATACATTCAAAATTGTACATTGAAAATAATCTCTATTGAATCTCAGGTAAATGCTAGATACTAATGAGTATTGTTCATTATATTTCATGTTTTAATTTATGAAATGTTTTCATATATGCTGGACTAATTTTATGCAACAATGATGCAATATAAAATTAATGTATTTGGTTTGTAATGTATTGATTACCATTGGAATTTAGTTGTTCTTTGTTAAGATTATTAACTTTTGTAAACTTAATAGTATTGGATGAATCTAACTTGGAAATAAAATTATTGATTCAAGTTGTTGTAGATAAGTTTTTCAACAATATATCCATATCATTAAGGAAATTTTTAATTAAGTGTTGTTGATTATCTTTATTTATTTTATTATTTTCTTCTTAAGTTTATATACTTAGTTGAAATTTATTAGCTTGTTTAGAGAGGGCATTATAGTATGCCCAAGCAATCAACTAGAGTGTGAAAAAACTCATCAATTCAATGAAATATACCTAGGGTTGAACCTAGAAGAACTACATGTATATATCTAAATATCTCCTTAATACCTTTCTAATACCACAAGAATCACAAAAAATGGATAAATAGACAAAAAATTATGAGCTCAAAAGTTAAAAAGGGGAATATATACTTCAATTTGTAATATCAACTGAATATAAAAAAATCTAGAAAAATAACGTATACCACTATAAAGTGCTTGTAACTAGCTTTCCAATGATTATAAGAAGTGTAAACTTAATCCCTAGGTGAAATTTTTTCCTCTTGGAGAAAAATAGCTACCTTAAAGACATGAAAAGGGACCAAGTGCATTGTTCCAATGGCTAGATATGGTGTCACCACTCTATTGGTGGAAATTGGGTGGCCCAAAAATGGCATGGATCAAGAGGAGTAAAGGAAGTTTAAGGTTGATGGTTTTAGTTTTTTTGAGTTGCTTGGGAAATGAGGCATGGTGGACACTACTCATGGAGTGGCAAGTGGGAAGCTAATGAATCTAGATTTTGTTGGTAAGCTTAGCCCAATGATTTTATACATGATTATGGGTTTGACCATGAGACCAAGTGCTAGAAAATTTGTTCCAATTCAACATTTTATTTTTATAATATAAAAAATAAAAATCATACCCTAACTATGCTAGGTAAGGAATATTCTAATTTTAATAGTTATATAGTTTGTGAATTCCTGTTAGCAATCCATATAATATGGATAAATGAATCATATCTAATTCATACAACTATATGTAATTTATTTTCTATTATTTTCTTCAAACCTCCAACCAAAAATGGCCAAATTTTTTTTTGACACCAAAATATAGTGTCATATATGAAAATAGGGGTGTTTTGACCATTTAGACTTAAAAGTGAGGTTTTTCCCCTAGAAATACAACCAATAAATTCTCCTACTAAATCACCCTCAAATCTAATAAGGGGTTTGTAGATTTGAATCTCTAATACCTTGTAAGAGTCATAAAAGGACTTAATATCCTAGGTGTATACATGCAAAAATACCTAATTCGTATCACACATTATTAACATTACATTTCCATTATTTACAACATCATTAATTTCCTCTATTAATTAAATAATTTTAGATTATTTAATTAATTCATCATTTTTCATAATTTTCCTCTTATCACCCCTAATTGAATAATTTTTAATTATTTAATTAGCCATAATCTAATTTTCTTCTAATGTCTCATGATTAAATATTTTATTATTAATTAGTTATCTAATTCCCTCCCACTTGCATGTAATATTCTTTATTAACAAGGAATATCCTAATCCTTCATAGTTAAATAATCTTGAATTATTTAATTGTTCTAATTTCTCTCTCAAAGGTATATTCCCATGGAATATTCTATTTCAAAATATCTCAACCTTCTCATCATCCTCAACCTTTCATTTTATTGATCTAAGTTTAACAAATGTCCTAAAATTGTGGAGATATTTTGAATTCAAATCAATCTTCATCCTTCATCCTCCTTGATCTACTCTCATCCATTGATCTCAAGATCTAATCTTTACCATTGATCTAAACCTTGAAAATCAATAAAATAACCTGCATCCCTCCATAATCGTAACCTAGAATTCTTGAGAAAGATCATGTCATTTTGAGTCTTGAGAATTTGATCAATTTATCATCATCTAGGTCATTATTTGAAGCTTTTGCAATCATGGGAGATAATGTTGAGCAATCCAACATACCATCAACCATTCAAAATGGAATAATAGGTTTACACATGTTTGATTTTAGTTTAGAATTGGTTTTCATTGTTGTTATTGGTTTCTAACATTGTTTGCATTCTATTTCATTTGTAAACTTGGGATTTGATCATTTTCTTGATATGGGTATTGTGAATTCTAACTCTAGTTGAATAAACCATGCCTGATTTATATTTTTCACTAACTCCATTTCACATTTTGGAATGCTAGGTGGGACCCACATCCTTTATCTATTACCAAGTTTGATAATTTGTAGGTTACAATGGCATGCTTGGTTGTTACAGATTGAAATGTTTATTTTTTCTACGTTTGACAAGGTCTCAGTGTCTTATTTGATAGAATTGGTATGTTTGACTACAAAAAATTATTGTGTTTAAGGTTTTGACACATTTATTATCTGTGTTTTATAGGGTTTTCTACACAATGTCACATTTACTAATTTTGTCATGTCTAAAAGGGTCACAATGCCATGTTTGATGATTTCACCACATTGACAGGGTCACAGTGTCACATTTGAGGAAATTGTCATGTCTGGTTGTATTTTTCCTCATTTGTTGTCTATATCTTTGTTGTTATGATTTCTGAAAAAAAAATTAGTTTGACATAACCCTAACCCTAACATGCTTTGTCTACTATTTTTTTTCTCTAATCTTACTTTTTATGTAGCATTTTTTGGGAGAAGATAACATTGAAACTACTAACTCATTTTTTGTGCAGGGTTTCAATCGGTCCAAGATAAATAACTTGAAATTAATAATGCATTTGCTGCAAGTTCCCTTGATAAAGAATATTATCTTTCAAACTTATATTCTTTTTATTTTTAGATTAAATCACATTTCAAGTTGTTGTTCTAAAATTAACTTTATTTTTGTGTCCAGTAGACTTGAATGTATGTATCCTATCCCCTTGCGCTTTGTGTGATCTTGGGTGACAAGAAATACCTCTAGTTTTCATTTTATTTCTTGTACACCGAAGGAGTTGTCTATGTATCCTCTCTCCTTGCACTACATGAAATATTGGGTGATGAAAAATAAAAACATGAATCTTTCCTTTATTGTTAGGAGGCCTAGGGATTTCATCACCCTAGGGTTTGAACTCAAGCACATTTTTTCCAATGGGCTATATAAAGGGGCAAGAGTGAAACATGTAGCTCAATCAACTCATAACTTTCCAAGAGTTCCTTTATGAACTTGGGTGATTTTGGACATGGGGAGTTGATATTTTGATCTTGTGCTTGTGTAGGCGGTGGTGTTTACAAAGTACCTCCACTAGGAACCCTTGTTATTAGAAGCATAAGACCTTATTGGACGTCAAAATATAGTGTTACAATGTGATAGAATTGTCAAGTAAAGTTACTCACTATGTATTGTCCTTGGTTGAGGTAATTCAGTGTCTTGTTAGGACTTTTTCCTTACAAGGAAAGGGGTTTCAAGGTGGTAAATGACCTTGGAATACCATAGTCACCCTCTCCTTGGATTGGTATTAACATGCAAGTGTGTTGGGCCTACTATGGGGAGATTCACCTTTTATTACTAGCTAGGTCGTGCTTATCTGACGTGCTTTCAATTATGCTATAATAGTGAGCTTTATGGAAGAAAGCTTGTAAATTATATTATCACCTTGGAGTTAGTCTTTCCTTTTATGTATGTTTTTTGTATCACTTGTCAAAACATAACTCAAAATTTTAGACATCAAACTTACTAAAGCATCCATTGGTCTCTGAAACAATCACAAAAACCCATGCTTGTTTGTCAAAATTTATTTCTTTTACATAGATTGTCACTTTTTTCTATGCATATCACTACCTTTGTCACACAAATTGTTGCATTTACTTCTTGGCTACATTCTCTTAGCTATCACTCTACCAAAATTTCTCTATGCAATGACACCTTTTCTCACTTAGTCACATTCATCTAGCACACTTTACCGCATTTGTTTGTACTTTGTTGTGTTTACATAGGGTAGTGTGTCACTTTTTGTCTAGATCATTGCATTTTTCTATAATATTTGTTCTTCTCATAACTAATTTTTTTTTATCTTGTCATAACATTTCATCCTAAAACTGAAAAACATCTGTCATAATAAACCTTAGAGTTTTGAATAGACCTTTTCATCCTCACACATGAAAACTATCCTTTCAACTTGGTTTTCATAGGAAACATTATTATAGCCTTCTAGAAAAACATCACCTTTATCAAACATCCTTAGACATCATAAACCTCAAAAAAAATTAGTCTTATTAGACCATCCTTAACATCCTTTTGTTAAAACATTAAATCAATATTTTAGACATCAACTTATCAAAATAAAACTAATCATCTTGCTAGTATCTTTTGATCACATCCATCCGCATCGTGTTAACTTTGTGGAACTTTCTCCCTGCTAGGTTTACAAAATCATCATCATCTACCATTTCTTGTACTCATTAGCTTAGTCTAATTAAATACATCAATCCAAGTTTTTACCAACATCTTGATATCTAGCACAATCCAATCAGCTTTGTCATCATCCTTTTGTCTAAAGGTTAAACATCAGATCCAATAAACTTTATCATTATCCTTTTGTCTGAATATTAAACATCAAATACCATCAACTTTCATCACCATTATTTTGTCTAAAGGTTAACATATCCAATTCAATAAACTTTAACATCATATCTATTGGTCCAAAATACTTCTCAACATATCCTTTGAAAACCATTTTTTTGAAATAAAAAATCCAAACAACATCATCACACACCTACCATTATCTCAAGTCTTTCATCCTTAAGGTTTGTTTTGATTTTATGACTACCACTAGATCACAACATAAAAATAACCTACAACTCAAGAAGAATATGGAAGCCAACCTTAGTAGTTCTAATATTCCAAAAACCACAAGTGTTGAAACCACAACTGAAATAACATGGGGATTTCCCTCTAGCACTATTCCTCTTGGGTACGTTAATCCTCAACAAAAAAAAATGTTAATCCTCCACCACAACTAAATGTGGGATCTCAACAACCAAATGTGGTCTCTCAACAATGTAATGCCAATCTTCAACCTCACAACATCATCTCTCAACAAGGAAATCATCCCACTAAAGGACAAGCTGGATATGTAGAATAAAAATATGATGATGAACTCACTAAAGAAATGATCTTAGAAATGACTCAAAATCCTCAAATGTTAAAGTTGTTGATGCATTACTTACTTCTGATCCAAACACTTACTCATATAGGCTTTCCCAATAGGGTGTTAGGCTACCCATTGATTTTAATTTTGAAGCTCTTAGAGACCCAACCCTTAATTGTAGGGGTGAAGACATAGTGGTATGATGAGTTTCTCAACCTATAAGACAACCAAAAAATGTCAACCTTTCTTGCATAAAAAAATGATCCTCCTTATGTAAGACAAGTTGACAATCCCTTATATAGACAATCATCTCAAATGGAATAAGAATTTATATCCCAACAAAACCAATTGGATCCTAATATTTTGGCAGCCCAAAACCTTTCACAAAAATCAACTAATCCTTTCACCACTCCACTCATACCTCATAATAATTCAATGAATACATGGAGACCAAATGCATCAAGGAACTTGTCGATAAGGGTGTGGTTCAGTGGTCAAGTTGCTTGGTTGTAGTCACAACCACCAGGGTTCAAACCCTCACTAGGCCAAAGTTCTCGCAGGCCTTGTACCTTTGTTGGGCCAATGTGCTCATGAGTTTGGTTGCTTCTTGTGGTTTCTTGGACCCAGTTCATAGCTCCGGTCAAAAGAATTTACCCCTAATAATATGGGTGCATTGCACCTTTAGAAAAAAAAATGCATCAAGGAACTTGTATGAAACCTATTGGTCACAAAATGCACCTCAACAAGGTCAAAATCCTAACATGCAAAACATGTCAAACCTTCCTCATAGACCACGGAAATTCACACCAAATCCACCATTACATGCAAAAATTCTACCACAAGTGCAACATATGGCTTCACCCATCTACACCATCCCCAATCCACATCTTCAAGCACAACAAACTAATCCACCTTTTGAATCACAACAAAAACCACCAATCTATGAAAATACACAAACCAACCCTCCTCCACAACAATAAATGACACAACAACAATAACCTCTTTAGCAAGAACAAAACTCCTCATAGAACACTCAATATCAACAAGGGTTGAACTTTCAAAATCTGGATCATAATACAATATTATATCAATATGATATTTCATACACCTAAACTCCACAATAGAAAATAACAAATCCTCAATACCAACAAAACACAAATCCTCAATATCAACAAAACGTAAACCCCCAACATCAAAATATAAACCCCCACCATTGAAACATAAACCCTCAACATCAAAACGTTAACCTTCAACACCAAAACCTCATCTCTCAAAACCAAAACATAAACCATCAACATTAAAACATTAACCCTCAATACTCAAATGTCAATCGTCAAAATATAAACATTCCTCCTCAATATCAATACAACATCCCTCAAGGTATGATGCCAACTCAAAACCCATCTTACAATTCATCATCCCTCTTTAAACATCAAAATTGTAATCCACCTAATCCTTCTCAAAATACTCAAAGTAATGAGTTAGCATTGCAAATATAAAATGTAAACCAAAAGAGAGAAAACATACAACTTGGAAATACTAAGAGGATTTATGCCTTGTAAGAAATTTTTCCCTATCCATATGTTCAAAATATTGCCATGATACCTTTTCCTAAAAAAATTGAAATTCCTAAATTTGAAAAATATAAAGGAAGAGGAGATCCTATTGAACACATAGGAGAATTTTATGTAGCTTGCATGGACATAGCCTACAATGAAACATTTTTAATGAAAATATTTCCAAGGAGACTTGGTGGACAAGTTATAGAATGGTTTTCTCATTTACCCCCTAGAATCAAAACATTCAATGAACAAATGAAAGAATTCATCAATTACTTCTCATACAATATAGATCAAGACATCACCATGACTTATTTGTACAAGGTAAAACAAAACCAAGGTGAGACTTTTACTTTCATCTTGAAGTGAGGGCAACACAAAATGGGTAAATACAAATGGATCATCCCTAAAAAGCAACTTGTTAACATTTTTATTGGAAATATAAACACTAATTTGAGATTTCAATTGGATATGCTATGTCCTAACTCATTTGACAATATCATTAAAAAGGGCATAACTATCAAAAATGACCTCACTACAAAAATATTCATCAAGATATACAACAATAGAGACCAACCTTCTAACTCAAATGATAAACCAAATCTATGGGAAAAGAACAAGAATATTACCAATGATGGAGTGGTGGGTGCCAAATTCATGCAAAACATACAACCTCCATCTAACAATCCTCAAAATAATATTCAAAACAATCAACCAAATAATCCTCCAAGCAATCAAACAACTAGTCAAAATCAAAATCTTCCAAAAGGGAAGCCAAGACCTATTAAAAATAAATTAAATCAAACAAGATGAAGGTACAATCCTTTGGGAGAACCTATAGAAGTGGTCTTGCACAAATTTATTCAAATAAACCTTATCAAATTACCTAATCAAAAGAACTATGAAGAACCACAATTCAAACCTCCTTGGTAAAATGAGAATGACCATTACTAATTTCATAGAACTAAAGGACATAAAACCAATAATTATATGAAACTCAAGAATATCATACAAGATTTAATTGATAAGGGAGAAGTTGACATTGAACATCGTCTTGAAACATTTGGTAATAGTGACTTGGAAATCTATAAGGATCCTATCCCTAAACATAGTAAAGGAAATGACAAAGGTAATGGAAGGGATTACAATAAAATATCATACTCCTATGACAATGTAGTGGGTGCTACTTATGAATCCAACCATCATGTTGTAGTCGTAACTATAGTTGGTAAAAATACTGAGTGTAATGCTACTAAACAATGAGGGAAAGTTACAATCCAAGGAACCCCACCACAATCAAAGACTTTCACTAAGCCTCAACAAGCTGAGTATAATCTTATTTACCATCTGAAAAAGACTCCCGTATAGATTTCGATTCTTGGACTTCTCAAAATATCTCCCACTCATAAAAATTTTTTAGATAAAGCTCTCCTATAGTCATCCATACCCAAGAAAATTAACATGGAATAGTTTCAAGCCATAGTAGGACACATTGCTTCTACCCATCATCTTATATTCTCTAAAAGATAATATCCCCTTACACACATATCACAATCAAGATTTATACCTAGAAGTTTTCATCCATAAACATAAAATCAAGAGAGTATTGATAGACGGTAGTGTGGACTTAAATATTTATACCTAAAAACTTATAAAACAAATAGGATATTCTGATGAGGTTATTCAAAATACTAAAAGCACTACCATTAGGCCCTATTATGATAATGAGAGAGACTCAGAGGGTACTATCAGACTTCCGATTCAATTGGGACCAACAATAGTGGAGATAACTTGTCAAGTATTGGATATTGAGCTACCATATAGACTTATCTTGGGATGCCCTTGGATTCATGCAATGTAAGCTATCCCTTCAACCTATCACTAATTCTTGAAATTCTCCTATAAAAACAAGGATATCACCATTTATACTGATCCAAAACCCTTTCATTATTGTAAGAACTTAGAAGGAAAATATCTAAGGATCTTCCAAGTTCCTAGCAATTATATCTCCTTCTAATCATTCTCTTAGGTTGAACCATCATCCTTAGCCTCATACTCTCAAGCCTCATATTCTATTTCTACATCATCCTCGTCAAACCCACCTAAATCGAATCTCAAGATCGAATTACTAGAGAATAGTTCAAGGGATTATCATCTAAAACAATCCTTTTGGGTTGCAAAACTTCCACTATCTCCAAGATCATATAGAAAACCACAAGAAATCGGTAAGGGTGATACTACTGCAATTGAATTTAAACCCATGGTCTTCATTAAATGGGGATATTTGAATAAGGAAGTCATAGGTGAATAAGATGTTTCTACTTGATTATACAAGGAAGAAGCAACCACAACCTATCTCTTTTGATCACAAGAAAAAATTATTTTAGCTTATCAAAAATATGGAACTCATAGGAAAAGGTGGCTTAGAATACACGAGAAAGGTATGAGAGAGCCTCGTATCCCAAAAAAGTGTAAGAAAAATCAAGGGCTAGGATATGGTTTGTTGGAGAATGTTATTCCTAACACTATAAATATTTTTTTGCGAGGAGGTTTCATCCTCTGCTATGATTAAGATATCTAATGATGATGATTCCATCAAAGAATCTTTCATGTACATCACTGAACTATTTATGAACGCTTTCATAAATACCATCACGACCCTTTCATCTGACCAACCATCCTAGAAACATGAAATTCAACTTATCTATCCTCAATTGATTGACTGGGACCAACAATGAGAGCCATTTTAGACATTCCAAAACGTCGAAGCTATTGTTGAGTTTATGGAAATAAGAGATGGCATTCCAATCAGAGATCATAAAATGGGATTTTACATATAATTTGGTGAAGGAGCATACTTTGGAGGTGAGATTGGGTCCTTTAGTTGCAAAAGTAAAAAATAAAAAATAAAAAAGGGATCCCTTGGTGAAAAACATAATGTGGCACTATTAGATCGAGAAAAAACAAAAATAAAGGATTTATTTGAGGGGGAAGATATCTTTGAGGCACACAAACATGAAGGATTCAATCTCCCTAGTATCTCTTGATACCATGAGAGATCATCAGTGCTAGTAGGAGACTTTGAGAAAATAAATGTGAGAACAACAGATTCACCTAAGGTCACCTTCTATGCAACTTCTTTTGATCCAGACAAGAAGAATAATTTCACATCTTTCTTAGAGAACTATACAATCAACTTTTCTTGGTCCTATGTAGACATGTTTGGATTAGAACTATCCTTGGTGGTGCGTCACTTGATAGTTTTTATAGGATCAAAACCAATAAAACAAAATCTTTGGAAGATGCATCGTAAATAACACTTTGGGTTAAGGTGGAGCTACAAAAAACTCCTAGATGTTGGTTTCATTAGATCGATTTATTATCTTGACTGGGTATCAAATATTGTACTATTCTCTAAGCCCATTGGACTCATAAGGATTTGTATTGACTTTAGGGGTCTCAACAAGGATTTTCTGAAGGATAGCTTTCCCTCAATGAATATAAAAATTATATTAGATTTAACACCAAGTCACAAAATTATCTCCCTCATGGATAGTTTTTTGGAATACAATAAAATTAAAATAGCTCTAAAAGACCAACACAAGACCACCTTCACTTATCCGCGGGGAACTTATTGTTGGAATGTCATGTTGTTTGGGCTTAAAAATGCAAGATCCACATATCAAAGGGTAATGACTATTTTTTTTCATGACATGTTTCACATCACCATGGAGGGATATGTAGTTTATCTTATAAAAAAATTCCAAACAAGACAAGGTCACTTGGATGTCCTAGAATGTATATTTGATAGGTTAGAAGAGTATAAGGTACACCTCAATCCAAAGAAATGTGTTTTTGGCATCACATCAAGGAATCTACTAAGACACATTGTATCCCAAAGAGGTATAGAAGTGGATCCTAATAGGATTAAGGCCATCCTAGAAATGCATCCACCAAGGACATTGAAACAAATTTGTAGCCTTCAGGGAAAACTTTATTCAATCTAAAGATTCATAGATCATCTAGTTGATAAGTGTCATCCTTTCAAACATCTACTTCACAAAGATGTTACCTTTAAATGGGAAGAGAACTTCCAACAAGCTTTTCAAAAAATTAATGAATATTTGGCATCACCTCCTATTCTAATGCATCCTCTACCAAAAAAAATGGTTGATCCTCTACATATCAACAACTTTGGTAGCTCTAGGAACTTTATTAGCACAACTTGATGGGGTTGGTAAAGAAAGAGTGATATACTGTATTAGTCACACAATGGTGGGATATGAACTAAATTAAACACCTATGGAGTGGGCTTGTTTAGCCGTTGTCTTTGTATCACAAAATGTTAGATATTATATGATTAACTGACAAATCAAGCTCATCTCTAAAGTGGACCCATTAAAATATCTTCTATATAAGGAAGCCCTAACCAGTTGAATGGTGAAATGGGTTATGCTCCTTAGAAAATTTGACATAGAGTATGTTGATAGAAAATAAATCAAGGGACAGGTGATAGCAATTCAATTGGTCGAAGAACCTATTGAAGACCACCATCCTTTGATATCAAAATTTATGGATGAAGGAATCCTTGTGATGACTCAAACAATTTGATCGAAATGTAATTTGATGGATCTCACACTAAACATGGATCAGGAGCTAGTATTCTCTTTGTTACACGTCAAGGAGATAGTATACCCAAATCATACAGGATAGCCGTTCCTTGTATTGAAAACATACTAGAGTATAAAGAATTGATCACTTGATTAAGAATGGAATTTGAATGAAAAATTAAGGAACTACAAGTCTATGGTGACTCGTAGCTAGTAATACGACAAGTGAATGATAAATATCTAACTAAGGATGATAAATTGCTTCCTTAAAAAATAATGGTAGATAGTTTCAAGTAGTATTTTCTAGTCATTATCTTTGAACAAACACTAAGGTCAATAATAGAGATATTGATACTATGGATATTATTGGTTCTCTTTTGGACAACCACAAAATAGTCATAAATGTGAGTTTCTAGTGGAGCAGTTACTTATACCCACATTTGATGTCCCAAAATCTAAACTCGTGTGTGATGTTGTTGGTCCTGAATCACCCTAGTATCAAGATATTTATGCCTATCTTCAACCTAGAATAATCTACCTTAACCTCAATAGCAACCAAAAGAAAACCTTTATCCAATGAAATTCACATTTTGCCATACTTTGTGATACGTTATACTAAAAAAGTCTCGATGGAACATTTCTTAGATACCTTAACCCTTGAGAGGCATTGACCACTTTATAGGAAGTACATGAAGGTGTTTTTGGGTCTCATTCTAGTGGACCTAACCTGGTTGATAAGCTACTAAGGACAAGATACTACTAGCCTATGATGGAGCAAGAAGCTAATTAGTTAGCTAAGAAATATCTTCAGTGCCAACAACATAGTGATCTTATTAATGCACCAACATAGGAGTTACATCCATTCACTACACCATGTTCCTTTTCATAGTGGGAACTTTACCTCATAGGAAATATATCTTCTACCTCATCAAATAGACATAAATTCATCATAACCTCCATAGAGTACTTCATGAATTGGATAGAAGTTATACCTTTGACCTATATCACAAGTAATCAAATAGATAAGTTCATCCTAAACTATTTGATTTGTCGCTATGGAATACTTCAAACCATTGTCAATAAAAATGACACACCTTTTAAGAATCAATACATCCATCATCTTTGCGCTAAATTCCATATCCAACATTGCTTTTCCACCTTGTACATTTTTAATAAAGCCACTCTCAAAATCCTCAAAAAGACAGTTAATGATACTAGTCATGACTAGAACCTCTAACTAAATTTGGATTTGTGGGCTTATCGAACCAATATCTGAACACCCACTGGTGCTACCTCTTTATCCTTAGTATACGAAACTGAAGCTACCTTTCCTATAGAGGTCAAAATTCCTTCCTTAAGGGTATCTTTGTAAAATATTGTCAACTATGAATAATATCAGGTATCTAGACTAAATGAGATTGAATTGTTGGATGAAAGACATTTGAGTACTCTCAACCATCTTCAAGCATATCAAAACCATTTCAAATGTAGTTACAATAAGAAAATAAAAAATAGGAACTTCCAAGTGGGTGACTTAATCTTGAAGGAAAATCAAAAGATCTAGCTTAATCAAGATGGTAACGGTAACTTTGAACCAAATTAGTTATGACCCTTTATGATCACCACAAACTATAGCTCGGGCACATATCGGTTGGCTACCTTTGAAAGATAACCTTTGGTGAAACCTATCAATAGTAGCCACCTCAAGATGTTCTACACCTAGCCTATCAAAATATCTTAGCAAAAAAACAAAAAACAAAAATAAAATTCATAAAATACTAAAGAGAAATAAATCATCCCTTTAGTGAAAACCACTTTGGTGGCACTCCTAGGGCAAGTACCATGGTGAAAACCTAGCAAATAGGCACCACATTTGAATAAGCTCTGCCTCATCATCTATCAAAACTTCTATTTATCTATTCCATTCATCCACCCCATAATAAATGTGTGTCCAACCATGGCTTGATAACTTTTTAAGTGTCTAACCTCACCATATTATCACTATCCTCCATCTGTATCATCCCATATATCCATAATAAATGTAATCCTATACCCAATTAGGGGCATCCTCCTAAACCTGGTAGATGGATTGGATCCTTGTTCATCTCTCAAGTTTGGTATAATCCTCAAAATCGAAAAAAATAATCCAAAAAATCTAGCAAAGTCCAAAAAATAATTCAAAACCAATCAAAATCCAAAAAAAGTTTAAAACTCCATAAAAAGGTGAAAAAACATCAAAATCTCCCAAAAACATTATCTAGGTCCAATAATCAAACTATGATGCCTCTATGTAGTTATGTGGGCAAGGCCATCATCGATGAACCCTCAAGGAATTAGGTTAGTCCCCTAGGTCTTGTTCTCTTTGTCTATATATACAAAAAATATCCAAAACAACCTCAAAAATCTCAAAAACACCAAAAAAACCTCACATAACCTTCAAAAGTAGAAAAACATTCAAAAATATCAAAAATACCATATACATCATTGCTTGTCCATAATAAACTATCCATCCATAATAAATTTATCATCACAATCACCCTTTCATAAAGCAATCAAAACAAACATAACAAACATCAAAATCCAGAACATTCAAGAAAAAATCATGAAAATGTAATCACTATCGGATAAAACACTTAAATATCAATTTTCCTATCTGCTGTGTGGTCTCACAACATGCCCCAAGAATAAAAAGCTTGGGGACCAAGTTGAAAATTAATGCTTAATGTAGATGGTAGTTGGCTGATGGTCACTAGGAAATATGTGAAAAAGTTGAAAATCTTGAAAGTAATACATGGTCAAGTATATCGGGTGTCGAGAGTCTGGGTGATTTGAGTTTAGGTGAATGATCAAGATGAGTTCATAAATAGACTCAAAATCTTGGGGATTTGAAAAGACTGTTAAAATTCAGAAGCCAAGTCAATATTTTTCTTGGGAAAGTGAATCATATCAGCTAATTGGGTTCCAAAGGTAGTCAGGCATATCAAGAGTTGAGTACTCAGGTACTCGGGAAAATGGTGCACTAATATAGGAATGTTCAAACTTGTTATTTGGTTTTGCTCGAATTTCCAAAATATTTGGTGACTCACCTAAATACGACAATTACATGAGAATACATTAAAGCATGTTACTTGAAAACTATTTAAAAAGGGATTAATGATAATGATGGTTTTATGTTAATAAAGGTTTTATTAATATTTTTAAATGGATTCATATATAGAATTTTTTTTGCAAGAGAAATAGGTTATTAGACAATGTTTGGGTATAGATGGTCAGGAAAATTTGGATTGCGGGAAAATCCAACAATGTTACTAGGCTCGGTGGCACACTCTAAAATCTCATGTGAGAAAAAATCGTATGGAGAAGAAACATCAATAATCAAGAAACTAGAGATCCAAGTATTACACATGTGATGAAGGAGGTTCCTAGTTCCAAGGTGATATACTTGCAGGTTTCTTTCCCTGAAACTATAGCCCAAATACAGTTAGACCGTGCTAGTGGATTAAAATTTATAGTTCCACCTGATCACTCTAAATATCCAAAAAGTTTCTACATTTTATTTGAAGATCAAGTTGATGGTTTTCTCAATCTGGTTTGATATTCTGATTATATTTTAAAGACATGAGTCTAAAAGTTCTAAGTGCTAAAGAAGGTCAAATTCTGTTGACTTATGCAAAAGTTTCTCTTGCCAATTGTCACGTGCCATGTGCTCTTCTACAATTCGTCCCTTGGATTCTCTCTCATGTATTGATTGAATTTCCTGAGCATCTTGTTCTTATAAAAGGCCGAGAGATTTTTTATTTTCATTAAGTTCAAAATTTATGTATTCCAAAGAACTAAATTTTTTCCAAGTTTTATTCTTTTTCCTATTTTATGTTCCATTCTAGATTAAAAACTTGTACGTTTCATTTGAGATTAACTAATATTAAGGCCAATTCAAAGATATTTCTTGATATGAAATCATACATAGTTAATTGTTTGTTCCTATCAGAAAAGAATGTGTTCTACGCTAGATTTGTGTGCATACTGACATTATCCAGTGGCAAAGAATACACACTTCTTTAAAGCCTTGCATCATTCTATGCATAGCTATGAAGCAATCTGGTGAAATATAGAGTGGCTTGCTTTGATTTAGTTTATTTCTTGAGGCATGTGTGGATAATACCTGGGAGAAATCTTTAAATTTTAGTATTTTTATTCTTTATTTTAGATTAGATGCTTTATATTTCTATAAAATGTTCCAAATGATAAATGCATGGAGTTTTATCATAAATCTTTCGATTCCATGAAGTTCTAAAGTGCTTAATGCTAAATGCTCTTGAATGTGTGCAAGTAATTTGAATTTCATGAAATATTATTGCAAATCTTTGATCTCATGAAGTTGTTAAGTGACATGTGAATGATCAGATTGAGATTATGTTTCAATCTTTTGAATACCAACTAATTTGTAACAATCATAAGCTCCTTGTGTTTAACAACAATTTACACAATGAACCTTGAGTGAACCTAGTCAATCAAGACTTGACATTCTTGAGCCTTGAGATCAAGTTGATATAACATTAGATTTGGGTTTTCCTAGTTGATCTTTTAAGAGAGGTAGTTTCTCGTTGTACTCTATGAGGATTTATCTACCTATTGGTGTGCGTGTGCAACATCCATGTCAATAGAAATGAAATTAGAAGGACGGAATTTTTGTCCTTAAGTTGGTATTGGTGTCCCAATCACATAGTTGAATTTTACTTGTGAGTTAAGAGTCTAAGTGAGCTTAGAATGGATATTAAAAAAGAGATAGAGAAGCTCGAATAAATTCTTAATCAAAGGCTTTCACCCTTGAGTTTTTTAATTTTTGGTTAGGTTACAGAATGCAAAATTCACAAAAAAATGGATCATAGTGAAATTGATTGTAAGGTTTCTTTACTAGGGTAAGTTTGGCTTTTCATAAGGTGATTCCACTAACAAAGGCATCCTTAAGTGCAAAAAGGAAGGATACATTACTAGATTTGTGTTTGAATTGTAGGAGAATGCATAAACCTAGTGGAGATAGAGTTTTCAATAGTTCAACTATTGGATTAAATGAACTAGCTAATCATGATTGTCATGAGGAAATCCCATAATTTTTGTAGGAAAAGAAGCAAGCTCGTGAGCATTTTGGAATATCACGCTTCATGTGTGAATTTGAAAAAGTAAGTTACCATTCTTCACACATGTGGATGATGGTAAGACAAAATGGGTGGAATAGGCAAGAGATGCATGCTTTTCGCCCCTAATTATGAATCCATGACTTAAAAGGGAGGAAACCTTTGATTTTATAAAAATGATAGAGTATTAGACTTTTACTTTCTCTCTTTCTAATAATTGTGTAAATCATGTTGAATTCTTGTCTAATGAGGTAAGTAATGGTGTTAAGATTGAAGATGAGACAGGTTGTCAATGAAATCATGAAGGAATTGGAGATTGTGTAGAAAATGCGACCGTTCATGAAACAAAGAAAAAGGAAATGGAATTCCATAAGAAAAATTTGGATGAAGGTGCATGTTCAAGACAATAGAAAAGGTGTGTGCAATCAACCGCCAGTCAGGTCATTTCCATACATTTAGAAATATTGTGGGTAAGTACGCCTTTGAATTTTCATTCACTAAATCCATAAAATTTTGAGTAATTCATAATTACAATATGCTATTCGAAAGTTACCTAAGTGAATTTAAGGATAATCCTACTAAAATTCAAACTAAAAGTATTATGAAGTTAGTGATAGATTAGGGTAATTCATTTTAGTTAGGTTAGTTTGCTTTAGTATTTTTTTTTTTGTTTTCTAGTTTAGGTCCCAGAATTAATAAATTTATCTTAATCTAAAACACATGATAATTGAATCGTGAAAAAATTCCATTGAAAACTAAAAATATAAAACCATTTGAAGTAAATGCATGCATGAACAGAGAAAATCAAAATTTTCATTATATTTTATAATAATAACCTCATATGTACATAGAAATACAAAATTCTTGTTGTAAGTCGGTATGAAAAAGAAAAAATAAAAAAAGGGGTTGGATATTCAAAACACGGTGTCAAAATAGTTGGCATAGTGGTTAATCAATTTGTTGTGCTTCATCCCGAAGAAACATATACCCCAAGTAGGCATTATCTCTATGGTTGTCAAGGTCGGGAGTGTGTAGTGTAGTGAGGAAGGGGAAGAGAGGAAATATTTCCCTTTAGTGTAAAACCATGGAATATCCTTAGCCATTGTAATTCGTACGACAGGTTGAACAACAACCAAGATGATGTCCAAATTTCCCAAGTAGTCTGATCACACAATCATTAGAGTAGTAGAACGAACTTCAACTATAGAAAGTCTAAGGTCTAGGAGAGAAGGCACGAACCATGAAGACAGGTCTAAATTCACCCTGTAATAGGACTTGATGTTCATTAAAGTTTTCCCAAGGACCATACACAAAAAAAAATTGGTGGAGGGTGTCCTAAGGAAAAATACTTTTTTGAGCCGTTGGCTCGTAACTTGACCTAGAAAACCAATTTGGCGACGAAAATTGGTAAGGAAAATGGGGGTATCCATATCCTAAGGACAAGACAAAATGTAAAGAGAAATTGAAAATTGAAGATAGAGGTACATAATTTGAAGGAGAGTATTGTATTTATAGAAAGCCGTGAAAAATTTGCTTTGTATAGTTATCTGGAGATAAATTTCGGGAGTTTAACTTGAGGTGGCAAAAGTACACTTTTCTTCAAAATTGAAAGTTAAATCAAATAAACTTGTACAAAATTGGTACTCAGTACTTCAAGGATGGCTAGTATGAAGATCATGAATCAGTAGAATTCAAGATTATATAATTAAATGGTGGTCATTTCAGCTCATCTGATCAAGCCATAATATTAATTATGAATTTTCTAGGTTCACGGTTTGGAAGAAGAGTTGGAGTAGTGAATTGGAACATGCTAAAATGTTGAGAAAATTGAGAAAATTAATACATGTGTATTCAGTTGTGTGAATTAAATCAAGAACATGATGATCGGATTAAGGTATCATTATGACAAGATTGGTGCATTAATGTAAGTGCAAAGCTGCCAAATTTGAAGTTGTTAGCCAAGTTTAATCTAGCGGGTTGTCATGGATAAAGTAAAATGGACGGGTGGAAACTAATGTTTCTAAATTCAAAAGTAATCAAGTGATTCAATAAATTGAAGCTAAAATTTTAACTTATTTTTATTTTTTAGCATATAGTGAATTGTAATTAGTTGGAGTCTAGCATAATGATGGTAAAATTCTGAAGGAAAGTTTCACATACAGGAAATTCACTGAATTGGTGAAAATGATGAAGGATATTTACACTAAGGGAAAAATCAAAAGGTAACCTTCACTACCGCTATAATTCCCAACCTAATAGTATGCTTCATTTCCTACAAGTTGAAGCAAAAGAGCTTACAATGAAATATCAAATGAAAAATGAAAAATAAAGATCAAAGAAATATCAAAAGCAGAAATTCATCTCTTTAGTCTATCCAAATATCTCTACCAGAGCTATAGACACCTGACTAGTAGTAGATCTATGTTTGGGGGGGAATTACAAAGATAACCTTGTCAAGACTATGGAAGCTTGATAGGAAACAAGGCAATATCCAAGTTGGCTGAGAAGGAATGCTAAATTAGGTAGCTCAATGTAAATGAATTAATCATTTTCATCAAGTTCCCCAATATGGTAATAAATAAATACACACACTGATACTTTCAAGTGGAACTTTATGATCTTTATGCTGGAATTCAAGTGAAGGAAATGGGCTATTGTAAAAAATATGCATAAGTTGTAATTTATTGCAAAGAATTGATTCCCAAGTTTATTTTAAATTTGGTTTTTTTGGTTGCAAGTTGTTGTGTGGTCTCACAACATGCCCCAAGAATACAAATCTTGGGGACCCAAGTTGAAAATTAATGCTTAAGGTAGATACTAGTTGGTTGACGATCTCTAGGAAATATGTGAAAAAGTTGAAAATATTGAAAGTAATACATGGTCAAGTATATTGGGCGTCAAGAGTTTTGGTGAATGATTAGAATGAGTTTGTAAAGGGATTTTAATGAGTTGTTGCAAGTGGGAGTCAAAATATCAGGGATTTGAAAAGATCGGTAAAATTTGAAAGCCAGGTCAAGATTTGTTTCGGGAAAGTGAAACATATCGACAAGTCAAGTTTCAAAAGTAGTTGGGGATATCGAGAGTTGAGTACCTAGGTACTTAGGTAAATGGTGCACTAATGCAAGAATGTTCAAAACTTGTTATTTGGTTTTTCCCAAATGTCCAAAACATCTGGTGACTTGCCTAAACTCGACAATTACTCAAGAATACATTAAAGAATGTTACTTGAAAACTATTTTAAAAGGAGAAAAAGGTATTTGGACAACGTTTGGGTATGGATGGTCACGCAAATTTGGATTGCAAGTAGATCCAATAATGTTACCAAGTTGGGTGGTGCACTTTGAAAGCTCATGTGAGAATAAAATGTATGGAGAAGAAATGCAAATAACTTGGAAACCTGAGATTTGAGTATTACACATGCGACAAAGGAGGTGCCTAGTTCTTGGGTGATATACTTGTGGGAATTTTCCCTGAAAACCATAGCCTGAATGCATGAACACCGAGCTAGTGGATTAAAATTTCTAGTTCCACCCGATCACTCTGAATATCTAGCAAGTTCTTACATTCTTTTTGAAGATCAATTTGATGTTTTGCTCAATCTGGTTTGATATCCTAATTATATTTTAAAGACATGATTCCAAAAGTTCTAGGTGCTGAAGAAGGTCAAAGTTTGTTGACTTATTCATTATTTTCTCTTACCAACTGTCACATGCCACATTCTCTTCTACAATTTGTCCCCTAGATTCTCTCTCATATATTGATTGAATTTCCTAAGCATCTTGTTCTTATAAAAGGCTGGGAGATGTTTTATTTTTATTAAGTTCAAAATTTGTGGATTCCAGAGAACTAAAACTTTTTAAGTTTTATTCTTCTTCCCATTTTCTATTTTATTCCAGATTAAAAACGTATGTTTCATTTGAGATTAACTAATATCAAGGCCAATTCAAAGCTATTTCTATATACGAAATCATACGTAGTTGATTGTTTGTTCCTATCAAAAAAGACTATGTGTTGCACCAAATTTAGGTCCATATTAACACTATCTAGTGGCAAATAATACACACCCCTTTAAACCCTTGCATCATTTTGTGCCTAGCTGTGAAGCAATCTGGTGAAGTATAGAGTGGTTTTATTTGTTTTAGTTTATTTCTCGAGGCATGCATGTATAATACTTGGGACAAATCTTTACATTTCAATATTGTTATGCTTTATATTTCCAGAAAATGTTCCAAAATTGATAAATGCAAGGAGTTTTATCATAAATTTTTAATTCCATGAAGTTGTGGAGTGCTTAATGCCAAATCTGCTAGAATGTATGCAAGTAATTTTGAATTTCATGAAGTTGTTGAGTGACATGTGAATGATCAAACCAAGATTATGTTTCAATTTTTCAAATGCTAGCCAATTTGTGAAAATCGTAGGCCCCTTGTGTTTAACAACAATTTACACAACAAACCCTGAGTCAACCTAGTGTGTCAAGAACTAACATTCTCGAGACTTGGGAGTGAGCTGAGATCTCCTTAGATTTAGGCATTTTTAGTGGATCTTTCAACAGAGGTAGGTTCACATGATACACTATGAGGATTTATCTACCTATTGTGTGCAACATCCACATCAACACTATTAATCATCATATCCATCACCATTAACATCCTAGTATGTTTTTTACAAATATATCATTCCTACAATGGGCATCCTCAATGGAAAACATCTCCAAACTACAAACATCTTTGGCAAGTGATATGACAACTTATTTCATCTATTTTGGTCTTTTCTTTTGATTTATCTTATTATCATATTCCAATGACCTCTTGAGGATGTCTATAAATATTTAGAGAGAAGGAATGGGGCATGGTCAATGATTTTGTATGACAAAATTTTTTGTTGGATATTCTTGTAATATGACCATCGTGAATACTTTCCTTGTGTGTGTGGAAGTTGTTTCAGACAACATAAAGTGACATTACATGTTTAGTACTTCATACCTCTCTATGCATTGGTCCAACATGCTCTGAACTTCTAAACCATACACTCATGATAAGGTTTTTCTATGTTTGGTATGAAAAGAAATACTCCTCTTGTTTGTAGAGTCAAATTCCATGCACTAGATACAAATATGCCTTGGTTCTTTATACCTTGGTGCATCGTGTCTATTTTCTACATTAATAAGTATTTCTATGATGAAATTGCTTAGCGTTCCCTAAAATAAGAAGTGTACTCGTCACATTTTTTGTACATCATCAATTTCACTATCATTCATATCTACATTCATAACAAATGGATTTTCAACAATTGGATCAACATCATCTATTATTCTATCATCTAAGCTCTCTCTAACTATTCTTTTGACTAACATTTTTATCTCATGCATTCGACATCCATCACATCATTAATATCATGTTCATTGTGCATCCACAAAAGCATTAGCTATGTATCCATAATATCACATATCATATCCTATATCATAAAATCTACATCATATCATATATCATCCATAAATCATGCATTATCATCATAATAGAAAAAAATACAAAAATAATCATTAGCATCATTATTATCTCATAAATTTTGTATCATCATATCACATCTCATGATCATCAATGCATCCATAATCAAATTATAATCATGCATCATCATATCATATCATAAACATCATGCATAACATCAATATAAATCATACACATTAGTAGCCACATCATAATCATGTCATCTCATATATATGATCAAAATACAAAAGGAATGATACATCACCATCAGTCAAATGTGCGATACATCAAAAATAAATACTTATATCCATAAATCATGCATTATCATCATAATAGAAAAATAAAAATAACATTAGCATCATTATTATCTCATAAATTTTGTATATCATATCACATCTCATGATCATCAATGCATCCATAATCAAATTATAATCATGCATCATCATATCATATCATAAACATCATGCATATCAATATAAATCATACACATTAGTAGCCACATCATAATCATGTCATCTCATATATATGATCAAAATACAAAAGGAATGATACATCACCATCACAAATGTGCGATACATCAAAATAAATATATCCATAAATCATGCATTATCATCATAATGAAAAAATACAAAATAATCATTAGCATCATTATCTCATAAATTTTGTATCATCATATCACATCTCATGATCATCAAATAATCAAATTATAATCATGCATCATCATATCATAAACATCATGCATAACATCAATATAAATCATCATTAGTAGCATCATAATCATGTCATCTCATATATATGATCAAAATACAAAGGAATGATACATCACCATCACCAAATGCGATACATCAAAATAAATACTTATATCCATAAATCATGCATTATCATCATAATAGAAAAATACAAAAATAATCATTAGCATCATTATTATCTCATAAATTTGTATCATCACATCTCATGATCATCAATGCATCCATAATCAAATTATAATCATGCATCATCATATCATATCATAAACATCATGCATAACATCAATATAAATCATACACATTAGTAGCCACATCATAATCATGTCATCTCATATATATGATCAAAATACAAAAGGAATGATACATCACCATCAGTCAAATGTGCGATACATCAAAAATAAATACTTGTGTACATGAGGCTCAAAAGGTTGATGAATTTATATACATCAGAAACACATCTACATGAAAATTCACATCGCAATCAATGATCTGTATATCAAAATTTTTACAATGCCTATCCACTCTTATGCTCCTCTCCATTAGGAGGAGCTTGATACAGTGAAGTCCCCATGATAGGCTAATCTTGTTGCTGATCTTTGTGTCCTACAAAACTTTGTTTCTACTAGATATGAGTGAGAGACCTATGTGCTTGTAGAATGTTCCTATGCATCTACTATGAAGGCCGACTAACTGAGCCTCCCTCTAATCTACTAGAACCTGTTGTAGTGGCACTCTAAGCTATGAACTTCGGATTCCTCTACTCTCATAGGACAACCACCTCATATAAATTTTGGTAATATGTAGCGTCTTACATGAGGTGCTCTCTTTCTTTGATATGTCTACCCATGGTCACCATGGAGCTCTATGCAATATCTAGTTGGATGTGTTGACCATGCTTAGTGCCTCTCTCACCAATAGTGGCATCTCTCTCTATTGTAACTATTACAACATGTTACTCAATAGCCTTGCAATGGGTGATCTCCACATATTTCTCTAATTCCCTCAAATCCTTATCAACTACTACCTAGTACCTCTTGGTAGTCATCTATATGAGCTACACGGTGACTTGGTCATGATTCATATTATACCCATCATGATCTTTGTGCACTTGATATCTATAATAGTACAAGAGCTAAATAAACATATACATCTTACCTATGATCATCTTCCCTACCCCCTCATCTTGAGGAGAGTGTTGCACCAACACCTACTGATCATGCTGAGGATTCTACTAGGGATGATCCTACTATGGTGGCTGCTAATGTGGAGGTGGATGTTGTGCATCATGAATTACAACTTGTATGACCTTCATCTTTTCATGTTGCCTCTCTAGTGAGACCTACTAGCATCTCCCTCTAGTTGTCGTCTCTGAATGTCCACTACCTTGGACCTCTTAGTGGATGAGTGAATCTCAATGGCTGCCTCTAGGACCACAAAGCTACATATAGGAGTAGTCTCTAGATTGTTTGAACCACCTATTGATGGTGTTTTCTGTACAACAACAACTCAAACATAATACAATATCCTATCTCTCTTGAAAGGTAAATCTCTATGGAAAAGAGATAACCCCAACGTCTCTAATGTCAAGTATTGACATTGCAAATAAAACAACTCAGAGATAATGTGAAAATACTGGTGATCACAAAGGGACCTTACTACAAGCAAACATTGGACTTTGAATTCATCATATCTAGCAATAAGTTGATACTTCAAATCCTAAATTAAACCCAGATAATAAAGAAGTAACAAAAGATAAAAGGTTTCGGAGATAATTCTAAGACTAATTCTAACCCTAAGATCGATAATGCAAAAGATAAGATGCTCAAAATGGACCGATCTCTCATAAACTACTTTTTGTTTGACCTAGATACATCTGCAATCTCATAGAAATAGTGCAATCTTCTAAGATATTTAAAGATTTTCAAATCATAAACATTCATTAAAAACAATCTTATTGTAACTGAAATGAAAAAATACTCATAGTTGAACTAAGCACAATTTTAAGTCTAGGCTAACTTTGCAAAGCAGCTAACAATAAGCTAACTGCAAAAAGTATGGACTAGAGATTGCTACAAACATTTCAAACATGAAACCCTAAGCATCATCAAACTATCTAACAATGAACTTAAGCAATTTTAAAGATAGAATAACAAGAACCATGCTAGATAAAACTTAACACAAGCAAGATACCAAATAATAATATCCCTCCTTATATTAAATCATCCAAAAATGGCAACAATTCCAATCTCCTGTTACAATACTTGCTTGAAGATAAACCTAATTCGCTCAAATATGAAATCCCTATTCTATGTGCAGCTCTATTCATCTGTATTCTATTCTATATCCTCTATATATTTTACAAATGAGGCAACATGCCCACTTTATAGAGAACCCCCAAGATAGGTCGGCCCAAATAAGAGTTTTACAATAATAAGTACAATATAATAGGTCGGCCTCAAAAGATATTCAAATACAACATGAAATGTGCAATTTGCACCAATTTCATCCAAGTCAATTTGGGGTCTCAAAAAGTCAGCCCAATGCATGTGGATAATGGGAAGCACAAACTTTGATGTAGCCCTATATAACTACTTCGCATCCTTATCTTTAGCACGCTCAGCTTCACCATGCACTGCTAGCAACACTCTGTCCAATTTGGCAATGGGTGGCATAGGAAAAACCCTAACTGTTCTTTCAAGAGACTTGATGTCATCTCTTGCCTGCCTCACTGTACCATCCCAATCAACCCTATTTGTTAAATACTTGTCAATAACTGCAATATAGGTTGTAGCATCATCTAGATAATGTTCATTGATTGAACCTTCACTGATTGGAGAGTAGACATATCTCCACCATCTCCTAAGTTGTTCCAAATTGAGATACTTTGGAACGAACTTCTTCCTCCCTGTCATGATTTCAAAGAATGAGATGCACTTATCATGAATTCCAGTCAAGGTGCCCTCAATCTACTTCCCTTGTTTATGAATATTTTTTTAAAGCCATTTGCCTCATCTACAAGATCTCAAACCATTCCCAAGGCTCTAAAACCCTTGGGAAGGGAAGAATCCCACTCTTCACTAATTTATCTTCTTTGTATTCCATGATTGTTCTTGTTTTCTGCAACAAGAGATCAATGTCCTATTTGTATTGGGCTAGCACAGTCTTCAGCTAATCCACTGACCTCATGGCATCCCTTGTAGTCGACAAGATATCCTAAATGGAACCATATCCTTTGGTTTGAACTCCTTGCAACCAACCAACTGTGGCATGTGTAGTGCCTTTCATTATTTCAAGCTTGGAGATTGTTTCTTGAGGAAGGAAACCTGCAACAAAGGAGGAAGAGCCAGTGGACTGCAAGGGTTTCATCAACTCCTACAAGTACCTCTTCAATTTCTCATTCTCCCTTTACAACTCGTGCCTAGTTTGTACCTCCTTCTTCAATCTACCTACAATTATAGCACTAGAGCCTTCACACTCTTCAATGTCTTTCTCCATAGAAGTGTGCCCTTAATCAATGGTTTGTACATGATAGTAATTTGTAGTCACATCATCTCTATCTTTGTCTGGATCAGGAGTAGCAATATGAGCCACCCTATTGCCTGATCCATCTCTTTCAATCCTAGACACAACCTTAGCTTTCTTCTTGGTCTTTCCTTTCCCAATGTTAGCCATTAGGTCATCCCAATTGGGAGGAGTGTCCTCCATTATTACCGATTTTCTCTTCAACTCTCTATTCAACCAACCTAGAATAGTGGATTCAGTTTGCACCTTATCTCATTTATCTTGTTCCTGTTGGATACTGGGTGCATCCTTATCAATACTTGGCATACTAGGGATTTCCTTAGTTGGGTCCTCTTTCTGTAGAGATTGTTCCTCCACAATAACCTGTGTTGGTGAAGGGATCCTATTTGGTATCTCCTGCTGAGGGGATTTTCCCAATTGCTCTTTTGTAGGTGAATCCGCATAGGGTACCAAGGGATACTGGATTACCTTAGCAATTTTTTCCTATGCATTGTAGAGGTATCCCTCTGAGAATTCTTGTTTACCCAAATCCTTAGGGTTTTCATCTTTCCTTGGCTCTTCTTCTGGTACACTACCAGTATCCTGAGGAAGGGGAATGTTCCCTTGTTCAATGATAGGAGCAGTCACAGGAACATCCCCCTTTATTGTAGCATCCTTTGGGGAAGGATTCCTTGACCTCCTCATGTATACCTGTGTTCTTTCCCCTGAACTTTCTACCTCTACCACAGGTGGCTCAACCTCCTTATCAGTCTTGGTAGCCTCCTCCTATTTCTGTGACAGCCTCACAAGTCTTCTTCTCTTGGTCAAGGGAGCAGTAACATCGACTTCTTCCTTCTCCTCTTTATATTTCACAATCCCTCTTCTCGAAACATGCCTTCTCTTCTTGGAAATAGGCTTTCTTTGTTTACCCACATCTGCTACCTCTTCAGTTTGAACATCCCTAACTTTAATCTTGAAGGGAGAGTCCACCTTGGCCTTATCCTTGGGATTGTGCTCATGTGATTCCTCAGAAGCAGAATGAGACTCCAAGTCTCCCACCAAATCATAGGTTCACTCGACACGTTCACTTTCTAATTCTAGCATTTTGTGCTTCAACCACATTTTAGTATACTTAATCATAGGAGTCATAGGTGCACTAGACATGTTCACTTTCTAATTCTAGCATTTTGTGCTTCAGCCACATTTTAGTATACTTAATCACATGAGTCATAATTTGCTCCAACTCTATCTTTTCTTCCTCCAACCAATTAATCTCTCCAACTGGTTTGTCCTTCACAGCCTCAAAGATATGACCTTGAATCAAATTTCCATCTTCTTCTACTTGGTCAGGAATGTCCTTTATGTTATATAACCTTACTAAGTCTACTGGTAGCCTGGAGAATTTCTTCTTCCTTACATCAAATTCATCACCAAGGTTATTCAAATAATCTTCAATGTTGTCTTTGTGGCTATACTCCCTGTTGGCCTTCTTTTGTGCCTCACCAATAATATCAAACCTTTCCCTTTTATAATGGAAAGAGAGACCAAAAGTACTCATCTCTTCCTTAGAAGCATGAGCTGATTGGATGGAAGGGAAAACCTCATTTGTGCCTATCTTCAAGGGGAAGTCATTCCCAAACCCTATTTTATGTTTGTCTCCTTTCACAATTATATCGAAGTCACAAATCTCCCTAGTGACTTCCAATAGTATGATATGGTCCGTTGGATACCTTGGGAGTCTATAGGGAGCCCTTTGACAGCCGTCAATCCTAATGTAGGAGAAAGTAGGGAATTGAATGAACCATGCCCCATACCTCCTGATAGTTTCTTTGGCCCTGTCTGAAATCCTCACATGCTCTGTACCCTACAACAACATGGTAATATACATAGTAAATGCATCATTTTCCCTTATGTAACTTCCTCCTCCCAGGTGCAACTGCGGATACACTTCATAGATTGCATCCTACCCATATATAGCTCTAGTGCTCAACCCCTTGTATGGGTGAAATTTTTCCATGCATATACCAAGTAAGAAGTCATGGTGAAGGCCTTCATTTGCAAGATATTGCACATCTTCTCATGGATCACTACACTTATAGAACCTACCCAGTGGTAGTCTATATCTTGCTCCATCTGAGCAATAACATTGAACATCCAGATTTTGAATACCCCTGCACTCTTCAGCCCTACCAACCTACTAAGGAGAGTGATGGAATTATAGTATTCCCTCTTGAATTTAAGTCTGAATAGTTGCTTAGGCAGCTTGGAAAAGTGAGACTTAAGATTCTCCAACCACAAATTGATCACCTGTTGGGACTTAACCACATTCTCTTCATAATATTTCTTAGCTACATCTATATCAAAAGCCACCACATTTGACCTATCAGGTATATCAAAATTTCTAGGAATAGACATAGGGTCAAAGTTTGCAACAATCCTTCCTTGGGGACCAATTATCCTTCGTGTTCCCCTATCATAGTTCCTGGCACATTCTAGCACCAACTCATGGCATTGTACTGTGGAAGGGAAACTAGCCACATGTGCTAACCCGGATTCCAAAATCCTTCTAGCCAGCAAATGAAGGTTTTGTGCTGCCATTTCAGCCTTCAACTCCTTGTATTCCCACATACCCACATTGGTATCAGTAATTCCTGACCAAAAAAAAGTTAATCTGCTCTCATGAATCTTACTCTTTATGTCCATCTTTACCTTTTCTACCTCAAAGATAACAAAATCTTCTACACTTGGATCAATGGCCTTTCGCTTGCCCTGCCCAACAACATCTTAACCTGATCCCGCCTACAAACAAGTAAAGACAACTAAAATGAGATCCAAGATAAACAACAAGTGTTAAAATCCATATTAAATCAACTATCTCAAAGTTCAGGATTTAGCCCCCCTCGTGAAATGCAGACTGGAGAGGAATTCTAGAGAAATTCGAACCAAAAGTAATCCAACAAAATAGGCATACAAACCCCACATAATCATTTTAAGCAATCAATATAACCAAGGAATAACTTGAAACTACTTAGCATAAGTTAATTTAATCATTTGAAAACATAATCATCAAGCAAACCCTTATACAATTATTAGATTCCCCATTCCCACAAAACTTCAGAAAAATTCGCCAGAGATAGAAATCCCTAAAAACAACAATAGTTTCAACAATCCAGGAAAATGAAGGAAGCACAGAACATCCGGGAAAATCTCAGCGACGTGGATTTCAATGGAATCAAGACGAATTTATCATGAAAGCTTGAAATCAGTAGGACAACCAAGCAACGAACACCAAGAAAATCCAGAGGAAGCGAAATTCCGAAAGGCTAGAAAAAGTTTGGACTAAAGCAAATTGTACATAATAGAGAAGAAATAGGAAGATTCGGGGAAATCCAGCAGAAGCAGAATCCACAAAACAACGAAAACCCAAACGCCTATGTTTCTCTCGCTCCACCTAAATAGATCAAATGGACATGGACTAAGAGCCTACAGCTTGATAATGGATTTACCTAAACCCCCAATGGATCAACCATGAACTTAAGACTCACCTCTCAGTAAATTGAGAGGGTTTGGCTATGCCCTTGGTCAAGAACCCTAAAACCTCCGCCATGAAATCACATAAAAGCTCAGGCACAACTTGCTTGCAAATAAGGTTAGGAAATTCATGGAAATACGAGCAAGCCCCAAAAACAGCAACAAAAGACCAACCCAAAGAAAATACCTAAGATAAGCACACGAATGGACCGACAAGATATGGAACCCTGAAATGCCCAGGAAACACGCACATTCAAGCAAGAACGTGGCAAAGAATGACATGAAAGTGTGTAGAACAAAGCAATCCAAACCAAGAGAGAGGAGAGAACATCCACATACCATGAGAATAGAAGGAAACAAGACCCAAGAAGCTGGAAATAAACTTCAAGCATGAGAAAGACATGAATAATGCCCAAGAAATCTGAATGCAACACTCGAAATCACTTCCAAATGCACAATCTAGCAACACACCTCAAACTCCAAAACTCCAAACTCAAATGGAAAGTAAACAATCAAACTCAAATGGAAAATAAATAACCAAACTCAAATGGAAAATCCCCAACCAAAACTTAATATAAAATTACTCCAAAAGTCGTGCAATCGTCATTAATGCGATCGATAAGACGACCAAGACCAAAATTCGGGAATCTGACAGAGCAATGAACCTCGGAGAAATCCAGACTCGAAAGATTTCCCTAGACCTAAGAAAAAGCATCCACAATCGAGCACCAAAGGGAAACTAGGAAAGTCCGTCCAAGGCGGATTTTCCCGAACACAGAGAAAAACCCAAAATGCGCACAGACCTTAAGGTTGTCAATAAAAATCACAAATGGGCCATTCCAACCAGTAGGATGATCATCAAAGCACATGCCCAAGCAAGCAAAATTTCAAAATAGAAAGGCCAAGACACCCAAAAAAGTGAAAACGAGGGTCCCTACTTTTAGTGGGGTGTGTGTGCAAAACCTGCACAACAAATGGCGACTCCACTAGGGAAATGCTTCAGAGCATTTCAAGAACAAAATAGAATCAAGAACCCAAAATCTTTGGTTTCAATCCTTGTATCAAGACACCTATGAGGAAATTCTCAGAAACCACAAGCAAGAAGACTTTTTCCTATACTAGGGTCCAAGTGTGTGTATTTTGTATTTGTTTCCTATTCCTTAGGTGCAAAGGGAACCAGAGCAAATCTGACCAGGCTACATTAAAGTTCTAACTTCAAAGAAAACCTGGATAGAGCCTTGCTACCAGTCAAGCATCCATAGCCCCGATGAGGTTATCACTGTGACCCTCCCAAGCATAGCTCTACTGCCAGCCAGGCATCTATAGCCCCGGTAGAGATACTAGGATACCCCTGATAAGGTGAAAGTTATGTTGATTTTCAATATTTTCCTTTTTCTCTTGTTCTCTTTTTCTCTTTTATAGAACCTTTCTTTCACCTTTGTAACTAATGAAACTCACACTCAGGGATGAGGAACATAGTGGCACTGAAGCAAAATATAAGATTTTTCACCAGGCCAAAATACACAGGAACCTTATGGAATTCCAGAATCTTTAATTTTAATGTGAAGGTGTAAGACCCAAATATTCTCCAAAGTCTATCCAAAACAAGTGACTCTAGTTCTAAGCACAAGGGATATTAGATGAAGGAATTCCACCACTTGACTCCGAAAAATTGATAAAAATTTGTAAAAGAAATTTCCAGAACAACCCCAAGCAAATAGCCCATTATACAGATGCAACAACCCCCAAAAAAACAAGAAACCAAAAGCAAAAAATAAAACAAAAAGAAAAACCAACCAAAGCAAACCAACACTAACCAAAGCAAACTAGCAAAGCAAAGCAAAAAGCAAACCTACTCTAGCTATGTACAAGGATGAGCTATAAATAGCTCAAGATTGGAAGTAATGCTTTAGATACTGCCCATTAATAGGCAGTGGGATATCCTCACCAGTGAAGGTTTTTAAGCGAAAAGCATTATCTCCCAGGATTTCTGAAATCTGGTAAGGACCAAGCTAGAGTTTATCAAATTTACCATGCTCTCCCTTACGATCACGGGCCTTATCCCAATAGAGAAATAAGTCAAAGATTCTAAAAGCTTTCACCTTAGCTCTCCTATCAAACCATCTTTTGACTACACCCTAATGTTTAGCAAAGCTTTCTAGGGCTTTATCTCTTTTCCCTTCAAGGTGTAACAACTCAGCCAAATGAGATTCACGTTTATCTTGCTCATTGTAGTATTCATTAATAAACTGTACAATAGGTATCTTCAATTAGATGGGAAACACGGGTTCCAAACCATACACTAGGTGATAAGGAGAGGTTCCTATGGATGCCTTTTGTCTAGTATGGTCTACTCAGACAGAAAATCGAAGCCGGGTATGCCAACCCTTAAGATTTTGTTCTAGCAACTTACGGATAACTATCAATAGGTTCTTATTGGAAGACTCGGCTAGACCATTACCCTGAGGGTAGTAATTGGATGAAAATTTAATAAAAATTCCATGATCAAATGCCCAATTAGAAAATTTTAGTGATGGAAATGCAGGACCATTATCACAAACTAAAGACAATGGACAACCAAAATGATTAATAATACCTGACTCAAGAAAATTGATTACCACATCTGAAGTACATTGTTTACAAGCAAGAGCCTCTGTCCACCTACTAAAATAATCAGTTATGGTGAGAATATACTTGTGGCCTGTAGAAGATGGAGGATTAATTGAACCTAAGAAGTTCATTCCCCATTGGGTGAATGGTTTTACCTCTATGACCGGCTGAAGTGGAAGAGCTGCATGTTTTTCCTTACTTGTTGTAGTTTGACATATGTGACAAGTTCTCACATGTTGATGTGCATCTTTGAACAGAGTAGGCCAATAATAGCCTACCCTCAAGATCTGATTTGTAGTGGATGATGCAGAACCATGGCCTGTGCCATATCTTTCATGAAATTCAATCATCACTCTGGTAGCCTCTTCCTTCCCCAAACATCTCAGGTATACACCCTCATGATTTTTCTTATACAGGATAGCTCCTTTCATCATAAAACTTCCACTCTTTAGGCGCAAAGCTTGCCTCTGAACTGTATTAAGGTGATCTGAACATTGTTGATTCAGCAAATAAAAAATGATTTCATCATACCAATCTCCTGGAGATACCTCCTGAAGATAATAGTGTTGAACCGTGAGGTCTAGACCGGTCTCAGCCATTGTCTTTGTGAGTCCCTTTCCTCTTACTAATTTCATGGGTTGAATCTCCATATCATATTCCTGCAACATAGTCACCCATTTGGCTCTTCGTTCACCTAACTCATTCTGCATTAACAACAACTTTACCGTAGGATCAGGCACTATGGCAAAAACCTTATTCCTCAAAATATAGTGTCTGAACTTTTTCACTACTCTGACCAAAGCATAGGCCTATTTTTCCACATTATGATATCTCAATTTTGCATCCTTTAAAGGAGTACCCATGAAGGCTATAGGATGCTCATCACCTTGATTAGATTTTTGGGTTAACATTCCAACATAGGAGTGATCAGAAGCGAACGAATATATATAAAAGGGCTTAGCATAATTTGGACATCCCAATACTGGAGCCTCAACAATAGCTTTCTTGATCTCTATAAATGCCTCCTTAGCTTCTGCATTCCACTCTACTTTTTCTTCTTGTTTCAACATAGCATTCAATGGCTTCACTATCTCTGCAAATCCAGTAATAAATTTTCTAACAAAGTTAACCTTTCTGAAGAATGACTTCATCTCTTTTTTACTTGCAGGAGGCTGAATCTTCAGGATAGCTTGTATTCATTTAGGATCAATAGCAATACCCTATTCTAAGATGATATGTCCTAGTAATTTCCCCTTCGTGACTCCAAAAGTGCACTTCCTTGGATTAAGTGAAATACCAAACTCTCTGCACCTTTGGAATACTTTACATAAATCTACTATATGATCACCTCATTTCTTAGAAAAAATTGTCAAGTTATCCATATAAATAATGATGTACTTACCAATTATTTCCTTAAAATAAATATCCATAGCTCTTTGGAATGTAGCTCCAACATTGATCAACCCAAATGGCATCCTTCTGCATGCAAAAGTTCTCCATTTTGTAGTGAAGGCAGTTTTGTGCCTATCTTCATATTGTACCATAACTTGGTTGTATCCAGAATACCCATCCAAAAAAGACATCATCTGCGATCCATTAACGATCTGAAGCACTTCATCTAGTGAAGGAACTAGATAGTTATCCTTTTCTGACGCTCTATTCAGATTCCTAAAATCCACACACAGTCTTATTTCTCCAATTTTTTTCCTTATTGGAACCAGATTCGCAACCCAAGTAGAGTGTCTTACTGGAAATATAATTCATGCTGAAAGAAACTTCTACACTTCCTTCTGAATGATGGGTTCTAGTAGAGCATTGATTGGCCTCTGTCTTTGTCTAAATGGTTTGACATTTTACTTCAAAGGAATGGTGTGTGTAATGATTGAAGTATCATATGTTTTCAAATCTTCATAACTCCAGGCTATCACATCATGATATGTGTGCAAGCAATCAATAATCCCTTTTCTTTCTTTTGGAGTACACACCTTACCAATAAAAATAGACTTCATATCATTTGGTGCTCCCATATTATATGTTTCACACTGGCTACTGAGAGACTCCCTTTTAACTTGTTGTTCCTGATCTCTTATCTTATCCAAAACAAAGATTCGTTCAAGATGTACCATACCTCTTGGAATAGTGTTGGTCTTCAGGTTAATGATTCCTCCCAAGTCTATTTCTGCTTCTTGATGCTCTATCTTATCAATGACTTGAGAAGAAAACACATCACAACTTGTAATAAAATCCAAAATATGCTTATCGTCTTCAAATACCTTGAAATTAGTAACGTTGTCAGGTATTGAAGGTACTGAAGTGAGTTCAACTGTAAAATTTTTCAATCCTGAAAGTGATAAAGGTTGCAATGTACTAGCAGCTTGTGTTAGAGAGTCAACAACTTGATTCCTGCTTTGAGGGATCAACTGGATATTGAAAGCATTGAATCCCTCAATGAGATCCCATATTTTATGCCTATAATTAGTCATTCCCCTATCATGACATGAATATTGTTTCCTTACTTGTTTGACTACCCATTTAGAGTCTCGGAAGGCCTACAATATCTTAACTTTCTTCCTTGATGCCATTAACAAGCCATGGATCAAAGCTTCATATTTAGCAACATTATTAGTGCATTGGAATTGGAGTCTGTGAGCAGCAAAATAATTCTTACCTTTAGGACTGATCAACTCAAATCCTGCTCCAGCACCCTGTTTAGATTTGGATCCATCAAATCTCAATGTCCAACAACCATCAGGCTCTGGTGGCCTTAATTTATCCTTCACTTTACTACAAATGGGGGGGGGGGTCTCAAGAAGCATTGGGCTCTTTCCCCTATCATTATCTACCTCCTTTTGTATACTGAGTTGGACAATTGGGCCTGGATTAATGCATTTATGTATCTTCTCCATAGTAGTCTGACATAAGTCACATTCCAGCTCAAAGTGAGGAGCATCATGGACTTTGCACCAATTGGGGAGAAATAATTCTTCAAAAGTCGTACTCCCTTTTAACTGAATATGATTCTCCATACATTTTTGGATGAATTCTTGAAAGTTATCCAACAAACTAAGCTGTCTATCTTCCTGGTCATCTGCCTCATCTACCTATTTAGTCGGTGTTCCAGTATCACTAATCTCCGATATGAATTCATCCAAGGGGTCTTGCAACATAAAGACCTCCTCATTCTCTGAGGCTAATGCAACCAACACATAATTTCCCATGCTAACTTTGGACACCAACACCTCATTTGAAACATTCTGATATTCAATAATTACGTACTTCATTCAGGGTTCTATTTCAATTCTAATATGATTTGGAACTCCTTTCCATGGTAACCACATGTGTGAGTGGTTTGTAGATGTATATCCATTCAATTCCTTGGTGAAACCCAACCTAAAATCAAACCATAAGTATCAGGAATGTCAGTAACCTAGATGTTGATCACTTATTGCACCCTAGGATCTGATGCCAGTTGTGTGGGAATCATATTCAATTCTCCTACTACACTCACCTTTGTTTTTTCTAATTGAGTAACCTTCTTTTGAGAGGCTATAGGGGTAATACCTAATTATTTTCAAATAGAAAAAGGCATAACATTTGTAGATGCTCCTGAATCTAGAAGACAATTATGCAGATTCTTCCCAAAGATATGAACAAAAATTAGGAAAGGAGGGGTCTCCATCTTGCCTTGAAACAAAATCAATTGAGTGTCAGCCTGCACAACTTGATGCTTATCTTTATCTCTCCCTTTGTCTTCAGGTGGGACCTAACCTCTAGGTGTCTATGAATTAGAAAACCTGGTAACAGACTCATTGGTAGTTACCCCCTGTGGTACTATATTCAAACTGAATGACCCCAAAACTGAATTCCTAATAGCAGGAACTCTTAATAACTCAAAAGTAGAAAGACTTACCTTTAATTTCTTGAATTCTTCAATCACATACTCACCCAATTGATCCACATTCATATTAGCCCGGGTTTCCTTGTAGCCACTAGCATGTTTGTCCTTTGAAACTTCAACATTGTTTCCTTTTGACAAGTACTGTGTTGGCACATGTGGATAAGGTGGATTATTACTAGCCTGTGGATCTGGTGGAGTAGTAAAATTGTTAGGAGGGATAGAATTAGTGAAAGGACCTCCAGCCTGTGGACTCTTGTTAGGTCTATTCCTCAAATCATATTTCTTTGCTAGTTGCTGAAACATCTGAACTTCTTCAACACTAACTTCTTCCTCATCCAAAGGGCCATTATCATTCTAAGTTTCCTCACTAAATAACTGGGAGATCTCATCTTCATTCAACACCTGCTCTGCCTCATTCTCTTGGTAACTAGACTCTTCTTCTGGTTCATTTTCCTCACCTTTTGGAAATGGTGCATGATTGAGTACCACGACTGGGGAATCATAGGGATTTGAGGGCACAATTTCATGATTACTAAAATTATTCTCAACTTCATACTAAAAAATAGAAGCAGTAGTCTGAAAATTGATGCAATCTAACTCAAAATGTTGGCTGGTCTTATGGAGTCTGCACCATCCAGACAAAGTTGCCTCTGCCAAATATACACCATTTGGAGGCTTCTCTTGAGTAGAAGGTTGATCCAATGGAGTAGGAATCCATCCATTATTAGATCCAGTATTCCATGATCTATTCTACCTAGGTGGTTGCCCTCTATCAAATCCTTGTCCACCTTGTTGATTTCTATCAAAATTCTGGCTAGAGCCTTGTCTTCTATCAAAATTTTGATCAGAGCCTTGTCCTCTGTCATAATTTTGATTCCTGTCAAAATACTGTCCTCTTTCAAAGTTTTGTCCCCTATCAAAGTTTTTGTTCTCCCTACCATAATTAGATTGCATATTCTTCTGAGCAACCTGAAGCTGACTATTCTAATTTCTCAAATAAGTCACCTCCATATTCAAAATTTTCACTTGTTCAAACAAATCATCCAGCCGCTCCTTATCTAGACTTTTAGGTGGTGTCGAATTCACATTACCAGAAGGGTATCCAGGTATTCATCTAGAAACAACAGCCTAATTAAGAACTTTTGAATTCTGCAAATATGTAGGAAAACCAGCTTGTTGCTATTGAAGGGGTTGATTAGCACTTTGCTGAGGGCAAGAGGCCATAGGATGAGCTTGATTTAATGGAGGACCTGGATGAGGGACCAAAGGCAATGAGGGTATTGGATTCATTATGGGAGCATGATTGGTCAAAGCCTGATTGAGAGCTTGAACTTGTCTAGGGTGAGCAGTAGGTCCTAACGATGGGAGAGGTCCTGATAAGTGTTGCCTTAAATCCATGCTAACTTTCATAGCCTCTGCATATGCAGTGGGAAAATTAGTTGAGGGGTTAGTCCTCTGTTTAAGGAAAGTGGTTGTAAGGCTATCCAAGGCTTCAAGGTTAACCTCTAGAGCAATTTCTTCGTTTCCAACATAAGGTGCCTAAAGTTTGGTGTAAGCTCGATGGAACCTATTATTGAATTACCCTATTGGCTCATTAATCTCCCTTTTCACCCCAGTAAATTGTAGGTATAGCTCATTAGCACTAATGAGAATCTTAAACTTTTGCATAAATGCAGTTTCTAGTTCAGTCCAATTATGGATGGAAGTAGCAGGTAAGTGATTATACCAATAAAAGGCCTCTTCCCCATGGGAATAAGGGAAAAGCCTACATGCAACATATTCATGGTTTATTCCTCTATCCCTCAGACAGGTCTGGAAAATCCTAATATGCTCTTCTGCCGTCCTATTGGGATCATGAGTATGGAACTTGGAGCAAAAATGCTTAGGATTCTTGGGCATGAAATTGTAATTATTGAAAATTAATGGGAATGGGTTATTGGCTAGGAATGTCATTGGTGGAGGTGGGGGTGGTAATGGCTGATTTATGACTCGTTGTGGTAGCGAAATAGGAATTCCTTCATATTCAGATGAGGATGAGGATGATGGAGATGATGGAAGTGGCTGAGCGGATGATGATTCTTCTCCTCCTTTGGCCCTTCTTGACCTAGTAGGGGCTTGCAATTCTTGAAATTCCTCTTCTCCTAGAGTGGATCTAGTTCTTCTTCTAAGCCTTTTAGGAGAAATGGTGTTTAGAAAATGCTCCAGCTTGCTTATCCAATGCCCTCCTTCTAGCGCCAATTTGTTGATGGTGTTTTCTGCACAGCAACAACTCAGACAGAATACGATATCCTATATCTCTTGAAAGGTAAATCTCTATGGAAAAGAGATAACCCCAAGGTCTCTAATGTCAAGTCTTGACAATGCATATAAAACAAGTCATAGATAATATGAAAATGTTGGTAATCACAAAGGGACCTTACTACAAGCAAACAATGGACTTTGAATTCATCGGATCTAGCAATAAGTTGATACTTCAAACCCTAAATTAAACCCAGATAATAAAGAAATAACAAAAGATAAAAGGTTTCAAAGATAATTCTAAGACTAATTATAACCCTAAGATCGACAATGCAAAAGATAAAATGCTCAAAATGGACCGATATCTCATAAACTACTTTCTATTTGACCTAGATACATTTGCAATCCCACAGAAATAGTGCAATCTTCTAAGGTATTTAAAGATTTTCAAATCATAAACATTCATTCAAAACAATCTTATTGTAACTAAAATGAACAAAAAATCATAATTGAACTAAGCACAATTTTAAGTCCAGGCTAACTTTGCAAAGTAGCTAACAATCAGCTAACTACAAAAAGTATGGACTAGAGATCACTACAAACATTTCAAACATGAAACCCTAAGCATCATCAAACTATCTAACAATGAACTTAAGCAATTTTAAAGATAAAACAACAAGAACCATGCCAGATAAAACTTAACACAAGAAAGATACCAAATAACAATATCCCTCCTTATATTAAATCATCCACAAATGGCAACAATTCTAGTCTCTTGTTATAATAATTGCTTGAAGATAAACCTAATTCTCTCAAATATGAAATCTCTATTCTATGTGCTTATCTATTCTTCTGTATTCTATTCTACATCCTCTATATATTCTACAAATGAGGCAACATGTCGAATTTATAGAGAACCCCCAAGATAGGTCTGCCTAAATAAGAGTTTTACAATAATAAGTGCCATACAATAGGTCAGCCTCAAAAGATATTTGAATACAACATGAAATGTGCAATTTGCACCAATTTCATCCAAGTCGGCCTGGGGTCTCAAACATTTTACCCAATGCATGTGGATAATGGGAACCACAAACTTTGATGTAGCCCTATATAACTACTTCCCATCCTTATCTTTACCACACTCAACTTCACCATGCACTGCTAGCAACACTCTGTCCAATTTGGCAGTGGGTGGCACAGGAAAAACCCTAACTCTTCTTTCAAGAGACTTGATGTCATCTCTTGCCTACCTCACTGTACCATCCCAATTAGCCCTATTTGTTAAATACCTATCAATAACTGCAATATAGGTTGCAACATCATCAAGCTGATGTTCAGTGACTGGACCTTCACTGATTGGAGAGTAGAAATCTCTCCACCATCTCCTAAGTTGTTCCAAATTGAGAGGCTTTGGAGCGAACTTCTTCCTCCCTGTCATGATTTCAAAGAATGAGATGCACTTATCATGAATGCCAATCAAGTTGTCCTCAATCTACTTCCCCTATTTATGAATCTTTTTTTAAGGCCATTTGAATCATCTACAAGATCTCGAACCATTCCCAAGGCTTTGAAACCCTTGGGAAGGGAAGAATCCTACTCTTCACCAATTTATCTTCTGTGTATTCCATGATCGTTCTAGTTTTTTGCAATAGGAGATCAATGTCCTCTTTGTCTTGGGCTAGCACAGTCTTCAGCCAATCCACTAACCTCATGGAATCCCCTGCACTTGACAAGATATCCTTAATGGCACCATCTCCTTTGGTTTGAACTCCTTGCAACCAACCAACTGTGGCATGTGTAGTGCCTTTCATTATTTCAATCTCAGAGATTGTTTCTTGAGGTAGGAAACCTACAGCAGAGGAGGAAGAGCCAATGGACTACAAGGGTTTCATCAACTCCTGCAAGTACCTCTTCAATTTCTCATTCTCCCTTTCTAACTCGTGCCTGGTTTGTACCTCCTTCTTCAATCTACCTACAATTATAGCACTAAAGCCTTCATACTCTTCAATGTCTTGCTCCATAGAAGTGTGCCCTAAATAAATGGTTTTCACATGATAGTCCTTTGCAATCACATCATCTCTATCTTTTTCTGGTGTAGGAGTAGCAATATGAGCCACCCTGTTTCCTGATCCATCTCTTTCGATCCTAGACACAACCCTAGATTTCTTCTTGGTCTTTCCTTTCCCAATGTTAGCCATTAGGTCATCCCAATTGGGAGGAGTGTCCTCCACTATTACCAATTTTCTCTTTAACTCTCTATTCAACCAACCTGTAATAGTGGATTTGGTTTGCACTTTATCTCATTTATCCTGTTCCTATTGGACACTGGGTGCATCCTTCTCAATACTTGGCATACTAGGGATCTCCTTAGTCGGATCCTCTTTCTCTAGAGACTGTTCCTCCACAATAACCTATGCTGGTGAAGGGATCCTACTTGGTATCTTTTCCTGAGGGGATTTTCCTAATTTCTCTTCTATAGGTGAATCCGCATATGCTACCAAGGGAGACTAGATTATGTTATCAATTTCCACCTCTGCATTATAGAGGTCTCCCTCCTAGAATTCTTGTTTACCCAAATCCTTAAGTTTTTCATCTTTCCTTGGCTCTTCTTCTGATACACTACCAGTATCCTGAGGAAGGGGAATGTTCTCTTGTTCAATGATAGGAGTATTCACAAGAACATCCTCCTTTGTTGTAGCATCCTTTGGGGAAGGAATCCTTGACCTCCTCATGTATACTTGTGTTCTTTCCCCTGAACTTTCTACCTCTACCACAGTTGGCTCAACCTCCTTATCAGTCTTTGTGGCCTCCTCTTGTTTCTATGATAGCCTCACAAGTCCTCTTCTCTTGGTAAAGGGAGCAATAACATCCACTTATTCCTTCTCCTCTTTATCTATCTCAGTCCCTCTTCTCGAAACATGCCTTATCTTCTACTTGGTTAGGAATGGCCTTTATGTTATATAACCTTACTAAGTCTATTGGAATCCTGGAGAATTTCTTCTTCCTTACATCAAATTCATCGCCAAAGTTAGCCCAATAATCTTCAATTTGTCTTTGTGGCTATACTCCCTGTTGGACTTCTTTTGTGCCTCACCAGTAATATCAAACCTTGCCATTTTAGAATGGAAAGAGAGATCAAAATTACTCATCTCTTCCTCAGAGGCATGAGCTGACTGGATGGAAGGGTAGACCTCATTTGTGCCTATCTTCAAGGGGAAGTCATTCCCAAACCCTGTTTTATGTTTGTCTCCTTTCACAATTACATCAAAGTCAAAAATCTGCCTAGTGACTTCCAACAGTATGATATGGTCTGTTGGATACCTTGGGAGTCTGTAGGGAGCCCTTTGATAGCTGTCAATCCTAGTGTAGGAGAAAGTAGGGAATTGAATGAACCATGCCCCATACCTCCTCATCAAATCTTTGGCTTTGTCTGAAATCCTCACATACTCTACACCTTGCAACAACTTGGTAATATACATAGTAAATGCATCATTTTCCCTTCTATAACTTCCTCCTCCCAGGTGCAACTGTGGATACACTTCATAGATTGCATCCTACCCAAATATACCTCTAGTGTTCAACCCCTTGTATAGTTGAAATCTTGCCAATGCATATACCAAGTAAGAAGTCATGGTGAAGGTCTTCATTTGAAAGACATTGCACATCTGCTCATGGATCACTGCACTTATAGCACCTGCCCAGTGGTAGTCTATACCTTGCTCCATCCGAGCAATAACATTGAACATCCAACTTTTGAATACCCCTGCACTCTTTTCAGCCCTACCAACTTGCTGAGGAGAGTTTGCATTATAGTATTCCCTCTTGAATTTAAGTCTAAATAGCTACTTAGGCAGCTTGAAAAAGTGAGACTTAGGCTTCTCCAACCATGAATTGATCACATACTGGGACTTAACCACATTCTCTTCATAATATTTCTTAGCTGCATCTATATCAAAAGCCACCACATGTGACCTATTAGGTATATCAAAAGTTCTAGCAATAGACATAGGGTCAAAGTTCCCAACAATCCTTCCCTGGGGACCAATTATCATTTGTGTTCCCCTATCATAGTTCCTGGCACATTCAAGCACCAACTCATAGCATTATACTGTGGAAGGGAAACCATCCACATGTGCTAACCCGGATTCCAGAGTCCTTCTAGCCAGCAAAGGAAGGTTTTGTGCTGCTATTTTAGCCTTCAACTCCTCGTAGTCCCACATACCCACATTGGTATCAGTAATTCCTGACCAGACAGAAGTTAATGTGCTCTCAAGAATCTTACTCTTTATGTCCACCTTTACCTTTTCTGCCTCGAAGATAGCAGAACCTTCTACACTTGAATCAATGGCCTTTCCCTTGCCCTACCCAACAACATCTTGTCCTGATCCCACATGCAAACAAGTAAAGACAACCAAAATGAGATCCAAGATAAACAACAAGTATCAAAATCCATATTAAATCAACTATCTCAAAGTTCAGGATTTAGCCCCCCTCGCAGAATCTAGACTGGAAAGGAATTCCAGAGAAATCCGGACTAGGTGGAATCCAACGAAACAGGCATAGAAACCCCACATAATCATTTTAAGAAATTAATATAACCAAGGAATAACTTGAAACTACTTAGCATAAGTTCATTTAATCATTTGAAAACATAATCATCAAGCAAACCCTTATACAATTATCAGATTCCCCATTCCCACAAAACTTTGGAAAAATCCATAAGAGATGGAAATCCCTGAAAACAACAATAGTTTGAACAATCCAGGAAAATCTCGACGGCGTGCATTTCAGTCCTGAAATCGGTAGGATGACCAGGCAATGAATATTGGGAAAATACAGAGGAAGCAAAATTCCGCGAGGCCAGCAAAAGTCCAGGATTAAAGCAAATTGTGCAGAACAGAGAAGAAACAGGAAGATTCGAGGAAATCCAACAGAAGCGGAATCCAATGAAACAACAAAAACCCGAACGCCTATGTTTCTTGTGCTCCACCTAAATAGATCAAGTGGACATGGACTAAGAGCCTGTAGCTCGATAATGACTTGACCTAAACCCCCAATAGATCAACCATGAACTTAAGACTCACCTCTCAGTAAATTGAGAGGGATTGGCTATGACCTAGGTCAAGAACCCTAAAACCTCTACCATGAAAGCACAAAAAAGATCAGGCACAACTTGCTTGCAAATAAGGATAGGAAATTCATGGAAAATGTAAGAAAGCCCCAAAAATAGCAATGAAAGACTAGCCTAAAGCAAATAACCAAGGTAAGCATGTGAATGGACTGATAGGACATGGTACCCCGAAATGCCCAGGAAACACACACATTCAAGTAAGAACGTGGCAAAGAATGACATGAAAGTGCATAAAAAAAAGAAATGCAAACAAAAAGAGAGGAGAGAGCATCCACATACCATGAGAATAGAAGGAAACGAGACCCAAGAAGTTGGCAATAAACTTCAAGCACACGCAAGACACGATTAATGCCCAAGAAATCCGAATGCAACACTCAAAATCACTTCCAAATGCACAATCTAGCAACACACCTCAAGCTCCAGTACTCCAAACTCAAATGGAAATTAAATAATCAAACTCAAATGGAAAATCCCCAACCAAAATTCAATATAACATTGCCCCAAAAATCATGCAATCACCATTAATGCGATTGACAAGATGACCAAGACCAAAATTCGGGAATCCGATAGAGCAACAGACCTCAGAGAAATCCGGACTCGATGGATTTCCCTAGACCTAAGAAAAGCAGCCGCAACCGAGCACCAAAGGGAAATCGAGAAAGTCGGGCCAGGGCGGATTTTCCCGAACATAGAGAAAAACCCGAAATGCACCCAGACCTTAAGGTTGTCAATAAAAATCACAAATGGGCCATTCCAACCGATAGGATGATCATCAAAGCACATGTTGAAGCAAGCAAAATTCCAAAATAGAAAGGCCAAGACACCAAAAAAAGTGAAAACGAGGGTCCCTACTTTTAGTGGGGCGTGTGTGCAAAAACTACACAACACCACCTATCCATCCTCATGGTAGAGTATCAAGTTGTTCTAACTCTTCGAGAGAAAACTATACTTCCACCATGCCTCCCTAAGCATCTATCTCCCTAGTGGTACGTACGAACATAACATGATAGTAATTTGTAGGAATGACCTAATACTCTATGAATTATCTCATAACTCTATCTGGAAAATAGTGCTCACTGATATGAGTAGTGCGACCTATAAGCCATTGTGTCTACCTATAGAAGGGTAAATTCTCATGATCATCAAACCACACCTCAATCTATAAGTATTTCCTTCATATAAAATTGGCCATATAATCAAAGATACCTCTCCAGTAGTACAACCTACCAGTTTGCCTCTTTATAAGCTGAGAGCCATACCTATAAAATAGTGGATCCCTTACGTCCCTATCAGACTCACCAATAGGTTGAGTGACTGCAATCCTCTCCCATGCCCATACATGAAGTAATGTGACTACAAAAAATAAGTTGGTAGCATCACTATAGCATACCTAATGAATTTCATGATATAAGTGTGTGAGGATGAAAGGTCCCCATTCATATGTAATATCCTCTACAACCATGCCCTCGATAACATATCCCCATCCAACATGGAATCCTCACACTCTCCTATCTAGAATCAGTGGTCCCATGATCAAAGTAGCTAGGCATAGCACAATCTTGTAGGTCTCTTTATAATATGGTCAGATCCAATTGGCCATCAATGATATCAAGCTCCTCCTCTCCAAGAAGTCTCACCATAGATGTTGCACCCACATCCATGCCATAGATAACTTGAGCACTAACAATCAACACTCTGAGGATGCACCAAACATCCCCCAGTGTAATTGTGCAATCCCTAGATGGTAGATGGAAAGTGGCCGTGTCGGATCTCCATCTCTCAACCAACGCAGTCATCAACACCTTGTGAGATCTAATCTCAAGCATGTATATGACGTGGTGTAATCCAATAGAATGAAGAAAAAAAATCTCCTGCTCACCTATGTTGGCCATCTGATACATGATTTTAGGCCTCCTCTCTTTAGAGTAGATAGGGAAATGTACCACCTAAAAGCATGAAGCCAATGACAATAAAATTATAAAAACCTAGTAAAAATCTTAAGTCCTGGGCCTAAAAAACAAACACGTCGCTTTAAGAAAACGTATCGATGCATAATAGTTAGATGGATGCCATTTTTTCAAATGTTTCAATATCCCAATTTTAGATGTGAACACATCCTTGAATGCATTTTTATTCATGTGTCACTTTATAACAAATGTGTCAACCCTTTGCAAAGGATTCACTTTTTGTAAAAGTAATAATCCACGATTACAAACACACCCTATTAGGTTTCAAATGCATCGATCCATAGATCACCGTGTTTATTTTCCTACCTTTGGCTAGCAATTAATACACTTATAATCAAATGAAAGATATATGTACCGCTAGGCCCACTTTGGAAAGCCTCAAGAACTATCAGACTCTATGCAGTGTGTGGCATGAAGTACTAGCACCATCACAAAAGGGTGTATGAGCGAAGTGAAAGCTAAGAGCTCTGAAACTATTGAATTTTTTTAAAGATGAGTGTGAAAATGAGGATATTTTGAGCCTAATTGCCTATATATTACCCCCAAAACCTAAGATTTCGACCACAACCACCCTATGTTATTTTTTTTTATCCTTACTATCAATTCTAAAAAAATTATAGGACCCATAGGGTCTCATTTACATCATCTTTTCAATTAAACTATTCTTGAACTCTTGTCATGGGCCTGACCTAAAAAAATATTTTTTTTGCCCGACCTCCTAAGGGGGAAACCTAGCATCCTATCATCATTTTTTCATCCACTAGGGCACAATGGCACATCACAAAAGAAAACAAGTAGTGATTATCTTTGAAACAACATAGTAAGTACATTATGTCAAAGAGGGGAAAAATAAAGACATGCAAAAATACCTAATTCGTATATCACATTATTAACATTGCATTTTCATCATTGCATCATCATTAATTTCATCGACTAATTAAATAATTTTACATTATTTAATTGATTCATCATTTTTTTATTAGTTAACCTAATTTACTCTATTAATTAAATAATTTAAGATTATTTAATTGATTCATCATTTTTCACTAATTTTCATCTTATCACCTTTAATTGAATAATTTTTAATTATTTAGTCAACCATATCTAATTTTCTTCTAATAACTCATGATTAAATAATTTAATAATTTAATTATCTAATCCCACTTGCATGGAATATTATTTATTAACAAGGAATATCCTAATCCTCCATAATTAAATAATCTTGTTCTAATTTCCCTCTCAAAGGAATATTCCCATAGAATATTAGTTTTCAAAATATCTCAACCTTCTCATTGATCCTCAACCTTTCATTTTCTTGATCTAATCTTCACCCTTCATTTCAAAATATCTTGAACCAATTTACTAAAATTGTGGAGATATTTTGAGTTCAAATCAATCGTTATCCTTCATCCTCCTTGATCTAATCTCATCTATTGATCTCAAGATCTAATCTCTACCATTGATATAAATCTTGAAAATCAATAAAATAACCTTCATCCCTCCATAATCATAACCTATAATTCTTGATGCAGGAGTTGTTATGCTTTTCATACACGCCCCAACTTTTTCTTGGCAAAGTCAGGGACCCCCTTTGTTTCCTCTCGTTTCTTTGTTTATTTTTGTTGTTTTTGTGCTTTGTCGTTCTTGTTTTCATCCTTTCTCATGCCTTGTTAATTGCTTGTCATCATTGTTTTGTCAGGATTAGGTTGCGGTTGGAATCAACACTTGACACCTTTCAAGGTTTCAAGTTCTAGTTCTACCCCAACTCCGATCCTCATTTTGCCTTCGGATGTCGTTCGTGTTCGTGTTCCTTGTCTATTCTCGTAACGTCCCCATCTTGTTCTCTGACTCATTTTTTTTGCTTCATATCATCTTTCCTCGTCATGTTGTTCGTTTGTTTTGGTCATTTTCGTTCGTTTTGGTCCTTGTCTTTTTGTTGTCGTTTTATTTTGTCGTCATTTTGTTTGTTTGGTTCGGTCTTCTTCATCCCTTCATTTATGGTTTTTGCATCATTTGTTTTATTCTTTCAGTTGTTTCTTCGTTTTTGTAATTTTTTCTTTTTGGTGTCTGTTCTTCAAAATGAGAAAATACAAAAATTAATAATAATAATAATAATAAAATCCAAAAATACAAAAAAGGTAAAACAAGTAAAAGAAAAATGAAAAAATCTTTTTTAAAATTTATGGTTTTAAAAAGCATAAAATAAAAATTCTAGCCAAAGGAATTTACACGAAGCAGAAGCGGGCCTCAGGAGGAAATTTAGTAAGAATGATAAAATAATAATAATCCCATGTTGGGAAATAATCCCGCTCCCGCACAGTTAAGCGGACTTGGACCCGGGATAAATATTGAACCAGGCACCACAAGTAAAAATGTCCACATTCCAACTTGGTTCTGCTCCCCCAGTGGACTTGGTTCCCCTCCCTCTTGCTATGGCCTCGATCCCGCTCCGATCCCGCACATATGTAAAGGGTGAAAGAGGGATCGCAGTCTTGGGCTCGGGAAGAACCATGGACGCTGCAATTTAGGTTCACGGGTAAGTTTCAGTCCCGTTCTCGCCCCCGACTAGGTGGCAAAAGTAAGACCCCCATAGATCCACTCTCCCAGCAAGACATGCTGATGACGCAATTTTTTTTACATAATTCCTCACATACAAAGGAGAAAACATAGTGGCGTGAACATGGCGAGTGAACTATATGACAAACTATTCAAAGAAATGCAGATTTCAATGGTGTAGTTGCAACAATTATCCTGACAAGACATCATGCATAATATGGAAAGCATGCATGAGCATATAGGCTATTTTATAAAATTCCCCAAGGAAATGTGATCTCATAGAACGCGTTGATTGCAAGATATGCACAAAATAAATTTGGTGAAAATGCATTAGAAACTTTCAAGCAAATGTAATTGGCAGATGTAAAGCCAAAATTTTGCACCCTCTGCCAACATCCTCCAACCTGCGCTAAAATGGGAGTTTTGGAATAAGATATGAGCATCCATCGAAATGAAAAATGCATGCAAAATGTTGAAGCACAGACAAGGCACATGGACTATATGACCGCGTATGTATTGGCATCCATCATAGTGTAACGGATTGGGGATTTTTTCAGAAGTCGCACAAAGTAGAGTTGGAAAATAATTTGTAACTTTCAAGCAAATGAAATTAGTAGTTGCTGCTCGTGCCAACATAGGAATATTCATCGATTTTGTAGTTGTAACTGCCTTGGAGAGAAACATGTTAAATATGGAAGCTGAGACAATATGCATGAACCGTTTGACAGAATGGCTCACAAAAATGAAGTTTCATGGAATGCCATGAATACAAAATGTAGAAGCATACACAATGTAAGAGTCATTTGACATTATGCTACAAAGAGAATACAAGATAGCGAAATAGGGACAAGGCCCATGAACTCTTTGAAAAAATGCATCAATGAAATAATGTGCCATGAGATGTCAATATCGTGGGTTATGCACAAGGTGAAGTGAATTTGGGGAAAAAGCTAAACCCCGCGGCGTTCACCAGTGCTCCCCTTGCTTGCATATGACGAGACACGTGAATTTTTTCCTCACAAAATACAATTTTGAAGTTTATGCACCCAATTCCATTTTGTTGAAAAGTGCAGAGACACAGACAAAGGGTGCAGATTGTTTTACATAACACCTCTAGGATAAACGTTATTTCATGAAATTAAATTATCATAGGTAAAAACAAATGCTCAAACACCAAGAAAGTATGGAGAGGGAATGCGAACCATTTGAAAAAAATCCTCATAAATATTTTATCTTAGGGGTGCAAATGATTGCTGGAAATATAGATTTCGATGTTGTAATTGCAATGCTTTGACATAAATGCATGCTAGTTCTGCATGATGCATGAAAAGGATGACACCAAAAGGAATGAAATGATTGCATGGTCTGTATAAAATTGATTTCATGAAGAGCTTTCTGATATTGTTTAAAAAGAACACAGTTGTGGAAACATAGGCAATGCTTGTAAACTATTTTGGAATGACTCAAAGAGATGTCATCTCATGATATGCAATAAATGGTAAAAAAATGTTATGACAAAATTTGCATAAAAGGGGGTTTAATGAAATGCTTTAAAGAACTTTCAACAAAAGGTAATTTGATAGATCTCAAATCAATTTTTTACAGCCTCTGCCAGAATCCTCTCTATCCATGATAAAATACAATTAGTGTTGGTGATAGGATTACATGATTCTGGATTTAATTTGGGTATATGGATATTCACCAAGATGCAGAGGAACAAAGATTTTGTCAGATACAGTCATAATTGCCTTGGAAATTCAATAAATTAATAATGAAGTTCATTAATTTGGTCAAGTATAATTGATTCATTTTTTTTTCATTTACTTATTCATGCAGCTTAATTAATTAATTAATTATGTTTCTTTTCGGTGACTTGCAGGTATTGTTCATTTGGAGAGGTGGAGTGTGTCAGAATTATGAGTATACACAAGAAATTATTATGATCCTGAATGTTATTTTATGAGTTAAAATAACATTAGTTAAAAGGGGTTTTATTATTCTTTCAATTATAGAAATTTGAATGTTTATCATATACACCTAATGGACATATTTTGGAAACTTAATTGATTTTCAGAATTAATTAAAATGGTTTATGTTTACAGGTACTTTTGCACAATGGAGATGAATTATAAATCAAATGTGCAAAGGAGGAAATTTCCAAATAAATTATCAAATTGGAAGTAAACTAGATGTGTGGTGGGCCCATTTGATGTAATTTTTGGAAAAGGATGTTGTTGCACATCGTGCAAGACGAAGGACTAAAGTCAAAATAGGAATCATAATTTTGAACTAAAATCGAAATAGAGAATGGAGTTCCAAACTGAAGTCAACAAAAGCCAAATAGAAGTTGAAACTGAAAGGTTTGTGTGAGAAGAGTTTCATGCACACAAAAGCTACAAATTTTGATGTCTTAGTTGGGAAAATAATTGTGAAATTATTGAGATATATATTGTCAAATCGAGCTCATTTGTGGGTTTTAGACTTTTAGGAAAAATAGTTAGACCATTTTGCTTAGAGTTGATTATAGTTTTAGCAGTAGGATAGATGATACGTTTTTATGATTTTCTTAGTTTAGATGAGGTAATTTGAGGATATTGGTTTCTATACACTGGTGAATTTGCCAAAATTATAAATGTTGTTTATCTATTTTTCAAATAGTAGACACAGTCAGATTCAAACCTGTCTTGACTTATGCTCTGTAATGATATTTCTTTAATTTACTGTTTGATCTGGAATCCTCCGAGGAATGAAGTTTTATCTTTTATTTTTTTCAAACTAGGATTTGTGATTTGTTGTTAAAGTTTGCACTGTGAATGAATGTGCAACTTTGTATTGATTATGGGTTGGTTTGTTCTATAGTTTGGTTTTAAGAATTCCTTGAAGAGTAACATGTCTAGTTAACTGAATGAATCAAAATTATTTTCTCTCTTGTGTCCCTGATCTATCTTTTGCCATTTTTTTATGCCCCCCCATTAGAGTAGGTTTAGATAGAAGTTTGATCTTGCAACAACCAGAAATCTCAATAACCAGCAGGCCCCTTGAACATTAAAACTTCATTGACCGCTCAACAAAATAACACAGTTGAGAACCAACTACAAAGACCTTGGAAGATAGATGATTTTAGATCAATTGTCCTTTTCAGGAGAAATGGAGTGGAGATATTTGTTTTTAAATGTTGTTGTGTCAATTTGGCCATCAACAGAATTGGTGCCAGAAGGAGGGCCCTTGAGAAATTTTGAACTGATGTGAGTTAGAGTGGGTTGGATCTTGGAAAACATAGCTCTAATGGGAATCCCTTTGTGTATTCTTGGGATTCTTAACAAAGTTCCTTATCATATGCATAATAAGCTTCCATTATTTTTCCCTAACAATGGACAATTTGCTAAAGATCATGTTAAAATTTGCAAGGATCTGATGGGTTTTCACCAGATTCATCATGAAGATATAGCGTGTCAACTGTTCGTCAAAACACTTCAAGGTAAAACATGGAAATGGTATGCTAACCTTCCACCAAATTCTATTTGTTCATGGATGGAGTTAGAAATTGTATTCGTGGATCAGTTTGACCCTTATGCATGAACACAAGACCCAACATTTGAATTTGCATCTACAAAAAGGATACCATCAAAATCAATTTACCAGTTAAATCATAGGTTTTTGTTGATGTATCAATGAGTTCAAGATTTAAATATGTTTATTAATGATTATATGCTAAAAGAACATTACTATTGGGGTTTGAATCCTTTGTTTGTAGCAAAAATTAGACGTTGCAGGGAGATTACCTCCCTACATGATGTATTTAACAAAGCTCTCTTGCTGGCACAGGCTGGACATGATGTGAGAACTTCGAGTAGCCATAATCAGGATTGTAATACCCATGTGCTTGCAAGTTGTCGTTCTTTGTAGCCTTATGCTAGTTTACCCACCATACCTACCCAAATGCAATCATTCTCACCAAGAAGCTACAACCTTCCTAATCCTCCATACACCATGTTTTCCAATGCTTCATATCAAGTCAATCCCACACAAGAAAAATGGATGAATCTATCTCTGCAAAATCCAACCACAGAGGTAAGTATTCCACTCGTCAATGAAGTTAGGACTGTATCATCTCTTTGCAGGCATATTCCAAAGCATAGTCCATTATAGTATAATGAAGTTGTAAGTGAAATATTTGATGAACAAATATATCATTTTGATGTTTTTTTTGAAAAATAACATGAAACGGATTTAAATTCGAAGCATAATGAAAATATCAAGCTACAATCTAATTTTGTTGGAAATGTTAATACTAACAATGATATTGAAAGAGATGAGGTATTAATAGAAAACTGTTGTCATGAAAAATCAGCAACTAAAGAATCTCCTTCCAACGCTTTGAACATTTCTTCTAAGCAAGATGAACAACAAGATGAGGGATGGACAAAAGAACATGGTTCATGTTGGCTAGATATCCCATGTATGAAAAATCGAGTAAGGGAGAAATTGGAAGAATTAGGGGATCTGAAGCTATCATAACTTATTAGCCAAATTGATGTAGGATACATCGAACAAATCAACATTCTGAGATGGATTGTCATGTTTGCCTTGGTAGGACGGAGTTATAATTCAAACAGTTAATTACTATTGAAGGAATACTTATGGAAGATCCACGAAATACTTGTCCACTCAATGGGGAAGATGAAACATCTAGCACCCATGAAAATGATAATCAGTCCATCTGAAATGATGAGAGTAACTATGAGGAGACATTTATTTCTTCCCCATCTTCTGATGACCTTGATCCTAGTGCCAAGATGGATTCCATGACTGATAAAGTTTCCCTACTGTTTCACAAAAAACTACTAAGCCTTCATGGTTTTTATTTTATCTTTGTGGCTATGCCTTACCATTAAATTTCTCACAACCTTCGGCATGTGCCATGTGGATTCCTCTAGAAGCTTTTTGTTGTTACTTTTTGCTTTGTGTTTGCTAGTCTCCATCTGTACGATGAGTGGCTTTCTCTGGTCACTTTCCGAGCTAGGCCTAGCTTGCAGTTTCTATCGCTCGGCGTGTGCCACGTGGCTCCCTCTTAGAGCTTTTCGTTTGGTGTTCCATCATCAATCCCCGTCTGCTCGACACGTGGCAGTTATTTTTCATGCACCGGTTATCTTGGAGTTCCTACTGCGTTGTTGTTTCTCAAGCCACCGCGTTTTCTCCTTCGGTGTCACATGTTCGTTGCTGCTGCTGTTGCTGCATGCTTTTCTGTTCACTTCAGGGGCATTGTTGGTGCATTGTTGTGCATCCTTTTTTATTCCATGGCGGCTTGAGGTGATCGGAGGCGTTGATGTTTGCTCATGGTTTTCTCTCTCTATGGTGATTCAGGCAGTGGACTGGCCTATTTATGCGGCCCTTTTTTATATTTTATTAGGTTGTCGTTAAGTCGCTAAAAAGCTCCCAAGCATTGGGAAAATATTTTGTAATATTTTTATTAAACTTGGAAGTTGTTGATTGTGCCAATCAATTCGACCTTTTTATTTTTCATGCATTTAGTAAGACTGTTAGTTTGTGTTGTTATTTTCCTATAATGTACGAATGCTTGTTCTTCAGCTTTTGTGATCTTTCATAGCTAAATAAATATAGATCATGTTTTCTTGACTCCTCTGTGTTGGATACAGTTATGTTAGATTATGCTATGCAAGTTAGAGGGTGTTTGTTATGTTTTAAAGTGCTTTTAAGAAAATTTACTTAATAAACAACATTTTGGTGGTTCGGGCCTTTGTATTCTGAACTGTGCTCTGGTAAACTTGTCTATGATTTTGGCGCATCGCCTATAGTTTAGATATCATGTTTTTCTATCTTTCTAACCTTTTACCTCGCCCACTAAATGAAGAGTCGGCTTCGATAAAACCCCGGAGGTCACTTAGTTAGCACACTATGTCCCCTAACAATGTGCACATGCCAAGAAATTATCTACGGGGAAATCTGCAACAAAAGATCACAGACCAATGTAGCCAAGGCGGTGCACCTGATCCCGAAAACCAATCATATGCCTCTCAGAAGATGGACAATGTTGTCCTCACTACTCAAATGCAAGGGATGTCCATCCAGCAGGAGTCAAATATAGTTCTAGACCAAGCACTCTTTTCTTGGATGGAAGGAGAGGAGTCAGTGTTTCCAAATGACTTTCCTGTAACTCAAATACCACGAGTACAGTTTGATTACAACATGTGTTATAAGCAGAGACTCACTGGATAATTCACATCTCTGCCAGCCAATGCTTCATCTCAGCTAATGCTTAGTCCGTCGACAGGCCCGTCATCAGTCCCACAATAGACTAAAGTGGTTCCTCCCAATTCTCTGAATCCGCCTCCTCCGAAGGAAAAGGCTCCTATGATCATCACAACTATTGCCAAATAGCTAGACGCACCAACCACGAGGCCAACACCAACTGTGAAACCTAAAGAGCAAGCAACCATGACTCATCAGTCACGAGCATAGTTCAATGTAGTGGAACAACTGAAGAAGTCTTCTGCCAACGCTTCTTCGTGGGATTTCCTGGCTATTTCAGAGAAGAAGGTACTATTACAAAAGGCATTTTTCAGGAGAAGAAGATGCGAAGGTGCCTAGTGAGCCCAATGAAGAGAAAATATCCAGGTCAGACCTGGATAATGTGCTAACAAATCAACCAGAGGAGAAGCTCGAGTCCGGAAAAGAAAGTAAGCCTAAACCTAAGCCTTTCTTTCTAACACTTATAATTGGCAACAAGATGTTACATAATTGTATGATCGACTCTGGTGCTAGCACCACTGTCAGGCCAAAGCAAGTAGTTGATTCTTTGGGTTTAAAATATGAGCCTCTTAACAAGGGATTCATGCAGCTAGATGGAAATAGTTGATACCGTCGGGATAATCAAGGGATTGCCTATGACTTTGTTTTCCTGCCCTAGTATCACTATAAATTAGGATACCATACTCATTGATATTCCTCCTCTATTTGGGATTTGTTTGTCCCAAGAGTTCACTGCAAATGTCGAAGGATATCTAGCACTGGACTGGTCACACCTGATTCTAAGGACCAAACATGTAGGCAAGATGAAACTATTGTCGAAAACTTTGCATTCCGAGCATGTTGCTGATGAGGCTTTGCTAAACTTTGAAGCAGCACATACTTCAATTACTCAAGAAGAGAGGTTCAATGTGGAATTTTTGGAAGAAGAAGAGGCCACTAGCTCCCGGACGGAGGATGAAGAAAATTTGTTGAATGAGTTTATTGATACAGACCCTTTTGGGAATTATCACGCGACTGGACTCGGGTCTTATGTCATACATGAGGAAGGACAGTCTATGCCCAGGGTTACTAAGGAGTTTGGAGGTGAAACATCATCAGAGTTATGGAATTTGCACTTTGATGGAACCAGATGCAAAGCTGGAGCTGGAGGAGGAATATGTTTGACATCTCTGTCTAAGGATAAGACCTTGAGGGCTTACCATTTCTAGTTTGCATGTTCAAACAATGAAGCAAAATATGAAGGTCTTGTCCATGGTTTGAGCTTTGTAGAACAAATGGGTGCAAAGCAGATAAGTGTGCTCGGAGATTCGGATTTGGTGGTCAACCAAATCTGAGGAATTTCTGCTACAAAAAATGTCTGTATGCAATCCTACTGACATAGAATCTAGGATCTTATTGATAGATTTGAGGCCTTTAATATTCAGGCTATACGGAGAGAAATGAACTATGAAGCTGACCAGATGGCGACTATCAGGGCTCAGTTTGAGCTGGCCTCCAAATTATTGAAAAATAAGCATGCGGTGAGGGTAATTGTAAGACCCGCTATTCTAGATAATAATCAAGATTGGTAGGTGTTCGATAGCAAAGCTCATATTGCATCATTTCTCACATCATCGAGGGAATTCGCCGATCAGCTGCAACCAAAGATTGTTGAAGCTTATGGGGATCAAATTATCAAGTTGAAATCCAACAAACTTCTGAGAGGCCTAGTCACTCTAGAGAGCCTGTTTGATTCTGATGATGCAACAAGAGACAAAAGGAAGCTTGTAGCTGACAAGGGTGACTACACCGATTTGTCTATTAGAGAAGATAGAAAGCTCAAGGTCAGGAAAGAAGTACCTCAGAAGAATAAAGAGAGACTAAGGCACTTCTGTGAAGAATATCCCAGTGTAGTAGCCTGGTCATATGATGATCTGAAGGGATATGATCCCAGGATCATTGAGCATACAATTGAGCTGTCGGAAGGGGCGAAGCCGGTTCATCAAAGACAGAGACCTGTGAACCCAAAGATAGAATCTCTCATGTCACAGGAGTTGAATAAATTGATCGCATCCCGAATAGTGTTTCCGATCAAACACAACACTTGGGTGTCAAACCTAGTACCAGTTCGTAAAAGGAATGGAGACATATGACTGTGTGTAGACTTTTGAGACTTGAATAGAGCATCCTGAAAGGATCATTACCCCCTGCCTTCAATGGAGGTAATTCTACAAACCATAGCTGGTTCCAAAATGTTTTCAATGTTGGATGGCTTTTTGGGTTACAATTAGATTCGAGTAAAGGAAGAAGACCAACACAAAATAGCATTCACCATAAAGTGGGGAACATATGCATATGCCAAGATGCTTTTTGAATTCTCGAATGCTGGAGCCACTTTTCAGAGAGCAATGGATATTTCCTTTAAGGATTTGATCCATAAAATTATACTCATCTATCTAGATGATTTGATAGTATTTTCAAAATCTATTGATGATCACTTTAATCATTTGGAGCTTGTCTTTCAGAAGTGCCAGAAATTCAAGATTTCTTTAAATCCAAAGAAATGTGTGTTCGGAGTTCCCCAGGGGAAGCTATTGGGGTATGTTGTCTCAAAGGAGGGCATTTCCATTGATCCTGAAAGAGTTGATGCAATTCGGGAGCTTCCATTACCTATAAACATGAAGGGAGTGCATTCATTTCTAGGTAAGGTCAACTTCATTAGCCGATTCATTGCAGATTTTGCAGGGATCGTTTAGCCTATTACCTTAATTCTTAAGAAGGACCAGATTTTCAAATGGACGATAGAGGTCAGAAAAAAATTTGAGCTTATAAAGGAGGCGATTTCTTCTTCCTCTGTGTTAGTCAACCCGGACCTGTCAAAATATTTTATTATGTATGTTTTTGGTGGTGGCAACAGTGTTGCCACAGTGCTTATGCAAAAGAATGATGAAGATAGAAGGGAGTCTCTTGTTGCTTTCTACTCATGAACCTTAAAAGAGTACAAGATAAGTACAACTTTGTAGAAAAGTAGGTCTTCGCCATTGTGAAAGGGCTTAAGAATTTTTGACACTTAATATCATATAATAAGGTGATTGTTTGTGTATCGCATCCTAGTGTGCGGGAGTATATCATAGAGGGAGAAATCACAGAGAAAAGAGATAATTGGATCACCAAGATCCTAGAGTATGATATTGAAGTTAGGCATGTCAAAACTGTCAAGGGAAAAGGAATGTGCGGGTATCTCACTGAAAACAGTGAACCAGTGATAGAGTTTGAAGCTCTGGAACCTATGTTACTGAACGAAGAAAGTTCTCAGGGTGACTGACTGGAGGATACAATGAACTTCATGCAGATGGGAAGGTATCCAATCACTCTCCCTTCTTTTAAGAGGCGTTTCTATTGTTTACAAAATAGCAATTATGTTCTCTTGGAAGGTGTCCTGTTCAAAAGAAATTTTAATGACATCCTACTAAGGTATGTAAATGAAGAACAGGCGAAGAGAATATTGGATCAATACCACAATGGTTCAACTGGAGGACATTTTTCTGCAAGGACTACAACAATTAAAATTATATGTGCTGGTCATTTTTGGCCAACACTTTTCAATGATGCATTTTCATTAATTAAGTCTTGCAATGAATGTCAGTTTTATGTCGGAAAGAGAAAGAATGCTGCTATGCCATTAAGGCCCATAGTAGTAGAAGAACCTTTTTCTCAATGGGGTCTAGATTTCATTGGGATGATTAACCCTTTCTCCTCAGCTAGACACAAATGGATATTGATAGCAACGGACTACTTCACTAGATGGGCAGAAGTAGTGCCATTGAAGAATGCAACTGAAGTGGAGATTGTTAACTTCTTAGAAGAGTTGGTAGCCAAATTTGATCGACCAAAAACAATCATCTCTGATAATGCTAAAGCTTTCCTTGGATCGAAGATGAGCCAGTTTGCATTAAAGTATGGGGTTTTCCTAAAAACCTCTTCTAACTATTATCCCCAGGGGAATGGCCTCGCAGAGTCTACAAATAAAAACCTCATCAGGTTAATTAAGAGGATAGGCTCGGAACACTATAGAGAATGGCATAGGAACCTCTAGATAGCGCTGTGGGAAAACTGAATCATGCCCAAGAAAATACTAAAGACATCTCCTTATGAGATGGTGTATGGGAAGGAGGCATTTCTACCTATCGCCATGGAAATCCCTGCCCTGTAGTTGCTTAAATCTTTGGAGATTGAACAAAATAGAGCAATGGAGGTATGTTTTCCGAGCTACTTGAGGTTTAGGAGAAGAGAGAGCATGCCCTTGAGGCAATGAACAACCGCCAGTAGGTGGTAAAGAAATGGTTTGATAAAAAGGGATCAGATCAAGAGCTACAATGCAGGGACTTTGTGCTCAAGTTCAATGAGCCTGGAGCAAAGCCCAACCAACATGGAAGATTTGATAGTCTCTAGGAAGGGCCTTCCAAAATCATCTAGAGTAAATAGTTCAACTCTTTCAAGTTGTAAGACATGAAAGATAATGCCTTAAGTATTCCATTTAATGGAATACATCCTAACAAATTTCATTAATTCTTCCTATGTGATGGCTTTGTAAATTGTAAATATGTAATTATTTTTCTAGCTTTAAGTTTTGGGTCTTCTCAGTGCTTTATGAAATAACAACAATAGTGCAAGAAATTGAAGAACATTGTAAATGGGAAAGATTTTTGAAAAAACATAAGTATTATATATATTATGGCCGAAAAATTTACATTATATAAGATAGGGCCTAGTGGCCTTGTATCAAAATATATACATATATCCGCTATGAAGCGGAGCCTGGAAAAAGGGAAAAAACAAAATTGGGGATTATTTTTGTTCTCAAACTATCAATCATGGGAGGGACCAGCAATGGCAGCAACTGGTGGCTCGAGATCAGGGAACACCATTCTTTCAAAATCCTCGTACCACTAGAGGTTTCAGAATGGTTCAATGTAATGCACCCGCATGAGGAAAAAGCAGTCAACACGGACCTTGATGCGATGCTCCTCATGAATCTCCAACTCGTAACCAAAGAGGAAGGGCCTGGTTAGCATGGGTCCTCCATGCAGCTACAACAGACGTAGGTTGTGAACTGAGGGAACTCCACGATCAAATTCAGTTGCACACACTATTTGCTCCAGTCCTCCGAGGTAGCACCGAGGGAACACCTGCTTTGTTAGCTTCAGGATTTTGCATTTGGAGACACTGATATCTAGTAGTGAGGCAATGAAGTGGGAGTAGATGCTAGTGTTGACCTAGTATTGTTCCTCATACTCCATGCAGTCCTTGCCAAGAACCCATTTAATTGCTTTCACATATAGTAGGTTTTTCATGCCTGTCATGCGCTTCAAGCAAATACACCTAATTTTTCTTAAGAAAGTGGCTTGAGTCTTTTTGTAGACTAGTCTTATTGGTGCTTCCATGCTATTTACTATTCTAGTTAGAAGATGAAAATTGCTAAGATAACTAAGCTTGCTAAGATAAGAATGCTAGGAATAATTGTGATTTGCAATGCTGCTAATGGTCTTATTTATAGACTGGCCAAGGTTCACCTGATGAGGCAAGCCATAATTATGACTGAGGCGAAGTGTGTTGCCAAGCCTCGATTTTCAGTGCTACAACGTGTGAAATGATGGGAATAATCGGGTACAGTTGTAACTTGCTCTGTTCAAGTTGTCGAATTTAATAGAGATTGGCTAGGTGCCAGCATAAGGAACTACTATCCCATCTAAATCAGGGAAAATCTTAAAAAATAGGTTGTTGGGCGATGCGCCCAAGTACGCGTAGGAAAATTAGTAAATGCGAAAAGCTTGCGAAAGATATGGCAAGGTTGTCTTGGTCCACTGTCCAAGAAAAATCTAGCCCCACTCCTTGTGAAGTCACATCTATTAAAGATGGAGAGCAATTTGGCGGGTTGGCGATCTCTTTGCACACATGAAAAGATGGTGATTCATATAGCAACTAAATGTAAGAGGCTAGCACGTACACTTGCTCGGCCATTTTTCATGAAAGTAGGTTGAGCATGCAAAGTGCATTTATTGCAAGAGTTATCAAAAGATAAAACAACTAAGTTATTCACAAGGGAGAAAGAGTTTTTCAGAAGCTAAGCCGTTTACGAAAGTTTGTGAAAGTTTCTTGCGAATACAGAGAAATGGTTGAGATTGTAGAAGGTTCAACGTAGTCCCTAGCCTCACCAAGTATAGATGAGCAAAGAATAAAGGTGTCGTGCATATATATCTATGGCCTAGAGTCTTATGCTACTCTAGGTATCCCAACAAAGCCTTGCTGGCCCTTCACTAGTCAGGTGGACCAGAGAATACTGAATGCAATTCCTTATAGAAATCAGGCTTAGGTTGTGGAGGATTGGGATAATGTCTTTGATCCTAAGCTATCCCAGAATCCCAAGAGCCTCAGGGAAGCTACATGTGAGAGAATGAAGAAATTAATGGACCCTTTCTACAAGCGTCTATGGGACTATGGGCTTCCCAAGTATATTATTCCCCTGGTACATTATTTCCCAAAGATTGTAGTAGCATGCATGGTGGGCTTCGACCCGAACACTAGAGTGATAAGTGGCACTAATTTTAGGGTAATCATCAGCCCTGAAGCTATTCAAGATATGCTATGCATCCCGCTCCCTTTGACTCGGGATGTTGAGATTTTCAAAGTCAAAATGATGCATAATAAGTGGGGAGGGATCAGATTGGTGTCGTAGTTTTACCACACTAAAATTGCTCAGCCAGCAAATGCTTCAGCACCACCCAAATTTCCATTTGGTCTGAGTGCTTTGAAAGCTGGGTCTTCTTCTATTTGCTCTATGCTCACGTTAGTGTGCGGTCTGGGTATAGACGAGTAGGTTTTTGAGTTCCAGATGTGTCTCAGTTTTAGGTTGAAGCTGAACACCATGGCTCCACTTATGGGCTTTGTGAGGGTTATTCATAATGAGATTTGGAAGCAGCTACAAGACTTCCAGGTTGGTTCTAGGTTCAGGTATTCCTCTTTCCTAGCCTACCGAATATTGCATTAGAATCTAGACTATTTCATGACATTTATGTCTCTAGCTGTTTTCGACGAGACTGGCAAAAGGAGGCTAGTTTCGACACGGACTCCTGTCATGTCGAAAACCTTTGATTACTATGAGTTTTCAAATTTTTTCTTAGCCCCAACTTTTGTGGGCTTTGGACAAAGATGGGATCAACATGTTTGCATGCCTGTTGCCAAGACATAAGTTCTGGTTGGGAAAGCTTGTGCCACCCTATGATTGGTTCTTTGGTATAGATTTCACCATGCTCCGCATGCGAGGTTTCACCCGCGAGCCCTTCCAGCTCTCCCACTTCCTTTCTGATAGAGTGATGGCCCTAGAAGCAATGAGGCAGCTATGTAATATTGATAATGATTACTGGGGGGGAAAGCATTTAACCTCCTATTTGATTTTGCCGGTCATGTTTGGTTCTGTGTCACTGATCAAGAAAAGGACTTCAAAGATTGACACTTGGAGATTCCTTTTTCAAAATTAGGTCATCTTGGGTTGGTGGTGATAAATGACACCTGGCAATACAACCCCAAAAATAATTTATCGAAGGTTCGCATAAGAATCCCACATCAGCCTCGACCATTCTAGGACCCTCAAAGAAATGTTGAAGAGGGGAATTTAAGGTTATATGAAGGCCTTGAATATTTTCCTATTGAGGACATGCGACCGTCATGGCTGAAATTTTATTACATCGCAAGGAAGGCCAACCCAAATCAGAAGATCAACCAGTCCCTGTGCAGCCAATTGCAAAAACTCAAATGGTGTCCTAAAAAAATTTGAGACTTCTGGACTTTCCAGTAGGAGATTAAGGCAACCACCAAGCTTTACGAAGAGGTGGCTCTTGATGAAAAATTTGATGACATTTGGGAGAACACACATCCAGATGCAGAGAGGTCTCTGAACCCTTTGACGTCAGAGCAACAATATAGAAGGGAAGGGCTCGCTATGGAGCCTGAGGAAGAAGTAACTCAAAATCCCCCTGCTATTGTGGAGTATCCAACACATGAAGAAGATGTCGGTAAATAGCCTGCATAGTACGAGGATTCACACGCACAAATGTCAGAGCCATCCAGCTCCTCTAAATCAACCAGGAAATGGCCAAGGACTACCAGTAGTAGAAGGTAGGTCATTGTAGACCTTGAGGATTCTCTGGATGAAAAACAGCCATGAACAAGAGAATCTGGTGGACAAGAAGAGCGACAGATGGAGGAAGCGATTGTATTGTCCACAGCTCCTCACGAGCCTCAAGTATCATTTCTTCCCTCTTCTCTCTCTACTATGTCTCTAGTCTCTTCTTCATCTACCCCGACTTTTTCATCTGCACCAGTTTTCTCTGCCGCTGGATATCCTGGGCACTCGAGTCTTCCCTCTCCTGGTTTCCCACTTTCAGCCTCTACTTTTCATCCCTTACCCAGAACACAATTTGGTGTTAATGCTGGGTTCATGAGTCAACAATTCTTATCCTCGAGGCCTAGCCCTTCAGTTGGCACCTCCCTAGTCTTTCCCTATACCGCATTATCATCCTCTCTGATCGGCCAATTCATTCCACCAGTCTCCCCGACCATTATTACAAGGCCTATAAAAACAACTGATGCGTTGAGTACGCTATCTTTCGCACTAGCTGTCCCTTGAGAGTTCCCTTTTGCTAGTGGCCTTGGTATCCCTTCCTAGGAATATTTCTCGTAGGTGGAGGCAAATAAGAGCACCTGAGCCAATCGACTTCAAAACAGGAGACAAAAGGATGCGACCAGGCAGGCAGAGCTTCTCTTGAAAACTATGTTCAATGAGAGCCAAAATTCATTAATGTTTGCAAAGATCACTCCCAACGTGATTAAACCGATAGGGGAAATGCTACCAAGTGATTACTCTATCAACGTTGTTGGGCTAGACTTACAGTAGGCCCATCCACGGGATGAGGTCGAGCTAATGGAGGAGACTCAAAAAATCGTGACCACCAATTACCTCAAGCTCAATCGCCAGGAAAGTAAAAAGGAGGAGTAGATATCAGAGCTCAAGGGAAGGGTTGATATCTAGATGAATAAGTTTAAAGCCCAAGAAATTGAAATAAGTCACCTAGAAAAGAAGAGGAGTGCTTTTGAAATCCAAATCAAGGAGTTGCAAGTTATGAGCACATAAATCGTCTCGACCCTCTAGCATGAGGTTGAGTTGAGCCTAGCAAACGAAGAAAACCTCTGTGTTGAGTCCATACAACTGAGTGAAGGTATGAAGGAGCTCCGACAGAGCACAAATGATGAAATAAATGAAATGAATGCCACTTTAGAGTTGGAGATTCAGAAGACCAGGTAGGCCATATTGGCCTTAGAAGAAAAAGAAATAGAAATTTCCACTCTAAGAGAACAGGTGTCCGCATTAGACAGAAGCTTATCAGAGCTAGAGGCAAATTTGAACAGCAGAGAAGCGGAGTTGAATATCTTAAGGACCCAACACCTTGCACCATAGATGAGCTCATTGGAAATCGCTAAGGAGTTATATGCATCATATTGGGATACAATTAAGGCATTATTCCTTACTCTATAGCCCACCTTGAAACTTATGGTGCAAGCCACTAGCCTTTGCGGAACAGTAAGTGAAACAATCCAATAGATACAAGAGGTAACTTCTGATAAGGTTCCCGAGGCTAGGATTTTGTTGGGAAAGTTGTATAGAGCTTTCGATGAAGCTTTGAGCAGCATGGGTATCGCGGACCAAACAACGACAACCATGGGTGTAAGCATCCTCATTTCTATGCATGAGGCTGTTTAGCAGGTGGCAGAATGCAGGGCCAAGTTGAACTAGGTTACCAGTGAGATGCAGGCAAAATTTTCCCGCTTAACTCAAAGAGGACTCGCTTTGCCCTTCATCGCAGATCAGGTGGTAGCAGGTGTTGAACACATTGTTGCTATGATCGAGGAGAAAAAAAAAGACCTTTCTATTTTCCAATCTTTTGATCAGTCTCTGGCCACTGAGCAGATTGAAGGTATCATGCATCAGTTGGTCCAACTCTTCTTCCAGCTAGAATTAGAGATGAAAATATCTGGCGGATTGCCTTTCAAGGAAACTATCAATCTCAAATTGGCACATGAAAATCCATGAGCTCTTTCTACACCATTAAACGAGGTCTGGACTAGTTTGTAGGTTTCCCTCTCGAAGCTGTGAGCAATTTTGGGATGCTAAACCAAATTTTTTGGGGTTCTTCATTCCGCAGGCGAAATGCCCCTATGAGTCGCCAAACTATTTCACAAAAAAATGCTAAGCCTTCACAATTTTTATTTTATCTTTGCGGCTATGCCTTACCATTAAATTTCTCACAACCTTCGGCGTGTTCCATGTGGCTTCCTCTCGAAGCTTTTTACTGTTCCTTTTTGCTTTGCCTTTGTCGGTCTCCGTCTGTGCGACGCATGGATTTCTCTGGTCACTTTCCGAGCTAGGCCCACCTTGCAATTTCTATTGCTCGGCGTGTTCCACATGGATCCCTCTCGGATATTTTCATTGGGCATCCCTTCATATTTTCGCTGGTCCCGATCTGCTCGACACGTGGAAGTTCTTTTTCATGCCCTAGTTATCTTGGAGTTGCCGCGTTTTCTCCTTCGGTGCCGCGTGTTCGTTGTTGTTGCTGTCTAGTTTTTTGTTCACTTCAGGGGCATTGCTGGCACATTGTTGGGCATCCTTTTTTATTCCATGGTGGCTCAAGGTGATTGGAGGCATCAATGTTTGCTCATGGTTTTCTCTCTCTATGGTGATTCAGGCAGTGGACTAGCCTATTTATGCGACCCTTTTTATCTTTTATTAGGTTGTTGTTAAGTCGCTAAAAAGCTCCCAAGCACTGGGAAAAGCCTTTGTAATATTTTTATTAAACTTGGAAGTTGTAGACTGTGCCAATGAATTCGGCCTTTTTGTTTTTCATACATTTAGTAAGACTGTTAGTCTGTGTTGTTATTTTCCTATAATGTACGAATACCTATTCTTCAGCTTTTGTGATCTTTCATAGCTAAATAAATATAGATCATGTTTTCTCGACTCCTCTGTGTTGGCTACAGTTATGTCAGATTATGCTATGCAAATTAGAGGGTGTTTGTTATGTTTTAAAGTGCTTTTAAGAAAATTTACTTAATAAACAACATTTCGGTGGTTCGAGCCTTTGCATTCTACATTGTGCTTTGGTAAACTTGTCTATGATTTTGGCGCATCACCTGTAGTTTAGATGTCATGTTTTGCTATCTTTCTAACCTTTTACCTCCCCCACTAAATGAAGATCCGGCTTCGATAAAACCTCTGAGGTCACTTAGTTAGCACACTATGTCCCTGAATAGCTAAGTTTCCCATAAGACTGTTGCTACATGCAAAATCTTGCGTCAACACCTACCTTGTGCAGATTTTTTGGATATGGAAAGTGAATTTATTGATATGTTCATAACCTCTTTCATGGGCATTAATAATGATAGAACATCTCGTGATGAGTTAACACAGGATAATGACTATTGATTGGAATAATGGACAGAATGAAATAGAGAACAACACACTTCTAGATAAGATTAAAAATAAATCTCGTGGTCAAAGACAAGGACTTGAATGCTAAAATGATTCTTCGAAAGAAGAAGGTCAAATGGATGTGAGAATTCACCAAGTGTTGCCTGATGATCAAGTACACTAGATTTATGTATGTCATGAAAATGGATTGGATTTTAATGCTAATCAAAATATTGACATGGATGAGTTTACTATTTTATTGCAGCAAGGAATGTATGATAAGTTCCAATTGGATGAAACAAAATAATATTAAGTGGATCATCAAGAGGCTACTCTGAAGAATGAACCACTTCAACATGATGAAGAGAATGAGATGAGGGAGCATCCTCTTAGTTTTGATTTTGTTTATTCAAATGTGTTGTTTGAATAAATTCCTTGCATAGCATGCACTAGTGAATTTGATTTTAATAGTGATGAGCTTGATGCTGACTTGCACGTTCTAGTTGATAATATGCAGAAACATGAATTGAAGAAGTGTTTTCTTGGATTTGGCTTCATTCATTCAAATGAGATGTTCGAATAAAATCCTCATTCAACCATCTCTGGAATTAATAATGATGAGTTGGATGTTGATTCTCAAAGTCTTATGGGTGACATGTTTGAAAAGAGTGTTGAAATCAATGCTTCATCTCGGGAAGAGGTGGGTTTACAGACCTTGCAAGTTGACAATGGAGATGATTTGTTGCTTAGTCCTTCTGGGGAGACCATGAAAATTAGTGACTTTGTGCCCAAGATGAGTGCAACAATTGTGGCACATGAATATTCAAGCTGCATAACAAACCTCATTGTGGATGACTCATGTAAGATTCGTCCTCTTAGTTCACATTATGAGGTAAGTTACTCTAATTTCTTGATGTTCGAAAAGATTATTGTGACAGGTAAGGAAGATGTTGAAAAAAATGTTTTAAAGGTTGAGGAGGTTGACCATTTAATTGGTGATGCATATAATTTAAAAAATGCGATTGAAGTTAATGGTCCCTATGAGATCAAATACACTGGTTTGTTGTTTGAAACTAGTGTTGATTGTGATAAGAATAGGCCTAAAAAATTTAAACCAAGTTTGCATGTCTTGAATGCTAATGATATATCACTAATGGATGCCCTTTATGTTGAAATTCATGTACTGAAGCGAAATGGAACAGTGTTTGATAAGTTGAGACCTCGAGAGGAAGAATTCATACAACACAAGTCTACACCAGCAACTAAAGGTCCTCTAAATTAGGTTGTATTTTCATTACCCTCTATGTTTTGATGATTTTCGGTTTGATTCTGATGTTGGGGATAGTAAAATGTGTTTGTGGGTAAGTCATGACAAGGCTGAGAACCCACAATTGTTAATATTTCAAACTTTATATCCTCAAAATGAATTTAAGGCACATAAACTTTACATTTATGAGTATAAAGAGAAATTTGCTAGGTTCAGAACTGTACCTAGTGTAGACACTGAAAATTGGTCTAGGCCCGCAAGTACCACTTTCGACATAATTTTCTAATGTCCATGGTCACGATTAAATAATATTAATTATTTAATTATTTTCTAAACACATATTTCTTAACTTTAATTATTTAATTAATTAAATCAATCTTGATTAATTAAATTATTATTTATTTAATTACGTCACTAATTAATTAATTATCTTTCTGAATTAAATAATTTATTATTTAATTTACCCTTTATCATATTTCGACTATAATTAAGTATTCATTTCAAATTATTTAATTATTCAATTAACCGTTTCAAATGTCAATTAAATAAATCATTATTTATTTAATTAAATCTTTCAAATTTTGAATGTTGAATTAAATAAACATTTAATTCATAAAAAGAGTAATTTTTGTCACATTCTTCTATCGCCTACTTAACTAATTATTCACTCACCATCTGACCCGAGATCTATTTAAATTCATCAGTTATCTCTTGATTTGATGTCTAATTATCTCTATGAAGAGACTCTCTATCTTGATCAGTCAGTCTAATTCTCCTACATGAATATATTTATTAATTAAATATCTTTATTTAATTAATTAATTCATGTATGCATTCGAACAAATCGTTGTCGAATTCTAACTTTATCCTTTTCATTCAAAGTCTAATTCTTCTATTTTATAAGACTTTCAACTAAAGATTAAATCATTTATTTAATCTTGATCTCTTAGTCTATTTTTGAATAGTCTTAACACCAGATTAAATTATTATTCTAATTTAATCTTTATCCTATAGAATTTCCCAACTCATGTTCTAACTAACATAAATCTCAATCACATGGAATTCATCAATCTCGATCAGTGATCTCTCTTTCGAATCTGAGCCAATCATTCAAAAACCAGCTTTCTATAACTTGGCTGACCTTTGTCATTATTCCTCCTCCCGAAATCAATACTTTTGGAAGAGACTTGTTAATATTCAATATTTTTCTATAATCACATACATCAAGGCTATACTTTCACACTTATGAAAGTATAAGGGAAATTATACTATAGAAGGCAAAATAGAAAAGGACAGTCAAGATAATTCGAAGGAGTTTATAGATATTCGGTGAGGTTGTTTTGTATATTGTTTTATTTTATTCCTTTGTGCTTTGTTGTTTGATTTAGATTAATACTTGTGTAGATTATATTTAACCATCTTCGCTTGCAGAGTCATTTTATCTACGTTACATTTGGTGAACCTGATGTGAAGACACTTCAATCTTCGCGAATCCATTCCGTTTTTTTTCTTTTTTCTTTTGCAGGTATCATACAAAAAAATGCATTTGACTAACAAAATGACACATCTGATTTTGAGAACCACAATTGAGAATTTTCGTGACGCATCTGTAGACTAAAACTATGCATCTGGCTGGTAACAATTTCAATTTTGAATTTTTCGTATTTTTCATTTTTTGTTATTTTTCATTTTTCTTTTTGCTAATGTTTTGTTTGTAGCATGTGATTTAGGAGGATAACATAGTTTTTGCAGGATGAAGTGTAGATGATATTAAAAACCAAACCCCTTTTCTACAAGATGAAGGATGAAGACAGGAACAATAAACTACTAACAAATTGCATGCAGAACCTATGTTCAGATCTATTAATTTTAAAATGAACTCTTGTGTTTGGTAGTTAGATAATTGTCATTTGGGATTAAAACTAACCAGTGTCTTTTTTGACTGTATCTGTTTAGTGTATAACCCTAATTTAGTATATCCTAGTATCCTCTCCCCTTGTGCATTTGTGTGATCCTGGGTGTAAGAGAACCGATTACTGACTCTAGAAATTTGGGCCTGTGTTGGTTGTTAAGAGTAACCAACGCGACTCAAAACCGGTGACAAGATTTTTCGCTAAGCCACTCCCAACTGGTATACAAATTTTAATACTCGAGGAAAGCTCAGTATTACAAATATCCCAACGGACAAGCATTTAATTCCAAAGTACCCTTGAGGTGCATCAAAACCTGCAAAGCCTAACCTCTGCAGACTGGGATGACATTGCCTCTCACATGGCTCTTCTAAATGGGTGTCCATACTAAAAATCCAACTTGTTGTAGTTTTTTCCAAAATCCCATCTATTTATTGGTGCAACAGGTTGGACCTATGAAGCTATCTTAAATCCTTACAGTTCATGTGTAGAGATGAAATGTATGCCATGGGAGTTTGATGGGTATAGTAGCTTGGTTGTCCCATATAAGTGAGTTTCGTGGAGGGGAGCCAGTGGGGTCAAGTTACTAGTCATCCACCTTGAATATGTGTAGCTGGGGAAACGCAATTGAGAACTCAATAAATACTGTCCAACATAGCCTAGGATTGTAATTGTCTTATGATTTTAATAGATTCATACACATCAAAACTAAAAACACGTTGTCTTTTTTGATTGTATTTTCTTTATTTGTCAAAAACTTGATCATAAAAATGAGCCAATCGTAAGTTTTTCATCAAAAAATTGCAACTTTAAAATGAGCCGCAAGTGTCAAATTTTGAACCGCATGTGTCCTTACGAGTCACAATTGTCAAATTGGAAGCCGCATGTGTCTGTCAAAAAAGTCAGTTTTCACAGAGTTTAAATTCTGAGTCGCATCCGATTACTAAGTCGCATCTAATTATTGAGTCGCATTTATCATACGGTGAAATACATCGGTCTATGAAATTTTCATTTGTCTGTCAACATTCGAGACTAGATTTTATCAGTTAGTGGCATCTTAAAACTGCAATGCATCTACCAATTATAGCAACACGTTTGCAACTTGAACTGCAATTGACTGTCAACAAAAACTTTGAAACTGCAAACTTAGTCCAAAAAATGCACTATCTTTTTCACCTCTGTTTCTTACGGTCGACCTTGGACAAAAACTAGAAAATTGCTCAAAAAACCTTGCATTGTTAAGATGTCATTTACGTCTTAGAGATAAACATCTTAGTTGCAAAAATTTAGTTACTCCATAAGAATTTGCATATCATAGAATATAATAGCTTTCCACATCATTGGATACGTTCATGCTTCGATTTTTCATTATCATTGAACCTAGTCATTATTGGCTTACTGGCGAATCCTTCCAACTCATCAATCTAGTTTCGAAAATTCACCTTATCAGTTGTCTTTGTCCTACATTAGGTTCCTTGGTAAAGTTAAGTCATAGGTTTGGATTATTCCATAGGTGGTAGGTTATACCCGCTTAGAATCATTTACCATCATAGTCCACTCAAATTTTTTTCATATAATCCATCATAGTGTACGTCCTCCTAGTTACGTCATTTTAGAAAAATCATTAATTTTAGTGGCATCCTTTATATTCAAAAAATTCCAAAAACATAGAAATAGAACATATCAGTTTTTAGACATAGTTTTTCATTTCCCCTTTTGAGCAACATTTTCATGGTTGAAACAAGGGCTAAGAAGAAACAAAGAGAAATGTTAGACCCCAATAAATTCATCAATCCTTTCGGAAGCCAACCATCAGGGAAAGAAAGACCAGATAAAACTTTGCTTGAAAAACATGTCACTAGTGACACACATGGAAACAATTTTTTTGAAGACATAGATGCTGCTATATAGGATCTTGAGTTTGCATCCTTTATGGATGAGTGTTTGGAAAATGATCCCGAATGATATCTAGCAAAGTTGCTAGTAGAAGGTGCCACACTACCACTAGGATTTGACATTCACACTTTGAAAACATCATCTACTCAACCAACACAAACCATGACATCAAGTGTCTTTGTTCCTCAAATTATCACAAAAATACCAACTGGCATACCTACTCAAACATTGTCAATTGTAAACACAACCCCATTCAACATAACACAAGGTTTACAATTCACTGCAGGACCATCTTCATCAAACCCCTTTGGCACAAACACTACTAGTAAAAGATCCAAAGTTGGCATGAACACAACTATACCTAATACTGCCATTCCACAAATAGGGGTTACACAGAATATTCCAACATGAAATATTCCTATACCAAATCAGAACATTCCAACAGGAAATATTCCTATACCAAATCAGAATATTACAACAGGAAATATTCCTATACCAAATCAGAACATTCTGATAGGATATATCCCTACATCGAATCAAAACATTCAAATAGGATATATACCCTCGCCAAATCGTAATCTGACATAGAACATAGCACTTCAAAACACTTACATCAATCCTAACAACGCAAACAACATGTCCTTGACATAGGTAGATGTTTTGTAAAATAAAATGCAAATCCTTCAATAGAAAATGGACAACATGTCTATTTCTGGAAAACAATCTCAATGCAAGATATATGTCCATGTCCTTTTGAAAAAGTGCTATACATGACACCCTTCCCACATGGATACATCATACCAAATTTTCCTAAGTATAATGGGAAGAGGAATCTTTTGGAACACATCAGATAATTTTATACAACATGCATGGACATCTCCTATGACCCCACATATTTAATGAGACTATTTTTGCGAACCCTTGTCAAGATAGCATTGGAATGGTTCTCTAAACTACCATATGGCATAAGATCATGGGGTGAATTAGATGAGAAGTTTGTCGAACACTTTTCCTTCAACATAGACAATGAAATAATGATAGCCACCATGTGTCACACTATGCAAGAAGAAGGAAAAACTTTCACCACTTTCTTTTAGAGATGGAAAAGTTTAGCTAGTCGATGTCCAGTTGAGATACCAGAAAAACAAAAAGTCACGATATTCCTTGAAAATATTCATCTGAAACTAAGAAGTGACTTAAGAGTACATTGTTGTACTTCTTTCCTAGACTTGGTGCAAAAAGGCATCATACTTGAAAAATTCCTTATTGACAATGGAGACATTAAGGTACTAGGTAGGAACCCAGTTGTTCAACACCAAAATGCTCCCAACGATAGAAACAATTTTTTGTCTAGGAACAAAAATGTGAAAAATGATGGTATTGTTGATGCTAAGACCCTACATGCAGGACCTATTATCACACTTAGAGGATATAACTCCAATCAGGAAATAACTAATAATCTGGATCAAACAGCCAACTTTGTCCAAAATTCACAACAACGACGACCACAGAGGAGATTTCCTAAATGTGAATTTACCCCTTTGGGGGAACCAATCGAGACAGTTTTCAAAGAACTGATTAAACATAATCTCCTAAAACCTTTGGAACCAAAATAGTATGATCCTGGATAGTTTAAACCCTCATGGTGGGATGATAACTCCTATTGTGAATACCATCAAACAAAGGGACACAACCTACAACAATGCCGACAATTGAAAAACATCATACAAGATTTTGTTGAAGACAAAACCATAGAAGTGAATGGGCAAAAACATACCAAGAACAATGATCACATGGTCTTCACAGATCCACTACATGGCAATGGGAAAGGAAAGGCCTCCAGTTCAGGAACTAAGAATATTAACTCAGCCAATTATAACAGTGCTAAGTATGATTATAAACTAGGTATGATCATCAATCATATCTGAGTTGCTGATGAAAATATCAATACCATTACCATAAAGAAGAGTCCTGAATGTGTTATCAATACATGTAGAACAAAGATAACCCTTCCAGGTCCTTCATCAGAGCCACCACCATAGTATTCCAAGCCTAAGTATAACTTACTTGACTAGTTGGGGAAGACCCCAACACATATATCCATCTTGGAACTGTTGACCCTATCACTCGATCATCGAACCATTCTTGATAAAGCATTGCAAAGCACAACTATCCCTACCAACTTAAATGTCAATCATTTCAAAGAAATGGTAGGATATTTAACTAATTCCCATCATGCTACATTCTCTCAGTATGATTATTCAATTGAGAATACCAATCATGACAACCCACTACACCTTAAATTTTATTTCCATCAAACAAAAGTCAGACGAGTCTTGGTAGATGGAGGAGTAGGGTTGAACCTTTGCACCTTGAAATTGGTTAAGGCATTAGGTTTCTCAGAAACATGTGTGGACACCACTAAGAGCATAGTCATTAAGGTATATGACAATGAGTAAATATCATCTAAAGGAGTTGTCACACTCCCTATCAAGATTGGCCCTATAGTTATGGACACTAGTTTCCAAGTCTTGGATATCACCCTTCCCTACAACCTTTTGCTGGATAGACCTTGGATACATGCTATGAAAGTTGTCCCTTCCACATATCATCAGTGTCTTAAATTCCTGTACAATGGTACAAAGGTCACCATTGATGGTGATCTAGATCCTTTCCAATATTGCACAAGCCTAGGTGAAATTCCACAAAGAAAGGTCCCAGTCAATCAAGAGGCTTCGTCCTCCACCTTATCCTTGTATGTTGATCCATCAACTCTTACTAATTCAATTACATCACAAACACCATCATCCACTCCTAAGGTCGAGATCCAAGATAAAGGCTATGGAGAATACAACATGAAAGAATCCTATTATGTCAGTCAAATGGTTCCTCCTAAGTCATATGGTCTACCCACAACAAACAGGAGACAATCAATAGTCATGTTTCGTGTCCCTCCTACAATGACATTGACAAAATGGGGAGATTTAAGTAAAGAAGCTACAAACTAAGATGAAATCACCTCATGGTTGTATAAAGAGGACAATGAATACCCTCCCCCATCTATTCAAATATCTAAGGATAAATATGGAAAAAGGCTTCATGATAATGCAAAGTAATGGATATGACAGACATAATGGGTTAGAAATGCATCAAAATGGAAGGGTTGAACCAATTTTTGTCTCACCACGACCAAAAGGCCTAGGGATAGGGTTTCAACTGATTAGAATTGGTATTCCGAGTACTTCGTCATCGTTACAAGAGGAAGTAAGTGCTTCAGAAGACATTGATATATCCCACGAACCACTTGACCCATTTTATGATGAATACCCTGACTCAAGCGAATATGAATGGGATTCCCTTTCCTCCATTAGCATAATGGACCTAGATAGACTATTTGGTGAACCTGATAAAATGCTACAACCCACACCAATTCCATCTAGCCCCCGTCCTAAAAAGTCCTTGTCTAGACAAGAATGGATTAAACTTTATTATTGGGAAACCCTTGATCATGAATCTTGGGCGCCTAACGAACCATCTTCTAACAACCTAGCCCTTACAGTAGTCCCACATTAGATTTTACCTATCCATAAGAAAAAGAACAAAAAGGAGTTAGGCCAAAACTTTTGTGACCATGTTAACCACTCTATCCTCACTTTTTCATCCTCCATATTTGATAACTTTGATGATGTCATGTCCCTCGTATATCCCCAAATTATTGATTGCAATTAACAAGGTACACCCATATTAGACATATTCGAGAATGCCGAAGTGATAACTGACCTCATGGGACTTTGAGAAGGCATACCTAGAGGGGATCATAAAGCTGGCTTCACCATTGACTTGGATAACATGGCTTATTTTTGGGATTCTACTAACACCTCCAATCACAAAATTGAAAAGAAAAAGAAAATAAATGAAACTGATTAAAATGACAAGTCCCTAGGTAAAAACCGAAAGGCACCTTTGGATGAAGAAATAGTAAAAATAAACGATGCATCTAAGGGCAAAAAACTCTCTAAGGCACCCAAGGATGAAGGTTTGAACATTCTCCCAATTGCTTAGGAAAATTCACCCATGTTAGTAGAAGAGTCTATTGAGATCGACATAAACACTGAAGAAACCCCATGGGTAATATACTTTGCAACATCTTTGACAAAGACAAAGAAAAAAGAGTTTCAAGACTTCTTGAGAAAGAGACAGATAAACTTTGCATGGTCATATGCTAACATGCCTGGGTTGGATCTAGACCTTATATTGCATCATCTACCGTTACAACCATGTGTGATGCTAGTCAAATAGAAGTTAAGAAAAATGCATCCACAAATTGCTTTACTTGTCAAAGTTGAACTTAAGAAGCTACTGGATGTTGGATTCATCAGGTCCATAGACTATGCAAACTAGATTTCTAATCTTTTCCCAGTAACCAAACCCTTTGGGGGCATCCACATTTGTACAGACTTCAGAGATATCAATAAGGCATGCCCTAAGGATGACCTCCCTTTTTCGAACATTGACATGATAGTGGACCTTATAGCAGGATATGAGATGATATCGCTCATGGATGGTTTCTTTGGGTATAATCAGATCAAAATTGCTATTGAGGACCAACACAAGACAATTTTCACATGTCCATGGGGAAAATACTACTAGAATGTTATGCCTTTTGGGCTCAAAAATGCTGGAGCTATGTATCAATGTGCAATGATGACTATTTTCCATGACCTTGTACATTTTCTCATGGTAGACTATGTCGATGACATAATATCCAAATCATTAACAAGAGCAGGTCATTTGAAGGTCTTAGACAAGATATTCCAGAAACTAGAAAATTACAAAGTCAGATTAAATCCAAAAAAGTGTGTCTTTGGTGTTAAATCAGGTAAAATTCTAGGATATATCATTTCTAGAAGAGGCATTGAAGTGGACCCTACAAAAGTAAAAGCTATAGTGGATATGCCTCCACCAGTCAGCATCGGTCAGCTAAGAACACTACAAGGGAGATTATAGTCTATCAGACGCTTCATAGTACAGTTAGTAGACAAGATACATCCATTCCAATATTTGTTCAAGAAGGGGGTACCATTTGCATGGACACCCAAATGCCAAGAAGATTTCCAAAAAATCAAGGATTATCTTCTTACACCACCTATAGATGATAGACCTTTGATACTATATATTGGAAACTCAGTCAGCATTAGGAGCCCTACTTGCACAAAATGATGATCAAGGTCATGAAAGGGCAGTGTACTACATCAGTTGTACTTTGGTGGGATATGAACTAAACTACAGTAACATAGAATGTGCCCATCTTGATGTAGTCTTTCCTACTCAAAAACTTAGGCACTATATGCTTAATCACCAAACCATGATGTTCGCAAAGATAGATCCTTTGAAATACCTCCCAAGTAAAGCAGCATTAATAGGCTGATTGGCTAAATGTGTGATGATACTTAGTGAATATGACATCCAATATGTAGAAAGGAAAGCTATAAAAGGGCAAGTAATTGCAGATCAATTAGCAGATGCAACAATTAAGGCAGACCATCCTTTAGTGGCAGATTTTCTTGATGAGTTTATCTTTAAAGTTGACACTAGAACCAAATGGAAATTATACTTTGACAGGTCACGTACTAATCATTCTTCAGGAGCAGGCATACTATTTGGTACACCTCAAGTCGATACTATTCCTAAATCATTCAGGATTACTTTCCCTTTCACCAACAACATAGCGAAATATGAAGCCCTAGTGACAGGACTAAGAATGGAAACCCAATAGAAGATCAAGAGTTTACATGTTTATGGAGATTCTCAGCTAGTAGTCCAGCAAGTTAATGATGAGTATGAAACTAAAGATGAGAAACTTGCTCCCTACAAGTGCATGGCTGATAGTTTCAAGCAGTACTTTGACGAAATCACCTTTCAACAAATACCACGCATTCAGAATAGGGCATTAGATGATATGGAAACCATGGGTTTCTTATTGGATATTCCTAGCAACTCTCTTAAATTCAAGATTTTGGTCGAACAACTTGTGGTCCTTGCCTGTGATGTCTCCGATTTCGCGATGGTGTGTACGATTGTTGGTCCTACTTCCCCTTGGTACAAGGACATATACGACTATCTAAATTCCCAAATCCTACCTTTAGACTTATCAAACAACCAATGTAGAACCTTTATCCGTAGGTCTGCCAAATACACCATCATTGGAGATACCCTATATAGGCGTACCTTAGATAACACCTTGATGAGATATCTTGATGTTGAAGAAGCAGAAGCAACCTTATGAGCGATACATGAGGGTATATGTGGATCCCATTCTAGTGGTCCTACCTTAGCCCACAAGATTATGATATTAGGTTATTATTGGCCTACTATGGAAAAGGACTTATATATCTTTGTCAAGAGATGTCGACAGTGTCAAATACATGAAGATTTGATATGCGTGCCAGCATAAGAGCTTTGCTTGATTACTTTGCCATGGCCCTCTACCCAATGGGGACTTGACTTCATAGGTAATATACACCCTCCATCTTCTAATGGCCATAAGTTCATCATAACTGCCACTGAATACTTCACCAAATGGATCGAGGCTATTCCCATGTCTTATATCAGTGACACACAAATATCCATGTTTATTCTGAACTATATCATTTGTCGGTATGGTGTACCTCAATCTATCATCATAGGAAATGGTTTTCCATTAAAAAACCAAGAATTCTACCATCTCTGTGAAGAATTCGACATCCAACACCATTTTTCCACTCTATATTACCCACAAGGTAATGGCCAAGCAGAGGCATCTAATAAAACCATTATCAAAATCCTCAAAAAGATTGTTAATGACGTTAGTCATGACTGGCACCTACAGCTTAATCCTACCTTATGGGCCTATCGCACAAGCATCCGTACTCCCATCAAGGCCACTCCATATTCCCTAGTATTCGGTTCTGAAGCTATCTTACCTATTGACGTTGAAATTCCTTCCCTAAGGGTATCCTTGAAAGGTCATATTGATGATGAAGAATATCGTGTATCCAGATTGCATGAGTTAGAATTCCTAGATGAACGAATATAAAAGGCATTAGATCATCTTCAAGCATATCAAAACTTTCTTCATCGCAGCTATAATAGGAAATTTTTGAATTGACACTTCGACATTGGTGACTTGGTCTTAATGGAGAACCTGAAGAATAAAGCTGAAAGAGAAAAGCCAGGAAAGTTTGAACCTAACTAGTTAGGGCCTTATAATGTTACAAAAGCCTTTGGATTAGGAGTGTATCAACTCTCTACCCTTGAAGGAGAACCACTTTTTTCACCGATCAACAACATTCATCTAAAGAGATTCTATGCGTAGCTTCTAAGAACCATGTCTTAATCAATAAAATACAAAAAAAAAAAATTGTTACCTTGATGAAAACCTAGCAAAGAGGCATCTTTGTAACACCAAAAAAATTGAAAAATCAATAAAATAGTAAAGAGAAATAATTTGTCCAATAGTGAAAACCACTTCAGTGGCGCTATGGATAAGTACCATGGTGAAAACTTGGCAAACAGGCGCCATGTTTAGTCGATTTTGCTCTTTCGTCTACCAGCATTCCAATCAGACTTTTTCACCATCACTCATAATAAATGGTTGTCTTACCCATTACTTGGAATGATTGAAATCAAGTCCACTCTATCTCCCCACTCCATCCTATAGGTCTTATTCCTAACTAGAGGCAAATCCTTGATCTGCATCATTTGGACCTTGTACATAGAATTCCACTATCATAAAATGTCCTAAAAAAAGCTCAAAAACATTATAAAATGTCCTAAAAAAAGCTCAAAAACATTATAAAATGTCCTGAAAAAAGCCAAAAAAATCAAAAAACTCCAAAAAGACAAAAAAATTAAAAACATGTAAAAAATCCCAAAAGTAGAGTCAGAGTCAGTTGTGTCAAGTCAGTCATAGACATAGTCGAAATACGTTGCCTTTGCGACCAGATGTAGGCAAGGCCATCAGTCGATGTGCCCCCGAGGAATTAGGTTCATCTGTCTAAGTTTGTCATGCATCACACATAAAATCATGACTCATTATTTTTATATGTCAAAGTCATTGGTCGTGTCGAACTATGAGGTCTTTGTGTGTATAACATAGGAAAGGCCATCAATCGATGAGTCCCCGAGGTCGCACTAGGTCAGTCTATTAGGGTTTATCACACTCATTATCACACACATCGTCTAAACATTAAGTTAGGTTCATATGTTTCAAAAATTCATGTAAGCCAAAGTCAAGTTGAACTATGAGGTCTTTGCGTGCAAAATGTAGGCAAGGTAATCAATCGATGAGCCCCAAAGGCCGCATTAGGTCAGTCCTTTAGGATACATTGTATCATATATTGTCACACACACAAACAACAGTCAAATTATCAATACAGGTCACACATCAACAAGGAAAACATGTCAAAACTATCATCAAGTCAAAATCAAACATATTGTAAAAAAAATCAATTTATGTCTTAAGCAAGATATGCCTTTCTTGACAATGAACATTGTCAATCGTCATAGCCTCATGTATCTTGTCGCATCAACATCATCAGACTCAACGTCTTACAAGACACATGTCTTTTTGAAACCAAGCATGACAAGGTCGAAACCAAACTCAATGTCTTATACAGTATGTGTCATCCCTCACATTGGGTTATGTCAAACATCAAACAATCACACAAGATCAAGTTTTGATAGATAATTTTATTGAATTTTTGACTTTATAACTTATTTTGTCTTATCTTTTTATGGATTTGTGTATGAGTCCCGTTACTAGCTTTCTCAATGATGTCCCTTGAGGGATTTAGAGAAGCAAGGATGTCTCAGGACTCTCTTTTTTCTTTGACTGTTGTCTGTCAACTATCTTTTAAACTTTGGATTTTTAGTCATGTTACTAGTTTCCTCGAGGATGTCCCATGAAGGATTTAGAGGAGCAATTACGTCTCATGAATTGTATTTTCTTTGTTTGATTTATGTGGTTTGTCTTGACAAAAATACTGGGGTAATTGTGCCCTTAGTATGAGTTAAGACACTCCTTCTCTACGTCTGTCTATTGTTAGCAAGTGGATGACCTTGCACACCTTGATTTATGTCATATCCTGGTGTTTGTCTCCATTTGTGTTAGTTACCGCCCAATGATGATAAAGTGCAAAACCTTTTGTAATTCAACAAAATATTGAAGATTTCTAATATTAACATCAATATCTTTTCTTCATCATCTTTCTTTCCACATTAAACATTTCTTCTTGCATTAAGATGGAGTCTTGTGACACACAAAAATATAAAGCATCCTGAATATGCATTCATGTTAGAAAAATCATGTAAATATCATACATTGTAAATCATATATATCTTGCATTCCAAAAACATAAAATATATAGGCATCTATAATATCTAGGAAATCATGGCATAATAAGCATTCAATTATAATAGGGTAAATAATAAAAAACACTACATGTACATATAGCATCACATGTAGAAAGAATTATATATGTAAACATCACATTGCATTCCATAATCATCAAATGCATACATAACATTTAGCCATTATCATATAGAATCAACATAACATCATAGGCTGCATGAACACATCATAGGTTGCATGAACACATCATAATGTAGAAATGATCATCCATAACATGTACATGCATCATCTAGCTACATAATCATATAGAAATAAACAACATCATCATGTAAGACATGCAAATCATATAGACGCCACCAAAAATAATATACATATATATCGCTCAAAATAACATGTGTCACGGTACAATGTCAGAATATATCCATAAATAAAAATGAGCTCACAGGCTCTATGATCAAAGTACAATATGAAAATTTCAATGTGTGCCACTGTCGCTACTCCCATGAGGAGAATGTGGAGGCATCTATCACTGAGGTACCCTATGTGTGATGGGAGGCCTATCATTTGGACCTGTCCTTGATGGTCCTACCACACCCTCTATTCTTTGTGTCCTTGTCTGACTCCTACTCTGTGATCTCTGGCTACATGCCTTAGAAAAACTAGGAGCTCATCTCTTAGCAGGAACTACTAACTCATAAAAATCCCTGTAATAGGAGGCCCTCTCCACTGCCCTAACTAGCTCATGAGAAAAACCATCAGATGATGAACCACTATACAGACATCTAGTCTTAGTAATATGTAGCTCTGTCTCCTGCCTCTGGGCTACTACCTAATCTCTCTCCATAAGAGCATTGTCCCTCTCCATCTACATGGTATCCCTCTTTGCGATAAGCACTCTCACCCTCTCCTCCAAGGATTCCATAACACTATCTTTGGGAGCCTCCTCATCCTGCCTTCCCTCTACTATCCTGTCATAGAGCTCTCTCTCATGCTCCTCCATAGGTATCTCCTCCACATCCTCCTCTCAATATCCTACTAGTATGCCAAGGACATCAATATCCATTTTCTCCCTCTTGACCTCCTCCTCTGCATACTCCTCTCTCCCAACCTCCACCTCTGCATGCTCCTCTGCTAATGCCTCCTCGGTAGCATGCTCTCCTCCAATATGTGCCTCCACTCCACCCCTTGAGGTCTAACATTGGTACATCCTCAACCTTCACCTCAACCTCGTAGATAGGTGATAATACACCTAACCAACCACCTCTACATCCCCATCGACCTTGTCTCCCATCATCACCACCATCTATGCCTCCAACCCTGCCACCACCTCTTCCTCTATGCCACCCTATCGCCCCTTTCCCTCATCTCTCCACTGGTGTCATCTGATCTGGATCTATGTATGGCATAGGATGATGCACAACCCACTAGGTATCATAAGCAACTGTAGTCCCAAGATCCACTGCTCCACCCCTCCATCCCCATAAGTAAAGGTTGTAATGCCTAAATGTCTACCTCAATAGTAGCCACTGGTATCATAGGCCCCCACCAAGGAACCTCTTTGGATGATCGAGCAAACTTTGCTCATCCTCTAGGCTCATCCTGCACCTCGCCAAACTATCTTAGTACATGATCTGGCAAGTGTCTCTCTATAATGTGCACACTGGAGATGGTCCTCCTTATCAAGTACTGTGTCTGTCGATAAAAAGATAAGTGTTTGTCCTCGTCTAACCATCACTCACAATCCATGTATAGTCTCCATGTGAATTGAACTAATGTATCCAATGCATGTCTCCATTATCTCGTGTCTCCAACATGGCTTTGTGTGATGTTTCTCATATAACAGAAAACATAAGGGAATTCGGTACCCCACTTAGCAGTCACTGGGAGATGAAACACAACAATGTGTTCCCAAGTCCAGATCATCAGAAGGGTAGTCTCATAGCTCATCGACTGCGCATCTCTATAGGTTATATCGTGAATATGGAAATAAAGCATGGCTAATAGGCGGGGACCCTAGACATAAACAACCTCCCTCTCTAGAATATCAACTAACATCTCCCCCCACCCAACAGGAAATTCGTGACCTCAACGGTCAAGAAGAACTATTCCTGCAATCAATGTACATAATATACAATCAATCCTCTCATATCTATCTGCTAATACTTGACATATAATCTCGTAGTGCTCTATGCCTAACCTCCTAATATCGTCACATACATAATATCTAGTAATCTCTCTATAACCATGTTGTGTATCATACATCACTCGCTCACCTCTAATAGGCAATCTAAGAATCCTATATACATCCCCCAATGTAACAGTTGCCTCTCCAGTAGGCAAGTGAAAGGAGGAAGTCTCGGAATGCCATCTCTCACATAAGGCAATGAGCATACCTATGTTTTCCTGAATCATGGGCATGGTGCAAATGTGGTGTAGACCTAATCTCCATAGCAATCGAGTCTCTACGCTCTGTAAACGGTCTCTGAGCTCAAATTTATCTGACCCTGAATCCCAGGTATAGATCGGATCTAGTATAACTTGCAAAGAGCATTCAAACAATGTGTCAAACATCAAATCATTTCATCTTTCTATCAGATAATTTTTTCCAAAATTTGATAGTCAAATGAGTCATTTCTAAGTTTCAAATGTGGTGCAAAACAATACATGCATCATAAAAACAAGCATATGCATTCCACTTTGTAAATATGTCACACAACCAAACAACCTATAGAAATAGGAAATTGTGAGCAATAAATTGCAAATACGATGCATTTTAATTGCCAAATCAATATGCAAATGTTGTTCATTTTTAGCAAATGCATTACACCTAACTACATGCGATTACCCTATTCTCATATGCGATGCAAGAAATCACATGCGGTGCAAAAACTAACAAATGCAATCTTTTCCTAAACAACCTAAAAATGCCTAGGCATGATTTTTCATTTGCATCATTTTGTGAGAAAATGTGTCGCATACGAATGCAAATGTGGTGAACTAAAAATGATGCATTATGGATATTTGACTTTGATTGCCTAAATCTATGTGAAAAATAAAATCAAGAGATCGTTCAAAGGTACTTACCGGGGATCCCACGTGGGCTGGCCGTTGGAAGGTCCGGATCCTATATCCGCGATGGTGGGTGTATGGAATTGGAGACATCTTCACCAGGTGCTCAAAGAAAAAATTTCAATTCTTCAACTCTATAGGGTGCAAATGATTTGAATTTTACCCTAATTTCTATTTATACCTAGGGTTAAAAGTGGAATTTCTTCTGACCTTGTCTATTGGCCATGTAAAATTCCATTTTCAATCAACCTGTACACATCCCTAACACTTCCAAATTCAATTCCGTCAACTCCATAGCATTTTTGGCCATCAAATTGACTTATCAGGACTATTTCCTGATTTTTTGATTTTTTTCAAAAATTCGTCAATTTTCCCAAGGGGGCATACCCTAACATATTTCATATTGGGGCATGATTTCGATCAATTTTTCTTTGACACAAAAGCCGAAATGACATTGTATCAAAGAGGGGAAACTGTAGACACTGAAAATTGGTCTAGGCTTGTGAGTACCACTTTCGACATAATTTTATAATGTCCATGATCACAATTAAATAAAGTTAATTATTTAATTATTTTCTAAACACATCTTTCTTCTATTAATTAAATAACTTTAATTATTTAATTAATTCATTATGACCTTAATTCAATCTTGATTAATTAAATAAATCTTATTTATTTAATTACGTCACTAATTAATTAATTCTCTTTCCGAATCAAATAATTTATTATTTAATTTACCATTTATCATATTTCGACTATAATTAAATATTCATTTCAAATTATTTAATTATTCAATTAACCTTTTCACATGTGAATTAAATAAATCATTATTTATTTAATTAAATCTTTCAAATTTTGATTGTTGAATTAAATAAATATTTAATTCATAAAAAGAGTTATTTTTGGCACTTTCTTCTATCGCCTACTTAACTAATTATTCACTTAGCATTTGACTCAAAATCTATTTAAATATGTCAATTATCTTTTGATTCGATGTCTAATTATCTTTGCGAAGAGACTTTCTATCTCGATGAGTCAGTCTAATTCTCTTGCATGAATATATTTATTAATTAAATAATTCATGTGTGCATTCAAAAAGATCATTGTTGAATTCTAACTTTATCCTTTTTATTCAAAGTCTAATTCTTTTATTTTCGAAGACTTTCAACTGAAGATTAAATCATTTATTTAATCTTGATCTCTTAGTCAGTCTATTTTCGAACACTCTTGACACCAGATTAAATTATTATTCTAATTTAATCTTTATCCTGCAAAATTTCCCAACTCACGTTCTAACTAACACAAATCTCAATCTCGATCGGTGATCTTTCTTTCGAATCTGAGTCGATCGTTTGAAAACCAACTTTCTATAAATTGGTTGACCTTTGTCATTATTCCTCCTCCTAAAATCAACACTTCTGGAAGAGACTTGTTAATCTTCGATATTTTTCTATAATCACATACATCAAGGCTATACTTGCACACTTATGAAAATCTGAGGGCAATTATACTACAAAAAGCAAAATGGAGAAGGACAATCAAGATAATTCAAAGGAGTTTACAGATATTCGATGAGGTTGTTTTGTTTATTGTTTTAGTTTATTCCCTTGTGCTTTGTTGTTTGATTTAGATTAATGCTTGTGTAGATTAGATTTAACCATCTTCGCTTGCAGAGTCATTTTATCTACGTTACACCTAGTAAGTTGAGATTTCTGCACATAATGAAAAATCAGTCAGGTTCATGTACAAATTTTCATTGTTTTGTGTTTGTAGAGCTCGGTTTTAGAGTTAGTTTAGGATTAGGATTGGTTAGTGTCAATTTTTGGTTTAATTAGTTTTCTTTTTGTTTTGGTTTTTGTTGTTTTTTTGGTTTGTTTTCTTTTGTTCTATTGTTTTTATTTTTCTACATCCTCTTGTTTTTGTTTCATTTATGTTTTTGTCTTTTTCTCGTTTGTTTTGATCTTTTGTTGTTTGTTTGTTGTTTTCATTCTTGTTTTCTTTTCTTTTTGTTTTTTTGGTTCGTCGTGTCTATTTGTGTGTTATTTTATTTTTCTCTTCTCTTTTGGTCTGTTTCTTTTCTTCCGTTTGGGGAGGTTCCTCTAGTTGAAAGTAGAAGCTGAGTTGTTGTATGCAAGTTATGCATAAAGGTAGATCTGCTGAGAGTTTTCCATCTATATTTTCAAACATTTGATCAGTTAGTAGCTTTAAAACCTTTGATTTACCTTCATCCATTTCAAACTAGAGAATGTTAGCATGGATGAGGACTTGGTACACTACGAATTCTTGGGGAGTTTTTGAAAGTCTATCACGATTTACACACCTTAAAAAATCTATAAGTTAGTTTACATCAAGTGGGGTAGCTTTATTCCAAGTGAAAAATCTACACGGTTACATTGCTTTCACGATGTCCACTCTGGTTCTCAACCCACTACTTAGGCTTCACTGCTTAAGGATTCAGAGAAATGAGAAATTATACTTTGAAAGAATCAACACTTGAGAAAAAGAGGAAATAAAAGAAATCTGAAAATGAAAATCAACAAGGGTGATTTCGGTATCTCTATCGGGGCTATAGATGCATGGGTGGCAGTAGAGTGATGCTTATAGAGAACCAAAGGTATCTCTATTGGGGCTATAGATGCATGTGTGGCAATAGAGCTATGCCTAGGATATCATTGCATGTTAGAAATGTAAATCAAAACTACACATCTTGGGTAGGGTCTATTCCACTTTGATCATGGAAATGCTTATGGAGGGGAATGAATCATTTGCACACAGAAACAGATTTTGGTTTCATCTCAGACCTCTTTCATGTCCCGATTTTGATTGTGTTTTCACTTTTTAGATTATCTTGAATGAGTGTAAACCAGAGATTTTGGGTATTTGGAGGGTTATGCGTTTCAAAATGCTTACAACATTTTCCAGCCGAGTCGCCATTTGTTATGCCTTGCATACATGCCCCAAATTTTTCTTGGCAAAGTTGGGGACCCCCTTTGTTTCCTCCCATTTCTTTGTTTGGTTTTTTCATGTCCATTATTTTTCATTCTTGTTTTCATCCTTTCTCATGCCTTGTTCATTGCTTGTCCTTGTTGTTTTGTCAGGATCGGGTTGCAGGTTGGAATCAACACTTGACACCTTTTGGGGTTTTAAGTTTTGGTTCCGCCCCGAATCTGATCCTCATTTCACCTTCAAATGTCATTCAGGTTTGTGTTCCTTGTCTGGTCCCGTCTTGTTCTCTGACCCATTTTTTTTTCTTCTTCTCGTCTTTCACTTTCAAGTTGTTCATTTTTTTTGTTCGTTTTGGTCCTAGTCTTTTCGTTGTCATTTTCTTTTGTCATTGTCTCGTCGTTTCGTTTGTTTGGTTTGGTCTTCTTTGTCCCTTTGTTTATGGTTTTTGCATCGTTTGTTTTATTCTTTCGGTTGTTTCTTCATTTTTGTCAATTTTTCTTTTTGGTGTCTATTCTTCAAAATGAGAAAATACAAAATAATAATAATAAAAAAAAAATCCAAAAATACAAAAAAAAAAAACAAATAAAAAATCTTTTTAAAAATTTATTGTTTTAAAAAGCATAAAAAATAAAAAGTCCAGCCAAAGGAATTTACACAAAGTGAAAGTGGGGCTTGGGAGGAAATTTAGTAAGAATGATAAAATTATAATAATCCCATGTTGGGAAATAATCTCGCTCTCACATAGTTAAGCAGACCTGGATCTGAGATGAATATTGAACCGGGAACCACAAGTAAAAATGTCCACACTCTAACTTGGTTCTGCTCTGATCTCGCACATATGTAAAGGGTGAAAGAGGGATTGCAAACTCGGGCTTGAGAAGAACCATGGATGCTGCAATTTAGGTTCACGGGTAAGTTTCAGTTATGTTCTCGCTCCCGACCAGGTGGCAAAAACAAGACCCCCATCGATCCACTCTCCTAGTAAGGTGTGATGATGGGGCAAATTTTTTTACAGAATTCCTCACGTACAAATGAGAAAACACAACATCATGAACATGGTGAGTGAACTGTATGAAAAACTATTCAAAGAAATACAAATTTCATGGTAGTTGCAATGATTATCCTGACAAGATATGCATGCAAAATATGGACACCATGCACAAGCATGTAGGCTATTTTATAAAATGCCCCAAGGAAATGCAATCTCATGGAATGCGTTGATTGGAAGATATGCACAAAACGAATTTGGTGAAAATACGTTAGAAACTTTTGAGCAAATGTAATTAGCAGATGTAAAGCCAAACTTTCATGCCCTCTGCCAACATCCTCCAACCTGCGCTAAAATGGGAGTTTTGGAATAGGATATGAGCATCCATCAAAATGAAAAATGCATGCAAAATGTTGAAGCACAGACAAGGCACATGGAATTTCTGACCACGCATGTATTGGCATCCATCATAGTGTCAACGAATTGGGGATTTTTGTCATAAGTCACACAAAGTAGATTTGGCAAAGACTTTGTAACTTTCAAGCAAATGAAATTAGCAGTTGATGCCCATGCCAACATAGGAATATTTTCCGATTTTGTAGTTGTAACCACCTTGGAGAGAACCATGCTAAATATGGAAGCTGAGACAATATGCATGAACCATTTGATAGAATGGCTCGCATAAATGAATTTTCATGGAACACCATGAATAAAAAATATAGAAGCATACACAATGTATGAGTCATTTGACATTATGCCTCAAAGAGAATACAAGATAGGGAAATAGGGACAAGGCCCGTGAACTATTTGAGAGAATGCATCAATGAAACAATGTGCCATGAGATACTAGTATCGTGGTTTATGCACAAGGTGAAGTGAATTTGGGGAAAAGGCTAAACCTCGTGGCGTTCACCAGTGCTCCCCTTGCTTGTGTATGACGAGAAACATGAAATGTTTCCTCATGAAATATAGTTTTGAAGTTTATGCACCAAATTCCATTTTGTTGAAAAGTACAGAGACACAGACAAAGGGTGCGGATTGTTTTACATAGTGCCTCTAGGATAAACATTATTTCAAGAATGAAATTATCATAGGTATAAATAAATTCTCAAAAACCAAGTATGGAGAGGGCATGCAAATCATTTGACGAAAAGCCTCATATATATTTTATCTCAGGGGTGTAAATGATTGTTGGAAATACAAATTTTGATGTTGTAATTGCAATGCTTTGACAAATATGCATGCTAGTTTTGTATGATGCATGAAAAGGATGACACCAAAAGGAATGAGATGATTGCATGATCTATATAAAATCTATTTCATGAAGATTTTTCTGATATTGTTTAAAAAGAATGCAGATGTGGAAACATAGGCAATGCTTGTAAACTATTTTGGAATGACTTAAAGAGATGTCATCTCATGATATGCAATAAATGGTGAAAAGAAGCGATGACAAAATTTGCATAAAAGGGGTTTAATGAAATGCTTTAAAGAAATTTGAAGCAAATGTAGTTTGACAGATCTCAAATCAATTTTTTACAACCTCTACTAGAATCCTCTTTGTCCGTGATAAAATACAATGAGTGTTGGTGATAGGATTTACATGATTCTGGATTTAATTTGGGTATATGGATATTCACCAAGATGCAGAGGAACAAAGATTTTGTTAGATACAGTCATAATTGCCTTGGCAATTAAATAGATTAATAAGAAATTTCATCAATTTGGTCAAATATAATTGATTCATGTTGTTTTCATTTACTTATTCATGTAGCTGAATTAATTAATTAATTATGTTTCTTTTTGGTGACTTGCAGGTATTGTTTAGTTGGAGAGGTGGAGTGTGCCAAAATTATGAGTATACGCAAGAAATGATTTTGATTCTGAATGTTATTTTATGAGTTAAAATAACATTAGTTAAAAGGGGTTTTATTATTCTTTCAATTATAGAAATTTGAATGTTTATCATATACACCTAATAGACATATTTTTGAAACTTAATTGATTTTCAAAATTAATTAAAATGATTTATGTTTATATGTACTTTTGCACAATGGAGATGATTTGAAAATCAAACATGCAAAGGAGGAAATTGCCAAAAATATTATCAAACTGGAAGTAAACTAGATGTGTGGTGGGCCTGTTTGACATAATTTATGGAAAAGGATGTTGTTGCACATCGTGCAAGATGAAGGACTAAAGTCAAACTAGGAATTGTAATTGTGAACTAAAGTCAAAATGGAGAATGGAGTTTCAAATTGAAGTCAACAAAAGCCAAACAAAATCTGAAACTGAAAGTTTCCTGTGAGAAGAGTTTCATGCACACAAAAGCTAAAACATTTGATGTTTTAGTTAGGACAATAATTGTGTAATTATTGAGCTATATATTGTCAAATCAAGCTCATTTGTGGGGGTTAGACTTTTAGGAAAAATAGTTAGAAATTTTTGCTTAGAGCTGATTATAGTTTTAGTAGTAGGATAGATGATACATTTTTATGATTTTCTTAGTTTAGATGAGGTAATTTGAGGATATTGGTTTCTGTGCACTGGTGAATTTGCCAAAATTGTAAATGTTGTTTATCTATTTTTCAAACAATAGAAACAGTTGGATTCAAACATGTCTTGAGTTATGCTCTGGAATGATATTTGTTTGGTTTACTGTTCGATTTGGAATCCTTTTAGGAATGAAGTTTTATCTTTTCTTTTGTTCAAATTATGATTTGCGACTTGTTGTTAAAGTTTGCACTGTGAATGAATGTTCAACTTTGTATTGACTACGGGTTTGTTTGTTCTGTAGTTTGGTTTTAAGAATTCCTTGAAGAGTAACATGTCTGGTTAACTGAATGAATCAACATTCTTTTATCTCTTGTGTCCCTGATCTATCTTTTGTCCTTTTTTTATACCCCCCCATTACAGTAGGTTTAGATAGAATTTTGGTCTTGCACCAACCAGAAAGCTCAATAACTAGCAGGCCCCTTAAACATTACAACTTCATTGACCGCTAAAAAAAACAACATAGTTGAGAACCAACTATAGAGACCTTGGAAGATAGGTGATTTTAGATCAGTTGTCTTTTTCAGGAGAAATAGAGTAGAGATATTTTTTTTAAATGTTGTTGTGTCAATTTGGCCATCAACAGGAGCATCCACAGTTTACTAGCAATCTTGCATAAACCAAAAATATTTAATTTTAATTTTTTCTTTCGTTTGGTCTTTTAATGTTGTAGGCAAATACATTTTTGTAATAAGGCTTAAAATATTTGATAAATATTTGGCCAAGTCATTATGTTGCAATTTTTTGGTGATTTGGGCTCATTTTGTGGCCTATTCAAGGAAAAATCTTCAAATATGCCTTCTTGGGCATGAGATTTGGGGAGTTACAAGTTATGAAAACTAATTTATTATTTTTCAACTTTTATATGAAGAATTTGGATGCCCAAGAGCAAGTGGTTTGTCTTTTTCTATTTCGAGGCTCCTATTTGTGAGGAAGTGGCTTCTTTTTCTTGGCCAATCATGGATGGAGGTTACAAAAATGTGCTTTTTCAATATTTAATGATTTTAAATTAAATTTTAAAGGTATATTGTGCATAAATCAAAGAGTAAAATTATGTTGCAGCAGTGGATGAGTGTCCTTTGCAAGACTTGAAAGTATTAGAAAATGAAGGTGCAATTGAGAGTGAAGATGAAAAAGATATGGTAGTCGAAAGTGGTGACAAAAGGTTGTAGAGAAAGAGGTAATACACAATATTTTTCATTTTTATGATGAAGATGAGAGTTTGTTTTGTGTATATGAAAGAGTTGTAGTAGAGAATAAAATTGATTCATGTTTTATTAAATTTGAGAAAAATGATGATTTGCATATTTTGGATAAGTTGGTTCAAACATAGTTTGCTAGTGGTGTTTGGTATGTAGAATATTTGTTTGGTGCTGCAAAGTTTAGTGCAGGTGCATTTTGGTGGAGGTGGTTTGATTATGCTGGGTTGAATCCCACAATATTGGAAGAGAGTGTGAGTTGCATTTGGTTGAGGTGGTTGGTTTATGGTGGAGTTGATTCCACATTGAAGATGTTGAGTGCAAAGAAGAATCATCAGAGGAGAAGGATACTTGTTCCAGCTAGGTGTTGGAAGAGAAGAAAAAAGAACTCATTGATAGTACAAAATTTAGTAATGGAGTTTTCTGAAGGTTGTTTACAACCTTAAAGGATGGTCTTACCATCCAACTCCAATTTTTGAGACCAATTTCACAAAAAAAATTTATCTTGGGTGTTTGATGTAAGAGCATCCATGGTTTACTAGCAATCTTGCATCAACCAAAAATATTTAATTTTAGTTTTTTCTTTAGTTTGTTCTTTTAATAGTGTAGGTGAATACATTTTTTTAGTAAGGCCTAAATATTTGATAAATATTTGGCCAAGTTGTTATGTTGTAGTTTTATGGTGATTTGGGCCCATTTTGTGGCTTTTTGAAGGAAAAATCTTCAAATATGGCTTCTTGGGCATGGGATTTGGGGAGCTACAAGTTATGATGACTAATTTATTGTTCCTCAACTTTTTCATGAACAATTTTGGCGCCCGAGAGAAAGTGGTTTGGCTTTTACTATTTTGGGGTTCCTATTTGTGAGGAAGTCGTTGCTTCTTTTTTTTGCCAATCATGAATGGAGGTTAAAAAAATATTCATTTTCAACATTTCATGATTTTAAATTCATTTTCAGAATTATATTGTCCATTTCCAAGCATAGAAAATTGGGGGTTATAGGAAAGGTTTGAAGGAGTTAATTTATATGCTTTATTTTGGTCATTTTTTGGTGTTGTTGCTACCAAATTGAAGTTGATGCTTCCTAGGGATGGATTTTTGAAGAAAGAAGGTAGAATCCATGATTTAAGGTATGAGAGAGTGTTGAGATAGAAAATTGAAGATTAAGTCCATGGATGAAGGTGGATTCAACCATAGATTAAAGGTTGCAAGTGTATATTTTTATTGTTTGAAGTTTGTAGTGAAGGAAGAGAAATTGCAACTATGTTTGCTTAGTATTTTCATATTTAAATCTGATTATAATTTTTTTGTATTTCTATATATCAATCCTAATGACTATAATATTTTGCATAATCAGATATATGGATGTTTGTATGTCATTTGTACAAGTTTGAATTTATGGAAATTTCTTCATAGTTGTTTTGCATTGAAATCTATTATTTGTTGAATGGTTTTCGAAAGAGGATTTGAAAATGTGATTTACAAAGAGTATTTCCTCTTCATCAGTGGTATTGGAGCTAGTTTTCTTGATTGTGTAGGCAAATTTTTTGATTGGAGGTAGTTTTCACCAGGATTGGAGGGTGGAATGTGTGTGGTGTGTAGACTAGTCACTGAATGTGAGGCGGTCTATACTTGAGAGGTTGAATATTGAGAGTTTGTAAGTTTTTGATGAAATGCCAAAGAAGAAAGACAAAATGTTTTTTATATTTGTGTATGCAAGTGAACATGAGGAAGAGAATATTACAAAAGTATGCTTTGAGGATAATGTGAGGGAAGATGGTGAGATTGTAGCAAAGGATGAGAAGCAACAAAGAAAGTGCATAAATCAAAGAGGAAAATGAGGTTGCGGCATTGGATGAGTGTCCTTTGCAGGACTTGAAAGTATCAAAAAATGAAGGTGCAGTTGAGAGTGAAGGTGAAAAAGATATGACAGCCAACAATGGTCAGAAAAAGGTTGTAGAGAAAGAGGTAATACACAATATTTTTCATTTTTATGATGAAGATGAGAGCGTGTTTTGTGTAGATGAAAGAGTTGTAGCAGAGGATAAAATTGACTCATGTTTTATTAAATTTGAGAAAAATGATGGTTTGCATATTTTGGATAAGTTGGTTCAAACAAAGTTTGCTAGTGGTGTTTGGTATGTAGAAGATTTGTTTGGTGTTGCAAATTTTAGTGTAGGTGCATTTTGGGGGAGGTGGTCAGATTGTGGTGGGTTGAATCCCACAATATTAGAAGAGAGTGTGAGTTGCATTTGGTGGAGGTGGTTGTTTTATGGTAGATTTGATTCCACATTGAAGATGTTGAGTGCAGAGAAGAATCATCAGAGGAGAAGTATACCTCTTCCAACTAGGTGCTGGAAGAGGAGAAAAAAAACTCATTGGTGGTACCAAATTTAATAATGGAGTTTTTTGAAGGTTTTTTACAACCTAAGAGGATGGTCCTACCATCCAACTCCATTTTGTGAGACCAATCTCACAAAAATTTTCTACCTTGGGTGTTTGATGCAAGAGCATCCACGGTTTACTAGCAATCTTGCATACACCAAAAATATTTAATTCTAATTTTTTCTTTATTTTGGTCTTTTAATATTGTAGGTGAATAAATTTGTAATAATGCCTAAAATATTTGATAAATATTTGGCCAAGTTATTATGTTGAAGTTTTATGGTGATTTGGGCTCATTTTGTGGATTTTTCAAGGAAAAATATTCAAATATGCCTTCTTGGGCATGGTATTTAGGGAGTTACAAGTTATGAAAACTAATTTATTGTTCCTTAACTTTTTCATGAATAATTTGGATGCCCAAGAACAAGTGGTTTGTATTTTTATATTCCAGGGCTCCTATTTGTGAGGAAGTGGCTGCTTTTTCTTGGCCAATCATGGATGGAGGTTACAAAAGGATGCCTTTTCAAAATTTAATTTTAAAAGTATATTTTCCATTTCCAAGCATAGAAAATTGGGAGTTATAGGAAAGGTTTTAAGGAGTTAATTTATATGCTTTACTTTGGTCATTTTTGGGGGTTGTTGTTCCAAAATTGAAGATGGTGCTTCCCAGACATGGATTTTTGAAGAAATAAGGTAGATGCCATGATTTTGCAGGTATGAGAGAGTGTTGAGATAGAAAATGGAGGATTAGTTCCATGGTTGAAGGTGGATTCAAGCACAAATTGAAGGTTGCAAGTGTAGATTTTTATTGTTTGAAGTTTGCAGTGAAGGAAGAGAAATTACAACTATGTTTGCTTAATAGTTTCATATTTAAATCTGATTATAATTTTTTTGTACTATTGTATATTAGTCCTATTGACTATAATATTTTACATAATCAGATATAAGGATGTTTGTAAGTCATTTGTGCAAGTTTGAATTCATGGAAATTTCTTCATAGTTGTTTTGCATTAAAATCTGCAATTTGTTGAATGGTTTTTGAGAGAGGATTTGATAGTGGGATTTAGAGAGAGTATTCCCTCTTCATCAGTGAACTAGTGTTACTAAGTGTGCAATTAGAAGTGTCAATTGGAGATAGTTTTCACTCAGACCTATGGGTGGAATGTGTGTGGTGTGTAGACTGATCACCAAATGTGAGGTAGTCTATAATTGAGAGGTTGAATATTGAGAGTGTGTGGCAAGTGTTTCATGAAATTCCAAAGAAGAAAGACAAAAAGTTTCTCATAGTTGTGTATGCTGGTGAACATGAGGAAGAGAATATTACAGAAGTATGCTTTGAGGATAACATGAAGGAAGATGGTGAGATTATAGCAAAGGATGAGACGCAAAAAGAAAGAGAAAAAAACAAAAGAGGAAAATGATTTTGCAGTAGTGGATGAGTGTCCTTTGGAGGACTTGAAAGTATTATAAAATGAAGGTGCAATTGAGAGTGAAGGTGAAAAAGATATGGCAGTCAACAATGGTGAGAAAAAGGTTGTAGAGAAAGAGGTAATACACAATATTTTTCATTTTTATGATGAAGATGAGAGTATGTTTTGTGTAGATGAAAGAGTTGTAGTAGAGGATAAAATTGATTCATGCTTTATTAAATTTGAGAAAAATGATGATTTGCATATTTTGGATAAGTTAGTTCAAACAAAGTTTGCTAGTGGTGTTTGGTACGTAGAATATTTGTTTGGTGTTGCAAAGTTTAGAGTAGGTGCATTTTGGAGGAGGTGGTATGATTATGGTGGGTTGAATCCCACAATATTGGAAGAGATTTTGAGTTTCATTTGGTGAATTTTTTTGGTTTATGGTGGAGTTGATTTGACATTGAAGATGTTGAGTGTAGAAAATAATCATCAGAGGAGAAGAATACTTGTTTCAAATAGGTGTTGGAAGAGGAGAGAAAAGAATTCATTGGCAGTACAAATTTAGTAATGGAGTTTTCAAAAGGTTGTTTACAACCTAAAAGGATGGTCCTTCCATCCAACTCTATTTTTTGAGACCAATCTCACAAAAAATTTCTACCTTGGGTGTTTGAGGCAAAAGCATCCACGATTTACTAGCAATCTTGCATCAACAAAAAAATATTTAATTTTAATTTTTTTCTTTACTTTGATCTTTTAATATCGTAGGTGAATACATTTTTTTAATAAGGCCTAAAATATTTGATAAATATTTGGTCAAGTTGTCATGTTGAAGTTTTATGGTGATTTGGGCTCATTTTGTGGCTTTTTCAAGGAAAAATATTCAAATATGCCTTCTTGGGCATTGGATTTGGGGAGTTAAAAGTTATGATAACTAATTTATTGTTCCTCAACTTTTGCATGAAGAATTTGGACACCCAAGAGCAAGTGATTTGGATTTTTCTATTTCGAGGCTCCTATTTGTGAGGAAGTGGTTGCTTTTTCTTGGCCAATCATGGATGGAGGTTAAAAAAAGATGCCTTTTAAACATTTAATGATTTAAAATTCATTTTTAAAAGTGTATTGTCCATTTCTAGGTATAGAAAATTGGGAGTTACAGGAAAATTATGGAGTTAATTTATATGCTTTATTTTGGTCATTTTTGGGGGTTGTTTCTGCCAAATTGAAGTTGGTGCTTCCCAGCATGGATTTTTGAAGAAAGAAGGTAGAAGCCATGATTTTGCAGGCCTAACAGAGTCTTAAGACAGAAAATGGAATATTATTTCCATGGTTGAAGGTGGATTTAACCACAGATTGAAGATTGCAAGTGCAGATTTTTATTGTTTGAAGTTTGTAGTAAAGGAAGAGAAATTGCAACTATGTTTGCTTAGTAGTTTCATATTTTAAATATGATTATAATATGTTTTGTACTATTGTATATCAGTCCTATTTACTATAATATTTGACATAATAAAATATATGGATGTTTGTAAGTCATTTGTGCAAGTTTGAATTCATGGAAATTTCTTGATAGTTATTGTTTTGCATTAAAATTTATGTTATTTTTTGAATGGTTTTTGAGAGAGGATTTGACAATGCTATTTAGAGAGACTATTCCCTCTTCATCAATTCTTGAGCAAGATCATGTCATTTTTCAGTCTTGAGCATTTGAGCAATTTATCATTATCTAGGTCATCATTTGAAGCTTTTGCAATCATGGGTGTAACACCCCTCTATTTTGGCTTCTTGCTCAAACAGTGTTCTTTGCTTTGTTTTAGTTTTTCAGTTACTCTGATACTTTGAGATACCTTATCATGTGTGTGTTATTTGATCGCTATTTATAAAGTGAAATAGACTATTTGTGGTTGTGTCATGTATCTCTTTGATCCTTTATTGTCATGCTTTAATTGGTGTAATAATGTTAGTTGTTATAACAAGTTTATTGCATATGTTATTTGATTATTATGGAACTATCAGTTCATGACGAGTGTATTGGTGAAGGGGACAAGATTGCATCACTCACTTGCGAGAACCCTGTGATTCCGTGATTTCCTCTTCACAGTGTGTATTTTATGTTATTTATATACATGTACTTTGATATCTCATTTATAGGTTTGCAGGTACATGGCATTGACTCTGCCTGGTTTCATATTTTTGAGCATGTTGACCCAATGGTAAATTTGCATGGGAGATAGTAACTAGGTAACATGTGTCAGGTCTACACCCTAGCCACAATGTGTCATCAATGTTTGTTTGGTGTGTCTTCGTTTTCCTTGTTTATTACTATTTAATTCTGCAAGTTTATGTTATGAAATTAAATGTTAAATTATGCATTAAATGATGTTGGTATTTATTTAATTAATTTTTAGATAATATGATGGAAGCTTTTAATTTAAATTAATTAATTAAATTTAACTTATTTAGTAAATTAAATTTAATCCTTGTGGCTAAATTTATTTATTAAGTAATTAAATTAATTAATCAAATTATTTATTAAGAAAGTTTTTTAATGGAATTAAATTTAATTTGGAAATTAAATTATTTTTTGAGTTTATTAAAAGTTACTTTGAGTAAAACAAATATGGGTTGTTAAAAGATATTTGTTAATTGCTAGCATGTTATAGTTAATTAATTGGGGGTTGTTGAAAAAAAAAAATTCTCAAAGGGAATCTTGGCTTTGGGTGAGGAAACGGAAAGCTTCTTCATGAAAAAGGTTAAGATATTTTTGGAGAGGGTGAATATTGGGGAAGAACGAAATATTTTTCTTTCTGTAAAAAAATTGAAACGGATTTTGGATTGTAAGAAAATTGTGAAAAAAAAATTGCATTCTTAGATTTTTTTGGGATAGATTTTTGTGGTTTTAGATTCAATATTGTGCTTGGGAATTTGGATTGCTTGGAAGAAGCTATGAAAGCTTTGCTGGAAGCTTTGGAAGAGGCTTGGCAATAGAAACTCCAATTACTCTAGAAGCTTCGTTGAAATAGGTTCCATTCTTATGTTATTGTTTTGGTTTAAATTTTTAAATGGAATTGTATTATTGTAGTAAAGATTGTTGTTCTAAATCTATAGTAAAAAGCTTTATTTTCTTTAAGAAAATAAAATTTTAAGACTTTTTTGATTGCCATGAAGAAATATAGAGCCTCTGTAGGAATAATTTTACAGTGAAATCAGAGAGTAAGATTGGAGAATCTTTTGTGGAATTAATAGTTTAAACAATAGAAAGACCCAGAGGAAAACAAATTTAAAATTCAAGGAATTTTAGTTATAAGATCTGTGTTGAAAATTGTTAAAACCTCTATAAAGAAATTCTTTTAAACAATAGGAAGTTTTAGAAGAACCAACACAAACTTTTTAAATCTTTCTAGAAATGGATTGGAAAATTTTCTAGTAAATAGTTTGGGGAAAAATCATTGCCTCTTTATTCTTCTCTATAATTTGGCTTCCTTCCTGTAGATTGCATTTCCTAAAATTTATTTCCCAATCATAATAATTGGTTAATAGATTTATATAAATATACATATATACATATATACATATATATATATATATATATATATATATATATATATATATATTATGGTTTGTATTTTTGTCAAATTTTATGGTGATTACTGTAGTCTTCCATACGGCGAATTCATTTTCTGACTAGAACGAAATTGCTCAGAGTTTTAAAAATTTAATGTTTAATGTAAATGTGTGGAGGGGGGGGTTTAAACATTACCACCACCCACATATCACCATGGGTGGAGCACTACCTAGGAGGCAACATGCCCACCAAATAGGGGGACGCATTGCCACTTAGGGAGCGTTACCCCCATTTCAAAGGGAGGTCGGTTCTACGTAAGTACACTCTACTTCCTTGGACACTATAGACTTTGTTAATTTATGAAATTTCATCCACCCTTTTTGATATTCACAAATTTCAATATAGTTTAAGGTTATTTATTATGAAATATATATTATATATATATTGTATATATATATGAATATATATATATATATATTATATATATGTTATATATGTGGCTCAAAAATATTAATTATATATTTAATGTATATATATCATAAGTGTATATACATAATTATATAATTTAAAATATAATTATGTATGTATATTTTCTGTATATATATTTAAAATAGTTTTATTTCAAAATGCAAGCATGATTTATGTTTAATTGGAGAAAAATAGTTGGTTATTTTGCAGAGAGTTTTATTAGGTTGCTTTTTAAAGTAATCGAGGAATTGATTTCCTGTGTAATTCCATATTTCCCTTCTTTGTAACAAAAAGGGATTTAACTATTTTAATTGATTATTTTATTAAGGCAATGGTTAACTTTACTATGATTTCCATATAAAGGGAAATGGATTTAGAATATCCAAAATTAGTTTATTTCCTCGCAATTTCTTTCTATGATTATTTCCTTTGTATTTCATAAGGGGAAGTGGGTTTAAATTTTTTAAGACTTCCAGTAGTGAAAGAGGGAAATGAGGTTGTATATTAAATTGAGTCAACCTAGTGATTGTACCCTTGGTTAGTGCTTTTCATTTGGTCAATGTAACCCGGCTTCCATGAATGGGGAAGTGTTACCCTTATGTCTTATTTAGGGTGGATGTTACATTTGGATAGCACTAGGTTGCCTTGGGTTGTGGAATTGTTCCACTAAGTTGTCATAGGGGAGTGGCTTGCAATGAGTGCCAACACACAAAGGGGTGCTAGGATAACTCATTGTAGGTTAGTAATCCAATGATAATGTAATTAACTTCTTAGGGGTTGGGTAGTTTCAACACTTAATCAAGACTAATATGCCTCTCTCATGGACCCTTGTGCTAGTGTAGGCTTGGGATGAGACGAGAAGGATTGGAATGGCATAAATCCTCGGTTCCGCTTTGGACTACATGTGGGGCTGAAAGTTGTTAGAGGTTTCCAGGAGATCACAAGATGGGGGTTGGGGCCTAGGAAGACTCACCAGGATATCCCATATAGCATTGTGATGACACTCCTCCTAGGTCAACTATGTTGTTAGTATTGTGAATCGACAAATTGTATAAACTGGAAGCAATGTAACCTTGTGTTATTTTGGTGTAAATAATTGGTCGAGTCAATGTGTGTGTGTTAACCTATGATTAGAGGTTGTAGGTTTGGCCATGTTATCCTTTTACTATCTCCTAGCATGGGGGGTGGGCCTTCAGGTACCACTTGGTTGGGTGGAACATGCACCATACACCGTTGGGTTTCCCTTCAACATTTAGTTCTTGATGGTGAGATATCTAGTTGGAGAGATCACAATTTCTAGTATTTAAATCAAGAAATGTCTTTATTTCAGTTTGACTCATGTTATTTTACCCCTCATTTATATTTGAGGTGGATATTTGTATAATGTATCACATTTTTATTATTGCCTCATTCAAGGAATGAGAAATGTAACCTTATGATTAAGTTAATGTATATGGAGTTTTGTTATATCTCTTTATGTTGATGTAACTTTATTATGTATGGAATGTATGAGTACTCAATTCTTTATGTAAGTAAATGTTATAGATGTTAGATGATGTATGTATGGGTTTTATGTAATCTCAGTCTCGTAGCCTTAGAGGTTGTTGTCAATTAATAAGTGAACTTGTATGTTAATTACACTTTAAATAAATAAAAAATTTGGTGCGATTAAGTAGTTAACTACAACTTCCTCTAGGGTTACGTGGCGGGGCATTACACATGGTATCAAAGCCCGAGTTTAAACACTAGGTGCTCTAGGATTATTATGTGCCCATTAAGCTTTAGTTGCATAGGCTTTCAAGTGTTACCTTGTCTAATACCTTTATGTTTCTATGTAGGATTATGCCTCCTAGACATGAAAGAGGTAGAGGGCGAGGACGTGGTCGGGTAGGTGGTTGTGAAGGGAGTTAGCATGACTCTCCTCCTCAGGCTCCACATATTTCAAATAAGGAGGAGTAGAAGGCATCACAGAATGCCCCAGGGGGCAGTGATCGACAGCAGGATCCTCCAGGGATTGAGGCCGCACGTAGATAATTTGAGAAGGCATTAGCACTCCTTGGTCAGAGATAGGAAAATGTACTAGGTAATCCTGGTGTGAGGGTAGTCCTGGCTCAGACAGAGACATCAGTCTTTGCACATATGAGGGATTTACTCAAGGAATGACCACCATTGTTTGATGGAGTAGGTAGTGGATTAGAGGCTGAGACTTGGCTCATAGACCTCGACTAGTTCTTTTCTATGCAACCATACGGTAGTAATACCAAAGCGTGGTGCGCTATCATGCATCTACGAGGGTTTACATCCACATGGTGGAAGTTGGAGGAGAAGAAGCTCCACATAGATATTAATATAGTATCCTAGGAGATGTTTCTAGAGCGGTTCAAAGCTCGCTTCCTTTCTGACCATTAGCATTACTTTAGAGGTGATGATTTTCACGCCTTGCGACAATTAGCCATGACCGTTGAGTAGTATGATGATGATGAGGGGATGCTCATTCAACATTTTATTAGGGGGTTAAGTGCCTATATTAGTGGTGGAGTGAGGGTCTTTGAACCCAATTATAGGGAGATAATTATGGAGAAAGTGTGTCTAGTGGAGGAGAACGTTGCCATGGCATTGGGAGGCCATACTGGTGTACAAATTGGTAGTGGTTCAGGAGCTGGGACTAGTGCATGAGGGGGAAAGAATTAGGGAGATGTGCCTCCCAAGACTCATCAAGGACCATCATAGAGTGGTCAGTAGCAACAGGTATCTTAGGGGAAACGTAAAGGTTTCCAACAAAGATAGGGTGATAGAAACTGGAGGCGCATGAAGAGCTTCAACTCCAAGCAACCTGCAAAGAGCTCATAGTCCCCTTTCAGGGGTAGTGTGTAGTAGTCTAGTGCACCACCTAGAGGCGTGGGCTATGGTAGAGGAACTAGATGTTACACATGTGGCTAGCAGGGTCATATTGCTAAAATGTGTCCTAACAAGGGCACATGTGGATTCACACAGAGACCAATGGAATTTGAGCCAATAGTGGGGGATGCTGATAGAAGCCATCATGTATTTGTAGTGGTTGATAACCACCAGGAAGAGCACTAGGGTACCGTCGTTGAGACATATGGTATGTTATTTTGTAATCCAATTACCATTGTATTTGATTCTAGAGCATCAGACTCCTTCATTTCTTCTTCCATCGTGTCATGATGTAGACTGGGGGCAATAAGGCAAGCTGATAGGTGGTAGGTTGAGTTAGCCTCAGGTGCGAAAGTCATATCACATTCCCTTATACTAGAGTTTAGATTGGAGGTTGAACCTCTCTTCACTATATTGGACCTTTGAGTTATTCCATTGGGTTCTTATGATGTTGTCATAGGAATGGACTGGCTAGAGGCACATAGAACAGTTATAGATTGTCGACGTAAGTCGATTTGATGCATTAATGCATCTGGCAGAGAATTTGAGATAGTGGGGGTTCAGAGGCCGATATCCTTGAGGATTATCTCAGCTATGCAGTTGAGAAGGTGTGTGCAACAGGGTTGTCAGTTATTCGCTATTACAATGGACGATTTGGGATTAGGAGATGGAGAGGAGAAAGTCTCTCTCGATAGTCACCCCATTCTTCAGGAATACTCTGATGTCTTTCTAGATGACATTCTAGGGATGACACCTCAGAGAGACATAGACTTCAAGATAGACCTAGTACCTAGATTAGAGACCATTTCATGAGCTCCTTACCATATGACCACTCAAGAGTTGAAAGAGATTCGCTTGCAACTTGAAGATTTGTTGGAAAATGGTTTCATTCACCCTAGTGTTTCTCCATGAGGAGCACCTGTTATCTTTGTGAAGAAGAAGGACAGTTCACTTTGGTTATGTATTGATTACCGATAGTTGAACAAAGTGATTATCAAGAATCGGTATCTGCTTCCTAGGATTGATGACTTGTTCGACCAGGTCAAGGGTGCTACAATATTTGAGAAGATTGACCTTAAGTTAGGATATCATCAGCTCCGTATTTTTGACTCAGATATCCATAAGATGACATTTCAGACATGATATGGCCACTACGAGTTCACAGTAGTACCATTTGGGTTGACGAATGTGCCTTCTGTGTTCATGAGTTTGATTAATGGAGTATTTCACATGTACTTAGATATATTTGTCCTTGTTTTCCTAGATGACATTTTGATATACTCCAGGATAGTGGAGGAACATGAAGAGCATTTGCAGCAGGTATTACATAGCCTATAGGATAATCAACTTTATGCTAACCTGTCGAAATGTGAATTCTTCAAGATTGAGGTCAAGTACCTTGGTCATGTGATCTCAGGGGAAGGTATATCAGTGGGTCCTACAAAGATCCAAGTGATCTTAGATTGGCTTGTGCCCATGAATGTGGCAGAGATACGTAGCTTTATGGGGCTTGCAGGATATTACAAGAGATTTGTATAGGGCTTCTCGAGGATAGGAAATCCTATCACCTCCCTTTAGAGGAAAGGGAAGAGGTTTGTGTGGTTAGAGTAGTGTGAGACAACATTTCAGACTCTTAAGGAGAAGTTGACCAATGCACCAATACTTGTGATACCTCATTCAACTGGGGACTTTGTAGTCTGTACAAACACATCCTTGGAGGGGTTAGGAGCAGTGTTGATGCAGGAGATTCATGTCATATCATATGAGTCATGAAAGCTCAAAGATCATGAGTTGAACTACCCTACACATGATCTTGAGTTGACAGAAGTTGTCCATGCATTGACTAGTTGGAGACATTTTCTTCTTGGGCACAGATTTGAGCTGCACAGTGATCACAAAAGTCTTCAATACATTTTCACGCAACTGAACCTTAATATTAGGCCAAGCGTTGGATGGATTTTCTCTGCAAATATGACTTCAAAGTGAAGTATATTTAGGGAAAGGAGAATGGTGTAGCTGATGCACTCAGTAGATGTAGACATGAGATATCTGAGTTGAATCTTGTAGTAGATTTGCGGAGTCAAATTATTTCTACTCTTCCAGTGGACAGTTGGTATCAGGAGGTTAGGGAAGAGATAGAGGCAGGCAGACCTCTAGAGGGCAGGTTATCAAGATATTCTATTGTTGCAGATGGGATATTGAGGCACATGGAATGCATTTACGTTCCTTCATCAGGTGATCTCCACACTATAGTTTTGATTGAGGCACATCGTGCACCCTATTTAGCCCATTCACGGGTGAAGAAGATGCATGCAGATCTACGTCAATTGTATTTTTGGCTAGGGATGAAGTGTGATATTTTAGACTATGTGGTGAGATGTCTAGAGTGTCAGTGAGTGAAGGCTGAACACCAGCATCTAGTGCCAGAATGGAAATGGGATATGATCTCATTGGATTTCATTGTTGGTTTACCCAACTCTTCGAGATGACATGATGTGATTATGGTGAGAGTCAATAGGTTGAAAAAGGTAGCAAAATTCTCACCTATTCGCTCTTCCTATAATGCATCATCCATAGCTAGAGTGTTCATGGAAGGCATAGTGAGGTTGCACGGTATTCCACATCGGATTATTTCTGACAGGGATCCAGTGTTCACCTCAGCTCTTTGGACTTCATTACAGTATGCGATGGGGACACAGTTGAACTTTAGTTTAGCTTATCACCTAGAGATAGATGGACGGACTGAGAGGGTCAATCAAATCCTTGAAGACATGTTGTGTATGTATTTGATGGACCAGAAGACATGATGGGAATACTATCTCTATTTGGTAGAGTTTGCATACAATAATAGTTTCCAGAGTTCTATTGGCATGCCTCCATTTTAGGCTTTGTATGGGCATCCATGTTGCACTCCCTTGAGTTGGGATCGGTTGGAGGATAGGGTAATTTTGGGACCAGAGATGATGCAGGACATGGAGCAGTAGGTGGTTTGGATTAGAGAGCATCTGGTAGCAACTCAGGATAGGCATAAGAAGTATGTGGATGCACATAGGGTGGATCAACAATTTTTTGTTGGTGACATAGTTTTCTTGCGGGTGTGTCCGTGAAAGAGTCCAATCCCTTTTGGAAAATGCTCTACGATTACGCCTCGCTTTGTCGGACCCTTCGAGAAACTCAAGAAGATTGGTCCAATTGCTTATTAGCTTGCTTTGCTGCCCAGTATTGCATGTATTCATGATGTATTTCATGTTTTTTTTCTTCGATCGTACCATCCAGATATTTCTCACGTCCTTGATTGTAATTATTTACAGGTAGAGGACGGGCAGCTGGCTTTGGAGCCCATGGCCATAACGGAGCGCAGAACGCTCGCCCTTCGGGGGTGAGATGTTGATCAGGTTAGGGTCTAGTGGGATCCTAAGGATGATGCTTAATCCACTTGGGAAGATGTAGCCAGGATGAGGGAATTATATCCCTACTTGTTTGTAGGCTTCCAAGAGTAAGCCTGATCCTAGGGGGGAGGATGTAATACCCCTCCATTTTTGGCTTCTTGCTCAGACAATTTTCTTTGCTTTGTTTTAGTTTTTTAGTTACTCTGATACTTTGAGATACATTATCATGTGTGTGTTATTTGATCTCTATTTATAAAGCGACACAGACTATTTGTGGTTGTGTGATGTATCTCTTTGATGCTTTATTGTCATGCTTTAATTGGTGTAATAGTGTTAGTTGTTATAACATGTTTATTGTATATGAGCTATTTGATTATTATGGAACTGTCAGTTCATGATGAGTGTATTGGTGAAGGGGACGAGATCACATCACTCGCTTGTGAGCACCCTATGATTCCATCATTTCCTCTTCACGATGTGTATTTTATGTTGTTTATATACATGTACTTTGATATCTAGTTTATAGGTTTGTAGGTACATGGCATCGACTCCACCTAGTTTCATAGGTTTGAGTGTGTTGACCCAACGGTAAAGTTGAATGAGAGATAGTAACTAGGTAACATGTGTCAGGTCTACACCCTAGCCACAGTGTGTCATCAGTCTTTGTTTGGTGTGTCTTCGTTTTCCTTGTTTATTACTATTTAATTTTGCATGGTTTATGTTATGAAATTAAATGTTAAATTATGCATTAAATGATGTTGGTATTTATTTAATTAATTTTTAGATAATATGATGGAAGCTTTCAATTTAAATTAATTAATTAAATTTAATCCTTGTGGTTAAATTTATTTATTAAGTAATTAAATTAATTAATCAAATTATTTATTAAGAAAGTTGTTTAATGGAATTAAATTTAATTTGGAAATTAAATTATGTTTTGAGTTTATTAAAAATTACTTTGAGGAAAACAAATATGGGTTGTTAAAAGATATTTTTTAATTTCCAACATGTTATAGTTAATTAATTGGGGCTTGTTGAAAAAAATGAATTTCTGGAGGGAATCTTGGCTTTGGGTGAGGAAACGGAAAGCTTCTTCATGAAAAAGGTTAAGATATTTTTGGAGAGGTTGAAAATTGGGGAAGAACGAAAGATTTTTCTTTCTGTAAAAAAATTGAAAGGGATTTTGGATTGTAAGGAAATTGTGAAAAAAAAATTGCATTCTTAGATTTGTTTGGGATAGATTTTTGTTGTGTTGGATTCAATATTGTGCTCGAGAATTTGGATTTCTTCGAAGAAGCTATGAAAGCTTTGGAAGAGGCTCGACATCAGAAACTCCAATTACTCTAGAAGCTTTGTTGAAACACGTTCCATTCTTATGTTATTGTTTTGGTTTAAATTTTTAAATGGAATTGTATTATTGTAGAAAAGATTGTTGTTCTAAATCTGTAGTAAAAAGCTTTATTTTGTTTAAGAAAAGAAAAATTTAAGGCTTTTGTGATTGCCATGAAGAAATCTAGAGCCTCTGTAGGAATACTTTTATAGTGAAATCGAAGAGTAAGATTGGAGAATATTTTGTGGAATTAATATTTTAAAAAATAGAAAGACCTAGAGGAAAACAAATTTAAAATTTAGGGAATTTTAGTTATAAGATCTGTGTTGAAAATTGTTAAAACCTCTGTAAAGAAATTGTTTTAAACAATAGGAAGTTTTAAAAGAAACAAAAGAGACTTTTTAAATATTTCTAGAAATGGATTGGAAAATTGTCTGCTAAACAGTTTGGGGAAAAATCATTGCCTCTTTATTCTTCTCTGTAATTTGGCTTCCTTCGTATAGATTGCATTTCAGAAAATTTATTTCCCAATCATAATAATTGGTTAATAGATTTATATAAATATACATATATACATATATACACATTGTAATGTATATATATATTTATATTTTATGGTTTGTATTTTTGTCAAATTTTCTGGTGATTACTATAGCCGTCTTTATAGTGAATTCATTTTCTGCCTGGAACGAAATTGCTTAGAGTTTTAAAAATTTAATGTTTAATGTAAATGTGTGGAGGGGGGTTTTAAACTTTACCACCTCCCACACCTCACCATGGGTGGAGCGCTGCTTAGGAGGTAGCATTCCCACCGAATAGGGGGATGCACTACCCCCATTTCAAAGGGAGGCTGACTGTACATAAGTACAGTCCAGTCCCTTGGACACTATGTAGGCTTTGTTAATTTATGGAATTTCGTCTGCCCTTTTTGATATTCACAGATTTCAATATAGTTTAAGGTTATTTATTATTAAATATATATTATATATATTATATATATACATTATGTATATATATTTATATATTGTGTGTATATATATGTGTATATATGTATATATATATTATATATATGTTATATATGTGGTTTGCAAATTTTAATTATATATTTAATCTTTATATATTATAAATTTATATACATAATTATATCATTTAAAATATAATTATGTATGTATATTTTATGTATATATTAAATATATATATTTAAAATATTTTTATTTTAAAATGGAAGCATGATTTATGTTTAATTGGAGAAAATTAATTTAGTTATTTTGCAGAGAATTTTATTAGGTTGCTTTTTAAAGTAATTGAGGAATTGATTTCTTGTGTAATTCCATATTTCCCTTCTTCGTAACAAAAAGGCATTTAATTATTTTAATTGATTATGTTATTAAGGCAATGGTTACCTTTATTATGATTGCCATATAAAGGGAAATGGATTTAGAATATCCAAAAGTATTTTATTTCCTCGCAATTTCCTTCTATGTTTATTTCCTCTGTATTTTGTAAGGGGAAGTGGATTTAAATTGTTTAAAAATTCCAATAGTGAAAGAGGGAAATGGGGTTGTATGTTTAATTGAGTCAACCCAGTGATTGTACCTTTGGTTAGTGCTTTTGATTTGGTCAATATAACCCGGTTTCCATGAATGGGGAAGTGTTACCCTTATGTCTTATTTAGGGTGGATGTTACTTTTGGATTAGCACTAGGTTGCCTTGGGTTGTGGAATTGTTCCACTAAGTTGTCATAGGGGAGTGGCTTGCAATGAGTGCCAACACACAAAAGGGTGCTAGAATAACTCGTTGTAGGTTTGTAATCCAATGATAATGTAATTAACTTGTTAGGGGTTGGGTAGTTTCAACACTTAATCAAGACTAATATGCCTCGCTCATGGACCCTTGTGCTAGTGCAGGCTTGGGATGAGATGAGAAGGCCTAGAATGGCATGATCGATATCTTGTCTTCATGAAAGATCCTCGATTCCACTTTGGACTACATGTGGGGCCATAAGTCGTTAGAGGTTTCTAGGAGATCCCAAGATGCGGGTCGAGGCCTAGGAAGACTCACTAGGATATTCCATGTAGCATTGTGATGACACTCCTCCTAGGTCAACTGTGTTGTTAGTATTGTGAATCAAAATATTGTATAAACTAGAAGCAATGTAACCTTGTGTTAGTTTGGTGTAAATAATTGGTTGAGTCAGTATGTGTGTGTCAACCTGTGATTAGAGGTTGTAGGTTTGGCCATGTTATCTTGTTACTATCTCCTAGTATGGGGGGTGGGTCTTCGGGTACCACTTGGTTGGGTGGAACATGCACAATACACCGTTGGGTCCCCCTTCAACCTTCAATTCTTGATGGCGAGATATCCAACTGGAGAGCTCACAATTTCCAATATTTAAATCAATCAATGTATTTATTTTAGTTTCACTCATGTTATTTTACCCCTCATTTGTATTCGAGGTGGATATTTGTATAATGAATCGCATTTGTATTATTGCCTCATTCGGGGAATGAGAAATTTAACCTTATGATTAAGTTAATGTATATGGAGTTTTTTTATATATCTTTATGTTGATGTAACTTTATTATGTATGGAATGTATGATTTCTCAATTCTTTATGTAAGTAAATGTTATAGATGTTAGATGATGTATGTATGGGTTTTAAGTAATCTCAGTCTCATAGCCTTAGAGGTTGTTGTCAATTAGTAAGTGAACATGTATGTTACTTACAATTTAAATAATTTTGTTTTTAGTGCACTAAAGTAGTTAATTGCAAATTCCTCTAGGGTTACATGGCGGGGTATTACAATGGGAGCTAATGGTTGAGCAATCCAACATACCATCAACCATTCAAAATGGAATAAAAGGGTTGCACATGTTTAATTTTAGGTTCAAATTGGTTTCTCATTATTGTTATTGTTAGCAATCAGATATGCACCCCGTCAGATTTGCAAAAAATCAGACTATCTGTTGCAACATTGAAACTCTTTCTAGAGTTGGGTTATCTATAAGGAAAGAGAATCTCCAGAGCGAGCTGGTTCTCCGTATGATGATCCTATTCTAAAATCTTCTTGGGAAAAGGATAAAGAGAAAACAAAATATTAAAACCTATGATTTTGAAATGATTTTTGAATATTGGATGATGAACTAATAACTATTCTGGATTTTCCTCACAAACAGTGCTCATAAAACCAACAAAACTTCACAACCTCTCAAGAACAATTTGTACATAAGTACTTTGCATGAAGGTCTGTTCAAAACAAGACATGCAACCTGTATCTTTACACTCTTTTGTATCAAACTACAACCTAGGACATAACAAAGACTTCTTAAACTGAAATCACAAGATAAACATCAAACTGTAACTGTAAATGGACACAAAATGATAGGTAGGAATGTTGTTTTTTATTCACTATAGGAGTATGCCAAAAATAATCTCCACTGACTACAAAACAGTTTCAAGCTCAAAAATGTGTAAGAGCAAAAAATAGATTGAACTAGAAAACCCTAAGTTTTCTCCAAAGATATATGTCTCAAACCCTAATCCAAGCTCAAGGAAAAGGTCCCAAAAATTGTGCAACAAGTCGGCATAAAAGTGGAAAGTCACACTTTTTGCATGCATCAACTGTCAGGCTTCAAAAAAAAACCAAAAAACCACTTTTAAAGCAAGGAAAACACCTTATCTCTCCAACTGAAAACTCAATTCCGACCAAGAAGAAAGTCAATGCTTAACTGCTAAAAATAGAAAGAAAACAAAGCAATTTTAAAGCATTGCTTGCTTTTGCTTTACATGATGTAATTTTACAATTATTCCATTTTACAATTAAATATTTAAAAACAATCTTTTGCATACAACACCTTATATCTCCTTTCCAATTTTGATTTTTCTATAAAAATCATAAAATTACAATACTCCTTACATATTTTAATTGTTTTCTCTAAAAACAATAAAAAATAAAATAAACCCTCAGTCTATTCTTAATCCTAAGGCATATTGACCTATTGACCCTTCAGAAAATTCATTTGATTTATATCCCTAAGGAAAAACAGTTTAATTAATTTCTACAAAATTAATCAAAAATGTGACTAAGGCATGAAGCCTTCCCCAAGGTATGACTATAGAAAAAAAATCCTTAGCCTTCACTAATCGACCATCATAGCATATTACTTTAATATTCATAAATTAAACAATCCACCCTAAATTCGACCTAGGGACTTGGGAAAATGACCCTAAATTCGAATTAGGGCAAGCAGACAAAGACCAAGGTGAAACCCTAATCCTCCATCATTTTCGCACTTTTCAACTTTGAAGTTTGTTCTGCTTAGGAAGGAAAGCGTCACCATGCCTATGCTTGAACCAAGCTTGTGAAGGCTTTGGAAACTTCAGGCTCCTCCATTCTAGTCGACTTATATTCTGAGACTACATGGTAAGTTGATTTTTCTTGTATTTGATGGCTTCTCCATTGTTTTGAAAGCTAAAATAGGCCATAAGGCTGTGACCTCTCCTCCACTCTTCTCTGACTTTCTTATATATTATTTTCCTGTGATTGCTTAACATTACCTTGGGCACCATGAGAGGGCTCAAACCTTAGCTTTTATGGGCTCCTATGAGCTGGGTGTAGCCTATGGGTTCTTGAACAACGAACACAATGGTAGGTTCCTCCTTGCTGCACTCTTTCTCTGTATTTTTCTCTCACACTAAATCTTATGAGGTTTATCTTCTGAAAAATGATTGTTATTTCTTAGAGAAATGTAGGCCTATTGACTGGTCGTGCCATGAGTTCTTTAAGCTGAAGCTTGTTTATTATGAAATTATGTGCATTATCTTCCTGACAGGTTGCGACATGTTTTAGTTGACTGATGACTCTCCATATGAAGGAATTCAACCTCCATGCAATACTATGCTTTTATTCCGTTCTCCCATGCAAAAACAACTCAAAAATGGCTCTCCTTATTTGATGAAACAGTCACTACAACTCCCCAGTGGGCTCGACCCACGCATTATCAAGCATTTCTGTTTTAGGATGTAGAAACCCATGTGGGTATTCTAGAAACTACATTGATTTTGCTTTATTTTTTAAAACCCCCATATGGGTGAACTAAAAAATGATGGTAAATCTGCATTCCTTGTGAAAACCCCATGTGGGTATCTCTATATATGAATTAAATCTGTTTTTGAGCAAACAATTGTGTGTGGGTATTTCTTACTTGTGAAGAAAATACCTTTCCGAATGTATTTTTTTTTTTATATATATCAACTCGACCATGGAAACACTATGTAAATTATGTTTTTACAATAAACCCCACTTGGGCATATAATACAATGAGAGCACATATTTACCTTTTTTGTAACTATTGAAAGCCCTCAGACGGGTTCATGAGATTTCTGAAAATGTATCCTTTGTTTATATTTTCAATTGTCATCTCCATACTACTTCTTCCTTGCACACAAAAATATTCTTGATCTAATCTGTAAATTACTTGTTCACCATTTCTCTTATGCACTCCAAACCCTCATTCATACCATGTCCAAAATATACATGTTGTCTTGTTCTGAAGATAATCCTTATGTATATGAATCCTCGAAAACCTGCCTAATACTTGTTAAAAATTTGAAGATATAGTTTGTGTGACAAAACAATTGACTGATAGAACATCACAAATATCCAAAACAGTAAATTCTAATGGTCCTCCTTTCAAAACAATGAGGCATTTTACATTCTTGACCAAACTGAAATTGACTGTTTTGTTAGTCATTTGTTTCACTTAATTAGACAACTGGTGACTGGTCACTGTATTGATCTTTGTAATCCTTCATTCTAATGGGAAAATGAGACTCTTCACATCTCTCCATGCTTGATTTCCCTTTGAAAGTATGCTCTTCTACCTGGCACTCTTCATGTATTTTATGCTCTATTTATTCTAGCAAAAAATTCTTCATGTATTTACCCGTTCTTGACATAACCCTATAACTTGCACTATTCACTATCATTGTTTAAAAGATAGAGCACTGCTGTTCCAAAACAGAAAATATGAAACATCACTACAAAGTGAACAGTCTTAAGAACAACAAAATAATATTTGAAAAATAACAGCTCAAAAACATGATAGATTGATAGTTTCAGCTAAAACAAGTTGTCCAATTAGCATTCATTTGCAATTTTCACTTCTATATGTTGATTTGATTGTTATAAATGCATGGTAGTTTGATCACTTGTTTATTTGTAAAGCTCAGAAGAGCACAATGATTGCATCTTCCTTCCTCGGCCTCTTGTAACATATAAGGGCAACATGTCAGGCTCTACCCTTGTTGGAGCCCATTTTTTCCCACATGCTTGGTCTTCAAAAGATAAACAGCTACATGGATTTTCCTATACCTGCACAAGGAAACAAATAGTGTTAACATATGAAAAACAATATATCATGATTGTGATGATGTTTCTCCTTCAGCTCATGTCTCTGCACTTTCCTTGATGTTTCAATGCATGATTAGTAGCATACTACATTATCGTTGATGGTTTATATAGGTATATTCATAGTCAGAGCCTCTGACATCCCTCTCTTCCTTCCTACAGGTCAATGGAGCTCAAAAAAGACAAATGGTGCACCACTTCTATGTCGGTCATTAATCAATCAAGCAATGATGATTATGTTTGTACTTATGTGATTTTTCCCTTTTATGCATCTTCCATAGTGTAGTGTGTTGTTTATGATGCATTATGACAGTCACATCCATGGCTTGTGTGGATATTTGATTTCATTCCTTCTGCTTTTCATTTGGAAAAGAAAAAAATGCAAATTTGTACTAGCCTTTGAATTCTCTCAATCAAATGAAATGTTGTAAATATGAATCACTTTATGAAATAAATGAAAGCATTTGAAAAGCTTTATTGTTTAACACTCGGTTTGTACTTCATTTGACTGTAAAGCATTGAATAGCAAGTTCTGAAACTCTGATTCCTCTTTTCAAAGCATAACTGTCACTTAATGAACTAAAACAAAGTGCAAAATAACACTCAAGCATATTCAAAAATAACTGCATTTTCACTTTTAAATATAACAACATTTAAATCAGCTTCACCATTTGAGCTGTAGCGAAAAATTGGTAACATTTTAGCGATTTCCACTAGATGCTTGCCAGCTAAGCATAGAGTAGTTGCCATTGAAAAATCCATTGGGCATGGAGTTAAAACTGCCCCTTCATGAACTCAGAAAAACTGAAACAACAACTCCAAAATAGCAGCAAAACAAAACAAACAAAGCTTATTTGTAACAACTACTCTATTTATTTACAAGATAGAACTTATCTTAGAGGCAATGTTTGAGGTGGATGCGATTAACTAGGATAGACAACACCTCTCTAGCTAACTTTGAAATCTGGAAAGTGTTGTGCTCCTTGCACTCTGTGATCACATAAGGCCCATCCCAAATTGCATCAAACTTGGAATGTCATCTAGGTCTGCTCTTGTATTCATTCCACTTGAAGACCAGATCACCAATGATGAACTCCCGTGGTCTTGCCTTCTTATCAAAAGAGCTCTTCATCTGAGCTTGATGTATTTCAAGCTATTTTAAAGCTTCTCTTCTAGTTTCCTCAAGCTCTACCGGTAGTGCAAACCGCACCTTAAGAGGCTACTCATTTAGTAATTCTAGTTCTTTCACATAACTTAAAGTTGGCAGCTCAATAGAAATGGGTAACTTAGCTTCTTTACCATAAGAAAGTACATAATGAGAACAACCAGTGGCCCTTTTAGGTGTCACTCTATTAGGCCAAAGAGCTAACTTAAGTTTTTTGTGCCATGTTCATTGATTATCCTCAACAGTCTTCTTGATTATCCGGATCAGATTCTTATTTGTAGATTCTGCCTGCCCGTTTCCCTGCGGATAATAGTTAGAAGATGTATTCAAATAAATTTTATTTCTAATTGACCAATCAAAAATTCTTAAACCAATGAAGGCCAAACCATTGTCAAAAATTATACAATCTGGAGTACCAAATCTTGACACTAAGTCTTGATAAAAATTAAGCACATAAGTCTCATTTGCTTCTTTTAAAGCAACCGCCTCGGTCCATTTAGTAAAATAATCTATGGCGGTCAGTATCCACTTATGACCTACACTTGAAGGCAAGTTGATTGGCCCTATAAAATCTAAGCCCCACTTAGCAAAGGGCTGCTCCACTTGAATCAGATGTAGAGGTAAAGCTGCAAGCTTCTGTTTTCCTAAAAATAAAGCACACTTTTCACATTTTCGGACCCAAGCAATGGCATCCTTGAACAAATTTGGCCAATAATAACCAGCCCGCATAATTTTCAGGGTTATTGTTCTGGCAACAAAGTGGCCTCTTGAAGGCCCATCATGAAACTCTGCTAAAAGCTTATCAACTCGGTCAGGTTCAATGCATCATACCAAAACACCTTGAAAATCTCTTCTATACAAAATGCCATCAATAATTGCAAAAGGAATAGACTATAATCTATAATACCTCCTTTTTGCTTTGTCTAGACCTTTGAGACACTCGCCAGTTTGCAAATAAAGTATCATTTGTTGCACCTAGGTAGCAGCAGGTACTGGAACAGTAGCTGCATCATCGTTGTTTAGCACTGTGCCAACTTTTCAGTCTCCTCTAGGCTACTGCCCATTGGGTTTTCTACAATATGTTCACACAAACCCTTACCTCTGATGAGTTTGGTTATTTTAATATCTATGTAAAACTCCATGACCTTGGTTATCCAACTAGCACGCTTATCATTAATTTCACGGTTCGGCGAGAAATCTTTAATAGTTGAATGCACAACCAACAAATGAATCTTGTTGTTTGATAGCATATTTCTGAATTTTTTTAGACTTCTTACAATAGAAAACACATGCTTCTCGACAAAGGAATACTTTACCTCATAATCATGGAGTACCTGGCAATAAAAGGCCACTGGTGGCTCCAAACCTTCATCGTTCTACTGGCAAAGCATAGCAGAAATAGTATCAAATCCTCCAAATGCGTAAAGAATGAAATCTCTATCGTACTTTGGATTAATGAGGGTAGGGGCAGCTATGAGAGCTTCTTTGATTTGATCAAAGATCCTTTTACCTTCCGTGGTCTAGGCAAAAGGTATATTCTTTTTTAGCATAAGAGTGAGAGGTTGCAGCAGAGCTGCAATATTTGGTATGAACCTCCTCACAAAATTTATTCTTCCAAGAAATCTTTGCAATCCTTTCTTGTGAGTTGGAAATGGTAATTCGAGAATTGCAGAAATCGTTTCAGAATCTATGGAAATACCCTTCTTTGAAACAATGTGTCCAAGGAGTTTACCTTCGTGTACAAAAAAATTACACTTCTTTGGATTGAGAGACACTCTAAACTCCCTGCATCTTTGAAAAATATGTTTTAAATGATCAAGATGTTCATTAGCATTTCTGGAAAAAATAGTAATATCATCTAAATAAACCAGAATGATTTTGTTCATGAGGCCATGAAAGGCCATATCCATCACTCGCTGAAAATTTGCTCCACCATTGGATAAGCCAAAAGGCATCCTTTTGTAGGCCATCGTGCCCCACTTAGTCGTGAATGTTGTTTTGAATTGATCCTGCTATTTTACCAGAATCTAGTTGTAACCTGAATAACCATCTAGCAAAGAAAATCTGTTAGAACCGAAAACCACTTGCAAAATTTTCTCCATGGAAGGGAGTGGGTAGTGGTCTTTTAGTGATGCTCTATTTAAATCTTGAAAATCAACACATAATGACCTCCCCAATTTTCTTTCTAATTGGAACTAGGTTTGACACCCAAGAAGTATGCTTGATGGGAAAAATGATACCACTTTCAACTAATTTATTCAGCTCGGCTTTCATAAGGTGTTCTAATTTGGGATTGAGAGGCCTCTATTTCTATCTTATTGGTTTTGCAGCAAGCTCTAATTCAATAGTATGCTGGGCTAATTCTAGGTCAAACCCTTTCAAATCCTTGTACTCCCAAGCAAAAATATCACTAAATTTCTGACATAACAGAATAAACTCTTGTTGTTCATCTTTATTACATACCTTTCCTAGCTTGAGAAGCTTACCTTTGAAGATTTTGACTACTTCATAGTGTTCCTCTTTAACAGTCAGGCTACACTTGTCTCTCCTCATCTGGTCATCTGAGTTGAAAGCAGATTCCAAAGTCACCAAACCCCTTGGTAACTTGTTGGTCCTCAACTGTACAATATGATTGTCATACTGTTGCTGCCACTTTTGTTGGTTTCCATCTGCAAACTCATCTTCACCAACTAAAAAATTTACAATTTCCTCATCGCTATCAAAAACCTGCCAACTCACATTATTATCAAGAATAGAAGGCCTAACGACTATCTTTACATATTGGCACGCCTCTACTTTGTGAATTTTGTTTGGAATATCAAACTGAGCCCCTATAGCAGCAAGCCTATTTGCATGCTTATTTTCATTTCTAGGAACTAAACAAATATTAAAAGCATCAAGATCCTCTATTAAATCCCATACACGATGCTTGTATTTCTTAAGAAAGTCATTTTTTGTAGCATTTATATTTCTGACCTGATTTACGATTAACTCGGGATCACCATAAACACACAAACATTTAATACCTCTTCTTCGGGCCCATTCTAGGCCATGTAAAAGTGCTTTGTATTCAGCTGTATTGTTTGTATAGCTGAATGCAAATCTGAAGGCATAATAATATCTTTCTCCCTCTGGTGAAATCAACATGGCCCCACCACCAGCACCTACACTGCTCCTCGAACCATCAAAATAGAGTTTCCAAAGTTCATTTTCCTACCCTACAAGTTGTACTTCCCTTTTAATTAGATTGGGCATATCAGAATCAGGTTCACGAATCATGTAAACCCCTAACCCTACCTCATATGTATGCTGGAAAGGATCAAGCTCGTGATCTTTGGCTTCCCATTCGTCTAGATTTATATTTTCTACATGGGTGTGGTGGTCTGATGTCATGGTTTGCTCCTCCAGTACAGGGGTGATGCCAAGGTTAGCATTTATAGAGCTCAAAATGTATGGTTCAATGTGGTCTTTAGCTAAACGCTCAAACTTTATGGTTACCTTTGTACCATACCTTGTTCTAAAAAATAGATGAGACCAGTCAAATGACAAGAAACCCCCCAACTTGGCTGTAAAATCCCTTGATAGGCAAATGGCAAAGTGTGGTGGCAAATCGATTACATGTATGTCTTGATGAATCACAAAACTAGGGGATGTGTGCAAGGTAAGGGCTAATTTTTTTACTATACTAGCAATTCTAACAACAAACCCATCTAACTGAACTACACCCTTCTAAGGGTTGGGTTCATAGACAAAACCTAAAGCATCAACTAATTTTTTAGGTATAACAGAGCTACTTGCGCCAGAATCAACCATGCAATTATGCACTAATTTATCCCCAATGATCAGAGTCAAATAAAATGGGGGAGGCTTTACCTCCTTACCTTTCTATTCACCCTTACCTTCTGAACTATTAGTGAACAAAGCTTTGGTAGCACCTTGATTAGTATCATCATAAATAGACAACTTGGGTAAAGCATCTTGCAGCAAACTTTTCTAACCTAGGATGTGCAAAGCATCTAATACAAACATGCTGACAGTAGTCTTTCTGAGATGTTCAACGATATTAAAAGAAGTAGCATTTACCTTCTGCTGGTTTTTTGTGATAGCAGCATCATTTTGCTTCTACAAGGGCTATAAATGTGTCTTTGACTACTCTTTGCTAGGTATCTCTTGCCCCTTTTGTAAAAATTGTACCTTGGATTGTGTTGCAACATTAGTACTGGGTGTAGAAACAAGCTACTTATCTTTCATAGGTTGTTGTTGTGAACTTTCAGCTTGTTGTCCTAGGTCCATTGCTCTCTTTTTTGATCTTGTGTTGGCTGCGATAGGAGAAAATTGTTGATCTTGGCCATTCACGCCACAAAACTCAGAACTCTGCTAGTTTGGAAAAGCGACCTCAAAACCTTCTTGTTGTTCCAGGATCTGATTTGAAACACTTTGTGAACTTGCATAACTATTTTGAACCATTAAGGTCTAATTTCTCATGCCATTATCACATGTTGATTGGTTATGGGGTTGGTTGCATGGATAACACCAATCGCAATCCTGGGCGATATTATTCTAAGGTACGAGCTCCTTTGATGAACTGGCTATGATTGGGTTGTATGGCTAGAAGGCTCTTGGGTTAAAATTTCTCTTTTGGCCCTGGTAATCATTCTAAAAAGCAAGCCTATTAGGCTAGTTCTACTGATAAGTGGCTTGATAGGGTTTATATTCATGACCTACTTGCTTCTTAATGCTCACAAGATCATTCCCAAAGGTCTTGAGTATACTCTTAATCTCCTGGATTTCTTGGTTTTGGGCTGGAGCAACAATTTGCTGTGCTGCAGTCTGATAACCTATTGTTGGGACAATAGGAACATTAGCTAAGGGAGGTAAAGAAGTAGGGGTACATGGCTGTATCTCAGGAAACAATGGCATAGGAGGTCTAGGAGCTATATCTCCAGCCTGAATAAGATAATTTTTGGCTCTAATGGTGATATCGTAAGCATTAGGGAGCGTATGCCCACCCATAGACTGGGTCATGACTAAAATCTTATAGTTCAAAGCTTTCAAGTAAAACAGAAAAGCATGAGCTGGTAAAGGCCTTACCATTGCAGGAATTCAAGCCCAAGTTTTCTAAAAATGGTGATTTAAATTTGCCAAGTGTTCATGTGGTTCTCTCTAAATTGTGCTCAACTATTCTAGCAAAAAAAAATTGTCATATTTATCAACAAAAAAATGGTACAAACCGTTACCTAGTGCATCCCATGTTGCAATAGAGTTGGTTGCGAGGCCTCTGAACCATTGTAATGCTTTACCCTTGAGCGATGCAACCATGAGCCTTAACACAACATTCTCCTGCATGATGTTGTGAACCGAACATAAGGTGGACACATCACGAATGTGCTCCACTAGGGTTGTGTGATATTCTCCAGTGTAGAACGACAAGCTTCTAGGGCTGCAATTGGGATGTCGTCATGTTGAGCAATGTTTGATGGACTGCCTCCATTAAAAGGTGCGAATGAATGTTTCCTTGGCACTGCCATCGGCAATATCTGTGATATTGGAACTGGTACTCCTAGTGATAAAATCAGAGAGCTAAAAATAGGAGGTGTTGATTTTGACCTCACTAGCGCTTCAAACAACCTCATTGTTGTTTTTCCAACTCTTCATGGCGAGGACAACTGTCAGTATCAGAAAGGTGCAGTAGTTGATCTGGTTTGTACCTTTCTCATGCATGGGTTGCACTAGATCTATATGTAAAAAAATAGAAGTCGGAGTCACCAGGTATATTGAACAAGCCTCCAAAAGGCTGAGAAACCTGCTGCATACACCAAATAGAATTTTTTTTAGAAATTAAACTTCTCTGAAACTAATTTTCAAAGGTCCCATCGGGCGTGCCAAAACTGTTAGCAATCAAATATGCACCCCATCAAATTTGCAAAAAATCAGACTATCTATTGCAACATTGAAACTCTTTCCAGACGTGGGTGATCTATAAGGAAAGAGAATCTCCAGAGCAAGTTGGTTCTCCGTATGATGATCCTATTCTAAAATCTTCTTGGGAAAAGGATAGAGAGAAAACATAAACTTAAAACCTATGATTTTGAAATGATTTTTTAATATTGGATGATGAACTAATGAATATTCTGGATTTTCCTCACAAACAGTGCTCAAAAAACCAACAAAACTTCACAACCTCTCAAGAACAATTTTTACATAAGTACTTTGCATGAAGGTCTATTCAAAACACGGCATGCAACCTATATCTTTGCACTCTTCTGTATCAAACTATAGCCTAGGACATAACAAGGACTTCTTAAACTGAAATCACAAGATAAACATCAAACTGTAACTGTAAATGGACACAAAATCATAGGTAGGAATGTTGTTTTTTATTCACTATAGGAGTATGCCAAAAATAATCTCCATTGAGTACAAAAAATTTTCAAGCTCAAAAGTGTGTAAGAGCAAAAAACAGACTGAACTAGAAAACCCTAAATTTTCTCCAAATATATATTTCTCAAACCCTAATCCGAGCTCTTGAAAAAATCTCAAGGAAAAGGTCCCAAAAACTATGCAACAAGTCGGCATAAAAGTGGAAAGTCACACTTTTTGCATGCATCAACTGTCAGGCTTAAAAAAAAAAGCAAAAAATTACTTTTAAAGAAAGAAAACACCTTATCTCTCTAACTGAAAACTCAATTCCGACCAAGAAGAAAGTCAATGCTTAACTGCTAAAAATAGCAAGAAAATAAAGCAATTTATAAAGCATTGCTTTGCTTCTGCTTAACATGATGTAGTTTTACAATTATTCCATTTTACAATTAAAGATTTAAAAAAAATCTTTTGCATACAACATCTTATATCTCCTTTACAATTTTGATTTTTTTATTAAAAATCATAAAATTACAATACTCCTTCTTACATATTTTAATTGTTTTCTCTAAAACCAATAAAAAATAAAATAAACGCTAGGTCTATTCTTAATCCTAAGGCATATTGACCTATTGAACCTTCATAAAATTCATTTGATTTATATCCCTAAGGCAAAACAACTCAATTAATTTCTAAAAAATTAATCAAAAATGTGACTAAGGCATGAAGCCTTCCCCAAGGTATGACTATAGAACAAAATGCCTTAGCCTTCACTAGTCGACCATCATAGCATATTACTTTAATATTCATAAATTAAACAATCCACCCTAAAGTCGACCTAGGGACTTGGGAAAATGACCCTAAATTTGAAATAGGGCAAGTAGACAAAGACCAAGGTGAAACCCTAATCCTCCATCATTTTCACACTTTTCAACTTTGAAGTTTGCTCTGCTTGGGAAGGAAAGCGTCGCCATGCCTATGCTCGACCCAAGCTTGTGAAGGCTTTGAAAAATTTAGACTCGTCCATTCTGGTCGACTTATATTCTAAGACTACATGGTAAGTTGATTTTTCTTGTATTTGACGGCTTCTCCATTGTTCTGAAAGCTAAAACAAGCCATAAAGCTGCGGCCTGTCCTCCACTCTTCTCTGACTTTCTTATATATTCTTTTCTTGTGCTTGCTTAACATTACCTTGGGTGCCATGAGAGGGATCGACCCTTAGCTTTTATGGGCTCCAATGAGCTGGGCGCGGCCTGTGGGTTCTTGAACAACAAACACAATGGTAGGTTCCTCCTTGTTGCACTCTTTCTCTATATTTTTCTCTCTCACACTAAAGCTTACGAGCTTTATCTTCTGCAAAATTATTGTTATTTCTTAGAGAAATGCAAGCCTATTGACTAGCCACACCATGAGTTCTTTAAGCTGATGAAACAGTTACTGTAACTGCCCAGTGGGCTCGACCCACACATTATCAAGCATTTCAGTTTTAGGATGTAGAAACCCATGTGGGTATTTTGGAAACTACACTATTTTTGCTTTATTTTTTAAAACCCCCATATGGGTGAACTAAAAAATGATGGTAAATTTGCATTCCTTGTGAAAACCCCATGTGGTTATCTCTGTGTGTGAATAAAATCTGTTTTTGAGCAAAAATATGTGTGTGGGTATTTGTTACTTGTGAAGAAAATACCTTTCTGAATGTATATATATATATATATATAAACTCGACCATGGAAACACTGTGTAAATTCCATTTTTTGCAAAAAAACCCTACCTGGGTGTATAATATTATGAGAGCACATATTTATCTTTTGTGTAACTATTGAAAGCCCTCACACCGGTTCATGAGATTTCTGAAAATGTATCGTTTGATTATATTTTCAATTGTCGTCTCCATGCTGCTTCTTCCTTGCACACAAAAATCTTCTTGATCTAATCTATAAATTACTTGTTCACCTTGTCTCTTATTCACTCCAAACCCTCATTCATACCATGTCCAAAATATACATTCTGATTTGTTCTGAAGATAATCCTTATGTATATGAATCCTCAAAAACCTGCCTAATAATTGTAAAAAATTTGAAGATATAGTTTGAGTGACAAAAAAATTGACTAATAGAACATAGATATCCAAAATAGTAAATTCTGATGGTCCTCCTTTCAAAAAAGTGAGGCATTTTACATTCTCAGCCAAACTGAAATTGACTGTTTTGTTAGTCATTTGCTTCACTTAATTAGACAACTGGTGACTGGTCACTGTATTGATCTTTGTAATCCTTCATTCTAATGGGAAAATGAGACTCTTCACATCTCTCCATGCTTGATTGCCCTTTGAAAGTATGCTCTTCTACTTGGCACTCTTCATGTATTTTATGCTCTATTTATTCTGGCAACAAACTCTTCATGTATTTACCTGTTCTTGACATAACCCCATAACTTGCACTATTCACTATCATTGTTTGAAAGATAGAGCACTGCTGTTCCAAAATAGAAAATATGAAACATCACTACAAAGTGAACAGTCTTAAAAATAGAAAAACAATATTTAAAAAACAACAGCTCAAAAACATGATAGATTGATAGTTTCAGCTAAAACAAGTTGTCCAATTAGCATTCATTTACAATTTTCACTTCTATATGTTGATCTGATTGTTATATATGCATGGTAGTTCAATCACTTGTTCAGTTGTAAAGCTTAGAAGAGCACAATGATCAAATCTTCCTTCCTTGGCCCTCTTGTAACATATAAGGGCAGCATGTCGGGCTCTATCCTTATGGGAGCCCGTTTTTCCCCACATGCTTGGTCTTCAAAAGATAAACAGCTACATGGCTTTTCCTATACTTGCACAAGGAAACAAATAGTGTTAGCATTAAAAAAACAATATATCGTGATCATCTTGATGTTTCTCCTTCAGCTCATGTCTTTGCACTTTCCTTGATGTTTCAGTGCATGATTAGTAGCATACTACATTATCATTGATGGTTTATATAGGTATATTCATAGTCGAAGCCTCTGACATCCCTCTCTTCCTTCCTACAGGTCAACGGAGCTTGAAGAAGACAAATGGTGCACCACTTCTACATCAGTCATCAATCAATCAGGCAATGATGATTATGTTTTTACTTATGGTATTTTTTCTTTTATGCATCTTCCATAGCATAGTGTGTTGTTTATGATGCACTATGACATCACATCCATGACTTGTGTGGATATTTGATTTCATTTCTTCTGCTTTTCATTTGGAAAAGAAAAAATGCATCTCAATGAAAATTTGTACTAGCATTTGAATTCTCTCAATCAAATGAAATGTTGTAAATATGAATCACTTTATGAAATAAATGAAAGCATTTGAAAAGCTTTATTGTTTAACGCTTGGTCCTGTATTTCATTTGACTATAAAGCATTGAATAGCAAGTTTTGAAACTCTAATTCCCCTTTTCAAAGCATAACTGTCACTTAATGAACTAAAACGAAGTGCAAAACAACACTCAAGCATATTCAGAAATAACTTCATTTTCAATTTTAAATATAACAACATTTAAATCAGCTTCACCATTTGAGTTGTAGTGAAAAATTGGTAACAGTTATTAATTTCTAACATTGTTTGCACTCTATATCATTTGTAAGTGAGATTTTATCATTTTCTTGATATGAGTATTGTGAATTCTAACCCTAGTTGAATAATTCATGCTTCATTTCCATTTTCCACTAATCCCACTTTATACTAGAATTATCTACAAAACTAGAAATAATATTCCACAACAGATTAGCAAGAGGATAAATTAATTTCTTATAAATATAAATCTTGATACAATGATCAAATAGATCAATGATTCTACATAATATACATATTAGTCATTTTTTATATAGGAAAGGTGTAAGGATAAGTGAACATAATATTATGATGTGTCACAATCATGTGACATGATACAAAAAGAGATAAGGATTCAAAGTGAATCATAAGTGAACTTAACTAAAAAGTGTGAATGGGACCTATGAGGTAAACTAGTTAGGTAATATCCATGTCCACACCAACACTTTTTCATAAAAAATAAGGATAATAAAGGGTCAATCCTTTTGATCACACCAAGAATAAAGAAGGTAATAGTGAGATTCCAACTAATAATTTAAATAATAATAACCAAGCTGATAATATTTTAGGTTCAAGTAAGGAAAGTCCAAGTAGTAAAAGGGCTCAATCCACCAAAATTATTGTAGTAGCTAAAAGGGAGCGTATTAAACAAGATATGGTTAGTCATATACCTCCTTTTTCTATATTACTATACCAATTGACACCTCATTGCTAAAATATGTCCCATCAAACATGGCACATATATTAAGTTATATAAATGTTCTAGTTCATCTAATGAAGATCATAAGGATAATAGAACATAAATATATGTGGATGGATCTTGTTAGGATTAAGGTGTCATATACCTTGTAAATTCTATGCCATATTGTATGGTTCCAACATCCTTGGAAAGTGTCCCTAGGAATTTAGGGTGCACTAGGAAAATATTTTATAATATTTATTCTCACCATTATTTGTATTATATTCATAAGGAGTGGTAGGTTCCACTAGCAGCAGTAAAGGTCACTTGAGGACATAAATGTTTATTTTATTATTTTCCCCACATGTGGACACCTAGAATGGGATAATAAAAGATAAGAGAAGGAAAAATGAGTGATTGTTAGTATTCTCCAAGTGGGAGCTTGGAAAGAGGCAACAAGTGTCTCTTGGTATTCTATTATTTATTACATTTAATGTATTGTTTATCTTCCAAGTTTGGGTGCCCAAGTTGGAGGGAAAGTATTAGAGACAAAACTAGTGTCCTTTTGCATTTTGAGGTGGAATTACAAGGGTTGGGAATTTTTAAAATTAATGTTCATATTTGGGCACCATGTTTTGTGCATTAAATGTCTTCACAAGTATATAAAATCAACTTCTTGGATGTAGAAATTATGAGAAACACTTGAATGTATTGTTTCATTGAAAAAACAAGGATAGATTGAGGCATAAGGAGGTTGTTCACAGGTGCACAAGTTCTTCCATGTTAGAGGAAAAGAGGAGAATAGAAGTGAATGTATTTTAATCTCATTTATTTTAAGATAATGCATACTTGGCCTCTCTTCTTGGTGGATTTTTTTCTTGCAAGGGTTTCTCCACATAAATATGGTGTTATGTGATGCTCTTGTGTTATTGATTTGTGCCTCATTTTTTCTATCTTATAGTGATGTTATTCTTTATATATTTATGTTATAAGTTCATGTAAGGTAGTTTTATAAGAATATTACATGTTGGCTTATTTTTTAGCATCATAAAGAAGATGGATCAAATCATGGTAATTCCATATTAAGGAAACTTAATTTTTAGATTTGCATATACATTTTAGATTTTCATGTTGGTGTATTCCAAACATTGTATCTCATCAATTGAAGTCATATTTGGATAGAGATTTAATTTCCTAGCAATTGGTATTAGATCATGTTTATTTCTCATAATTTGGTATGAGAGTTGAAGGTTAACTAGGTTTTGAGTATTCCTTCGTTTTAATTTCTTAGCCTAGAAAGCTTTCGGGAATTTGTTAGAAGGAATTGAAGGTTTTTGGAAGGCTTGTAGGGCTGCAATGTTTGTTCTATTATTTAAAATTTTTTGCATATTTGTGAGATTGGAAGCCATGTATATTGTCAATGTGATCTATGTTGGGCATTAAAAGCTCATGGTTATGGATCTTTATAGAGCTGGCTATGTTTTGGTAACTTTGAGCTATTGTTTGACAATATTTGGGTATCCTCTTATTTGTATTTTTTTTCCTTTACCATATGGTCATGTGTAGCAATAATATGTTCATGTTGGATGGTTAGAGACATCTTGGTCACATGGAAAAATACCCTCGATTTGGACTACATAATGGAGTGTTTATGCTAGCTTCATGGTTTCAGCCTTTGGTTACATGGAAGAACTAGAATATAAGAAAATAATCTCTTTGTGAATTGTGTATTGTTGGAAGTATAAGGATTTTGTCGTTTGTCACATCTCATTTTTTTTCCGCTTAGCCAAAATGTTAAATTAATAGAAAATTAAAACACGCTTATGAATTTTAAATAAATAAAGAGGTTTTATTATTTACATTATATTATATATTTTGGAAATAGATGTAATAAATTTATGATAGTTTCGGAAGTATATTATATATATTTAATGATAGTTTTGTGAGTTAAGTAAATATATAAAATAAATAACAAAATAAAGAAGTAAACAAAATTATTTGTGAACGCAGGCAATTAATTTGCAGGAGGTAAAAGAAAATACTGTTTTTATTCTAAAAATAGAAGAAGGAATTTGCACATTGCATGGTGAAAGGAAAGTGGCAAAATTTTAGGGTAACTGAAACAGAGAACTTCAAGTTTACAAGATTTCTTGCAGATAGGGGGGGGGGGGGTGGGTTGGGGAATTAGAAGGGTAGATTTTCATTCACACACATATGAAGAGTAAGCCAAGATCTCAAGTCACGACATTATGGTAGAGTATACAGGTAAGCAATTCTTAGTTGGTAGATTTGAATATCGACGTTACTAAGTAGAAAATAAAGGTAATGCATTGCTTGTTTCAGATCAAAATAAAACAAAACAAAACCAGTGTGATCCACATAGGTTAATGCCCATTCATAATCATAGCAATTGCACTTAAGTCACAACATATGAAGAGTAAGCCAAGATCTCAAGTCACAACATTATGGTAGAGTATTCAGGTAAGCAATTCTTAGTTGGTAGATTTGAATATCGATGTTACTAAGTAGAAAATAAAGGTAATGCATTTCTTGTTTCAGATCAAAATAAAACAAAACAAAACCAGTGTGATCCACATAGGTTAATGCCCATTCATAATCATAGCAATTGCACTTTCACACACATATGAAGAGTAAGCCAAGATCTCAAGTCACGACATTATGGTAGAGTATACAGGTAAGCAATTCTTAGTTGGTAGATTTGAATATCGACGTTACTAAGTAGAAAATAAAGGTAATGCATTGCTTGTTTCAGATCAAAATAAAACAAAACAAAACCAGTGTGATCCACATAGGTTAATGCCCATTCATAATCATAGCAATTGCACTTAAGTCACAACATATGAAGAGTAAGCCAAGATCTCAAGTCACAACATTATGGTAGAGTATTCAGGTAAGCAATTCTTAGTTGGTAGATTTGAATATCGATGTTACTAAGTAGAAAATAAAGGTAATGCATTTCTTGTTTCAGATCAAAATAAAACAAAACAAAACCAGTGTGATCCACATAGGTTAATGCCCATTCATAATCATAGCAATTGCACTTATTTTTAATTGAGTATCATTCAAGTATCGGCCTCACTTTTGTTGAACAATTAAATAGAGTACTTGGGAAGTAAGCATATAAGTTTACCTAACTACTATTGAAGCATTCTTTTCCCAAATCATTCTTATCCTCTTCAATACTTTTTCAATCTGCATACATGCAAGGAAATTTTCCTTTCCTAAGATCACATTTCTCTGAAGCCTTAAGTCAAACCATTCTCATGCCTTGCTGATTTGCTTATGTCTTTCAAGGTCGTGAGGCCATTCTGTCAAATTAGTTGTGTGCCTGGTCTGTGCGTCCACTTTTTGCATACATGTATATTGGGCGTGAGCAATTACAACATCTGAAAAAATTCCTCTTTCCTTAATGTTGTGAAGGATGTGCAAGTGTTGTTCTTTAGCATTTTCAATCGGTCATTTAAGAAGAGGCTCATTCTTATCCTTAATCCTCTTTTTGTCCTCCAAGATTAGAGCTAGTCGATCACTGAAGTGCATTTCTTTTGTAGTGTATCAATTCTTTCTCTGCAATGTTGCAAGTTTTCAAGTGTTCCATCATGTTCCCTGGGAGCTATTATCTTGTTTTCTTAGCAATATCCAATTGCCCTCTTTCAACAGTTGACTTCCCTACTCACAGCATAAATATTTATGTGTCTCTGAGCCAACACTTTTCAATACATTTCTCTAGCCTTCTCAAGATGTGTTGCCTCTTTTTTGAACCCCTCCTCTCATCGCAAAAAGATTAAAGTAATTCCATTTTGTAGGTAAAATTTACACTTAATAGTTCTCCTTGGTACAGTTTTAATGGTTTCTTTTTCTTTAAGCCAGATAGTTGTCTTCAGTCCCTTTGTTGCCTGGTAAATGATTAGCGATTTTCATATTAAGGTTCATTAGATTGTCTTTTCTAATCCAAACTTGTGAAAATTGTACAAAAGTGCCTAGCCTTGCACAATTTCCGCATTCGTGCATATGCATATGTGTTGGACTTGCTTACTTGTATGGTATCTTTTCCACAATTGAAAAAGGGACATATGAACTCCAAGTTCACTCCCACTTCGCCTGTTGGCTTCCTAAACTACATAAGAAGGTAAAAACAAATTGCAAGCCATCACCTTAATTTAATTTCTTTAACTTGGTGCCTGACACTATCTCTCCTCTTCCCTAGAATCTAGTTTGCTTACTAAATCTATGATTCAGCTGCTAAATTATAATTTTCCAACTTGGTTCAGACTTGCGTAGAATTGGCTCATTAATATTGAAGGTGTAGATTTGAATGTTGATCTTTTAAGTCTAAATTTATTAAAATAAGGCTCATGTTCTAACCATTGACTATTCTTTAAGAGTTAAGTATAAATCATTTTAAATTGCATTCTAGAATGTATCTATAAGGATTAAGGATTAACTATAGCTCATTTGAATTATTTAGAAGCTATTGATTCTATCTATAAGTTATTGGATAAAAGACTTAAAAAGAGTACATCTATGACACAGTGCATGATTGCTTCTTGGCTATGTATTGCTGGAGAAAAATAATATATTGTATTGGTAGAAAAACTTGTAGTTCCTTTAGATTGTATTGAGTTTTTGCAAATTACTTAACTTCAAATATTCTATTGTTATCACTGGGTTATATTTTTGTGGGACATGTTACAAAATATTTCCTGCATTATGGCATGGTGTACAAGTATTAAGAAGTTAAATGTTATGTAGGGAACCATAGTGATCCATGTGTAATGGATGGAGTATTTATTTAGAAAATTGTAAAGAAGTTGAAAAGGATCAAGATGGTGAAATAGTTAGATCATTTCCTGTGAGGCATCTTGTAAGCATTGAGATTTTGTAGCCAGTAAGGCTCTACCAGTGAGGCACTTTTACGAGTGGTTTTTCATCCCTACATGGGGTTTTCCACTCATGAAATTCTTTGTGTTATGCTTCCATTGTGGATGCATTGATGATCTTGTTGTTTCCTTAATTTCTTTATAGTATTGAAATTATGTGTATTGTATTATCCATGAGTAATTCTACATGGCTAGAGTATGTAAAGGTATAGCTTGTGATGATATTCTTATTAAATCATTAATGCATGGAATTTCTTTTGAAATGATGATGAAGTAATTTATTTATTTATCTTTAGTAATCAATTTATTCTATTAGATTATTTGAAAATTAAAGGAAAAAATTTGTTAGTGAGTTTTTCGGTCTTACATTTGGTATTAGAGTGCTCAAGTTCAATGCTCGGACCTTGAGTCTTCTATGCTTAGGTTGAATTTTGGTATGTGAACCTATTGCATTGAATAGATAACCCTAGTTATGGGTCAAAATTCTTTCAATGAGTTGGTGATTCTTTGATGGTTAGTTTGAACCGATTAGATTTTTAAATGTGGTTCGATCATTCGAGAACTCTAGAGGTGGGAGTCCCCTTTTCCTTAGTCGAGCATCATATGAATTTCTAGTAAGAGTGTTGGTGACTTTTTGAAATAAGCTAAGATGAATAGTATATTGTGATATTTGAAGTAAGCCGAAATGGATAAAATATGGAGACAACTCCTGAATGAAGATGTGGTAATAAAAATGAATTAATAAAAGAAGTATATTGTGAAGAGAGATCTCTCTGATGGAATAAATGATGAATGAGTCAAAAGACACAAAGAAAGGAGAAAATATGAAATTTGATATGAGGTAGAAGGAAATACATCTGAGAAGTAAATGAAGTTGATAATATTGGATAATTATTGGTTGAGATTTCTCAAAGGTAGGAAACCTAAGAAGGATGTTTTAAAGGCGAGAATGTTTGTAATAGTACTAAGTCTCGGGCAAGTTGATTGTTAAGTAACTCATTATTGTTTTAGGATTTGGATCTAGTAGAATCCACGAGATCATGTGAAAGTGCAAGGTTCAAATGAATTCAGAATCTTCATTGGTGATTCATGATAAAAGTTAGTTAGATAAATATCTTGATTTGTCTAATAGACAAGGCAGAAGTGATTGAGGTAATGAATCTTCTATGCTTGATTGTTTTAGGGAGAGTAATTGTACATATGTACTATATGAGAATGATACTGGTATAATAATGCACTTCTCATGATCCGTGCGAATGACACATCTGTATGAATGATTGTATGCATATCATAGAATTTTTTTTACATTAACGATACTTATATCATTACTTGAACAAGAAATGTTCACTATACTTATACTAATTTGAATGAAGAGTAATTTCATATCATTGTTGTTCTTGTGTGAGTGATGTACCAGAGTAAGTTATTGATTCCTTTGTGTGGATAAAGTACTTAAGTAATGATTACATTTCAAATTTTTGTATGAGATATATATTTTTTGATATACATTGTGTTTACTAGATCGAGTAATGATCACTATAACTACACCACTGTAATTTATGCATATTTCACCTTTTGTGCAAGCAACGCACTTGTGTGAGGGATTCACTTATCATTTTTATGGTATGAAAACTAGAATGAGTAATGCTCATTGTATGCAAGGTATACTCTATATTTGTGCAAGTAAGACACTAGAAGTAAATTTTTTATTCATAACTAATGTGAGTTAGGTACCAGGGGGGGTTCATGTATTCTTGTTGTTGATTATTCATTCTATGTGCATTTGAGCATGTTATGCACTAGTATATAATTTGGTCCTTATTCTATGCAATTTTTTGAATGCGTTGTAAATTTTAAGCTTACCTTCCGGGATAGGATGCCGAATGTGGATTAATAGAGAAGATGATCTTCTTTTCCAAGATCAACCAAATTTTATATACATATGCTTTGGCCAGAGTGAGTTGTACCATTGAAATAGATGGATAAGGAAAGCCTATAATTTTTATATGTTTCTCTACCACATCCTATATGCAAGAAATATGTTCATTCTAGTACAAGAATGCATATAAGGCATCAGGCATGCATTAAGAGTTTCCCTCCTACCCTACTATTATTGGTTTCTAGGCACCTTATGCAGGGTCGGGTGTTCTTCGAGTTAGGAAGAATCCCAGGGAAGTGATATGCTTCGTGGTTGAGTGGGAAAGCACCTTAACCATGCTTTTGGCCTTCAGCTTGTGGAGGACCACTGGGTTATGGCAACTGAAGATTGATTAAATATTTTATTTTCTTATGTAATTCAGAAACTAGATATGTATCATTGCATGGATCATTGTATGGCTTGTTAATCAATTAATGTAATGCACTTCTTTTGGATGCACTCATGTTGCATTTATAAAAAAGGTAAAGGATTATGCATCTCACATGTTTACGTATATCCTTGTTAATAGAAATTTACTTTTTCCAATTATAGAGTGAGATTTACCTTTTGTTGTGAAATTTTGTAATTTCTTGGATCAGTATTGAACACATGATGATCTCCTAGACACCTGATTTTTGAGGTTGCTATTGTAATCAACTTGAACCTTTTATTTTAGAATTTACGACCCTTTATGTGAGGATAATCATCAGTAATGTAGTGTTGAAACCTTTTAGATATTCGATGATCTTTGGTATGTTGATAACTTATTGATCTTCTTATCCTATTGATCAAGATGAAGACCTAGTTAAAATTGGTTTGACATTTTCAAATTGTTGAGACTTTTCCTTTTGTTACTATTTTAATTTTCTAATGATGATAAAAAGTAGTATGGGATGCTTGTTATCATCATAAAGGTAATTGTCCTGACAACTCATACAAGTAGACATGTTGATAAAATGAACATAATTGTTTTCTATCTACCGGTAAATATCTTGAAATATGAAAAGATTTGAATAAGATATGGAAGATAGTATGAAAGAAATAAACTAGTTTGCATGCTTTTATTAGTTAAGGTAAATGGAGTGAATTTTATGAAGCCATGATTTTCTGAAAAGGTGTGCAAGTCTATGAATACTAGCCACAGGAATTTTGTTGTTAGGAATAGATAGGTTCTTGAAGTGAATGATATCTCTGTTAGGTGAGTTGATTGTGACATTAAGGTAAAACAATGTAAAGAGGTATGAAATTTTTATCGACTTTGACTAGCCATGAGTGGATTGATAGTTAGATTAAGTTGACTAGCCATGGGTGGAGTGATAGTTAGAGACTTCAAAGACTATGTATTAAATATCATTACTTGATTACTTCTTGTATGATGCACTAGGATTGGTAGGAGTATTGAGCTTCGTAAACATACTAACATATGATTGATGCACTTGTGCATGAGGAGATATAACATGTATGTAGATTATAAGTGTTGGTTCAATTATTGTTGCTTTTGATTCATGCATATTGATGATCTTGGATTGCAAATGAGTCTGTATAAGAGAATAACTTTGGAAGGAAAATATACCTTGGCAATTTGAGAGCGTGAGTAGAAGACATATAGACACACAAGACCATCATTCATAAAAGAAGGTATGCAAAAAAAAATTATTTCTATTTCTACATACTTATGATCAAGTTGTGACCTAGTCTAAAACTAATCATATATCAGAGTAGTAGTCTTTTTCTTTGTAGTATTTTACCCTTCCATGGGATACTGACATTTGAGTGAGATAGAAACAACACAAGTGTGTATAAGAAAATATAGGGACATCGAAAAGGAATCACAAGCAACTTTACCAACCTATCAAACCACAAGGGTATGGTAAGAATAGGTATTCAGGTGCATGAATATGATTTTGAAGTTAAACAAATATATATATATATATATATATATATATATATATATATATATTCAAAATTGATCCTTTTATTTAAGCATTGAGATGATTGAATCTTACGAAGAATTTTTGAATTTGAATGGGTACTAATGTGGACTAAAGTGCAATGTTGTCTTCATAAGTGTCACAGAAAGACCATTATCATTATAAGGGAGAGAACAATTGTTGGAAAGAGGTAACCTAGCTTTGTGAAATTGAACAGTGGTAATGGAATGCACACACTCACATAAAACTTGCTTGCATTTGTTTTGACAAACGTGCATGTTTGTTAATTTGGAGTGTGCATACATTTCCCTTGGAATTTGGCCTAGTGAATTTTGTGAATAACTAATTTGTGCATGTTAAAATTTTAAGAGTGACTAATGATTATGCTCAAAGATTGTAACATCTTGGCAAGGTAATTTTTTTTTTTTAAATGTGAAGATTATGCTTAGAATATTTTGAAACTCTAATCAATATTGTGTAGATAACAAGACATTGGGACAATGTCTTTTCCTAAGTCGGGAAGGATGTCACATCTCATTTTTTTTTTCGCTCAGCTAAAATGTTAAATTAATAGAAAATTAAAAAATTCTTATGAATTTTAAATAAATAAATAAAGAGGTTTTATTATTTACATTATATTATATATTTTGGAAATAGATGTAGTAAATTGTATAATTTATTATAAATTTACGATAGTTTTTCGGAAGTATATTATATATATTCAATGATAGTTTTGTGAGTTAAGTAAATATATAAAACAAATAACAAAATAAAGAAGTAAAAAAAATTATTTGTGAACGCATCCAATTAATTTGCAGGAGGTAAAAGAAAATATTGTTTTTATTCTAAAAATAGAAGGAATTTGCACGTTGCATGGGTGAAAGGAAAGTGGCAAAATTTTAGGGTAACTGAAATGGAGAACTTTAAGTTTACAAGATTTCTTGCAGATAGGGGGGGAAGTTGGGGAATTGGAATGGAAACAGAAGGGTACATTGTCATTCACACACATATGAAGATTAAGCCGATATCTCAAGTCACAACATTATAGTAGCGTATACACGTAAGGAATTCTTAGTTGGTAGATTTCAATATCGATGTTACTAAGTTGAAAATAAAGGTAATGTATTGCTTGTTTCAGATCAAAATAAAACAAAACAAAACAAAACCAGTGTGATCCACACAGGTTAATGCCCATTCATAATCATAGCAATTGCACTTATTTTTAATTGGGTGTCATTCAAGTATCGGCTTCAATTTTGTTGAACGATTAAATGGAGTTCTTGGTAAGTAAGCATATAAGTTTACCTAACTACTATTGAAGCATTCTTTTCCCAAATATTTCTTATCATCTTCAATACTTTTGCACTCTGCATGCATGCAAGGCAATTGTCCTTTCCTAAGATCGCATTTCTCTGAAGCCTTAATTCAAACCGTTCTCATGCCTTGCTGATTTCCACACTTTGCTTATGTCTTTCAAGGTCATGAGCCCATTCTGTCAAATTAGTTGTGTGCCTGGTCTGTGCGTCCACTTTTTGCATACATGTATATTGGGCACGTGCAATTACAACATCTGACAAAATTCCTCTTTCCTTAATTTTGTGAAGGATCTGCAAGCACCGTTCTTTAGCATTTTCAATCGGTCATTTAAGAAGAAGCTCATTCTCATCCTTAATCCTCTTTTTGTCCTCCAAGAATAGAGCTAGTCGATCACTGAAGTGCATTTTGTCTATAGTGTATCAATTCTTTCTTTGCAATGTTGCAAGTTTTCAAGTGTTCCATCATGTTCCTTGGGAGCTGTTATCTTTTTTTCTTAGCAATATCCAATTGCCCTCTTTCAATAGTTGACTTCCCTACTCGGAACATAAATATTTTTGGTTCTTTGAGCCAACACTTTTCAATACAGTTCTCTAGCCTTCTCAAGATGTGTTGCCTCATTTTTGAACCCCTCCTCTCATCGCGAAAAGCTTAAAGTAATTCCATTTTGCAGGTAAAATTTACACTTAATAGTTCTACTTGGTGCAGTTTTAATGGTTTCTTTTTCTTTAAGCCAGATAGTTGTCTTCAGTCCCTTTGTTTCCTAGTAAATGATTAGCTAGTTTCATATTAAGGTACATTAGATTTTCTTTTCTAATCCAAACTTGTGCGAATTGTACAAAAGTGCCTAGCCTTGCACAATTTCCGCATTCGTGCATATGCATATGTGTTGGACTTGCTTACTTGTATGGTATCTTTTCCACAATTGAAAAAGGGACATATGAACTCCAAGTTCACTCCCACTTTGCCTGTTGGCTTCCTAAACTGCATAAGCAGGTAAAAAAAAATTACAAGCCATCACCTTAATTTAATTTCCTTAACTTGGTGCCTAACACTATCTCTCCTCTTCCCTAGAATCTAGTTTGCTTACTAAATCTATGATTCAGCTGCTAAATTACAATTTTCCAACTTGGTTCAGACTTGTGTAGAATTGGCTCATTAATATTGAAGGTGTAGATTTGAATGTTGATCTTTTAAGTCTAAATTTATTAAAATAAGGTTCATGTTCTAACCATTTACTAGTCTTTAAGAGTTAAGTATAAATCATTTTAAATTGCATTCTAGAATGTATCTATAAGGATTGAGGGTTAACTATAGCTCATTCAAATTATTTAGAAGCTATTGATTCTATCTATAAGTTATTGGACAAAAGACTTAAAAATATTACATCTATGACACAGTGCATGATTTATTCTTGGCTATGTATTGCTGGAGAAAAATAATATATTGTATTGGTAGAAAAACTTGTAGTTCCTTTAGATTGTATTGAATTTTTTCAAATTACTTAGCTTCAAATATTCTATTGTTATCACTGGGTTATATTTTTGTGGGACATGTTACACAATATTTCCGGCATTATGTTATGGTGTACAAGTGTTAAGAAGTTAAATGTTATGTAGGGAACCATAGTGATCCATGTGTAATGGATGGAGTATTTATTCAAAAAATTGTAAATAAGTTGAAAAGGATCAAGATGGTGAAATAGTTAGATCGTTGCTCGTGAGGCATCTTGTAAGCATTGAGATTTTGCAGCCAATAAGGCTCTGCCAGTGAGGCACTTTTATGAGTGGTTTTTTATCCCTACGGGGGTTTTCCACTCATTAAATTATTTGTGTTATGTTTCCATTGTGGATGCATTGATGATCTGGTTGTTTCCTTAATTGCTTTACAGTATTGAAATTATGTGTATTGTGTTATCCATGAGTAATTCTACATGGCTAGATTATGTAAAGGTATAGCTTGTGATGATATTCTTATTAAATCATTAATGCATGGAATTCCTTTTGAAATGATGATGAAGTAATTTATTTATTTCTCTTTTATAATCAATTTATTCTATTAGATTATTTGAAAATTAAAGGAAAGAATTTGTTAGTGAGTTTTCGGATCTTACATCGTTGATGCATTTTTTGGCAACATGAGGATGTGGGATGAGCACAAATTGTATAGTTATGCATTACAGTGTTGTCATTGATGTCAAAATTGTATTCTAGTATGAAGACCATTGTGTAGATAAGTTTATATAGCTTGAGCATATGTTGAGCTGGTTATCCTATAGGAATTTTCAAGAAGATTTGATTCAGTGAAGATAAATGAAGGGAAAATTACCTAAGTATCAATATAGGTGATTATGTTAATAGGACATCCATTTTTTGGGTCCGTATTGGTCCACTGTAAAAAATATTGCTCTACGATTTTGGAATAATTTTGATGGTTGTTAGAGGAACATAAATCCAAATTTTCATCTTGTTTTGGCTCCTAGTGTTGAAGTTATGATTGAAACTGTATTGTCCTGATAGTAAAAGGTGTCTTCCAATTCAATGTATATATTTTGGTAAATCTGCACTTCTTCATGGATTGGAATTTGGCTTTGAAATTTTGTGGAGTTGTTAATAGGTGGCAGAAGAGTGTATATTCTATATGGCATAAATTTTGGAGGTCCATGTGTCTAAATGTGGGTGTACAATTGGGAAATTTTGTTATTAGGTCATTATTGGTACCAGCTTAATGAGTTTTATGTGTTGCAAAGTTTGAATATGTTTTGATCCATTATGTGGGTACTATTTTGGGTCCATGTTGACCTACTTTGAATTGTTATGAGTTTTGAATCTTGGAATGAAGCATGTATGTATGGATCTTGATCCAACAAGTTACATTTTTCATATTACATCTAATTAGGCCAACCTAATTGATGTTGTAGATGAAGTGGATATATATGAAGGATATTTTTTGGTATTTTTTGTAGTAATGAAAAGTGAAAAAAGTTTGTGGATGAAAATTGTATGAATATAGAGTGAATGCAGAGTAGAGTAGAGCATTATGTCAGATCAGTATGAAGTGTGTAAAGTTTGTATTCCAAGCTTCATTGGAATTATATTTCATGCATATGTTAGATACAATTGTAATAGTTCAAAACTTGGTTGTCTACCACAATATCTTCTATCTATCTCTTATTTCAGGGGGTAGTGAGTTCACTTGGATAGTGAGTCCACCTATAGTGAGCACTATTTTAATATACTATAACCAATTATAATTTATATTGTGAGCTAAACCTCACCATGGTTTTTCCCATTTTGGGTTTTTCACGTAAAAATATGGTGTTCATGTGTTATGTGATGTTGTTAGTTATATTCATGCTTTCATTCATTACTTCAAATTGATTATTCTATGAGGATTGAATATTTAAATGCTTAAGTGGTTTAAAAGAATACTGATTCACCCCCCATCTCAGTATTTCGGTTGTTCAACAATTGATATCAGAGCTTGGTTCCTTGGAAGGAACTTAACCTCTTTAGGAAGATCTCAGAGATTGAACACATGGATATTAGAAGATTACCTATTCCTCTAGAAGAGATTCCTATTGTAGGATCTACAAAATAAGATTGCATATTTGATATGAATAGAGAACTCAAAATTTCTCTAGAAGATATGGAAAGAATTGAAGGTGAAAATAGAGATTTGAAAGAAAATATCAAAGAAGCAGATGAATGCATCATAAAATTGAGAGATAAAATCAATAAATTCAGAGAAAGTCATAAGGAAGTTAGTGAATAGTTGAAGCAAGCAAATGAAATAATCACCGATCTGAAAGTGCAAGTTGAAGAAATAAAAAGAGCTAAAGAATATTCAAAAGCAATGGTGAAAATAAAATTTGAAGAATTCACAAAGCTTAAACAAGAAGTGAATCTAATATCAGATCTTGAAAAATAAAGGATTCATGAAAAAAATTCAAGATGACATCTCCAAATATATGAAATGATTGCAAATCAAAAAGGATTCAAAGACAAAGGTGGATTAGGATTTGAGATAGGATAAATATATCAGACATATCAAACTATAAACCATCCCGAAAAAAGACTAAAGAGAAAAAGAAAAATGACAAGCAGTTCCAGAATCAAAGGAATCATGCCAAAAGACCAATAGTTAGACATCCAAATGCACAAAGGTACCCATATTTTAATGATTTATGTTACTCTTGTAATAAATTTGATCATAAATCTAAGTAATGTAGAAGCAGAATGAATTAAAATGTTCAATATTTTCTCAATCAGTGCTTTACATGCAAAATATTTGGTCATAGAGCTAATGAATGCATAAGTCAAAATGATGAATAGCTATAAAAATGGTAGAATGGTTCTATATTTCAATGGCTACTGTTATGCATGCAATGGATTTGGTCATAAAGATAATCAATGTAGATATAGAATAAATGGAGGTAAGATTGTTCAAAAGAACGTCATATGCTATAATTGCAATAGACCTGAACACATTTCTAATTTCTATAGAAGCGTAATATGAAGAAGGATAATCTGATAAAGAAGAATGACCTGGTGAAAAAGGCTGATCCAATAGAGATGAAGAAAGAGATGGACAATATTTAGAAAAAGAAGGAAGAGTTAGAGGTTAAGGATGAGTTTGTACCAACATCTGGTGCAAATGTTTCCTCCAAAAACTAAGAAGATCTTTGGCTCAGGGGGAGCTTTAATGGAAATCTTTCATCCCCCGTAAAAGAAATGGTGTTGATGCTTCAGTACAAGGATATGTGGTGTAGATCAATGCATTTGATCTATTGGATAATATCTCGGTAGAAAACATATTGATGTAGAAACTTACAAAGCATTTGAAGTTGACTATGTACATAGTTAGGGTTTTCTAGATTTAATGATTGAAGTATTCAATGTGAAATTAGGTCATTTTCGAAAGGTTATAAGTTATCTCAATTGATCAAATTCATTTGCAACGAGCATTTGAGAAGATTAGGGCATTAAAGAAGTGAATTGGAGTGATCGAAGTGACTGAGTTCCGATGCAAAAAAAAACCTAGCTAGAAAGATAAGTAGAAGGTATTTATAATTTTTCACTTACCCTGGTTTTTCAGAAAGTATTTACAATGGCAACTCCAAAGGTTATTGAAGTCATAGAAAGACCCAAACCTAAATTCAAGAAACATTCAGATAAGTCCATGGAAGTCGATCTAGAAGGTTCCTTATGGTGTCCTACATATTAAGGACATAAGAATTTGCATACATATAAAATTAGGGGAGTATGATAATTTGAAGCTTGGTGATGTGTGGAAAAATGAGCTCACTAGTCATGACTTTGCATTGAAGCCAAAATATCAAAATCTGGTTTTGAAGAAGCTTGATGTTTGGAAAGGGTTTCACAAATTTTTCAATGATAATTCTTGGGTGAGAATTGCATTGAGCCTCATTCATGATAATTTTGTGTGAATGGATATGCTCGAGATGATCACAAAGGAAGTGATTAGGGAAGTTATAGGGTTATGCTCAACCGGACTAGTTATGGTGCTTAATTCAGTAAATAATGAGGTTGTGATGGAACTTACTGGTGCAACATATGGAAAGAGGGCATTGACAACAAAATAACATTAGAAACCCTCCAGTGAAGTATGCCACAATGATCATTGGCTACAAAATCTACTTTTCAAACAAATAAAACTCTATTTCAGCCACCACCATCAATACTGCCTATGAAATGGTGGAGATAGGAGCTGAATATGACTTGTGCAAGATTTTGAGACAATAGATGATGGAGTATTTATAAAATATAAAGGATTCAGGGTATCCTTTTAAATATGAAACACTCATCATATGTTTGTTATTTTATTTCTCGAAAAAACTTCTTGAAACAAAGAGTGTTGTGTGGCTAGAAGGCATACCTATAGCACACTAGATCAAATATTTTTTAAGAAGTCTTGGAGATGTTAAGGCATAGGATGATTCCCTTGTGTAATTATTTATAGTGTTTCAAAAGAGGATGCAAGAAAGGGAGAGGATTCACCAAAAGATGGTGAAGTATAAGAATGACATTAAATTCTTGGTGACAAAGGATGAGAGCATCATACAAGTTATTGAGCCTAGAATAGTGTGGATCTTGAAAATGGGATATGAAATTACTGAGCAAGATATTGTAGGGTCTACAAATTCCATATTGAGCTGCCCTAAATACACCTCTAAAGGGAGGTATGGAAAATACAAAGAGAAATCAATGGAAGTCCACTTGGACCAAAGGCAATCACAAATAAAGAAGATAGTGGATAAAATGATTGCAACAGTTTTGAAGGCTATGTGCCTCTCCAAAGAAAAAGTAGAAAAATATAAGGCTATGTCTAATACTCCAAGAGGTTCATCAAGTGCAAGAGTATCTAGTAGAGAAGCTACCGCTCCTCCGGTTTCTCAGAAGTTCTTTGAGACTAATCCTACCTCAAGAGAGAAGAGGAAAGTACTTAAGAGTGCTCTAGTGAAGAAAAATACCTTTGATAAAATAACAAAAGAGGCTTGAGAAGGAAAAGGTTGCTCCAATAGCACAAAAAACTAGCCCTATGAAAAGGAGGGTGAAGTACAAAGAAACAAGAGAGTAGTACTTGGGTGTGAACATGGATGATGATGAAGAAGAAGGACCACAATTGGTCTACAAGAGGAAAGTTGAATCTTCACAAGGTGAAGCCAGTACAAAAATATTTTTTTTATGTTGTTGATACAAATTATGAGGCTGAGGTCAAAAGGGAGAAGGAAGGCTTCAGAATGGAGATGAGACAAAAGAAAGCAGTGTCTAAAAAGGATAAGAAGACACTAGAAGAGAAGAAAAATAAAAAGAAGAAACCTCTGGTAAGAACTCATAGTCCTATGAAGCTAGATGCACTATTCAATGGTATTGTCCAAAATGAAATGTTGGAGGAAACTAAAAAACTATACACCAAGGTGGATGAGGTGGAAAAGACCACCATTGTTGAAGCTATTGTAAAATTTATTATTGTTCTTGAAGTGGATATGTGGAATATAGAAAAAAGAATACATGCAGAATTATGGAATGTATTGATTGAGAGAAGACAAGAACCCATAGAGGAAGAGGCTAAATTTATAGCCTATTCTTTGGAAAAGATAAGTGCTCCTCTTTCTATGGAAAATAAATCCACATTGGCTACCATTTTCAATAAGTAATTTAGAATTAAGAAAAGGGTGACAACCCTCATGAGTAGAGATCAAAATAATCTCAAGATGCTCTAGAAAGAGTATAAAAAAGGTTGCAAAGTTAGCTCAAAGATTGGGGATGACCCAGAAGAACAAAGAAGAAAAAAATGTGGAGATTGTCGGTCTAGATGAGAATGTTGAAGAATATGTACAACTTTATGATGCTCAACATGAGCATGGAATAGAAGAAGTGAATGCATAAGATAATGTTCTTTCGAATGTGGAAGTGCCTGCTGAAGAAATGTAGAAGCTGAGAAAGATGTTGAAGTAGAAGTAACTACTAGAGAAGATGCTACAAAGGAGGATACTTATACACCTCCTCCAGTATCTAAGGAAAAGTTAGAAAACAATCAAGATCAACTAGAGATAATCATCCCTTTGGATAACACAAAACTATCAACTAGTAAAGATGATACAAAAAAGGATGATGAGAAAAAGAGTGAAGATGCCTCTAGTGATGCAGAAGGAAAGATAAAGGTGGAGAAACTAGTTACCATTGGTGACAAGGAGAAGTAATTTGAAGAGAAGGCTATAGAGGAGAGCTTGAAGTAAACTGGGGAATCTTTTGGCACCTTCAGAGATTCTTTACAAAATTTGCTAAGTATGCAATTGCAGTTGCAGCTTGTTGGTGTCTACCCAGTTGATACAATTGCCTATGCAACAAGGGAATGTGGACTTGGAAAATATCTCACCACTCCACAAGATTAAATTTGTTGGGTATACGAATTCGGTTTGTCATCAAGATAGGCATCTAAGACAATAGTCCCTTAGTTATTTCAATTCAAAATCACAGCAAAGACACAACTAACTATGCTATAAAGTGGAAACAAGCACAGTTGATCCCCCATTGATCCTCAGAGAGAAGTGAATGCAACAAGAAACATATTCAACATAAATAGATACCATGAAAGACAAAAAGAATACACAAAGATATATGTGGGGAAAACCCTTTCAAGTAAAAACCCCACACTCCAAAATTTTGAGCCATTGTATTATTCAGCAACACAAAACCAGTTACAATACAATATTAGACTCAAAGCCAATACAGGAGTTACATCTTGTTCTACTAGAGAAGTAATAGGTACCCGCAAGATTCCTCTCAGCTCCTCAAATGACTGTCACAGCCAGCCTCATGGCCAACCCAATCATTCGGCCTCCAATGATTCCCATGCCTAGATCCAAGAGATAGAGTGTTCACAGTTACTTTGCCTAAGCAAACTGCTCAAACACCCTCTCCATCTCTCTTCAAATCTCTTCACACCTTCGGCTCTCCAACCTGTAAGTCCAACTGCTGCAATCTTGCATCATGCATCATGCATTATGCTTGCAGCCCCATGCTCATGCATTCACATGCCCGTGCATCCTGCTCGCAGTCTCATGGTTGCGCATTCAGCTCACACATCTCGCCCTTGCTCTGCAATCCATGACTCTTGCAGATCCGTTGAACTTCATTCTGAGAAATAATACATCTCTCATCCATTATGTAACTGACATAACAAGAGCAAAGAAGACCATCCGCAAATCACACATCTAGTCGGATCTGACAGATCTCCCTACAATGAGCCGCCTAGGCATTCAATGCCATTCCAAAAACGGGTTCAGCTCCGCCAACCTTCGTTGACAAAACATGCAGCACAACAAGTTAGGTAACCATCCAATCACTATTCAACCACGTTCCACGCGTCCAAGACCCATCAACAATCGCAGCTGACATAGCAACCAAAATGGTCAAACAGACATCGGGTGCATCCAAGACTTCAAGCCAAACCTAACACTGCCAGAGCTGGAGTCAGAATAGGAGTCGAAACAGGACTCCATTGAAAATACACACTACTAGAGTCAGAGTCAGAGATGGAGATGGAATTGGAGTCGAAACATGACTCCACCAAAATTACAGGTTCAGGAACCAATTAGGTTCCGCGTCTGCCTACGGCAAAGAGGAACACATCGAAAATAGGACTGACCGGGTAAAGTCAACCCGGGGTCAAACCAAGACGGGAGCACAAAAGATTGGAGTCGGAGTCGGGGACAAAACAGGAACATAAACAAGACTTTACCAGAAGTCCAAGATCATGAACCAAACCGGTTCCGGTTCCGCCTCCGCCAACTGCAAGAAACAACAATCCAGAACTAGGACAAAGTGGAGGAGAACTCCTCGAGGAGAATCCAAACATCCAGAGGAACCAGATCATAAAAGCAGGAATCGGACCTGGAGTCAGAACAGGAACAACATAGGAACTTGGCAAACAGACATTGCCAACTTCCAAAACTGGTTCCGCCTCCGCCAGAACCAAGTGGAGAGCAACAGACTGCTAGAGCCAGAGCCGGAGCCGGATCCAGAGCCAAACCCGGAACATGACAAAAGGAACAATGCCAGGTTCCAATCCAGTTTTGCCTCCGCCAGAAAAAAAACTCGAAGATCCAAGAAAGCGGGGAGCAGAGCTGGAGACAGAACGAGAACAAGACCCGGAACGAGGCAAACGGAACAATGCCAAGTTCCATCCCAGTTCCGCCTCCGCCAGAACAAAATAATTTGCCAAGGAAACAAGAGAATTCACTTAAGTCTTCAAGGGGGTTCACTAGAAAGTTGAGGCATAATTCCCAACAATCTCCCACTTGTCAAAGACTTTCAGGCATCCTCTAAACCAGCCCGAACAAGGACCAACACACGCTCTCACACTCCAATCAAGACCACTGCAACAACATCAGAAAGATGTCCACCACCTTAAGCAACAACTCCAAACATAGGAACACACCAAAGTGAAACAAAAACAGTCTTAGGAATGAAAGCAAAAGATCCTCCAGATGGCAAAGGCAAAAAAAAATAGCAAAGCACCACTCCAACCAAACTCCAGAACAAGAAAAAATTGACCAGCTAGAAAGGCAACCAAGAACAGACTACCCTCATCCAACTGATCAAACCCACATGACTGAAAACTAGCACCCACAGCTCATGCTGAAACATCCAACCACCCATACCTTAAAGGTATGACCTAAAAGTGGACTCATGCCATCAAAAGAAACCCACCCATCTCAGCAACAAACAAGCACCTTGTGTCAACCAGTCATAGACCAAACACATCCAAGTTCTCCCATTGCAAGGGCACTGTCTAGATGAGTGCAAATAGAGCACCATCACAAATGATCCAGGCATACCAAGTCCACCAAACCCAACATAAAGAAATGTAACCATGTAGTTCCAAGGAACATCCATACTGATCTACAACATCTGCAACCAACTGCTGCAAGAAAAATTTCTCTCAACTATCTTCCACAATTCTTCTAAACACCTCCAAAGATGACTGAAGAAAGAAGCACAGGCACCTTCGTGTCATCACCTAGGTGACAACACATGACCACAAGTAGAAACCAACCCGGTACCACAAAGGCAACTCACATCTAAAGTCACAAGAGCAATCAGGAAGAACAAGACCAGATAAGAGAGAAACTGCAAATCAACAAGAAACATGTCCTTCTACAAACACTTCTAAATGCCTGTTGTGTCAAGAATGATCTTCTTTACATCCCAAAGGGAAAAGCCTTGACAACAACCAACAAAACATGGATGTAAGCTCTTCAAAGAAGATCAAACCTACCCATATAACCATCTCCTTTCAGTCCTCAAAAGCACAAGGAGATAAACTATGTTTTCCAACCTTTCATTATGAATCCTCCAGAATCTAAATCAACTCAAGATTCATAACATGAAAGATAAAACATAAAGCACTTGAAAAGTATAATGGGTAAATACCTTTCACAATGTCACCATTGTCGATCAGATCAAGAAGAAAAGAGAAACATGGTCATCCAAGATATACAAGCCACCATGGCTAACCTAAGAGCATTCTCCTTCAAGATCTCTATTGAATTTTCATTCAACCAAAGTGCAAGCTTCTCAGACTTTCAGTTGTAACAACAACATTCACTTCAGAATTCAAGCCTCACCTTTATTCTCCATTCATTCGTGAGTATCAACACTTGTCATCTCATGCTAACTCCAAACTGCAGCACTGCAATAACCAGAAGTCCTCCAGCATATGACCAATCTACTAAAAGTAAAGAGAACCCCCAGACCACTATCAAAGTTCCATGACCTAGAATAGGAACTTATCATGACACCATGATATACACATCTCCAAGGGAGATACCATGCTTCAAGTGAACTTTCCATGGTCTTCAAGAGAAAAACAACATGCCAAGACTCTAATGCACAAGCAAGAGTATACCATGACATAAAGCAAACAACTCTAAACCAACATCACCTTTCAAGCACCACTAGCAACTCAACCAAAGACTACCAAAGTCCTTCATGGCTCCAAAGTGCTGCACATCTTCGAATAGTGAACATGTAGATGCAAATTCTGCAACACCAAAGAAGACACCAGTCATTGCTAAAGCTCCCACTGAAATGTGACACTGAGCTTTCCAAGCACCATGACTAACCACACCATCACTGTCAAAAGCTTACACTATGCTAGTGTACCTAGCTTTCCATGACATCATGATCCACATGCTTCAGGTCCCCATCACTGACTATTCAGGTACTCAAATGCCATTCCTCCTCTCATCTCAAAATAGGCACACCAATGCACAAGTGACCATAGACAAGGTCAGCTAATAGATCTGCACAACATGGTTACACCCTCGTGGATATAGATAGTCCACTTCTGAGTTGTCTCACAACAAGAATGTAGGTAAGGACAACCTACAATATTGCACAACTTGTGGATGCAACCAAAAGTAAACCTGCAAATCTATCATTGCATTGAAAACTACAAAACTGAGATAATCAAAGAGAATAGCCAAAGCAGACAATCATGACTCAAACACCAGATCAACAACAAATCTAATTTGCCAGTCACGTCCACAACCCAAGCACCAAAGTCTAGAAAACCATCAAAGCATACCACAAGAATGCTGAAAGAAAAACATACCAACACTCCCATGCAGAGAAGACACCACTCCTCAAAACCAGTCACACCCCAGAAACTAGGATATAGAAATATAACAAACAACAGTTCCACAAAAACACAAGTTTTCCTTGACCATGCAAAACCTGCAAAAAACCACAGTGTTTCCAAAACACCCACACACCTCCATATTCACTGCTCATCTGGACAACTCAGGAGTCTTCACACAACCATCACAGTAAACCAAAACAATGAAAGAATAGGAGAATGCACCATAGAATTTTTAGGAAAATCTACACAAAACCTTCAGAGCCAAAGACATGAATCTGAACCATGCAAGTGCAAAAAAGAGGCACACAAGAACAACGGGTCTGTTTTAGACCAGTTCCAATGCCACAGTCATGCACAAGCACAAGGAAGAGCCAGGCTATCCAGAAGTTGTAGACCACCAAGGTCACCTCATAGCCTCCATGCAATCAGAGCACTAGAGAAAATTCCTTCAGTGCTAAGTTAGAAACACCCAGCACAAGCACAACATTCCATAGCTGAACAACGACACAAGCTAGTCCATACCACCAAGGAGCCTCTCACACAGACGCCCAGTATGAACACCATGCTTTGCTGTAGCACAACCATGAACACATCTCATGCCCTTTGCATCAGGAACAATGTTACCAGTTAGGAGCTCCAGATCATGTTGCCACAACATGACCCACTCCATAATTTTCCAGCATCTTTCAAACTATATGTTGAATCAATGAACCACACACTTCCACTCACCGAAGGACCAATCACCAACCGATTTCTATAGACTTCCTCAAGCTTGCCAGGCTAAGAAATCACCACAGGAGAAAACCCAAAACTTCAACAACCAGGAGAAGGCTCTGATACCACTTGTCGGTATCATCAAGCCATGACCTCCCTTAAACATGCTCTGATACCACTTGTTGGTATCACGAGCAACAAGCTACTAGCTCTGATACCACTTGTTGGGGATATTGATTCGGTCTGTCATCAAGATAGGCATCTAAGATAGTAGTGCCTTAGTGATTTCAATTCAAAATCATACCAAAGACACAACCAACTATGCTATAAAGCGGAAACAAGCACAGTTGATCCCCCATTGATCCTCTGAGAGAAGTGAATGCAACAAGAAACAGATTCAACATAAACAAATACCATGAAAGACAAAAAGAATACACAAAGATATACACGGGGAAAACCCTTTCAAGTAAAAACCCCACACTCCAAAATTTTGAGCCATTGTATTATTCAGCAACACAAAACCAGTTACAATACAATATCAGGCTCAAAGCCAATACAGGAGTTACATCTTGTTCTACTGGAGAAGTAACAGGTACCCACAAGATTCCTCTCAGCTCCTTAGATGACTGTCATAGCCAGCCTCATGGCCAGCCCAGTCATTCAGCCTCCAATGATTCCCATGCCCAGATCCGAGAGATAGAGTGTTCACAGTTACATTGCCTAAGCAAACTGCTTGAACACGCTCTCCATCTCTCTTCAAATCTCTTCACACTTTCGGCTCTTCAACCTGCAAGTCCAACTGCTGAAATCTTGCATCATGCATCATGCATTATGCTTGCAGCCCCATGCTCATGCATTCACATGCCCGTGCATCCTACTCATAGTTTCATGGTCGTGCATTCAGCTCGCACATCTCGCACTTGCTCTGCAACCCACGACTCTTGCAGATCCGTCGAACTTCATTCTGAGAAATAATACATCTCTCATCCATTATGTAACCAACATAACAAGAGCAAAGAAGACCATCTGCAAATCACGCATCTGGTCAGATCTGATAGATCTCCCTGCAATGAGTCGCCTAGGCATTCAATGCCATTCCAAAAATGGGTTCAGCTCCGCCAACCTTCATTGACAAAACATGCAGCACAACAAGTTAGGTAACCATCTGATCACTATTCAACCAGGTGCCACACATCCAAGTCCCATCAGCAATTGCAGCTGACCTAGCAACCAAAACAGTTAAACAGACATCAGGTGCGTCCAAGACTTCAAGCCAAACCTAACACTGCCAGAGCCAGAGTCGGAACAGAAGTCGAAATAGGACTCCACCGAAAATACACACTGGCGGAGTCGGAGTCAGAGACGGAGACGGAACTGTAGTCAAAACATGACTCCACCAAAATTATAGGTTCAGGAACCAATTCGGTTCCGCGTCCGCCTTCAGCAAAGAGGAACACATCAGAAACAGGACTGACCGGGTAAAGTCAACCCGGGGTCAAACCAAGATGGGAGCATAAAAGACTGGAGTTGGAGTCGGGGACAGAACAGGAACAAAAATAGGACTTTACAAAAAGTCCAAGATCAGGAATCAAACCGGTTCTGATTCTACCTCCACCAACTGCAAGAAACGACAATCTAGAACCAGGACAAAGCGGAGGAAAACTCCCCGAGGAGAATCTAAACATCCAGAGGAACCAGATCGTAAAAGTAGGAGTCGGACCTGGAGTCAAAATAGGAACATGGCAAACAAACATTGCCAACTTCCAAAACTAGTTCCGCCTCCACTAGAACCAAGCGGAGAGCAATAGACTGCCAGAGTCAGAGCCGGAGTCGGATCCAGAGCCAAACCCAGAACATGATGAAAGGAACAATGCCAGGTTCCAATCCGGTTCCGCCTCTACTAGAACAAAACTCGAAGATCCAAGAAAGTGGGGAGCAAAGCTAGAGATGGAACGGGAACAAGACTCGGAATGAGGCAAATGGAACAATGCCAAGTTCCATCCCAGTTCCGCCTCCGCCAGAACAAAAGACTTTGCCAAGGAAACAAATGAATTCACCTAAGTCTTCAAAGGGGATCACCAGAAAGTTGAGGCATAATTCCCAACAAAATTGGGATATGTCTTTCATTCATCTTCCCAAAAATAAATAATTGAGACTCATCAAAAGAGTGGAGATAGATGAAGCTATGAAGGATCTACAACAAGCCATACCTAGTGCAACCATTGAAAATTCACTCTTTGATATGGAAAAATTGAAATCTTTCATTGATTCCTTTAAAGACTATGCTATTAGATTAAAAGGAAATATAGAGAATGAAATAGAGGAAAATAAAAGTGATAAGAAATTGATGGATATAACAGAGAAGTGATCCCATGCACACAATAAATTTCAAGAGAATCACAAGGGTATGTAGGCTTGTGTGGAAGAGGCCAAAGCCTTGTTTTAGTTTTGTATGAAGTGGCCTAGATCCACAAAGAGAAAGGATGAAATTGACTAAATTGAGTCCCATATTAATAAAGCTTCTAGTGCCTATGTGTTGGCATATGGTTGTCATTGATGTGAAAGGAGAGATCAAAGGTGAAATGGAGTTGAGGTCAAAAGAGGGATCTAAGGTGAGATGGAACTAATCCTATAAGTAAGGATGTTGGCATAATGAAGAAAGGTGTCATTGATGAAAAAAGTTAGTTCAATGGTGTGATTAGATGCCATGAACACCATAGGATCAATGTATGGAAGAGTTGGTGCAGAAAGATGAAGATAGGAGTATGTATTTGAAAATGTTGCAAAGTTACTTAAATATTGCAACTATGTCATGAAATGTTGACATAATATTATAGAGGGTTCTTCTTGAAGATGAAGGTGAAACAGGTAGTAGATTCGATGTGGGTTTTCTGAGAGCTTCTTAAAAATATAAGTTGTAGGTCTAGAGGTTGAAGGATGTGCTCATGATGGTTTTATTTGTGCTCTCAGAAAAGGTTGAGGGTTTATCAATTAAACTTTATGGTTGCAGTCATGGTGTTCAAATATAAATTCTATTTTGTTATTGATTTCCTATCATAGGTTGCAGGTGATTTGGAGTCATTTGGAGGACCAAACCCCTTTCTTTATGTTTACCAACCCAAAAAATATTCATTTTCCTTAGTGTCTCTTAAGTTGAGTAACAAATATTTGGTCCTACATCGGGGAGACTTCACCATATCAAGAGGAGATTTTTTAGAGTCCCTTTGATGAGATGACCCACCTTATAGATACATTGAAGGGATAATGGGATTTTAAAGAGATAGTGTTTTAAGTCTCTTTGACATAGTGATGAAGCCTTATCCATGATGGAGATCAAGCCTTGGAGATTGGACTGTGCCTGCCAGCCTCCTGAGTTTTTGTTGGGTCTCAACTAAGTCCCATGAGATAGCAGGGAACAATAAAGATTAAATGATGTTGATTGAATGATGTAAAATACATGAATGGTGGGACCTAAAAAGATGGCAGGAAAATTTAGTGGAAGGTGATGCCATGTTGACAAGTGACAACAAATTATTGCATCAATGATGAGCTTCATCAATAGATGTGATTGAACTGGTGATGATCAAAAAAAGGAACTTCATCATGGAGACATATGAATATTGGTGAGACAAATCATTGGTCCCTTCAACATTCTGATATGACTTCATCAAAGAGACTTCAACATATTAGAGTGAGTGATTTTAAGTCCCTTTGACACAACAGAGGTGGCATACGGAGCTAGTGGATGATGACATGTGAGGACAAGTGGGGGTGTGTGATTGAATAGCATATCATGTCACATAGGTGTTGTTTGATGCACAATGCTGAAAAGGATGGCATGTATCCAATTGGGACCACACATTCAACAATAGCCAGTAGTGTAAGATGTCAAAATGACCATATGGAAAAGGATGATTCAATGATAGAACAATTCACATCATTTTTGTGAATTGTGTGGTGATGATGTGGATGACAGGTGGTGATAGCCTACCAGCCTATTGAGAATCAATGGGATCATTATTAGAGCTCGTGGGACAAGGGGATTTCAACACATGTCTTGGTGAACCTCATCCATAGAAAGTGGTGTTAAAAGAGATTGAGGGTAGAGATTAAAAGGATCGTTCACCCAATGATCAATATTCAAAGGGATGCGATGGGTATGAATACAAAGGATCCCTAAGATCAATAGTGCACATTTAAAGAAGATGACCTAATGATCATGTTTTAAAGATTCCAAGATGAATGAGGAGCCAGAGGATCATGTCATGAAGATAAGAGATTGATGGCTTAGATTCAAATATGAATATACTTAATGGTTGTCTATTTGAACGAGGGTTTCTATTGGTAGCTAACATAAAGGGTAGATTTAATTGGTCCAACTACACTAGTGACCAATATGAATGAAGATTTGATTGAAAAAGCAACATAATAGCTTTGAAAGGAGATGGAGAGCACAATCAGATCACATAGTCAAAATAATGTATTTAATGCATATCTGATTCTAGGGTTTGATAGAGAGCCAATTTGGTCAAATTCTCCATAACATAATTAAATGGTATGGTGTTGAGTAAGATATCTGGTAAACCCTAACAAGTGTTTCCAAATGATCTAGATGGTGGTGCAAGGCTCGAGATGAATAGAAATATTTTTGGTCAAGATAGAAGGTGAAGGAAACCCTAATAGAGTGTTCTAGATGATCTGGATAGTTGGTGCACATATCGAGGTAGCAACAACAAGTTGGTGAAGATAGAAGATAATCAAAAAATTGTCTAAGTAGTGTGTCTACAAGAGTAGAGAATGGGAGAATAGTCTACAAAGGTAGAAAGTTTAGAATAGAGTTATGTATTCCTAAGTATGCAAAAAAGTTAGAGTTTGAAGAGATGGTCTAGTGCAACAAACAGATAGTGCACTAATTTGAATGAGTAGAACCCAAAAACAATGAGAGGTGTTCAGTTGGGTTAACATTCAAGGAGCAGAGGTGTAGTGCAACAAGTTAGAACAAATAATTTTCTAAGTGTAGAGGAGAAAGGGAAAGAGAAGAGAAGAGATACATGTTGTTGAGATTGCAGTAGCAGCAACAGAGAGTGAGTTGCATAGAATGCAACAAAGTATTGTGTAGTTGAAAAGTAAGTTGCAACATTGAATTGTAATAAAAAATGTGTTTTTCAATGTAAATTTGATTGGTTGGTGCCATCAAATAACTGAGTTGGTGCTCAATATAGGGAGTTGGTGCTTCCTTAGAGTGTTGCTCCTAAATTAGGGAATTGGTGTCCCTTTAGGGTTGGTTCCCTTAAACATTTTTAACAAAAGACTTCTTTGTGACACTGGATTTGAGTAGTAGACTCAAGCAACCTTTGTCACCATGTATATTTGGTGTTATGTGATTTTCTGTGTATGTATGTTTATCTCTGTGAGTGTTTGGTAAATCTGCATAAAGTATTTATAACAAAAAGGAATTAGTTTTAAGTTGTTCTATTGATTCACCCCCCCTCTCAGTATATTGTTGTGTTCCAATAATTGGTATTAGAGCCCTAAGTTCCCTAGGAGAATCTCAATCAGCTCGGGTAGATCTAGGATAGTGAATACAAAAATGGATTATGTAGAAGACTTATCTACATATGGTGAATCTCTCTTTGGTGGATTAGAATATTTTTTTGGAAACTTCTAGTGGAAGCATATTTGGGATCCTTAGGGTTTGATGTGTGGATTTTAGTAATAAATGGATATATAGCTCTTGCTACACCTCCAACTACTGAGGCTAAAAAGAAGGAATATGATGACACTGCTATGGAAATGAACATAATTCTTAATGGGTTGTCAAGCTCTGTCTTTGTCAAATTCATGCACTATAAAACTACACATGAGATTTGGAACAAGTTAAAGAGGATGTATGAAGAGGTTGATAGTGAGTTGCAAGCCTTGATTCAAAATTATGAAGGCAAGTTTAAAAGTCTAAAGCTGAATGAAGATGAGAAGACTGTAGATACATCCATAAGAGAAAGTGTAGCTAGAAGAGAGATGATAGAAACATCTACTTCTAGATCTGAGGATACTAATGAGGAGTAAGATGATTCATCATAATAATGAGAAGAGGTTCTAGAAAATATAGAGGTAAGCTACCTCTTAAAGGTTTTAACTTTGGTAGAATAGGTCTTTTTTCTATTCTTTTTTCTATTGAATGTACTTATAGTGAAAACAATAACTCTAAGAAAGAAAAGGATAGTAAAAAGAAGAAGAAAAATCTGTACACAGTAAAGAAAGTGGTTCATCTGAATCCAATAATAGCTTAGATGATATGAATCCTTGTACCTTGATGGCTAAGGGAAAATAATCCATATTCATGACCAAAGACTCTGCGAAATGTAGGCATGGTATGGGTAAACATCTTAGTAAAGAGGATGTTGAAGTAGACCTTGAAGAAGAACTCATCTCAACCTTAGAAGAAATTGATCATTTAAGAGATGAGACTAAAATTTGTATGAAGGAGAACAAAAGGATACAAAACCATGCACAAAATGATATAGAAAGGATGACCAAAATCCTTGAAGAACCTGATCAGATTGTGATCAACTTGAAGACACAAGTGGAAGAAGAAAAGAGGGTAGAAGATGTAGTTAAATCTAAACTACAATATAAATCTAATGAGTGCATGAAGTTGGAAGCAAAAATAGATGCTCTATAGAGTAGATAGACAAATGTCTGAAGTTGAAAGGTGGTTCAGAAAAATTTAATGAATTGATCAAATCACAAAAGCCATCAAAACCAAAAGAAAAGGTGTTGCAAGTTTGTCATTGATGTCACTATGTTGGTACAGTACCGAGTATCGGTGTGTAGATCATGCTTATCTTATCCGGTATTTGATCTGGTATCTCAGGTATTTTGGTCAAGATATCTCCTCTAGTAATTAGTATGATCTAAGGTTTTTAAAAAAGGCTTACAATGATTGGAAGCGTGTATACATGTATTCTTAAATTTTCATATGATCGGGTAATGCATTGGCATCGGTTCTTGAGATTGCATTTTGATATCAAGTTAATCCTGGGTGACATGATGTTGCATGACATGGGTGAATTAATCTTGATATGGACCCGACAAGTTATGATTTGCAGTGATTAGGCCGACATAATCAATGCATGCAGATACATCAAGTATATATACAACATGGTTAGAGGATGTGAGTGAGACATGGGAAAGATGCGATGAAGTGAAGAAGAAATGAAGGATAACTAATGTGAATGCAAAGAGAAGAAGAAGTGTATGTATAAGCTAAGTATGTAAAACATTGTTGAAGATCATGCAAGTGAATACTCTGAGCATCAAAGGAACTAAACCTACACATGTGTAACTCCTCAGTTCAACTTTGGCGATTAGCCATTTTATGTTTACTTATTTTTGTAGGTAGTGAGCCTCCATTTTGGATAGTAAGTCCTTGTAAGCAGTAAGATTCTGTATGTGGTAGTGAGTCTCTTATTATAGGTATTGATATACCTTATATACTGTGAGTTAATCCTCATTGTGTTTTTTCCCTCATTAGGTTTTCCACGTAAAATATGGTGTTCATGTGTTGTGGAACTTAATGTTAGACTATTACTTTAATTTTTTCTGTGTTGCAATAAATTTTTAAGTATTTGTTCAATGAGTTTGTGTGGGTACTGATTCACCCTCCCTCTCAGTATCTGGTTTATTCAACAAAAGGCTGGCCTCGGTTTTGAGAAAGGAAAGAGTTCCTCTACTAGTTCTTTTGCAAAATTATATGAAAAAGTTAGAGCAAAAGAAAGATACTGCACAAAAAAAGAGAAAGCTTGCACAAGTTGTTCCATTGAAGAAAATACCTATGGAAATGGAAGATAAAAAAGAGGCACTGTTGAAGCGAAGAAAGAAAAAGAGGAAAATAAGATTGTTGTTGTTATGGAGAAAGTTGAAGAAGAAAAGAGACGTACTGTAGAAAAGAAGAAGAGGTCTACAACAAATAAGAAGGTGGAGAGATCAGTACCTAAAAAATTAAAGAGAAAGCAACATACAAAGGGAGCTAATGCAAAAAAATTCTTAAGGATTAGATACATGAAGAAGTCAAAGAAAATAAAAACACCTCATCTTGCACAAACGAAAGGTATGAATAGGTAATCCTCATGATTTTATGGTTATTGTTATACCTATAATTAGTTCATTCATAAGGCTAGAGAGTGTAGGACTACACCTAAAAGGAGCATAAAATATATGAATAGAATTTCATTTTCTCCTATAGTGAATATGAACATAATGTGCTAAAATTGTAATAATATTAGTCACATAGCTAAGAGTTTTCGATTAAATTATGTAAGACCAATAACATATTATGAAAGAAATAATACATCCCCTAGAGTGAACAATGGTTCACATATTCTTGAGAAGAAGGCTGACAAGATAGAGACGAAGCCAAAGAAGGTTTGGAGACCGAAAGGTCAACAAGTAGCACTCAATGTGGTTTCTCCTGCCTTACATCACTAAATCTTAGTGTTAGGGAATGAGTCCAAGGGGACCTTAATTGATAACTCATTCATCCCTAGAAATAAAAAGATAGATCAAGTTAGGAAAAATATTTGTTACAAATTTTTAACGACTTGATAGTTGTAGATTTATGGTATAGTCTTTCTCTTTGAAATTCTTGTCAAAAGGAAAAATATCTATAGTTAAGAGAGATAAGTTGTGTAGTTGCTCTATTGAGAGAAATTCTCCTTGTCTGCAAAAATAAAGTTATATGTCTAAGTGGGGATTTGTTTGGTAAATAAACTCAAAAATTTATTTTGTTATAATTGGTACAAAGCAGTTTAGTTGATACAGAGCTTGAAGTGAAGCAAATGGTTGAGTATGCAGGGAGAGAATGGAGCAAGGTCCAAGAGGGAGCTGCTATTGGTATCAAATTAATGTTATACTTGATATGGTTTAGTTTAGAATATTAATTGGTATAGATCATAAATTGAAAACATTTGCAATTGGTATCAGACCTGATTGGTTTAGAGCATAAAATAGCACTTCAAATGGCATCAGACAAGGTTAATTGGTATAGAGCGGTTGGAGAATTTGGTTTTGCTATTGCAGTCAAAGGAGGAGAGAATAAATTGGTATCAGTTGGTATTATTCAAAGGGGGAGAAAAAGTCCCTTTTTGTCATTGCTAAGGAGAAGTAGAGGTTGCAAGAACACAGTGAACTAAAACAAGATTTTTAGGAGTGTGACCCTTTTCCATTGATGTAAAATGGGGAGAAAGTGAGAAAATGCTCAAGAAATTGAACACAAGGGGGATGAAGTAAAGATGATATTGTTACAAAGCATGGAGCATGGACTGCAATATCTTTAATTGGTATAGGGATTCTCAAAAACTAGTACAGAGCATGAATTGGTATCATATTAAAATGATATAGGTTGAGTGAGTATTTAGTTTTTCCATCAATGAAAATGGGGGAGAATGTTGGAATATGGTTGTCATTGATGTCAAAGGAGAGATCGAAGGTGAAATGGAGTTGATGCAAAAGAGGGATCAGAGGTGAGATGGAACTGATCCTATAAGTGAGGATGTTGGCATGATGACAAAAGGTGTCATTGATGCAAAAAGGCAATTCAATGGTGTGCTTGGATGCCATGAAAACTAGAGGATCAATTTTTAGAAGAGTTGGTGTAGAATTATGAAGACATGAGCATGTATCTACAAATGGTGCAAATTTTCTCAAATGTTGCAACTATGTCATGAAATTTTGATATACTATTGCAAAGGGTTCTTCAAGAAGACAAAGGTGAAATATGCAATAGATTCGATATGGTTTTTCTAAGATATTCTTAGAAATATAAGTTGTAGGTCTAGAGGTTGAAGGATGTGCTTAGAATGGTTTTATTTGTGCTCTCATACAAGCTTTAGGGTTTATCAGTTAAACCCTAGGGTTGCAGTCATGGTGTTTAAACAAAAAATCTATTTTGTCGTTGACTGCCTATCCTAGGTTGCAGGTAGGTTAAGTTGTGACTTAAGCCTTTAGAGTTGTTTGGAGGACTGACCCCCTTTCCTTATGTTTACTATCCCAACAAATATTTATTGGCCTTAGTATCTCCTAAGTTGAGAAACAAATATTTATCCCTACATTAGGGACACTTCACTATATTAGGAGGAGATGCTTTAGAGTCCCTTTGATGAAATGATCCACCTGACAGATACATCAAAGTGACAATGGGATTTCAAAGAGATGGTGTTTTAAGTCTCTTCAACATAGTGATGAAGCTTGATCCATGGTGGATATCAAGCCTTGGAGATTGGATGGTGCTCGCTAACCCGTTGAGTTTTTGGTGGGTTCCGGCTAAGTCCCGCAAGATAGCAGGGAATGGTAGAGATTAAATGATGTTGATAAAATAGTGCATAATATATAAATGGTGGGACCTATGAAGGTGGCAGATAAATTTAGTGGAATTTGATTCCACGTTGATAGATGGAAACAAATGATTGCATCAATGATGAACTTGATCAATGGTTGTGATTGAACTGGTGATTATCGAACAAAGGCACTTCATCATGGAGACATATGAATATCAAAGAGATAAATAATTGGTCCCTTTGACATTTTAATATGACTTCATTGAGGATATTTCAACATATCAGAGTGCATGATTGTAAGTCCCTTCAACACAACGAAGGTGGCATACAAAGCTAGTGGATGATGACATGTGAGGACAAGTGGCAGCGTGTGATTAGCTGGCATGTCATGTAACATAGGTGTTGTTTGCTACATAGTGCTAACAAGGATGACATGTGGCTAGTGGGGACCACCCATTTGACAGGAGCCAACAATGTAAGATGTTAGCATGACCAGACGGTGAAGGATGATTGAGTGATAGACCAATTCACATTTTTTTTGTGAATTGTGTGGTGATCATGTGGACAACAAGTGGCAATAGCCCACGAGCCTACTGACAATCAGTGGGTCTGTTGTTAGAGCTCGTAGGATAGTGGGCTTTGGATGTGTGTCTTGGTGGACCCTGTCCATGGTAAACATTGTTAAAAGATATTAGCAATAGAGATTAAAAGGATCATTCATCTGATGGTCAGGATTTAAAGGGATGTGATGGGTATGAATACAAAGGATCCCTAATATCAATGACACATGTTTAAAGAAGATGATCTAACAATAATTTTTTAAAGATGCTGAGATGAATGGAGAGCTAAAGGATGGTGGCATGAAAATAAGCACTCAACGGTATGACCCATATTCAAAGATGAAGATGCTCAACGGCGAAGTCAATGTAAATGATGGTTTTGACTGGTAACCAACATAGAAGATAAATTTAATTGGTCAAAATACACCAGTGACCAATATGAATGAATATTTGATTGCCAAAGTTATGGTATAGCTTGCAAAGGAGATGGACAACAGAATCAAATCACATAGTCAAAAGAACACATTTAGTGCATATTTGATTTTAGGGTTTAATAGAGAGCCACTTTGGGAAAATTCTTTGTAACAAAATTAAATTTTGTGAGGCTTGATGCAGAGGTATGGTATTGAGTAATATATCTGGTAAAACCCAAAATGTGTTTCTAGATGAGTTGGATGGTGGTGCAAGGATCAAGATGAATAGGAAGCTTGCTGGTGAAGATAGCAGGTGAAGGAAACCCTAATAGAGTGTTCTAGATGATCTATATAGTTGTGTACATTTTGAGGTAGTAACTGTAGGTCAGTTAAGATAAAACACAATCAAAAAAATTTCTAAGTAGTGTGTATGCAAGAGTAGAGAATGGGAGACTAGTCTACAGAGGAAAAAAGTGTAGAATAGAGTTAAGTATTACTAAGTATGCAACAAAGGTAGAGTATGAAGAGAGGGTGTAGTGTAGTAAATAGAGAATGCACTAATTTGAATGAGTAGAACCCAAAAAAAAAGAGATATTCAAAAAGGTTAACATTCAAGGAGTAGAGGTGTAGTGCAAAAACATAGAACATAGAATGTTCTAAGTGCATAGGAGAAACAAAAAGAGCAGAGTAGAGAAAGAAGAGAAGAGAAGAGAAGAAATATGTGTTTCTAATATTGCAAAATTAGTAGTAGAGAGTGAGTTTCAAAGAATGCAACAAAGTATTGTGCAATTGGAAAGTAAGTTGCAACATTGAATTGTAATTAAAAATGTATTTGTCAATGTAAATCTAATTGGTTGGTGCCAACAGATAACTGAGTTGGTGCTCAATATAAGGAGTTGGTGCTTCCTTGAATTTGGTGCCCCTAAATAAGGGGATTAGTGTCTCCTTAGGGTCGGTGCCCTTAAACATTGTAAATAGAAGACTTCTTTGTGATGTTGGATTTGAGCAATACACTCAATGAGCCTTTGTCACCGTAGTTTTTCTCATCTTGGGTTTTCCATGTATATTTGGTGTTATGGGATTTTGTGTGTATGTATGTTTATCTTTGTAATTTTTTCGTGAATCTACATAAAGGGCTTAAGAGAATTAGTCCTCATAAATTATTGTGCTCTAAAACTATGATCTAGCACATGACCTCGATGGAAGTCCACAATAAAATATCTACATGAGTTCTTCCAACTACAAGCACAAAAAAGAGAAGATCATTTTGCAGTTCGGTAATCTCAAGGATCTAGTTAACTAAAATCTCATATTTGTCTCTAGTGCCCTATTAAGTGCTAATAAGGTGTCAAAGCTTAATTTGGTACCCAACACTTCGGAAGAAGGTAAAGAAATGTTGATGGAATTGTAAACCCCATGCAGAATGCTTGGAATTTCCAAGTAGATTTGGGATGAAGGGAAACAAGAATGGCAAGCTCACTTTGGGAAGTTGTAAGGGTCAACCTCTTCTTCTAGTTGACAATTTTTTCTTTACTTTTATGCATTTTAGTTTATTGTTTCAAGATTTTGTGTACATATGCAGATGGTGAAAAGTGTTTTTCGATACAAGTTTTTGATTTAGTTATGGTAACTGGCATTCTTAGGGGGGGTTAGTTCAGTCTTTTAGTTTGTATACATGTATATATTCAGGGGGAGATCTGGTATGTAAGATTGTTGTTGTATGTACCCTTTTCCATTGATGTCAAAGGGGGAGAATAATTTTGGAGGTAATTAAGGTGTTTTTCATCAATGATAAAGGGGGAGATTGTTGGAAGAATAAGGAGCTTATCATTGATGCATTTGTTGACAACATGAGCATGTGAGATGCGCACAAATTGTACAATTATGTATTGCAGTGTTCTCATTGATATCAACATTGTATTCTTGTATGAAGACCATTGTGTAGATCAATTTGTATATATTGAGCATGTGTTGATATGGTTATCCAATGGAAATTTGAAAGAAGGTTTGATCCAATGAAGATATATGAAGGGAAAATTGACTAAGTATCAATACAGATGATTATGTGAATAGGACATCCAATTTTCATGTCCGCATTGGTCCACTATAGAAAACATTGCTCTATGGTTTTGGGATAATTTTGATGGTTTTTAGAGGAACCTAAATCTATAATTTCATCTTGTTTTGGATCTTAGTGTTGAAGTTATGAGTGACAGTGTATCAACTTGACAATAACAGGTGTTTTCCAATTAAGTGTATATATTTTTGTGAATCTGTACTTCTTTGTGGATTGCAATTTGGCTTTGTGGTTTTGTAGATTTGTTATTAGGTGTCAGTAGAGTGTGTATTCTAGATGGAATAAATTTTGAAGGTTTGTGTGTCTAAATGTGGGTGTACAGGAGGAAAAAATTATTACTAGGTCATTATTGGTGCCGACCTAATGATTTTTGTGTGTTGTGAAGTTTGAATATGTTTTGATCCATTATGTGGGTTTTATTTTGGGTCCATGCTGACTTACTTTGAATTTTTATGAGTTTTGAATCTTGGTGCGAAGCATGTATGTATGTATCTTGATCCAAAAATTTACATTTTGCTTATTACATCTAATTAGGCCGACCTAATTGATGTTGTAGATGAAGCGGATATATATGGATATTTTTTGGTATTTTTTGTAGTAGTGACAAGTGACAAAAGTTTGTGTATGTAAATTGTGTGAATAAAGAGAGAATGCAAAGCAAAGGAGAGCATTAATTTAGATTAGTATGAATGTAAATTTTGTATTCTGAGATTCATTGGAATTGTATTTGATGCATATGTTAGATGCAATTGTAATAGTTCAAAACTTGGTTGTGTACCACAATCTCTTCTATCTATCTCTTTTTTAAGTGGGCAGTGAGCCCAATCGAACAGTGAGTCCACTTGGATAGTGAGTCCACCTATAGTGAACACTTAATATACTATAATTGATTGCAATATATTGTGAGCTAATCCTCACTGTGGTTTTTCCCATTTTTGGGTTTTCCATGTAAAAATTAGGTGTTCATGTGTTATGTGATGTTGTTGGTTATCTTCATTTTTTCATTCATTACTCTAAATTGATTATGCTATTAGGATTGAATTTTTAAATGCCTACATGGTTTAAAATGATATTGATTCACCCCCCTCCTCTTAGTATTCCAATTGTTTAACATGGAGTTGATACGTTTCATATTTTATAAGCTCTTGGACAACTTTTTTTTCCTATTGGGTTGGATTTTACTCTTTGTTTCAGTTGTGGGTGTGTAGATCTATACTTATTTCATTATTCAAATGACATGTTTGATGTGAATTTTTGGATGTTTAAATGGGTTTCAGATTTGTAGAGATGGTTTTGCATGTTTTACATTTTAACTAAAATATGTGTTATTTAGATTTTTGATGAGGCTGTATTCAGGATGTTCTAGATGAAGACAAATACAAGTTTTCATGATTGTTTGGAGAGTTCTTATTGATCTATGGTTACTCCTATGTGTGTTTATTTGGAAAATCAGATCTAGAATTGATCCTAGTGTTTGAGTCCTGGAAATCCATATGTTATACCTGAATATATCTATTTTTCATGATAGTGATATGGGGTTGAATCTATTTTTAATTTTTTTGATATTGGAGCAATAATTATGTATTTCTCCTTTGAGATTTTGTATATTTGTAGATCTTGTAAAATTGCTTGATGTGGATTCTATTTAGTAGGCCATATTCTTGGTCATTATTATTACATTGGTATTCTTATTGCAATGAGAGATGGTTATAGAGAGTACCTGATATAGTTGTTTATTTGAATCTTTAGTAGTATTTTATGGTGTATGAACATATTTATTCACTTTTAGTAGAGTGTTGGAAATGATATTGTTCACGATGCCATGTATAACCCAATATTACTTTCAGTGGGAGATTTATGCAGTTACATAATATGTTCTATCTTCTTTGTTTCAAGATTTTGGTTCTAAGTTATTGTTGTTGCAGTGTGTAGTGAGACATGGATAATCTTTGATAAGAAGATGGATGGTATTTTGTAATGGTTGTTGTTGTCATAAGAAACTCTTGGATTATTCCTTCAGTTTGCAGTGAGGTTTAATGACATCTTGTTTCTATTGATAAAGGATGTGTAGAAATGATATCTTCTTGGTTTGGAGATTATGGTTGTACTTTACCTTTTGGGAGCTCATGGTGTTGAGCTCTTTGATTGTGTTGGGGCCGTGGAGGATCTTCAATTAGGATATGGTTATCATGATTCCTAGAGATCTTGGTTACTCAACTCGGTGGGATCTTTGGTAGTTATGTTGATTCATCATTTGATGATGGATGGTTACTTTCATGTTATCTCCTAGGAGGATATGTTAAATCATGATGTCATGATATGTTCCTAATTCTATAGTTGGAATGTTTACAATGGTTTTGCTTGTTCTCTTTTATTTTGAGTATTAATCATTTTTTTAGAGCTTCATGACTTTGCAAGGTTGTATTTGAAGTTGGAATGGATTAATAGATGGATTCTCATGGAGACTAGAGAGACTTGGGTGATTCTAAGAGATATCTTATTTATGGGATCATATGTTGAGATGGTTACTCTTTGATGAAGATTTTAGAAAAAATATTGAGGATCCTACACTTGGTTATAAATGTGAATCTATTGTGGACCTAAAGAGAAGATTATCATTGCTTGATGTTGTGTGCACAAGACAATCTTGTATTTGATTCTTGTTCTACTTAGCAAGTGAATGATCTAAGAGGCATTACTCACTTGATTATCAGATGCATTCTTTATTTTGAATATTATCTTCTCATATGAGTTAGTCTTGAATATAAGTTCATTCTAAAGACTTATTAAGAAGAAGATGCATGGTTTATGGATTTATGTTTTTCTCCTTGTTCTGGTCTTGAGCTATGGATCTAGTTCTAAGGAATTATTTGGAGAGGTATAAGAAATGATTTGCGGCTTTGGGAATATTCTATTTATTGTGGGAATGATAATTGGTTGGTTTGATCTAAATTTGGTATGAGAGGTTTACATCTATTTCTTCCTTATTCTCATTTGATTTGAATGTTAGATTTTGATGTCCTTTTAGTTTGCGAATGGTGAACGAGATCTTACTTTACACATCTTGGTACATTTTAGTGTGGAAAAAGGATATGGTTTCATTTGAAAGTTCTCTCTTTGGTCATGGTATTATTCTTGGATGTTTGTATTCACATGGTTGAGTGTGAAGAACTTGGGAGGGCTATGGAGACTAGTGGCGAGAGAGGTATTACAACATGTTTTTTTGTAGGATTTGTAAATCATCATATTTTTCCTTAACATTATGTAATATAGGAATTAGCCACATCCTCTATGTGAATTAGCATAGGTAGAATTGGTATGCCTTGATCTATTTTAAGATTTGACATTACTCATGTAGTGGGAGTTTTTGGATATATGTCTAGCTATCCTCTTTGATATCTTGATTTTCTAGCTACTAATGTGATGATGAGTTTTCATGTTTCATTGGATTTGTATCTATGAGTTATGTAGTTTTGGGGGTCAATCATCCATTTTATTGTAGTGGGATGAATCGGATGTGGACTTTCTATATCCATGATATTGTTTCAATGTTAATTAAAACTTGTTAGTTTGAATTGTTTATGGACATTTTTTATTGGAATTTTGTATTGAGATTGGAGAATAGCTATACAAAGGCTTGATTGTAGATTTGGGTTGGTATGTTGGTGGCATGAGGCATGATGTTCTATTTATGCTTTGTATACCTTGGTTTTAGGTATGGTTAGCTTGGATGATTTGCAGTTTTTTATGGTTGTTATTCTAGTTGGTATGAATAAGATAGATACTCAGAGTCTTTGTTATCATTTTAATTTGATCTTGTGTTCATGTAAATATTGGTACAAGTTTCAATGAAATTTGATAATTCTCACCTTGGCATGTTCCTTTTTCTTCTTTAGGTGGCATGTTGGAGCATGTAAGGAGTTTTTTAATTGATGGTGCTTATCATGGTTGCTTTTGTAGGTATCTTGTTTGAGAATGAGAGCATGGTGAAGATTCAAGTGGTACATGATTGACTAAGGGATGTTTTTCCTTGTTTTTTATTCCTATGGGTGTATTTATAATGCATGATGTCAAGTGGGAGAATGATAGGATTGAGGTTCCATATACCTTATAAATCCTATGTCATATTGCATGGTTCCATTATCCTTGGAAATTATCCCTAGGAATTTAGGGTGTATTGGGAAAATGTTTTTTAATATTTATTCTCACCATCATTTTTGTTGCATTCATAATAAGTGATAGGTTCCACTAGAAATGGTACAGATGACTTGTGGACATAAATATTTAATATTATTTTCCCTATGTTTGGATTCCTAGAATGGGATAATAAAAGATAAGGAAAGGGAAAATGAGTGATTATTGCTATTATCCAAGTGAGAGCTTGGAAAGAGGCAACAAGTGTCTTTTGGTATTCCATCATTTATTGCATTTAATGCAATTTTTGTTTTCCAAGTTTGGGCACCCAAGTTCAAGGAAAATTATTGGAGCCAAAATCAGTTTCCTTTCATATTAAAAGGTGGAATTACAAGGGTTGGGGATGTTTGTAATGAAGGGTCATCTTTGGGTGCCATGTTCGGTGCATTAGTTTTCTTCACAAGTCTATAAAATCAGCTTATTGGATGTAGAAATTATGAGAAACAATTGAATGTAGAGTTCCATTGTAGGAGAAAGGATAGGTTGAGGTATAAGGAGGTTGTTCATAGGTGCACAAGTTCTTCCATGTTGGAGGAAAAGAGGAGAATGAAAGTTAACTTATTGTAATCTCATTTATTTTAAGATAATCCATATTTTTCCTCTCTTATTGGTAGAGTTTTTTTCTTGCAAGGGTTTCTCCATGTAAATCTTGTGTTATGTGATACTCTTGTGTTGTTTATTTGTGCCTCATTTATGCTATCGTATGTTTATGTTATTCTTTATATATTTATGTTATATGTTCACATAAGGTAGTGTTTATAAGAATGTTATGCTGACTTATTTTTAGCATCATAAAGAAGATAGATCAAATCATGGTAATTCCATATTAAGGCAACTTAATTTTCAGATTTGCATATAAGTTTTAGATTTCCATGTTGTTGTAGTCTAGGCCTTGTGTCTCATCCATTGAAGTCAAAATGGATAGATATTGTTGGTATGTGGCAAATGATCATGCAAATAGTGTACACTCTTTCTCATTAACACGTTAAGGTTTTCCTGTTAACACATCAAGGGGTTAGTAGTAAAACTCTAATTATAGAAGCTTCCAAAAAGCTTGTTATAAGTGACTAGGATGTATGTTGTGCCATGGGGTTCATGAGATTGTAATATATTTTGTACTGGATAATAAAATAATTGGATGACTAAGTTTCTATGGATGCAACCCATATTGGGTGAACCACATTAAATTCTATGTTAATCTCTTTTGTGTTATTCTTCATTGTCATTTCTAGGTTATTTATTTGCATATAATTGTTAATGATTGTTGCTCCAATCTTCCTGAACCCTAATAAAGATTTAATTTCCCAAAAATTGGTATTAGAGCCTATTTATTTCTCATCATATCTAATATATGATACTCCTCTAGATCAATTAAACAAGTGCAAAGATAATTATATAGACCAAAGAAGATAAATATAAGTGAATAGATAAAAGGGTAAATAATATATTATTGGAATATTAAAGGTTTAGTTGGGCTCAACCTATAGTAAATTTATAATTCAAGTAAACCCATTCTATGTGACAATATCTATGAAAGATAATTTGGTCAAAAATTATATGATTAAATTTGAGGAATCCACTAAAATTATGACTTTACAACCCATGACCTACTTCAGTCTACAAGTCATAAGATAATCTAGAAAATTATTTATCATGGACTCTAGAGAGGCCCTTTTCATAGGGATCATAAAGGATGTTTAGTTCAAGTTAGTTGCTTGCCTTGAAAAGGAGTACAAGATCAACATAATAATGGTTGACATATTCCCATAGCAGGGCATGCTAATGTTAAGAACATGGCTAACTAGTGTTGGAGGAAGCCTCCAAATGGACTCTTCCTATGCTATGATCCAATTTCATAGAATAAACATAAAATTATATAAAGAGAAAAGAGCTATTTACATAGTTTAGTATCTTTCTAACTTCAAGAAATAAATGTTTTAGTTTGATACGAACATAGAGAATTTTAGAGTAGAAAATTTATTAATGTAGGGTAAGTGCAGAAAGATGGGGGGCCAAAAAGGGGTCTTAAGTGACCACTTTTTTTTTTAAATTATGAAATACTGATATTGGATGAGAAATTGAGGATAGTTACAATTAAAATTTCAAAATGCAATAAAAAGAAGATTCATAGTGCTCTAATTTTATTTCGCACCCCTACATGTATGAACTTTTTGGGCTACATTGCACTGATAATTTCTCATAAGAGACCAAAGTGCAAAAGGGAAAAAACCTTTGATGAGTTGTTACTCAAAAACCATGGCACTTAGAAACATTTTTCCTGAAGGTATAGGGTCATGTAGGGTCCCTCTACAATAAAATATCTCAGTTTTTCATACCTCCAATCCATTTTCCCGTGGTGATAAGTTTTCAGTCGATGGAAAAAAGAATCAAATGCATGTAGTGTAAAGTTGCAAGGTGATGTATTTTTTGTTTATTTTTTCATGTAAGGAAACTAAAAATTCCAACACATCTGGATGGTAAGGTTTACACTAGGAAAGGTCCCATTTCATACCCCAACATGCTAGAACATTCCAAGCTACATTACACCAATAATATTTATTAAGAGACCAAAGTGTAAAAGGGTAGAAAAATTTGACAAGCTATTACTCGGAAACTGTGGCACTTAGAAACATTCAATTTGAAGGGGAAAGATCACATAGGACCCCTCTACAATAAAATCTCTTTATTTTTCATATCTTTGATCCATTTACTCGTTGTGACAAGTTTTCAATAGATAGAAAAAGCATTAGATGCATGTGGTGTAATTTTTTTTTTATTTGTTGTGCAACCAAAATGATAGTTCCAACACATCTAAATGGTAGTTTTATGCTAGGAAAGACCATATTTCAAACCCTAACAAGCTAGAACATTCTGAGCTACATTGCACCAATGATTTCTCTTAAGAGACCAAAGTGCAAAAGGGCATAATTTTTTTATGAGCTGTTACTTGGAAACTGTGGCACTTAGAAACATTTTTTTTCAAGGTACAGGATCATGTAGGGACCATGTATAATAACCTCTCTCCATTTTACATATCTGGTCTATTTTCTTATGGCGAACATTTTTATGTTGATGGAAAAAGCATCAAATGCATGTAGTGTAAAGTTGCAAGGTGGTGTAATTTTTGTTCTATTCATCGTGTGAGCAAACCGACAGATCCAACATATCAAGATGGGTAGGTTTACACTAGGAAAGCTCCTAGTTTTTACCCTAGAAATCCAAAACATTTTGAGCTACATTGCACCAAAAATTTCTCTTAAGAGATCAAAGTACAAAAGGGAAAAAATTGATGAGCTATTACTCGAAAACTGTGGCACTTAGAAAAAAATTTCTGAAGGTATAGGATCATGTAGAGTCCAAAATTTTTATATGTCTCATCGTCAATGTAAAATAGTGAAATACCAACAAGAAATAGAAATATCAAGGAGAGAATAACTTAAGTCACATCAATAAGGTATATCTACAAGTTCTCAGAGAAACACAACTCTTGGATATAACAAAGTAATGTCGATGAGACATTAAGATATTGATAAGAAAAATAAGACTGTTTCATCAACACTCTTCAAGTAATGATCAAAATCATACACCGCTATACCACCGAGAAGGTGAGAAACATATGTAGTAGAGTAGTATACACCACAACCCCATAGAAAGAATCCTTGAGCAAGGCGGTAGTGCGGTAAACAACAGAAGGGAAGGGAAAAACACCACCATACCACAATGGGTATAATAAGAGATGGCGGTAGTATGATAATCATGGCATCATTATAATTTACAACACTAAATGTAGCAAATCACATCAGTCACAATCCTTTTGAATAAATTATTTAAGGAATCAAGAATATAGCCCACCAAAATACTCTAAAACTCTAATAAACATACTCTAAATTTTTTGTCAAAATCTTATTTTCAGGAATAGCTCGCTAGAATGGAGTTTTCATTTTAATAAAAATACAATAAAACCTTTGTTGAAACCTTATTTTCAAGCATATCCCACCAAAATGGAGAAGTGTTTCAGTAAAGAATGACATAGAATGGTAAGGAGATGTGCGTGATAGGAGGCATATGATTCATTGTTGTTTATCTCATTCCTACTTTGATCAACAAGGGTTACAATGTTCACGCTACTGTTTGTAATCTAGGTATTTAATTGACATATGTTTGCATAATCTCAATTTCCTTTAGATGCTTTTGAAGTATCAATGTATCCTATATAGGGTCTAGAATGACTTCTTTTAATTTTAAAAAATAAATTAGATTCTTTTGAAGTATCAATGTGTCCTATATAGGGTTTAGAATAATTTATTTTAATTTTGAAAAATAAATAAATGATGTATTTTCCTATGATTAGATAATGTGGAGATCTCTTAAATCTTCCCTAGCACATTGTCCTCTTTCACACTATGTTCATTACTCCAGCTGCTAGGGTTTTGCATTTGAAATCTTTAATATCTTCATGATAGTGGCTTTTAAATAGATCTCAGTCTTTGCTTTAATCTTTATCATGGTAACCCTTGAGTTCCATAATCCACCTTCAATATCTTCTAAGAATGTTGTCTTAAGCTAGATTGCATAGTATGCATATAAATCAAGTCCTTCATACCTTCCATTGTTCCAAACCACTACTCACTGCCTTGCTTAAAATTTTGCCTCCATAAGCACAATAACATGTTTTAAAATCATGGTTGCCAGTGATTGACCATTAAGGTTACTACTTTCATCAAGATACAATGAGATTTTTGTCTTCAAAATTAAGTCATTATGTAGGATAACATTGTGAATTGTTTTTTTGCATGTACAATTTTATTTTCTTGCACATTTACTACTTTTCTAACTACCTTTAAGACTAGATATTGCACCATCAACTGCAATCTCAAACAACTCACTCATTGTCACTTAAAGATTCCTTTCATGAGCATCCTTGTATAAAATCAAACTATGCCCTATAAACTACCTACTTATTAATATAGGGGACTCATTGTTTCATGGTATTTTGAGTTTTATTTAGAAGGGGTTAATATGTGGAATTTTTATGTGCAGGAAGAATAGATTGTGATGCAACGTTCGGGTATGGACGGTTCATTAAAAATTGGATTGCTATCAATTTCATAACTAGGTTGGATTGTACCTTGAGTCGGTGTGAAACACTTCTGGTTGTTTTCTCTCTAAAGAAGAACTTGTGTGTAGGAATTTCCAAATATTTGATAGAGGAAGCTCCTACATTCTAAAGATAAAATCATAAATCTGCTTATCCAATTTTTGATACAACCTTACATCTTTAATATCCAATAGAGAAAGTTTGTACATTCTAAAGATAAAATCATAAATCTGCTTATCCAACTTCTGATCTAATTTGAGGTCATGAATATCGAACAAAAAAAGTTCCTATGTTCTAAAGATAAAATCATAAATTTTATTGGTCCAATTTGATATCCAATTTCAAGTCGTGAAGCTCCGATAGAGAAAGTTCCTACATTCTAAAGATAAAATCATAAATCTGATTGGTACAATTTGAGGTCCAATTGTAAGGATTTGTCTTTTTAATTATACTTTTTGACATTTGTCTTGATACAAATTATTACTTTAGAATTATGGTATTTCTTTTCTTCTAATGTTTTCAACCCTCATTTTAGGGAAGAGCTCCGAAGATGGTTCCTTCAGATGGAGACTACACTTTTTCGTTATAGGTTCCATCTAGAAACACCAAAAGCTCAGGTACTGTCATACTCAGGTACAACAAAGTTTGAGATTACCTTGTTCTCCTTGATACAAAATGTTGTCCTTCAATCCCTCTTAAGAAACATTCACTATTATGGACTTCATCATTATACCTTTCATGCATTCAATTTAATTTGTTATGTGGAAACATGTTGTCTCTGTCTTTGCAAGTGATGACTATTGTGTTAGCTTTTAATCTACATGACTGCCCCTCATGTTCAATTCTTGTGACTATTATGATGCTTGGGGTTTCTTACTTTTAACCAGACAGTTAATGAAAACTATCTTGGAATCCTTGATGATTATTTTTTTCAAAATCATGGCTATGTTGATAGTGGAATGTTCTTATTAATAAGGATAAATCTTTATCAATAAGGAGATTACCCCTTACCAACATACACCACTATCCTTACAAAGATTGATCTTTAATGCTTCATGGATGGTTTACTTGTGATTATCCTTCTCAAATGAAACAATAGGGTAGTAGGCTGGGCTCAACCCTTATGGGAGCCACATTTCACCCATGTTGTAACCAGATAAACAAAAAACACCCTAATTTTATCTATACCTGCAATGTGAGAAAAAATGTTAGATAAAACCGAGCATATGATAGATATGTTTGATAAATTTCTTGTTTTCCTAGACATCTATGGTATGCAATTTATTTGAATGCACATGATCATCAAATTATATTTTTATAGATGTATGCACATATTTTGACTGGTGATCCTTCATTGCTCTAACAACACTCTTCTCACTCAAATGCATGGAACCTAGGAGCAACAAGGAAGACATCAACTTGGAGGCTTAGACAAGCGGGAAGACTGAAGACAATGCATAAAAAAGCAACCAGGATTCACCATTGAGGCAATGATGGGTCCCCTTTCTCTTTATGTGCATTTTTCTCTTTTGTATCTATAAATGTATAGTTTTTCGATTATATGCATTCAAATAGGCAGTTCCATGGCTTGTGTGGAACAACATACATTTACATTATCAATAAAGACTACATTTTTGAAAGGATTGTGCAATCTTTCCTATATTATATGCATCTGCATAAGTGCAATCTAGTAGTGTAATCTTCTGATTTTGTTTATGCACATGAATGTAATGTAGTAGAAATAAAAAATGTACCTTACTCTTCATTTGAAAATAAAAAAATCTCTACTTGATTGAGCTATTAACTTTTGTGTCTTCAGGAACATATGTTGATACAAAATGTATGGAAAAAGCATCCAAGTAGTCCTAATTTTTTCTGCCAATAATTCATACCAAAGATTGAAAAATTTAAGGATATTGCATTAGGTAATTTGTATCGACACAAATAATAATACTGAAGTATTTCAAAGTTTAGGCCATAAGAATCATCCTTTTTTAAACATGGATTGTTTTGTAGCCAAAATTCCATCCTAATTATTTTTGAAACTTCCATTTTCACTCATCTCTTACATCCACCATATGCATAGAATTCCTATCATAATAACTTAAATTTAGTAAAATCCCTCATGTGAGCTTCCAAATAAAACCCTTGATCACAACTTCATAGTTTATTACTCCTTTGAAATACTCCTATGATTGCTCATAGCATATTTCCAAGACAACACCATGTCGATGAGAGTCCCTCCAAAGTCTCCCTGACATTAGCACAAAACATAGATAAAAAATGTAGATGAGACACCCCTATATCGAAGAGACTTATTTATATGTCTCATCGATGATGTAAAATAGTGACATGTCAACAAGATATGGGCATATCGAGGAGAGAATCACTTATGTCACATCGAAAAGGTATATCTACAAGTGCTCGGTGAAACACAACTCTTAGATATAACAAAGTAATTGTTGATGAGATAGTGGCATATCGGAAAGAGACATTAACTTGTCTCATCGACACCAAAAACCAACATCAAAGGAACATAAGATCTAATGTCGAAGAGATATTGAGATATTGGTAAGACAAATAAGATTGTCTCATCGACACTCTTCTAGTAATGATCAAAAGCATACACCTCTATACCACCGAGAAGGTGAGCAACATATGTGGTAGAGAGGTATACACTACAACCCCGCAATAAGAAATCTTGAGCAGGTGGTAATGCGGTAAACCGTAGAAGGGAATAGAAAAACATTGCCATACCGACATATCGAAGAAACAACAAACATTTTAATTAAAATTATCTTCGACAGTTATGAAATGATGATTTGTCTGATTGATGTGACTAATGAGAATATCAGTGATACTACCACTATTAATAAAGAACTTGATCATAAAGGTGGCACGATGAAGTGTCCTAAAATTTGATAAATATGGCCTCAAAGAAGTTGAAATCACTGTATATTATAATTGATGTATTTGGAGAACCAAGTTGGATGGTGGTAGGCAGCTAGAAATTTGCAGCATTTATCCAAGTAAGTGGTCTAGGATCAACTCAAAGTATTTTCTCAGTAAGTAGATAAAAGCATTTCATGAGTAGGGTTGAGATGGAAAAAACCCCAGGCAAACAGAAAGCAAAAAGATAGAAAACTGAAGCTAGGCAATTAAATCAAGACTTAATTGATTAGTGTCCTAGGTCTGGGCCAAAATCTAGAAGAATAACATAGCTTAACCCATCATTTGTAACATTAGAAGATAAACAGAAAAATATGGGAGATTTATGGACTCCGTGTAGGGGTTACGACCTCTTTGTTTATCATTATAGGAAGAAATTTTGCCATAGCCCAGTGTTAAACCCATGGAATTTAAATTTGGGTAAACTCGTAGTACCCAATTGAAATCTTTGTGAATGTAGAGTTAATCAAGGTGTTGGAAAAGAATTATAATCTGAAGATGAGAGAAATTCATTTTCCTGATGGGTCACAGTTCATGGTCATAAAGCCAAATTATATTTCCATCATTTTTTAGCTAGACACTTCCCTGAAAACAAAATTACGAATCAGAGACTTGTTGGAGGAATATCACACCATGGAAACAAGTTACAAGAGGTTAAAATTGCCTCTACATAAGGTTAAAGGTGTGGGTAACCAAACTATGAGGTTCTCTAGTGAAGATAAGCCCCCATTCTTCGTGGCTTTGTTTGAAGAATACTTTCAATACACTTATTACTCAGCTGGTCAAGTACTTGGAATTGATGTTCCTGAGAACATGACAATTGCTCCCATGGTTTTAGCCACAGACATCCAGAGCCATAATGCCCGACCCTATGATTATGTAGAGTATTTATCAGAGGCCATCAATAATTCCCTCAATATCATCAAGAATGATAGTGAAGCCATTAATTTCAAGCACTATTTTCTTTTCATGCACATGATATTATACGAAGGGTAGGTGATAGGGATATGTGGTGAGGAATCAAGAATAAAAGACTTAGATAATGTTGGAAATTCAAGGCTTGTACAAATGTGGACATCTGTGTGGGACAACAGGTTTGGGAGGTCCCACTACCTATATTTTGAGGAATATTTTGTCAAACCACTATACAAGATGCTAGGCCACAAATGTGACTACATCCTCTCCCCAGAGATCTTAAGATTTCTCCAACCAAAAGATATGGGTCATGAAGTAGGGATAAATCATAATTGGGGGGATTGGTACATGTTTGGGGATTGTATTATTATCAGGGTTTATGTATTTGAAGTTGCACCTTATTTGCTGTCAGGCGGGTGCATGGAAATGAGTAGCAATTCTGTGGACACCCTCAAAAAAAAAAAGTTGAAAACCATAACGCTCTTGGCGGAAACAACTACAAACAAATAACATGAGCGCATTATAATGCACTCGAATTATTAACTGTTAAAAGATAAAAAACAAATGCAAATCTCTCATTTGCATTTCGACTGGTTTTTTTGTTGTACCCATGGCCAAAAACCCCAGAATATCGCGGTCACGTTCTAGGAGGAGAATTTATTCACCAAGAATCCCTATTTCTTCACAACAATGGCGCCACGACGATGAGGAGTTGTAAGAGGTAAGGATTCTATGGTTTTTGTTTTGAATTTGTTAGTCTTAGGTTGAATTTGTTAGTTTTAGGTTGAATTTGATATCTATTTGTTTGAATTTTTAGGAGATGCAAATCAACCTGCAAACCCTCAAAATCCTCAATAGGAAGACCAACCAAATCCTCAAGATCAAAATCAACCACAACATCAACCCCCTCCTGGCACTCAATAAAATTTAATGAGTGAAATTGAGAACAACAAAAAATAAATTGAGGATTTGATCAATAGGTTGAGTGATCCAAATGGTTCAACCACAGAAAGAATGACCCTAGCAAATTCTTTGAAAGATATGTTGACAAATGTAGATTCAATTAGCAAATAAATAACTGGATGGGAAGATAGGAGGCAGGCGGCTAGGGACTATTATGCAAATAAACTATCATACAAGGATGTGAAAGATTTAAAAATTATAAAAGGTGATTTGTGCTCATTATTCACCGACCCACATACAAATCAAAATCTTACCCTCAATGCGAAGAGGTTTCCTATCCATTGGTGCCACCACCAACAGATGAAGGACTGGTTTTATGATAGGTGGTACATGGTCTTCGATTACCCACCATGCAACAAATGCGAGGTCCCCCAATATTTCCTTAGGAAACTATATAGTGAGTTCATATTGAACAAAATCCCAAATTATTTTGATATGAGGGATTTTCAAGGGAGAGGTGGGGGGTCAGCTCAGGATAGACCTGGTGCACAGCCGAATCCTACGCGGCAAGGTAGAGGAGCTCTCGCTAGGCCACCTCATGAGCACGTTGTTATGCCTTCCATCGTGAAGGAAAGTGCTAACATAGAGACATTGCAGGCAATTAGCACTTTGACCTAGAGTGTCATCCATCATACTAGCCCTATTCTATAGCGCCATCCAAGGGAGTCTCCTAGTGGTGGCCTTTGAACACATGTGTGTCAATCTTGTAGGGCTACTTGTTCACATGACCTCACCGACCCTCAGGAGACTAGTATGTAGGATTCATCTGTAGCTATGGAGATGGAGAGGGCAGCTAACATTTTGCATGAGGCATATGGCATTGATAGTCAGGTAAAAGTTAGTGCATGTGTTCATTGAATTTAATTTATTAAATTTTGATTTTGAAATGCAAGATTAACTAAAAATGTTTTATGATTTTAATAAAATTGTAGGGTCACAGTGTCGAGACTGGATACACCAGCCTCCCACCAACCTATTTTTGCAATACACCTATCGCTAGGGTATGTAACTAGTAAACAATTATAAGTTTATTGCATATTAATGGCATTGTTTTACAAATGGTAATTTAATATGCAATTTTGGATGTTGAACAGACTAATATTGGAGGTTTTGATGGAACACTTCCTAGTGGTGGTGGATTTACTCAAACCTTCACATAGATAATAGAATAAAAAGTTTAACTAATGAATCAAGTAATTAATAGATTTGTGTAGTTTATACATGCACATCATTGATTATGTTGAATAATTTGTTGTTTTATTTTCAGTTGTTGCGAGACGATACACCTCTGAATGTGATGAGGGCAATGGATATTGGTGTGACATCTACTATACAATCCTCGATGGCTCTGACAGAAGAGGTATGAGGCAAATTAGTAAATTTTAATTTACATTTGTTGTTATAGATGTTAGTTAGTGAAAAATAAAACCATTATTGATTCACGTAGTTTTTGTCTATTTGTATGGTTTATACAAGGCTTGAGCATGCTTGAGCATGGGCGTGAGGATATTTCCCTCATGGAGAGAGATCGTGAGATGGCTGTAAGTGATTATTTTTTCAAATATATCATTTTTTATAATGTAATTTCTATATATTCATGTCTTTACTTCTTATTGTAATAGTTAAAACTTCACCATGAACTAAACCCTAGGAGGAGTAGCAGGAGCACTCCACGAGTGCAACAAAAATGAGTGACACACCTATCACCATCCAAGCAAAAAGGAAAGGGAAAGATTTTATTTCTTGTGCATGGAGAGCAATGACTTTTGATTCCAGAGTCCTTTGTTGTATGCTTGCATAGCAGTTTTGTACGTATTTTTTATTGGACATATTTGACATTGTATGCCTAGATGGCATTCTCATAAGCCTATATGGCTATTTTGTACATATATTTCATACTTATATCGACATATATTGATGTATTCCTACATGGCTATTTGGTTAATACAAATATCTTTTATCGATGCATGTCCATATTTGCATTCTAAATTGATGGTTCAATAGATATGAGTTACGTGTATTCAAGTGTGTACTTTACAACTTACATGAATACTTTGTGACTTACGTGCATTCGAGTGTATACTTTGTGGCTTACATGTTTTCATGCATATACCTTGTATTCGTGCATATACTTTGTTTTAATCTGTGTATACTATGTATTCGTGTGTATACTTTTTGAGGCTTACGTGTTTTTGAGTACTTGTACTTCCCTTATTGACATGTACATGTTTGACTTATTCATGTGTATAATTATTAATTGGTTAGCGCTAGCATTGATCTATGTCATCCTCAATGCATGATCCTTGAGATGGATTAAGTACACCCTCAAGGTCAAAAGGAGTTTCACATGCATTCTTTGTAGGCTCATTTTGGTAGTGAAACCAAAAACCTCTTGCATCATTGAAACGAGTTTTTTTTTCCTTTATAGCAGGTCTGAAGCCATTATCATTCTCCATCAGTTCTTCATGTATCCACTCCCCATTAATGGTTGTCTCATGACCTTCATGAAACCAAGCACTTATCTCATTTGTGATAGAAGAAATGTATGAAGATTTATCTTCCTCCTTATTAACCATTCATTATCATGAGAGATGGGTTCTTGTGAGCCACTACTGATGAATCATGGGTCAATGAGTTTGACTTGTAAAACTACACGATTGAATCCTGATAGCAATATCACAATATTTATATATCTAAATGTGTTATTTCCTTCAACTAAAATTTGTGCTTATACTTATGTGATTGATGTATGTTTGTGTATGGGATCATAGTAATTTCTATTTGATGATGATATTGTGTCTTTAAGGTTTATTTATTAAAGGGTGCATGAAACAAGTTTTAAATCCTTACAAATCTTTGAATTTCTTAGGTTTTTCTATTTGTCGAGTCTGGGCTCCGAGCCCGAGTCCAAGTCAAAAAATGGATTTTCAAGTCCGAGGCGAGTCCTAGTCATGTAACATTGGTGTGAACACATCGAGGAATAATGTATATGCCGATGAAGAGAGAACCCATCCTTGTTTCCAAACAAACCATGGTATAGATATGGTTGGTCGAGAGAAAACATCACTTTCCTAGATAGTTCGAACCATAATCTTTTATGGCTACAAACACACCTTCATTATGTGTGTTCTTGATCCTATTGAATAAATGGTGGAACATGTTGTAGATCAAATATTGCAACCCTAAGTCCACAAGAAGGTTACTTGTCCTGATTTCTGAAAATGTCTTTAAGATGTTCATCCTTCTTGAGTAATGCGAACTATTGATGTTATCTAGATATTTGAAACTATCTCCAATCATGTGCAATACTGTAGAAGCTAGAGCTATATCTAATACTACAAATGATTGCTCAATGGAATCCTGATAGCAATATCACAATTTGACACATTGTAGAAAATACCTCCTACTTATCAATTGATGAGCTAAAGGGGATCTATAATGAATGTTTCATAAGGAAAAATACTTGTTGAAGGTTTTGCAAATGGGGTTGCAAGCTAAGTGGGCTTAACCTTGGGGAAAAAACTTCGTGGTTAAGCGCTTGAGCTGGAGTATACTGGAATGGGTGACCTCCTAGGAAGGCCTAGTGCCTCACCTCTATGAGCATCACTTAGATGCAATGAGTGCTAAGTGGGCCATTCAATATCATTTCAAATTTGTTGCTTTAAGAAACTTACAAATTTGCAACTTAAGACTCCTCCAACCTAAGGGATCAATCTGATGGAACATAGCTCAAAGCAATTCCACATGTTTCAGTGCAAAAGAGGACTATGCCTAGCGTAAAAATACCTATTTGGACGTGTTGGAACAGTCCGCTTGGTCACACAAGTTGCAGAACGAAAGTTGCACCACTTTGCAACTTTGCACTGCTTGCATTTGATGCTTTTTTCATCAAGTGAAAATCTGCCACCACTGGAAAACCACTCCGAGATAGCCAAAACCGAGAGAGGTTTTTGTAGATAGGATCAATGTGATCCTATAGGATTAGACAAGAAGTTTCTAAGAATCATGGAATCTGAGTAATAGCATGTTGAAGTTTGCAGCCATTTTGCACTTTGGACCCTTAAGGGATCGATCCGATGGAACATAGCTCAAAGCGATTCCACGTGTTTTAGTGCAAAAGAGGACCATGCCTAGCGTAAAAATACCTATTCGGATGTGTTGGAATAGTCCTCTTGGTCACACAAGTTGCAGAGAAAAATTTGCACCACTTTGCAACTTTGCACAACTTGAATTTGACACTTTTTCCATCAAGTGAAAATCCGCCGCCACGAGAAAACCACTCCAAGATAGCCAAAACCGAGAGAAATTTTTCTAGAGGGGTCCAACTCCTTTCTATAGGATTAGATGATAAGTTTCTAAGTGTCACGGTATCCAAGTAATAGCATGTTGAAGTTTGCAGCTATTTTGCACTTTGGACCCTTAAGGGATCGATCCGGTGGAACATAGCTCGGAGGGATTCCACGTGTTTCGGTGTGAAAGAGGACCATGCCTAGCGCAAAAATACCTATTCAGACATGTTGGAATAGTCTGCTTGGTCACACGAGTTGCAGAGCGAAAGTTGCACCACTTTGCAACTTTGCACAACTTGAATTTGACACTTTTTCCATCAAATCAAAATCCGCCGCCATGAGAAAACCACTCCAAGATAGCCAAAACCGAGAGAGGTTTTTCTACAAGGGTCCAATTCCTTTCTGTAGGATTAGATGATAAGTTTCTAACTATCACAGTATCCAAGTAATAGCATGTTGAAGTTTGTAGCTATTTTGCACTTTGGACCCTTAAGGGATTGATCTGGTGGAACATAGCTCGGAGCGATTCCACATGTTTCGATGCAAAAGAGGACCATGCCTAGCGTAAAAATACATATTTGAATGTGTTGGAACAGTCCGCTTGGTCACACAAGTTGCAGAACGGAAGTTGCACCACTTTGCAACTTTGCACTACTTGCATTTGATGCTTTTTCCATCAAGTGAAAATCCGCCGCCACAAGAAAACCACTCCAAGATAGCCAAAACCGAGAGAGGTTTTTCTAGAGGGGCCCAATTCATTTTTGTAGGATTAGATGAGAAGTTTCTAAGTGTCATGTTATTTGAGTAATAGCATGCTAAAGTTTGCAGCCATTTTGCACTTTGGACCCTTAAGGGATCGATCCGGTGGAACGTAGCTCAGAGCAATTCCACATGTTTTAATGCAAAAAAGACCATTCCTAGCATAAACATACCTATTCAGACATGTTGGATTAGTTAGGTTGGTCACATGAGTTGCAGAGTGAAAGTTGCACCACTTTGCAACTTTGCACTGCTTGAATTTGACACTTTTTCCATGAAATGAAAATCCGCTGCCACGAGAAAACCACTCCAAGATAGCCAAAACCGAGAGAGGTTTTTCTAGAGGGGCCCAATTCTGTTTTGTAGGATTAGATGATAATTTTCTAAGTGTCACGATATTTGAGTACTAGCATGTTGAAGTTTGCAGCCATTTTGCACTTTGGACCCTTAAGGGATCGATCCAGTGGAACATAGCTCGAAGTGATTCCACATTTTTCGGTGTGAAAGATGACCATACATAGCATAAACATACCTATTCGAATGTGTTGGAATAGTCTTCTTGGTCACACAAGTTGCAGAACGAAAGTTGCACCACTTTGCAACTTTGCACTGCTTGCATTTGATGCTTTTTCCATCAAGTGAAAATCCGCCGCCATGAGAAAACCACTCCAAGATAGCCAAAACCAAGAGAGGTTTTTCTAGAGGGGCCCAATGCCTTTGTGTAGGATTAGATGAGAATTTTCTAAGTGTCACGGTATCCGAGTAATAGCATGCTGAAGTTTGTAACCATTTTGCACTTTGGACCCTTAAGGGATCGATCCGGTTGAACGTAGCTCGGAGTGATAGCACGTGTTTCAGTGCAAAAAAAGACCATTCCTAGCATAAAAATACCTATTCGGATGTGTTGGAGCAGTTAGTTTGGTCACACGAGTTGCAGAACGAAAGTGGCAGTACTTGTAAATATTCTTTTACTGTTATGCCTATTAAAGAAAATAGAGTTTGAATAAAAAAATGCTTCAGCCTTTTTTTGTAAGTGAGTATGTGAATTATTGTTTAGGGAAAAATCTTATAGTGTTTACATTTTCAGTTTACTAGTTTTAAATCTTCATTTTCTATGTATATAAAATTATATGTGCTCTTTATCTCTAATGATATAAAACAATAATGTCATCAGAATCAGGGTTTTCAATTTCAGCACCATCATTGTCCATAATTTTCATATCTTGCTCACTTTTAAGTATAATCATCAAAATTTAATTTTTATTTCTTGTCCTAGTTAATCTTGATTCCTTTAAGCACAACACAATAGGTTGTATGTTAAATTTCAAACATTTTCTTTGCATTTTTTTGTATATATTATTTTATCAGTGCATCATTATGTAACAACAATTTCACTTCTGAGATATACAGTAAAAATAAATTAAAGCACATGTTTTATTTGTCAACAAAAATGTATGGTGAATACCCTATGTCTTTCAGATAAGTGTGCAAGAAAAATAAGACATAATTGATTGAATATGATTTTTCTACTATACAATTGTTTTTTATGTGCTTTTTACTTTTTGCACGTTGATTACCCTTAGAAAGAGACTAATTATCTTTTCTTAAATGAAGCCTTTACATTTCCTATCTACAAAAGGAATTTATTGCTTGACAATAGGTTCGTAAAATTAATACAAATTAAGATTGGTGTAAAAGGCCATCCCCACAAATGTTGTTTGGTCTAGAATTATATGGAAAATAAAAAAGCTTGCTAGGAGAATAAAATAGGTTTTCAATTGTCCAAGTACAACATAATATTACTGAAGCATTTCAAATTTTAGGCCATAAGAATCATCCCTTTTAAACATGGATTGCAAATAATTCTGAAAATTTAGAATTATTGGTCATTAACATTATTGTCTGCTACAATTTCATCTAGTGTATCATTGTCAATGTTCATATGTTCTTTCAAGTATTTAATATTATCATCATCCTCATCTTGATCTGCATCATCTTCATCATCATTGAAATTTGACTGTAGACCATCTATATTGTTACCAGATGTATTTGGATCATCATTTTCTATACCATCCATATTGTTGTCTTCCATAACATCATCTAACTCTAGATTGTTGTCTTCTTGTGCCTGAACATAACTATCTTCAACATCATCATGGATGTAAATTTATTTGATGTTCTCTAATCCCTCTCTCTCATTTTTTTGGTCATCATTGTTTTTCTCAGTATCCACTAATGTATCATCAAATACATGCCTTAATCTTGGATCATAATGTATGAAAAATATCCATTTCGTGTCCAAAATATCTTCATAGAAAAATATTTGCACATGAACGACATACATATATTAGACATATGTTATAAAGAATTTATTGATTAATAAACACATGTATATATTCACAATAAGCTATGAATTAATAGATTAATGATCACTACCAGTTCTTGTTTGAGTTAAAGAAATACCTACTCACAATGAATTGGTAGAACATAAGGCTCCTTATCCTCTAGTAGTAAAGATGAGGAATCTATAGAAAACAATAAACTATGGGTATAATTTCTTTGTGTCCTCTCAAATGCTTCATACCATCTACACTTAAAAAATACAACATTTAAAAGAGCGGTAATCCAACTCAATAATTTCTTGTATTTTCCCAACATATTGTAGATTCCCTTCAATTATATTCTTATCTTTTGAGCTTGATCGATTGGATTCCTTGAAGTCAACCATGATGCCATAATCGAAGAATCATCTCTTTACATCTACACTTTCTACACAATAATATTGACCATATGCCCACATTGCTAGATATTTCCTCACCTATGAAAGACCATTTATTTCAATGAAAACAAATATAATGACGAATATTAAAATAGTTAATACTATCAAAACTATAAGGCAACAACATTTTGTAAAATTCCAACCGTACCTTTCTTTCATATCCTCTAGACATGTTGATTTCATCTTCTGTTATGTTTGAATCTATACCTACATCTTCTATTTGATTTTGAATTTGTTTAGTAACCCATTCTAGTGTGCAATATTTGCCCCATTCCCCAAGAAGATGAGTGGGAAGTGGAGTATCCCTTGGGTTTGACCTCTTAAATTGTCTCCTTGTCAAGTATAGAAATTTTGTCTACACCTATTACATGTCAACATGTTTATTTAAAACTCCAAATGTCATGTTGTTAATTTGACAAATAAAATACAGAGTAAATTAATGATTGCAAGAAAAAAAACTACACTAATCGTGAATTTACTTACTAATTTCTACTTCAACACCATTAGATTGTGGTTTTTCTCCATCAATAATATCTGATGCTCATTCTTCATCCCAGATGCGCGGGTCATCTTCAAAATCCTTACCAAGGAATTCACATAGGAAGAAAAATTCTTCATTCAATACATACCCTTCAACCATGCAACCCTCTTGATGTGCCTTTTGTCAGACATATCTTTTAAGATTTTTCATATACCTCTCAAAGAAAAACATCCACCTTGTTGATACGACACCCACCAATTCAATTTCATCAACTAGGTGTATAAGTAAATGGAATTTTAGGTCCATGAAACTTGTAGGGAGTTCCTTCTCAAATACACATACAATTTTTGCAATTTCCTTCTTCCACTTTGGCACTTCAAATTCATGGATCTCCTTAGAGGTCACCCACCTAATATAAGAATAGTAAATTAGTATGAACCTTTAGTCATAAATTAAAATGCATTATAATATCTCTATGTCTCTCACACATGAACATTTCATATAACCACATACCTTGGAAATGCTGACAATCGACTTATGGCATTCCTTAAGTCAACTGTAAGATAGGAATCCCCCCTAATTGCCAATGGAATGATATGCTATCAAACACATTTATTAAAAGGTCATTAGTAATTTTTTCTCACACAACAAAATGTCAAAATAAATTTAGTGCTTAATCAATGTTACCAGTAAATGTTAAATGTTGATATATAATACCTTCATTAAATTATGAAAATCATGTGTTTTAAATCTTGTGATATGTCCATCAACTGTAAAAGCTTTAGCCAATGATGACCCATAGCTAGTAGGTGTCCTTATTGAATGAATGACATTTTTTAGCTGGTCTAGCTCTTTTTTATTCAAAATCCATGGAGCTTATGCATATGTGTCATTTTCCTTTTTTGGCCACAAATGTTTTCTATCAAATTTGGTACACAAAAGAGCAATATCTCTCCTCAAAGACAAGGTGTCCTCTTTGCCTGATATATGTCAAAATATAAAATATGGGACATTTTTGAAGATATGCATAGGATCTAATAGGTGAGATATTAATAGATCCTTCCAGTAAGGGAGCTCATAAAATATGGATTTCCTTTTCATTCCTTCTGGCATATTAACTACAACTTGTTTTGGTTCAATTGAATCACCTCGATCAGAAAAATCCTCCCAAGCTTTCAATTCAGCATCTTCATACTTCTTAATCTAATCACTTGGACCCATAATCATGGGAGGGCCTCTATTTTCAAATTTTCCATCAAATTGATTCTTCAAGCGATTTCTAAACCTATGATCTAGTGGTAGAAAAACCATGTTGTTTGCATAAATAAATTTATGTAGATATTTAGAATATCACCCTTGAAATTGTTCTACACATCTTGGACATGCAAATATCCCCTTTTTTTGAAGCCCTACAATTCAATAAGTAATGTTAATAACATAAAAAAAAATTAGTATAAAACTAAGTATGAAAGTTGGGATGAAAATAAATTATGAGTGTAAATACGTAAATATTTTATCTTACTAGAACAAACACCAAGTCCTGGGAAATCATGAATAGTCCAACATATCACACCATACAACATGAAGGAGCTATTTGATGGAGGATGTGATATGTGATACATTCTTATGCCTTTACATAGTAGCTGCATCTCTTGAATAAAATGTGCAAGATAAAAAGCCAGGTTTTTAACTTGATGTTTTCCTGGAAAAACGAGAGTCGGCATAAGGTGCTCCTTTCTAACACTCATCCATGGGGGAATATTGTATACTATCAATCTGATTGTCCAAACACTATAATTTGAGCTCAAGAAATAGAATGGGCACACTCCATCAATTGCAAGACTAAAGTTGATACTACAGGGTTCATCTTTGAATTTTCTTGGCCATTTTTCCTCTATGTGTTTCATTTCTTTGGAGTGGATCGAAATTCACATGAATCCATATTTACTCCTGTTCTTTGCATGTCAGTCCATCAATTGTGCTAGTGAATTGCAACGAAACATTCGTTGAAGTCTAGGTATAATTGGCATGTGACGTAAAACCTTCTTTGGAACTACATGACCTTCTACATCTATACAATATCTCTTCTCTTTGCATACAAGGCATTCTACCTTGTTTTGATATTCATCTCTATATAAAATTCAATCATTTTTACATGAATGAATTTGCTTATATTCAATCCCCAACTCAACCAACAACAAACGCGCCTCTCTGCAAGTTGATGGCAACACATTCTCTTCAGGGAATATTTCAGTTTTTAGTGCCCTATAAGATTTCTAGAGATTAAATTAATTGAATGCTTGACTTATGATGAACATGTTTGATATGTCAATCTATACTAGGACTGTTTATATACAATATATGGTTTTAAAATCCCCTTAAAGAAATATAAACAAAGTTGATGAATGTTTACGAATTATGTACACCAATTGAAAATGCAAAGTAAGAAATATATTTCAACTCACTTCAGTAGGGTAGTGAATCCTTTGTTTGACCAACCAAATAGTGACTTGATTTCTAATAATATTAATGTGCATGCCAGTTTTGAGGTTCTACTTGCACTCGATTTGAACACAGGTGTCTTCGTTGCTTGCTTGATGGAATCTTTGATGTTGTTATCATCAACATTATTTTGGTGGTAATTACCCTTGCTATCATCATTACTATCAACCATATCATCATTATTGTCATCATTTTTTCCATCCTCAAAGAAACTTGTAAGAATTTCATTCAATCCTTCTTCATGCACTGCATTTTCACTATCATGATCATCATCATTAAGGCTAGCTGGCATGCCATCAATGTATGCGACTCTCATCAGCTCTTCAAATTTCTTAGGTGGTAGTGTTCTCTTCAATCTTTCTTTTTTCACCCTAGTATGGTTTAAAGGATGGTTTGGATCATCTCCTCCAAATATTAATAACCTAGTTGGATCTTGGGTATTAGTATGTGTTTCATCAAAATATTCTACCTATCAACAAATCCAAGCATTATTTAATTTTTGGCAACAATTGGATAAATCATAAATGTATCAATTTCAAAGAAATATAATCAAATATGACTTAAAAAATAAAAATAAAAATTGTATGAACATATATACATCAATTGAATAATGGACCATTATTTTATAGACTACCTTTTTTATACAATAATTTAAATAAAACACAATTTTGACAACATAGTTTATAAAACATCAGTCCACACTCATTTATTATTCTTTGGTTTTAATAGATTGTATGAGGCATACTACCGACTAGAAGCTCATCATGTATGTAATGCCTTTATACAATCACTCGTTTGAATTGTTTCTTTCCACGACATACAAAACATCCACAAATAACAATTTTCTCAAAGTATTCATCCCATGTACTATAGTCCTGGCGTACCTCTTCTTCAGTGCAATCATTTGTTGTGTCTATAGTATCCATTGTCATATCCTCTTCCACCCACTGTCATCTACGTGATTTAATAGTTTTAGGTCCACGTCCACGTACATATCTTCTTCTTTTTCTAGTTGAATGCTTAGGCTCTGCATTTTCTCCAATCTCCATCTAAAATAATCAACAACATGCATTAATTTTTGTGAAGATTGGATAATACATTATAAATTTCAATAATACTGTGAAAAAGATTGATGTATCACAAAATTCCATTAGATCATTTTTTCCTAATTTAAGTCAAAATTTGAGTACCTGATGTCCCGCTTCATCTATTATGTCCTCATTTGATATGACACGATTTGTTGCCATGGCCTCATCTCGGCCCTATAATACACAACATAATAAATAATGTTTAGTACACCAATTATATCATTTCAACGAGTATGTTATCCAACACAAAACCTCACTTTAGTCATATATTTTACATATTGATATATCCTCTATGTTGTAGCATTTATGAATTCATAAACACCTTTCTCCTTTGGTTGAGGTTTCTTTCTCTTCTTACCTCTAATGTATCTGCAAATTCCATTGTCTCATCTATTTCCACCCACTTTCCTCTTAGCGATTTAGTATTTCTACATCGTCCACATCCTCTCTCCATGGCCTCCTCTATGAATAAAAATGTTGTCACAGAAGCTTTCACAGCACTACAGCCGAGAAGGACAAAGCAACTTGTGGGACCACGGTAAAAACTGCTCTATCACACCAAGTTGATGAAGGATCCATGGGACAATGGTGGTCACCACACTATTGCACACCTGTGGTAGAAGACTTGGGGGAGTCACCGCAACATTGCCAAGAATAGAAGGAAGACTCGTGTGCTACCATAGAAGCTTTCACCGCACTACCACCAAGCAAGATGAAGCACCTTGCGAGACCGTGGTAAAAACCACTCTACCACACCGAGTTGATGAAGGAGCCATGAGATAGTGATGGTCACTAAAACAAGGTAGGAGTTGGAATTATTTACAACACTCTGGATCTTGTGATACACATCAATGAAAATAGTCACTAAACAAAAATGATAGGTGCTCAATTAGGCACACTTGGCACCGCCTTAGGCACCCCAAACAAATTATTTTAATAGCCAAAAGTTGGTGCTAAAGTTGGTGTTAACTAACACCAACTACTGAATCAAAATCATAAATTTAAAAATTTCCCACGTGAAGGAAGAAATCAAACAACAAAAAAGGGAAAAATGTCATGCGAAGGAAGAGAGTAGGGTGCTACCAGCAACTGATGAGAAATTCGATTTAGTTTGCGACACCATAGGTAAGGTTACAATTTTTTTTTATTGGTTGAATTCATGATTGTTTATTGCTCTTTGTATTGCATTTGAATTCATGATTTTTTATTTGTCCATGGCCTAACCTATCCAGGCAACCTCTAAATTGTCCCATCATTATAAATTGTAAAATATTTTGAGAAACCAACAAAAAAATTTACCCTACCCATTTGAGCTTTGGCTCAAAATATTATAGCACGAAGACAAGATGCCTCGTTATTCTTTCCCTAACTTGGGTATGAAGGAAATAGTGAATTGCTTGGAAAATCTAGGAATTGGGTCTGTCACTGCTAAGCAACTGCTAAAATTAAATACAAAAATAGCATGGTTTTGCCCAGTCATGCCATAGTCACTGATGTCATGAAAAATTCATGCAAGATTGCATTATGAAAGATTGTTCATGATAAGGTTATCAACACTAAGCAAACCCAGTGAACATATTTTCCCACAAAAAAAAACTTTCATACCACAAACTGGATGAAAACTTTCATGCCTGACAGTGTGTACTTCATTTTCCTCCATAGACTGGATGAAAATAATTTGCCCTAGGTCGCCTCAAAATTTCAAGCAATAGAAGGAAGCGAGCAATTTCAGTAGAATTTGGCCACAATGAGGTAATTCATTGTCAATTTATAGATTTGTAAATGTTTCCATTGTTTCTTTGAATTTTACTTTTTAGTTTTTTATTTCTAAATTTAAAAGAAGAAATATAATTTAAATATATATATATATATAGGGACATGAGACTGACAAAGATAAAGAGGAATTGTAGTTTTTAGTTTTTTATTTCTAAATTTAAAAGAAGAAATATAATTTAAATATATATATATATATAGGGACATGAGACTGGCAAAGATAATGATGATTTTTCTTCCATATTGGGGGTAGAGGCAGTGAAAAAATTGGTTAATGTGGACTCAACAACACTTTCCAGATACATAGAAAAACAATCTATAACGCCCCTCAAACATTGCAAACAAATCAATTGTTTGAAAGAGAATCAATTGATTCCCCAACCAGTCCTAGATTGAGCAAAAGATCCAAGAGGAAATCAATGACAGTAAACTCTAAGAATGTGGAATAGGGAAGAGAGACTTCCAATGTCCCAGCCACTCCTGGGACATAGACTTCTTCCATAACACCATGTTATCAATCTTGCATTGGTAGCTATAATAAAAAGATAGAATACGAGGTGGTTTTAGGGGAAGTCCGAATGACGGATGCTGGGAAAACGTTTGTGAATAGGTTGAAGGAATCATGCCTTCAATGGTTCAAAGACCATCTACATTTTTCATTCTCACAGATACCCATGCAACTTATAAAAGTAATTATCCATGACATGGAGACTGAATTTGGCAAAGGTTGGTCTATAAAGAAGATAAAGTTACAAATGTCTCAAAATTGCAAGAGATTTTGGTGCAACCAAATAAAGAAGATAAAAAAAATCCATCCTGAGCTAAGGCAGAAAAGAAGGCCAATTGGTGTAAGTGTGAAAGAATGGAAAGAGCTTGTAAAATCATATGAGAAGTTCGATGCACGGAGGAAGTTTGGTGAGGAGAGTACGCATGTATTTGAATTTTCTCATAGGATTATATCAAATTTATTAAACGATATTTAAATTCTATTTGTGCATAGTTAAATTGAATTAGTATATGTTTCAGGACAAGGCCTCCAAGGCTAGGCTTGAGAAACTTCGTGCCATGCATCATAGTGGCCAGAAAGGTTTACAGGCCTTGATCTATACATTTGTAAGTATATTTAATATGTTAAATGATTTATTTATTTTTCCTTGGAAAAAGTAAATGATTGCAAATTAATTAGTTTAACTAGTCCATGTGCCATGTTTTGACAAGAGGAGAAATATGGCCACCATCCAAAGCAATTTGAAAAGAATATGTTACAAAAACAAAAGTGGAATGATTTTGTAATTATGAGGAGAACGAGGTGTCAATAGTTGAGTTTCAATAACTTACTTGGATATTTTTATGTTAATATGTCAATTTACATCTCTTGTGTTTAGTTGTTTATTGATGCATAGGATGAGTAAATAGAGCTCTAATCTTATCATTACAAGATGCCCATTTATGTGCATGAATAAATAGTAGAAGGATGTAGATGAACTCAATTCATCTAACTTTATGCCTCTTGGTAGGCATTCCTCTTGAATCTCTAATATCAGGTGCCTGATACTTCCCTATAGCTTTTACCTTTCGTTGTCACCTTTCTTGATCTTCACTATCAGACTCATCTACTTTTTCCTTATCTGCATTTCTAGCTCTGGCTTCTAATTCATCCTATGTTTTACCTTCCTCCTCTTTAGAATCTTCTTCTTCTTCGTCCTCCTCTGAATCCATAAGAGATTCATCTTCTAAACCTTCCTCATCTGATTTCGATTCCTCTTCTACATCAGAGGGTTCGTATCCTTGATCCGACTCTTCTGAATTATCAGAATCAGAATCACTAGCTTCCATATTAAAAATTTCCCATCCACCATCTTCAATAAATTTATCTGGATCATTAGTAATAGTCTTCAAAATTGGCCACTAGTTCAAGTTCATTCTTCTTTCATAATACTTTATATCCATGGAGTTTAGCCATTCATTGCTGCCATCAAGCGAAGATTGAGGAATGGCGTACATGCGGAGTACATCCCACTTGAATTCTTTGAAAATAATAGCCATATTAAATTCCTTTTTCCCAAGTCCTACTCTCTCAAGGTTAACAATTCTCAATCTCACTAATAGCGATTACTAAGAAAGGTAATTCCACCAACTCCACCAAACAGTTTACCATAGGAACAATAAAAGTAGAGGCTTTGAAAGGAACTCCATGAAAACCAATCTCTCTAAATGGCATATCAAACTCTAGTTCAAAATAATTTAGATGAGGCTACTCCCATAACTCTCCTACTCGCTTGAAAAATCCTTGAAACTCTGATTTCTTAACATTCAAAAGATAAATGGAATATTCTCAAAACCCAATAGAGCTATCCAAAAAAGCTAACTAAAAATACAAATGTGCTCCCGCACACAATGGCCTAATGGTTGGTTGTCATAGAATTCAAACTACCGAAGTAACAACACTGATCAAATTAACATATATGCATCATTTGCATAAACAACTAATATGCATAAAAAATGTTAATCAATACATTGAATTTTGAGATGTGTTGAAATAATGATAAAAAACATCTTTTGGGGAAAATATCACCAACATGGGGGAAGAAAGAATTAACCGTAATAAAATCATTTTTTGTTGTTCTTGATACACCATATGTGAGTTTTCCTTGGATGATAGTACAAAATTTCTATATGTTGTACCCTTAAAAGTCCTACATGTTACAAATATGGAATAACAATGGACAACTTTGTATCGAGTCCAAAGACCAAGGCATTCTAAATAAGGGTAGCCAAACTTGATAAGGATGCAATCACTATTACACATATTAAAAATCTATAATAGTCATGTAAAGGCAACTGCCTGTGAAAACCATAATCAATAAAATTATGCACATTCAAATCTAAGTTTGAATGCTTGCATTTCAGTCCATGCATCTAAGTCCTTGTTGAAGATTGAGGGTGTCAAAAACAAAGCTAGAATAGCTCTCCTTAAACCATAGCTAGTTTTAAAGTGCAATATTTGCAAATTCAAATCCACTTCTCTACTAAGGAAAGGAGGTAGGATTTTCAGGTTCTACATCAAATAGAGAAAGTCATAGAAAACATTGAAATAGAACATCCAGTAAGTGAGATGACATAGATGTAGACCATAGATAATCAGAATTATTACAATGCACATATTCTTGTGATACAAACAAAAGGTGCTTACACATTGGCTGAATATATCATCATCAAAATGACCAAAAAGAAATTTCAAATTTGTAAGTAAAATCTGACAGTTAAGAAAAACAATCATAAAAATTGGAAGTAAAATTTGGCAAACATGTAGGTGAACTTAATTCATCTAACTTTATGCCTCTTGGTAGACATCAAGATCTCCCCTCCTAAAGTTTGGACCACATCCATTACCTCCACATAAAACTAGAAATCCTTGGTCTTCTTGGTTCCCATGCCATGGTATAGTTATGCAAATGAAAATGAAGCAAAGTAATCATATCCTTCTCCATTGGCTAGAAGAATGCATGCTTAATGTTTTGATACATGATATCAGCTCTCTCTTCTGCTCTCAAGGTTGAATATCGAAATGCATTATGGTGGGCCTCTAGAGTTCCATTCATCTTTTTTCCTCTTCCACCAAATGTTGGCTTGACCCACACCTCTTCCAGCCTAATTGGCTTTGTTATTGAAAGCTGAAGTTTCTCCTAAATCACCAGTGTAGCTCTCTCTGCCTTTTCAAACTCTTTCATTGCTACAAATCCTCTCTAGGATTTAATCATTTGTACCACATGGTTGATTTTCTTTGAGTCCTTGCATCTAAAGAAAATTTCCTTAACATAAATACTGCTAGGGAATTTCAATGTTACCATAGTTGGCATTAAAGCCGATACCTGCAACATTGAAAATTATCCTTATATAAGAATTCCCTCCATCTTGTTGGCTTGTAACACTCTTGATGGTGGCTACATGAAATTTGATTTTGATTCCTCTTCTACATTACTAGGTTCATATCCTTGATTTGAAGCTTCTGAATTATTAAAATCAAAATCACTAGCTTCCATATTCAAAAATTCCCAACCACCATCTTCAGTAAATTTATCTAGATCATTAGTAATACTCTTCAAAATTGGCCGCCAGTTCAAGTTCATTCTGCTTTCATAATACTTTATATCCATGGAGTTCAGCCATTCCTTGATGAAATCAAGTGAAGATTGAGGAATGATGTCAATGTGGAGTACATCTCACTTGAAGTCTTTGAAAAAAAAACCATTATATCAAATTCCTTTTTCCCAAGTCCTACTCTCTCAAGGTTAACAATCTCAATCTCACTAATAGTGATTACTAAGAAATGTAATTCCATCAACTCTACCAAATAGTTTACCATAAGAACAATAAAATCAAATGCTTTAAAAGGAACTCCATGAAAACCAAGCTCTCTAAATGGTATATCAAAATCTAGTTCAAAATATTTTAAATGAGGCTACTCCCATAGCTCTCTTACTCACTTGACAAATCCTTGAAACTTTGTATTGATTTTATTTTTGTTGTCCCTCTCTTGTTTTCTTCCTCAATTTCATTAGGATCATAAATTGACCTTCTTGCCCCTCCTAAAGTTTGGGCCACATCCATTACCTCCACATAAAACTGGACATGATTGGTCTTCTTGGTTCCCATGCCATGATATGGTTATGCAAATGAAAATGAAGCAAATTTATCAGCTCCTTCTCCGTTGGCTGGAAGAATGCATGCTTAATGTTTTGATACATGATATCAGATCTCTCTTCTACTCTCATGGTTAAATAATAAAATCCATTATGGTGGGCCTCCATAGTTCCAATCATCTTTCTTCCTCTTCCACCAAATGTTGGCCTAATCCACAAGTCTGCCAGCCTTATTGGCTTTGTTTTTGAAAGCTGAAGTTTCTCCTGACTCACCAGTATTAGTTGTAACTTTTTTGAAATTTTATTATGGTATGTGCACTTTGATATGATGTAATATGATTATGGTTTCATCTCATATGTTTTAATATTAGATATATAACAAAAAAAGAAATTATTGCATGAAATAAATAATAACTTTTCATTTTAAATGTTTTTTTTTTTTTGCAAAACAATGAGTCTTCCAGAAGATCAAGATGATCCTCACATGATATAGATCCACAAAATATTGGTTCTGCTGAAACAAATCACATGGCAGAGGATGATGATGACATAGATACATAAGACACCGAGGGTGATGATAATGATGATGATGATGATCACTATGGTGATGATGATGATGATGTTAGTGTAATTAATATTTAATTACACTTGCATAACTTTACTTAGGTTTTGCTTAGGTAATAATTAGTTTACTTAATTAATAAGTAAGCTTTATTTAGTTGAGTTGTTTTTAGGTCAACATTAGGGTTGCATACTTTGCTTTTATAAAGCAAATCATCTCATTGTAATCTTTGAATTCTTGAATATATCATTTTGCACATCTTCATGCAAAAATTTTGCTTTTTATGTTTTTCTCTTATGTGGAAGGTGTTTAGGTTTGCATGTCTGATCTAGGGTTTCTAACATGGTATTAGAGCCTTGACATGCAGCCCCTTCTCAAATTCTAGAGAAATTCATTGCAGAGTTCGTTCGAGGTTCCTCGAGGGTATCATGCCTTGATTTTATTTATGCAACGTCTAGGATCAGATTGGGCTTCACCATTGGATTCAGAGAGCTGGGAAAAGTTAGGTTTGGCTTTCATTTTGCAGATTTTGGCCATGATTTTCTAGATCTATGAGGGTTTCAAGCTGGGTGATTTTTTGCAAGCTCTGGAGGTTATCATTTTTTTGGAGCGTACTGGAGCAAAACGGACACTGCCATCGCATTCGTAGCGCCCCAAAACCTTAAGATCGCCCTTCGTTTCGTCGATTTTGGTGAAGTTGGTCTGGAAGGCAAAAAAATTTTACCAAGGAAGTCGTACGGCCTCCCTGACATGCTTCCCAAGGCATGAATTTTGAAAAAAAATAAAAAAATGCATTTTGGGGATCCGTGCTGGTGCTCACAGTGCAGAGAGGACCCACCATTGGGTGGCCACCAGTCCGTCGCCGCCCCAAAACCCTAGAAACGCCTGTCAAATCGTCCATTTTCGAGCAGTTAGTTTCTAAGGCAAAACAATTTTTCCAGGGAGGTTGTATGGCCTCCCTGGCATGCTTCACGAGGCACAAACTCTGAAAAAAATAAAAAAATTGAAAAAACCACATGTTTTTTAAAAAATTTCAGCACTCACAGAAGAAATGAGGGCGCCGCCACTACGCCACCCGACGGCCACCAAGAGTGGCAGCCTTGGGTGGCGCCGCCCCTTCACCACCATCGGTCCGCCAGTCTGCCAGCCCTCGTGGGCCTCCACTACTTGGTCCGTGGTCATATGGGGGACCGGGAGCTCCGCGCCCGGCCCCCGACCCACTCCAGCCCCCCTCGGCTTTGCCTGCAGTCATATGGTGACTAGGGGCCTAAAAATTTTTTGCAGAGGGGATATTTTTTGCAGCGATGGCCTCCAGGCCATCAAATTTATGCTCCTGAACCACTGATGTCAGCATGACGTCAGTATCCATACGACGCCCTGTTTTTCCCCTCCTAACCCTAGTTTTCTCTAAAGAAGCAGTTTTTTTCTTTTTTGCATAACTTGGGCATACGGTATTGAAATCGGGCAAATGAAATATCGTCGAAAAGCTGGTTCTGAGCACTATCCTATGGTATAGATTATTTTATAGTATTTTCCTATTTTACTACATTTATTACTATTTGAAGTTAGATGTACATTTTATGCTTCTAAACTCATAACTTTTTGCCACGATCTCTGATTTTCGCTATCTTTGTGGCATTGGAAAGGTATTGAGGAGCTTTATGTTGCTGTCCATGCACTTTTTTCTGTATCTATCCTAGGTTTTTCGTTAATCTAGATTTGGCCCAATGGGTGTTTTAGAGATTACCTGGATATTTTGGCAATTGGGAGAGTGTCTCTTGCATCTTTGCACTTCATTTTCAGTGATTCATCATTCAATAATTGACTACTGCTTCATAGATTCTAGTGTTGTTCCCATTTGGATATTTCGAGTGTTCCATGGCATCGGGTCTGCTGTTGCATCATTATGATTTTGATATGGTTTCTTGTAGATAGAAGTATCTTTCCTTTCTTGCCATATTGCGGTTCCAGTGTTACTCTATAGTGTTCTTCCAGTGCTTCTTTGCAGCATGTCATATCATTGTAGGGGGGTTTTGTCCCACTGGGTTTTCCTCCTCTACCTCTTTCTTTCATTTGTAAATGGGTACCTGATCAGGCCTAGTTTTCGGGACCCATCTTTTCTTGCATGCATCTTATTCTAGTGTTTTAGCTTCTTCCTAAGTTCATCTTAAGGGGGGGTGTTAGAGTAATAAGTTATTATGCTTAATTAATTGTATCATACTAGTTAATTAATTAAGTCACTTATTCCTCTAGTTGCTTAAGCTAAACTTAGGTGCATTAATAATTATTTATTCATTATTAAGTGTGCACACTAGGGTTTCATTTAGGGTTTCCCTTTTAGGGTTTCTTGATCTCCTTCATAAGGATTGATCTCTTTGTAATATTTGAGATTCTCATAATGCATTTTACACTTTGAGGTTTACAGATCTTGTTTGTTCTGAATGTCTTTTGCATGTGACAGGTATCCATTTGTAGTCATTGGGGATTGTAATAAATGAACTGATATAAAGTTCCATCAGGGGGGTTTCTTGCATAATAATCTTCATCATGTTTTGATGGCAACTTGCATGGGTTGTAATCTAGTTTCTTAGTTTCTTTTGGCCATATTTTGTCTTAGCTTGACACATACCAGATTCATTTTGGCTCACACTTTAGATTGAGAGCCTATGGCTAGTGATCCACATCGGATCCATCTCAGTTTGAGGGCCACTAAATTTGTGGTTATTGTTCCCGAGTCTGTATGGTACTTTTTCCCATGGAAGAGTTTCAGTCTTAGTTTGGCATCGGCATCGAGATTCACGGTTTCCAGATTTCGTCATCATTTCATCTACTGTTGCTCTATGGATTCCAGGGTTGTTCTAGTTTGGTGTTTTCGAGTGTTTCGTGGCATGGGGTCTACTGTCACATTATGATGATTCCGATATGGTTTCTTGTAGACAGAAGTATCTTTCCTTGCTTTCTAGATTGCAATTCCAATGTTACTCCATAGTGTTCTTCCAGTGCTTCTTTGCAGCAGTCATCTCATTGTAGGGGGGGTTGTCCCACTGGGTTTTCCTTTTCTACCTCATTATTGCATTTGTACATGGGTACCTGATCAAGCCTAGTTATCGGGACCCATTCATGCTTTCTTGCATTCATCTTAGTTTTAGGTGCATGCTTATTTAGTCTCCCTAAGTTGCACTTATGGGGGGGTGTTAGTGTAATTAATATTTAATTACACTTGCATAACTTTACTTAGGTTTTGCTTAGGTAATAATTAGTTTACTTAATTAATAAGTAAGCTTTATTTAGTTGAGATGTTTTTAGGTCAACATTAGGGTTGCATAATTTTCTTTTATAAAGCAAATCATCTCATTGTAATCTTTGAATTCTTGAATATATCATTTTGCACATTCGCATGCAAAGCTCTGCTTTTTTATGTTTTCTCTTCTGTGGAAGGTGTTTAGGTTTGCATGTCTGATCTAGGGTTTCTAACAGATGATGATGAGACAATTGGTGATAGTAACCAATGACATTCATGATCATATAGACTACATCATGGATCATTGTTGATATATCATTATGATGACTCTTTTCATGGTTACTATCATATGTATCATTTTCACTGACTACAGTACTATATTGTTGAGTTGTATCATATTGACATGTATCATTTTCACTATATCATTTGGACATGTATCAATTTGAGTTACATAATTTATCAATTTTATTTATATCATTTGTACATGTATCATTTTCACTTATGTCGACTGTTGGACATGTATCATTTTGACATGTTTTTGATCTACTAGCATATTTGACTTTCACTTGTTTTAGTTATATATGTTGATGATCTTATCGGTATTGACTTGTCAATTTATATATATTAAAAGTGGTCGATGATTTTTGGATGGATATTTATTAAGTATGATGATTTTAACTTACTGCTCAGGATGGATGCTATCAAATTCAATTAAATTATAGATATTTGACTCGCTTGTTTTAAGTATAGATGATGATCATGTTACAATAATTATATTGTTATTTAACCATATGAGTTAAATAATTAAATTACTTAATTTATAATCATGAGTTATTTAAGAGGCACAATATATTTAACTAATTAAATTGAAATAAAAAAATATTAAATTAATAAATGGAAGCAAAACAAGAAGGATTTTTAGAAGCAAAAAAGGAAGAAACAATGGAAGCCAAACTAGAAGAAAACTAGAAGCAATCTTGGAAGAAAAATTGGAAGCAAAACTGGAAGTAAACCTGAAAGCAAACCTGGAAGCAAAACTGGAAGCAAATCTGGAAGCAAATCTGGAAGAAAACCTAGAAGAAAAAGTGGAAGCAAAACTGGAAGAAAACTTGGAAGCAAAACCGAAAGAAAACTTGGAAGCAAAACTGGAGGCAAAATCGAAAGCAAAACTGGAGGTAAAATCGAAAGCAAAACTGGAAGCAAAACTGGAAGCAAACCTGAAAGAAAAATTAGAAGCAAAACTAGAAGCAAAACTGAAAGAAAACTTGGAAGAAAAGAAAAAGAAAAACTAGAAGCAAACTTGGAAGAAAAACCATAAGAAAAACTAGAAGAAAAACCGGAAGCAAAACTAGAAGGAAAACTGGAAGCAAAATTGGAAGCAAACCTGGAAGCAAACCTGGAAGCAAAATTGGAAGCAAACTTGCAAGCAAAATTGGAAGCAAACCTGGAAGCAAAATTGGATGTAAAATTGGAAGCAAAACTAGAAGCAAAACTAGAAGCAAAAATGGGAGTGGACATGGAAGCAAAATTGGGTGCCCATTTTAGCGCAATTTCTGGCATTACTTCCTGGTGCTATTTTAGGCTCCAACAAAGGTGCTATAATTTTCCAGTGCTCAATTCGGCGTTAAATCCGGCAAAAAAATCAGCACAAAATTTGACACTGAACTGACCATGCTTTTTTATGTCGGGTTGAGCACCAACCAAATTGTTCAATTCATGTATTCAAAATACAATAAATCCGACACAAAAGTTGGCGCTAATTGCTTGTTGTGTTGTTGTGTCTCGACATTATAATTATGTGTTGATGCGCATTTACATTCTTGTATTTTTTTATATAGGAAACCATCTTAGTCGATTCATCCACTATGAGCCCATCTAGTATCATAGCATCACAACAGGATTGTGTTTATTTTATATTGAAGATCAATTACTTTTAGATAGGAGTAGATATGTGATTAGTAGATATGATTATTTGTCAACAATTATATGTTAATTTTTATCATTTTATTTTATCTGCTATATTCCTCTACTCGACTTAGCAGTATGACGAGTTTGAGACCATTACTTTATAGGAGGACTCCTGATCATCCCAAGGGACAATCATATGTAGAACGTCTTGCAGAAAAGAGAACAAGACTTGAGGTAAACAAGAATTGCATTATTGATATAATATAGTACATGTATACTGATTTTGATGTTAAATCAATAATTTATAAATGATGGTATATAAGTTTCTATTTACTAGTCTAACTTGTCGACCATTCACATAATTAATCTAATTTGTGGTTTGAAATGTTATTGTGCAGGAAACTTCAGAGCAACTAACTTCTTTGAGGAGGCTCGATTTTGATGGTCCAACACAGGATTAAGATATGATATAGATTGATATGTACTTAGGGTTTGATAGATCTTGAGATGGCATATATGCCACATTTTGTAAAACTTGTTCTAAGTAGGCATATGCCAAATTTGTATATGCACAAACACAATTATTCTACAGTTTGATATATAAGAATTCATATTCGATCTAATTTGTTCCTCGTGTGCATGTCTTTCTACTTTGAATTTTCAAAATGGAATGTATAATTATCTTAGAATGGTTTAAATTTGTGATTGATAATGTATGTTATAGATTAACAAAATTACATTTTAATAGTTCACTGATGAATTACAATTTGTAATCCATCTAATTCTTTGAGGAGTTTTTTCAAACAATTCATTGACTTTTCTATTGTACCACATTTTTCATCCATGTCTTCCAATAAATTTTTATCAAACACTCAATTTGAGAATACCCATGATTTCAAGCTCTGTTGAATGAATTTATATTTGACAATTTTTTTTTTTTCGAGCCCGTGTAATGAAGTGGGCAACTTATTTTTATTTCATAAGAAGTTAATATTAATGAAAATTAGGTACAACTTAATTAAATGCATGTCATGGTATAGTGTTCATTCAAAATTAATATAATCATCTTGATAAAAATCAATGTCACTTAATGTTCATTTAAGATTAATAACATGTAAAAGGTATTAAATCATCTTGAGTAAGAATCAATATCTTTCAACCATAGGGGTTTGATGCAACTTTCAAACAAATTCCTTACAATTGAACAAGATACATGTTCATTAGATTGTTCATGTGAAATATATACAATAATCACGATCAACAATTAAGACATCACTCAACCATGATGCAACCATTAAACAAACCAAATAAATGTGATACTACTATTAAACAAACCAAATACAACTCCATGGCATGCATGTTATTTGACATTAGACATGCAATTTTTATTATTGTAATGCACAACAATGAATGTTGCTAACCATGTTGCAAAACTCAAAATCCCTTTGTGATATTTGTAAATCTAGATGTTCTTGACAAAATTGTTTGTACAAAATTATTTGGCTACATTCCAAAAAATGTTTAGGATGTGATGTACGATCTCGATTACCAATTCATAATTTTAAAACATCCTTTACATTCGGTGATACTCTAGAGTTAGAATTCCAATATTGTTCAATTTTCATCTTTACATTATTGGTTAGCTGTTTATCAGCATGTGGAAGCCTCCCACTAAAATCCCACATATCATTTTGAAGATCACTATTGAGTCTTCTTCTTTTTGAGAGTGCTATATTCAATGTTTTATGATTTAATTGAGAATCAATACAAGTTTGTCTCATTAAATGAGCATTTCTCAAATGATGGCTTACTAGGGAGGTTGTGATCACTCTTTGAGCATCCCTTTTATCTTTTTCCTTACTAGTATTTCCAATAGAGGTTAGAGAATTAAAAATATTTTTCACAATAAGACTATTTTTTTCCGATTTTTTTGTAAGACGAATCTTCAATTGTTTTAATAATGGTCTCATTTTGTAAATCTTCAGTAATTTCACAAAAATTTGGCATTGTTCGGTTAATGTCTTATCGAAGAAGAATTAATTGAATATTTTTGTAGCCCACAAACGAACCGTTCGTTGTGACCTTTTTCCTTGAAGATTATCAATTATGTTCTCATCTATTTCAACCAGCCATTTAGGGGTTCTTTTGTAAATAGGGGCTACATAAGGTTCATTTTCAATATTTTCAATGTTATCAACATTTTCATTTTCGAATACAATGTTATTAACATTTTCATTCTCACTATTTTCAATATTTTCAACATTTTCAAAAACAATTTCATTTTCAACATTTTCATTGTCAATAACAATTTCATTTTCAACCACATTTTCATTTTCAACATTTTCATTCTCAATGTTGTTGACATTTTCATTTTCAATTTCCACATCTTCAATTTTAATGTTTTCATTTTTAATTTCAATATGATGTTCAATATTTCATTTTCTATTTCATCTTCACTTGAATTAACATTTAATGGTTCTGAAGAAGCTTCAATTTGAATATTTTGCATATCTTGTCTTCTTTTTCTATTACTTTTTGTATCTTTTTCTCTATATGCTTCAATTTGATCTGCTATAAGTTTCCTTTTACCCTTTCTCTTATGTTGATTGCTGCTCCCCATTCCACAAAAAAAAACACACACACAAATGATTGGAATTCTAAAAAAAGTGTTAGAGAATATTTGAAAAGTTGAATTTTGCCTGATGCAGACAGAAAGCATGAGAATTTCGTGACAAAAAGCATGTAGGGGCCTTTGAAATACTCAAAATAGTCCCTTTTTTTTAATAAATGTGAACCCCAATCCCAAACCTACACAAACATAGATTCATATGCAAGTCAGAACAAAGATTCCCCATGAAATTCATCCTCAAAATAGGAAAACAAACACAATATTAGATTCATATGCAAGTTAGAACAAAGATTCCCCATGAAATTCATCCTCAAAATAGGAAAAATGAAGAACAACACATAGAAAGCAATAGAAATCCTATTTAAGCATGCAAAATTTTGATCCCATGGGGGAGTTGGTGCTAATTTGTGTGTAGGAAATGGCCCTTTCCCAACTCCTTTGTGTGATTGGATGATTTTTTGAAGATTGATCCACTTGGTGATGAAGAACAATGAAATTCCTTGATAAAAACCTTCAATAACCTAGCTATGATGATGGAAAATTGCTCATGAAATGGATGAATTTTCTCTAAATGTGAAGATAGTAACTTTTCTCTCAATTGTGGATGATAAATGAGAAGGAAAGACTCTTATTTATAGATGATATTGAGAGAAGAAGAGGCAAAATAGATGAATGTGGGACTAATCTTCAACCAATGGCCAAATGCCACTTGTCAGGATGTGAATGGAGGAAGCTTGAACAAATTTTGGTGAATGAGCCAATAAATGATATTAGGTGGATTTTGAAAATCATGAAATGACTTGTTGGAGGGAAAGAAAATGACTTAAATGTCATTTGGCTCAATGCACAAGGACATGTAAGAGGAGATAAATATTTTTTTGGAAGGACAAATCCACTTGGAGGGATTTTCAAACTTGGAGGAATATTCCCCTAAATATGCCATGTTGAGAGAAAATATGGATTTAATAAATCAATTAAATGTATTTTCATGTGCAAGTCAAAAAATCTAGAGAAATTAAGAGATTTGGATTAAATTAATCAAGATTTGATCATTTAATAAGGGATTAGATGATTTGACAAATTTGATTTAGATTTTAGGATTTATTTAAATCAAAGTTTGAGAGGAAAATGATTTAGACTTTAATTAAATAAAGATTTTGATTTCTTCAATTTAATAGGAAGACCTTAGGGATTTAATTAAATAGAGACATAGGGTTAATTAAATTAGATTCATTAATTTAATCAACAAGAGAGAATGACTTAATAATAAGATAAATAATGATTTATTCAATTAAGGGATGAAAAGTGATGATAAGCTAACAAGATGATTCAATATGAAATGACATTCGTAATCAAGATCAAGTGTGTCGGTATTTTTTCCATGTCTACAATATAACAAAAAAAATGATATCCGTTATGTTTTCCACTTGTCATGCCTGCAAGTCTACATGGCCACAATCCTCAAGAACAAAATAGATATCCATTTATAACAGATATTCGTTACTTGCATTGTTATAAATTACAAACTCATAATATATTAATGTATAATATATATCAATATAGATTATATTTTAATATATATTATATATCAATATATAATTAATATTAAATATTAATACTATATTATATTTTAATATATACTATATTTTAATAAATATATATATTATATATTAATACTATATTAATATTAATATATAATATATATTAATATATATTATTGTTCATCCCCCTAAAAAAAAAATAACATATATCTGGACATAACAGATATCCATTATGCTTTCCACTTAACAAACCCAAGCCTACATACCCGCAAGTCGACACAATCCAAAAAAAGAAACAAATATCTGTTATTTTATTTTATCATATAAGATATATATATTTATTATATATCACTATATATTATTATATATTATATATTAATATTATATTAATATATAATATATATTAATATATATAATATATATTATATTAAAATATTTAATATAATAAAAATATAATATATCTTGTCCCACTCTCCCTCTCCCTCTCTCCCTCTCCCTCTCTCCTACTCTCTCTCTCTCCCTCTCACTCTCCCACCCTCTCCCTCTCCCTCTCCCCCTACTCTCTCTCTCTCCCTCTCACTCTCCCACCCTCTCCCTCTCCCTCTCCCTCTCCCTCCCACTCTCCCTCTCTCCCTAAATCCTAAACCCTCTCTCTCTCTCCCTCTCCCTCTACCTCTTTGTCCCTCTGTCCGTAAACCCTAAACCTTCCCTCTCTCCCTCTCTTTATTATATAATGATTAAATATATATTAAAGATCTGAGAGGGAGATGGAGACTTCAAAGGGAGACTATGTATTAAATATGTTATATAATATATTTAATATATATAGAATATATCTAGAATTAAACGGATATATGTTACATAGACTACATATTAAATATATTATAGACTATATTAAATATATAATATATATATCATTTATTATATATTATATATTATATGTTATATCATATTATAATATATTATAATATATATTAAATATTATATCATATATATAATGTAACTGAGGGTATTTTCCTAGGGTTAGCAGATTAAATGCAATATAAAAATCCCAAAGTAATAATGGAGTGCAAAGGAATAAACGGAAACTAATGGAATAATATCACCCAAAGTGTCTTCATTCTCCATGACTAACCTCCATTATACCTTCTCAACTTGTTCAAAGCGTGATGTTGCCCTCAAATTTATGATGAGCAATCTATTGATAATGACTAGTCCTAATCAAGTGGTAAAGGATTCTCAAATGATTATGCAAGAAAACTAAGTTCTACATGCAAACTAATTAGAAAAATGACAAAGATGAAGACAAGCAAATAAGAGATGCAAGGATTCAATATTTTCAAAGTGTGCAAGATTCAAGATTTGCAAGATGCCAAAATGAGAACAAAATTGCCATTTTATAGAAAATGAAATTTTGGATGAATGAATGAGATTGAAGATTAAGAAGTGCCCTAGAATCAATGGTCAAGATTCAAAATAGCAACCCACAATTAGGGTTAGGGAAACTTTAGGGTGAAATTCAAAATGAGTGAAAATATTTAATTTAAGAAATTAAATCAAGGAATGAGAATATGTGTGACATGGAGATAAGATTTAGCTCAGAAAAAGCATGAGTTAGAAAATCAAGTAATTTTTAGAAATTACTTAATTTGTGGAGGAAAATTCTATTTTGAATTTAATATTAATTTGATTCAAAATGGTGGAGTCATGTGAGAGTAAATAATAATTAAATTATTTATTTGAAAAGAGGGAAATTCAAATAAATGATTTTTTATTTAAATTTAGAAATGAATTAAATGAGACAATTAAATAATTAATTTTAAATTATTTAATCGTGGAAGAAGTGGGTTAATAATTAAATAAATTGTGGGGGATTTATTTAATTATGAGAAGACTTTAATATTAGGGAATCTTTTAAATAAAAATTATTTATTTAAATAATCAAGAGGGGATAATGGATTAATTAAAAAAAATTAATAATTTATTTAATTTAAAGAGGACTTTAGACATTAGTGGCATATTTAAATAAATGTAGGAAGAATAAGAGAGGTGAATTAATTAAATAATTGATCATTATTTAACTAATAGTTGAATTTGGATAGAGGAACATAATCAAATTATGTTTAGAAGAATTAATGAGAAAATTGAGTTCGCAGGCCTAGGTCAATTTTATGTGTCTACATTTTGCCCCTCTTTGTCATAATGTAGTTTATTGCGTTATGGTAAAGAAAATAAGTCAAGGATATGCCCCAACAAAGGTACAAAGTGCCTATGTCCCCTCGGGAAATTTTTTGAATTTCGGCTCAGGGTCAAAAAAATTTGGAAAGTGTCCTGATAAGCTAAATGGATGCCTAGAAAAACAATGGCACGATCGATTTCAAAATTAGAGGACGTTAAGATAGTGAAAATGGCAGTCAAAGGTAGTGAAAAGAGCCTCCAGTATTTACCCCAAATGGAAAAACCCTAATTTTCAACCTATAAATAGCTTTGAAAAGGTAATCTAGGTGTCGTTTTCACATTTTCTATTTAGAAATTTGAAGAGCAAAGCGCGAGGAGAAGATGGTGAATCCAGTGAAAAATAATCATGACTACCAAGTGAGGACCTTTCGATGACCCAAGGGCGTAGAGGCACCAATAAGTACCTCTTTCCAACTTTTTTTTCATGTTTTTCATGCATTACTTAGGGTTTTAGGATAGGATAACGAATGCGTTGTGATGCAAATGTGTTTGCATAAATTGCAAGTGTTATCATGTTCGACGCATTTTTTGCGTCGCAATACAAGTGCAAGGGATGGGTAGGGTATAGGTTTAAAATGACACAAGCGTTATAAAATAACACAATTGCCATGTAAAATGATGCAAGTGTTGTAGAGTTCTATAATTGCATCACGGTAAGTCATATGTGTCGCTTCATTATGCACATGTGTCACATTTCGACAATTGCATCTTTCGTTGGCCAAGGTTGACCAGACTTGACTTAGTTTAGACACATTTTTCAGATGCATTTTTTATTATGCAGATAGTAATAATGCTTTGCAATGCTAATCCATGTGTGCTAACTCTCATTTCTGCGTGTGCAGAAATGACTAGTACCCATTTATATGTGTGAGTTTAGACCAGCTACTTATGCCTTTAGAGATCAGCTATGAGACAATGAGAAAAGATGACTAATGAGATTGGGTCTGTATCATGTCACTTATATGCCCATTATTCAAGCAAACATAGGATTATTGACATCATTATACGAAAGGTGGTATTCAGAGACATGCTCCTTCCACCTGCCCATAGGTGAGGCCACTGTGACACTAGAGGATGTATACAGGATACTCTGCATCCTGATTAGCGGGGAGTGGGTAGTTTATGATCCACATAAAGGGTGACAGGCCTTGTCAGAGATGTATGAGGTCGTGGATGATGTCAATTTTGGGATACATGGTTATGAGATTGGATGGGAGTTTGTGGTTGAGCATTATCCTTGGTGGGATGCCATGTTGATGACATTGATCATTGGAGTCTTGATTCTAGATCGCCACAGGCACAGATTCCCTATTGGATGGGGTGATATACTGGTGGGAATGCATAGGGATAGGACAATTTTTTCCTAGGGGTCATGTTTGTTGGGCATGTTATAACACCAGCTGCATGAGGTGGCTTACCAGGAGAGACAGAGCATTAGTTATGGTACTAATCTATTGATGATCTAGCATGGGAGCACATTCTCATTTTTTCCCACCAGTTCAGATTTAGTAGTTGGGCGAGGTGATTCCCTATGTATGTCTATATGCAAGTTCAATCACATAGACCCGAGTAGGGGATACAAGGTATTGGCACCATAGGATCGATACCCTCATGAGTTTTGTCTGGAGGCCTTTCAAAGATTGTGCGTAGTGGCTAGATGAGGATGGACATCTTTCATTGTGTCAGCAGTTCAGTTACTTGATTGGCCAGATAGTTCAGAGCCAGAGGATTATTGAGATGTACCTACCCCAGTGGGTTCTATGATAGTTTGGAGAGCAGGGTGTGCCTATGGGGATGACCGAGTGTGCACGGTCATTGAGAGAGACCATGTGGGGGCCTCCTATCGTAGTGCCCTTGGAAGAGCAGCAAATTGATGGGCTAGTTGCACAATAGTGGGGGTGGAGAGGTGGGCTAGTAGATGTTGGGACGTCAATAGAGTATGATGTCTGGTGGTAGATTCATAGGTTGATCCCATTGGCAAATCCAAATGGTCTCGCACCGATTGATCGGAGATTAGTTCTTTCCACGGGTGTAGAGGGTAGGATGGGGAGGGAGGGACAAAGGCTGAGGGGATGGAAAGAGAGGTGGAGGGGATGAAAAAGGTGGCAAGGTGGTGGGAGAGGAGGAGGAGATGATGGAGGTGGTAGAGATGGAGATAATGGTAGGGATGGTAGGGGTGGGAGGAGGAGGAGAGGTGATGGAGGCAAGAGGAAGCCTAAGATATTCTAACAGTGAGTGGGTGGAGAACCGTTTTCACCCATCAGGGAGGAGGATATTAGATAGGAGGGTGAGCAGCCATGGGGGGAGGACTAGCAGGAGGGTGAGATGGAGGTTGAGGTTAGGGTAGAGCCATAGGTTCTACTAGAGGGGGAGATACTAGGAGAGGAGGATATTTTTGTGGAGCATCAGGCCTTGGACATTGATGTGGAGGAGATTGGAGGAGAGGGATGAGGAGGATGAGGAGGGGGAGGATGAGGTGGAGAGGAGGTTGAGGGAGGTGATGATTGAGGGAGAGGAGGAGGGTGACAAGCCACCAATTTTTCCTATAAATTCTACCACTGATAAGAGATTCATCGATCTACAGAGAAGAATAGATGCAACCTTGTCTTAGAAAAAACCATTATCAGTAGAGTTAGAGGAGGTGCGAGTGGAGAGAGATCAGGTTGTCATCTACTAGCAGGAGGGGGAGAGGTGGGTGAGGGAGTTTTTCAAACTGTGTATAGGACCTTCAGGGGACATGGCCATAGAGTTGGCTAGGATGAGCAAGAGCAGAGGCAGATACAAGTTATTATATGAGTAGGTTGTGCCCCCAAGAGATGGGACCCTATATTTTCAAGATCATATAGCAGGACTAGTATTGGTACCTAGACACACAAGAATAGTAGATCCCATAATAGGAGTCACACCAGTGCAGGCGGGTCCACATCATCTAGGTAGTCCTTTGGTCAAAGGTCACACCACTCTCAAAGGATTTCATTTGGTCATAGTCACATGTTAGGCCACAGTCATAGGTTAGTGTCTTCAAGACACCAGTCAGAGCAGAGCCAACCTCCAGTCATTGGCTCTTCAGGATCTTAGAGTCAGGCTACATCCTCAGTATAGGTTACTTTTGAGTTGATGAGTCAACGTCAGTCACCTCTTGGTTCACCTCCATGAGATGGAGAAGGCATAGCCTAGGGGTAATTTCTTTTTTGTTATGAGGCATTTTATATGTTGACTTTCGAGCCTGCGAGCTCCATTTTTGGGATTTCTTCAAATTCTATCCTATGACATTATATATATATATATGAGATGATTTTGATGCGGGTTACATGCTTTGTTTTGATGATCCTATGTATTATGATGTTGTATGCTTTATTTGATGCGATGTGATGTTATGCATTAATGATGATGATTTTATCCTAATATGTCCTAATGGTCCTATTTTATATACTGATGATAATGGTATTCTATATGATGAGGTGGATGTATTAGTGTATTATGAGATGTATGGATATCGTGCTTGATGATTATGGATGCAATTATGGATATGTTCATGTATGTATGCATTATGTGATGTATGATGATATGAGTCCTATATGTTAATGCAAATGATGGTTGTGACATCTAAATGTTAATGCAAATGATTTTTTTATGTATGCAAGATGTATGGATGTAAATGATAAACTCATATGTCATGCAATGTGAATGTTGATATTATTATGGAATTTGATTTATGCAAATGTGAAATATGATAATGAAATGCTCATATGATCATGTGTGCAACTATGTTTTTGTATGTCATAGGATATCATCATAGGATGAGAGAAGAGAAGGCGAAGGTGGATATTAGCACAAAGAAAGATATGCTTGTTAGTGCGGAAAATAGAATCCTTCAATAATTGCCATAGTACTATAATAGTTGTTGCTCTTAATCATCATTGGGAAGATTATTGTAATGGCCAAAAAACACTAGGATATGGAATAGATCAATAGTGTGCAAGGTCAAACCACCACATAGAATAAATAGTCGTAGACAAGGACAATCATGATTCATTCAAGGAACGTGATTGCTCCAAGTTATTTTTTCATAACCAACTGCAAACAGACAAGACTAATCATGAAACGTCATTGCTTCTCTCAATCCTAAAGTTAGGAATCCTCAATAAACTAGCCACATGACAACCAATTAAATAAAAATCATCGTACTATGTCATTGCTCCTTTAAATCCTAAAGTTAGGACATCCTCAAGGAACTAGCAGCATGATGATCAAAAGGACAAGGATGATCATCATGATACATCATGGCTCCTCTGACGTAAGGAACTAGTATCATGATAACCATAAAAAGATAGATAATTTTTGCCAAGTGAACAGCATATCAAGTGTTCAAAATTTCAAGTGTTTTGATGTCGAACTTCCAAGGTTGACGAGGTCTAGGTTGCCAAATGTCGAGTGATGTCAGATTTAGGAAGGACACATCCTGAATGATGTTGATGTCAAGAGGATCGATTCTCAAAGTCAGGAGAATCCATCAAAATTTTAGATGATGATGACGATGCTTAGGAAGGATACATCCAAAAGCATAAAATAGATGGCAAGAGTTATTCCTCAGAAAGACACATCTAAAGAATAACCCAAATTTTGACAAGTTGTTTTTCCTTGACAAAATTTGACTAGATGATAGATTTGATCACATATCGACACAAACATGTAGGTTTGATTGAGATATTGGTTAAAATATTGTTTTGAGGTTTTTCGATAGATTGTCTGTTTAGGTTGAATGATGCGATTGATTTGAAGATATTTGACATGTGAGAAATGCAGTGCCATGAACCCTAATGGACTAACCTAGTGCGGCCTCGGGGGTTCATCGATTGATGGCCTTGCCTACATCATGCACTCAGAGACCTCACAGTTCAACATGACCAATGACATTGTCTAAAGGACAAAAGATTGAGTCATGATTTTTATTTTGACAAACCTAAAAAGACAGACCTAATGTCTCAAGGATTCAAAGATGAATCTTTCCTGCATAGTAAATACACAGAGACAATGTAGTTCAGACTAGGACAAAGATTGACTCATGTAAGTGACTTGAATGGAATGATAGACATTGAATTTTCTTTGAGACTTCTTTTTTTATGACTTTTTTCAGGACATTTCCAATTTTTATGATTTTTTTTAGGACTTTTTCCAATTTTTATGACTTTTTTCAAGAATTTTTCTAATTTTTATGACATTTTTCAAGACTTTTTAAAAATGTATGAACCATGTGCGATACCCACTATAGTCGACTGATAAAGAGCTTTCCCCTAGGCAAGTTGGGGATTACCTATAGAATGACATGGAAAAGGGCATATGCGGGATATGCAAGGTGTGATGTCAACCACTGCTAGCCATGGATGGAAAAGATAGGACTGATGGAAAATTTCATGAATGTCTAGATGTCATGGTTACTCAAAGTGGATGAAGGCCAATTGGAATGATAGTAGATGGTGAAGCAACGATCGACTACACATGGCACCTGTTTGCCAGGTTTTCACCACGGTACTTATCCAAAGCACCTATTTGCTAGGTTTTCACTATTGGATGAATTTATTTCTTTTTACTATTTTTGCCATTTTTTGATTTTTTTGTGGTGTCACCAAGATGCCTGTTTCCCAGGTTTTCATCAAGGTGATGATTTTTCTTGATTTTTCAATTTTTTTTTGTATTTTTAAAGCTTCAACCAAGCTCTTTGATGCTATGTATAGAACTTTCATAGATGCAGGTTGTTGATGGGTTCTATCAACTATTCTCCATCAGGAGTGGCTAACTAATAAGCACCAGAACCAAATGTTGTAGTAATGATATAAGGACTAAGCCAATTAGGCTGAAAATTTCCAGGCTTCTCACAATCAACCTAATTTCATGGATTCTGCATGAGGACCAAGTCACTAATTTCAAATATTTTGACCATCACTCTTTTTTTATAGCTCTTGTAGAGATTATTTTGATATGTTTGTAAGTGGTTCAAGGAATTTTGTATTCTTTCTTGCAACATTTCTAGTTCATGTAGGCGTGACCATCTATATTCTTCGTCATCGATCATTCCCTTCAAGGAGACTCAGAGAGAAGGAATTTCAACCTCGATGGGAAATATAGCTTTTGATCGGTAGACCAGGGAAAATGGAGTGGCTCTAGTGGGTTTGTGGATGCTGGTACGGTAGGCCCATAAGGCAGGATTGAGTTGTAGATGCCAATCTTGGCCAGCGTCATTGATGTTCTTCTTGAGAATTTGAAGAATTGTTTTATTGGATGCCTCAGCTTGACCATTGCCTTGGAGATAGTATGGCGTGGAGAAATGATGTTGGATGTGGAAGCGTTCATAGAGTTTTTGGACGTCTTGATTTTTGAACAGATGACTGCTATCTGTGATGATGGATTGTGGAACACCATACCGATAGATGATTTAATTAAGGATAAATTTTGAGATCTACATACTAGTGATGTAAGTGAGGAGGACGACTTCAATCCACCTAGTTAAATACTTAGTGGTGGGGATGATGAACTTATGACCATTGGAGGAAGATGGATGGATTTTTCCCACGAGGTCAAGTCCCCATTATGCGAAGGGACATAGATAAGTGATCGGTCTCAAATCCTATGCAGGTGTGTGGATTAGATCAATGTTCACCTAAAAATTTTGACATGTTCTAACAAACTGAAGAGCATATGTTTCTATTGTTGGCCAGTAATACCCTAGTCTGGTGACTTTCCTAGCTAAATTTGGGCCACTCGAATGAGATCTACATATACCCTCATGTACCTCATGTAAATTTGTGTGATCTTCATCAGTGTCAAGATAACGAAGAAGGGTGTTGTCAAAGCTACAATGTTAAAGGGTGTCATTGATGATGGTGTATCGGGCAGCTTTTCAGATGAAGGATTTGCGCTGATTATTGGATAAGTTGGGTGGAAGGGTTTGGGACTTAAGATAATCATAAATGTCTTGATACCAAGGTGAGTTGGGACCAACAAGTTCACAACCATTTCTGACTCTGGAACATCATATGCGGGAACTAGCAATTGTTCCACTAAAAAGTTGAATTGTGACACATTTTTTGGGATGTCCAAGAGAGATCCAATAGTTACCATTGCACTTGATGCCTTGTTTTGTGCCCTAGGGATTTGTTCAAAGGTGATCAAGCTAAAATAGGTCAGGAATCTATCCACCATTTTCTTGTAGGGCAACAAATTTTCATCCTTTGTTTCATAATCATCATTCACTTGGTTGATAACTAACTAAGAATCCCCAAATACTAGCAATGTCTGAATCTTCCATTTTATTCCCATTTTGAATCTTGTGACCAGTGCCTCATATTTTTCAATGTTATTAGTACAAGGGAAGGTGATAAGGAATGATTTAGGAATGGAATCCCCTTGCAGTGTGATGAACAAGCTACCAACTCCTAAGTCGTGACTAGTATGGGACCTGTCAAAATATAGTTTCCAAGGTGATGTAGGTTTTGTATGAAAGATAGACTCATCAAGAAAATCAGTTATCAATGGATGAGTGCCTTGGATAGGTGCATCTACAAGTTGATCAGATATTACCTATCATTTTATTTCCTTGTTCTCAACATATTGTATGTCGTATTCACTCAAAGTCATAACCCATTTTGCCAACCAACCTGTCAATGTTGTCTGACTTAGAAGATACTTCAGTGGATCAATATTTTCTACCAAGTATGTTTAGTGATTCAACATGTAATGTCTTAATTTCTAGGCCACAAAGACAACTGCAAGACATGCATGTTCCATAGATGTGTAATTGAGTTCATATCTTATCAGTGTGTGACTGATGTAGTATATGGCTCTTTCTTTTTCTTCATTGTCATTTTCTGCCAATAATGCCATCAGTGCATTGGTGGTTGCAAAAGACATACAAGATCAAAGTTTTTCCTTCAATGAGAGGAATTAGGATAGGTGGTGTCAATAGATATTCTTTAATTTCTTCGAAGTCCATTTGAAATTTATCTGTCCACACAAAGGGGATATTTTTATGCAACAGGTACTGAAAGGTTGAAATTTGTCTACTAGCTAAGCAATGAAGCATCAAATGGACTATAATCTACCCTATAGTGTCCTTAGTTCATTGATTCCTTTTGGTGGAAGCATGTTTAATATTGCTTTTACTTTTGCAGGGTCAAATTCTATGCCTCTTCGTGAAACTATGTAGCCCAATAGTTTGCTTGAAGTAACCCCAAAAACACATTTCTTTGGGTTCAAATGAAGGTTGTATTCTTCTAGCTGCCTAAAAATTTTGTCCAAGACCCTGAGATGATCTTTCCATGTCAAATATTTGGCCAAGAGGTCATCCACATAATCTTCCATTAAAGTATGCATGAGATCATGGAATATTGTTGTCATGGCTCTTTGGTATGTGGCACCTGAATTCTTTAGGCCAAAAGGCATGACGTTCCAACAGTATGTTCCCCATGGACATGTGAATGTTATTTTCTGCTAATCATCGGGGGAAATGCGTATTTGATTATAGCCCGAGAAGCCATCCATGAGGGACAACATCTCGTATCCTGCAGTAAGATCAACAATAATGTCTATGTTTCGTAATGGGAAATCATATTTTTGACAGGCCTTGTTTAAATCTTTGAAGTCCGTACAAATAAAGATCCATCCGTTTGGCTTGGTGACAGGGACAAGGTTGGAAATCCAGTCAGCATAGTCTATTGATCTTATGAATCCAACATCTAGTAATTTTTTTAGTTTAGCCTTCACAAGTAGCGAGATCTGTGGATGCATTTTCTGCTTGACTAGTTTGATACCTAGAATTAAAGGAAGATGGTGCAATACAAACTCTGGATCTAGCCCTGGCATGTCAACATATGACCATGTGAAGTTAACTATTCTTTTGGAGAAGAATTGTTTGAATTCAGGTTTTTCTTCTTCTGTCAATGATGCAGCAAAGAGAACCATTTTGGGATTCTTTGGTGTAGCTATGTTAACTTTTATGGTGTCTTCAATTAGCATTGCCGATTTTTTATGTGTTACAGGAATAAAGTCCAATCCTCCATCCTTAGGCACCTCAGAGAGGTTTTCATCTTTGGATACATCCTTTATTTTTACTATTGAATTGTTAGATGGTGCCTTGCAGTTTTCACCTTAAGACATGTCTTTTTTTGTTTTATTTTTTATATTTTTGTGATTGGAGGATCGCACAGTCTCCCCAAAGTACATTGGACAATCTAGATCAATAGATAATCCTTCCTTGTGATCACCACTTGGTGTGCCCTCGTGGAGTCCCATGACTTTTGCAATGGCCTCATCATTTTGAAAGATATCCATAGCGGGTGGGTCTTGTTGGTCCCATTCAATGAGTTGTCGGTAGACAAGGGAAATACCAACATAAGTGTTGGTAAAGGAGGGAGAGGATGCGAAAACCATGCAAATGGAAGCCTCAAGTGTGAAGGCAGAATTGTCATCTTCACTTTCCCAGTCAGATTCGATCTAAAGACCATATTCAGAGTTAGATGAGTTATTCTCTTGGTCATAATATGGGACAAATGGATCGACATCATGATCAATGGATGGTAATTTAGAGGAATTTATAATATGTTTAGGCATTTTGGACTTCTGGGTGGGCTCAGGACTAGGGAGAGAGGATGCAAATGTTATCAGTGATAGTTTATTCTCATTTGGGTCCCCAGGGATACTTACCCATTATTTATGTTTAGAATGGCAATCTATAGGGTCAATGTTGTACATTTGTCTAAATATTTCCTCAAAAGGGAGTTGGTCAGGTTCTAGAAATAGTTCATCAATATCATAGTCACTCAAGGTTCTATCAGATCCCCATTCCCATTCATGAGAGTCAGTTTCGATAGGGGAGTCTTCACATGTCTCGACACTTTCAAGAGCTATTACGTCCTTACTTGAAAGTACATAGGTACATCGATCGTCAGTTTCAAATTGCTCAAACCCTAGCCCTATATACTTTAGTCTCTTAGAAATGATGATAGGCTCTCTCCTTCCATTGTTGTTTGGTCCAAGGCCACTAGTTCCATCAAAACCATGTGCTTTACATATGTCATATCCTTTGCCATAGATATGTACTTGTAGCGGGGGTAATCCTTCCAAGTCTTTGTAGATCCAATCAGCTATGTTGATAATGGCTTCATCACACATGTCTCCCCATAGTGTGAAGACCCTTTTCGGAGGAACCTTCAAAGTCTTCTTAGGCTCTACTAAAGAGCTTCGTTGTTGGTTTCAGTCACCTTGGGGTGAGTACTTTTTCCCACCAAGGTAGGCCCAATTCCTAAGATAAATAATATCGAGTAAGTACACCCGTAGTTCAATCAATATTTATTTTCCTAAACAAAGAGAGAACACACGCAATGTACTAGGCTCACACTAGAGAGATTGTTCATTTTAATCCCAAATTGAAACATGAAGGGTGATAAAGTAACCAACTCGTTAGTGTTTTTGTTTCTCTAGATCGCACAAGGTGAAAGAGAATTGCATACACACTTAGGAGATCATTACTAAATCAAAAAGTACATCAAACACTTGTTCATTTTAACCGTTTGTAGTGTGAGCAAGCAAGTGTTCATTTTAACCGTTTGTAGTGTGAGGCATGCAAGTGTTCATTTTAACCCAATGTATGAAGATATGCAAATTTATTTTAATCCAATGAGTGAACATGCATGGTTGTGTTCTTTTTAACCCAATGAGTATGTATGAATGTTCATTTTAACTCATGAACTGTAATGCAACTTTTTTTGTTTGATTGATTAAAATTGTAGAAATAAACAAAAAACAATAGGGTTAGAATCCAGCTTGGCACATGCTATCACAAAAAAAATAGTAATCCCATAAATATTTAATCTATTTAAATAGGAAAAGTAGGAAATCTAGAAAAATATGAAAGCAACTATTTACCAGGTGATTGCATCACAACAGAGCGAATGCAGCTCAGAAAAGAAAATGCGTTGTTTGGAATGGAGAATGTGGCTCGATAAATCGAATGCAGCTGTGTTTCTGTCAAATGTGGCTCATGAATTTAAGTGTGTCATTTTGTGGGTCAGATGCATTGTGACAAAGTGCTTGCGTCGTTTCTGAAAGTAGATGCGGTGCGATAGGGCGAATGCATCTCAAAAAGTTTTTATTGCGTCGTTTCGTACCTATACCTATAAAAAAGAAAAAAAAATCATATGAAAATCTGCAAAAAAATGTGTTTTGTAAAAATGAATGTCGGGTTCACCAATGTAACTGAGGGTATTTTCCTAGGGTTAGCAGATTAAATGCAATATAAAAATCTCAAAGTAATAATGGAGTGCAAAGGAATAAACGAAAAATAATGGAATAATCTAACCCAAAGTGTCTTCATTCTCCATGACTGGCCTCCATTATACCTTCTCAACTTGTTGAAAGCATGATGTTTCCCTTAGATTTATGATGAGCAATCTATTGATAATGAATAGTCCTAAGAAAGTGTTGAAGGATTTTCAAATGATTATGCAAGAAAACTAAGTTCTACATGCAAACTAATTAGCAAAATGACAAAGATGAAGATAAGCAAATAGCAGATGCAAGGATTCAAGATTTGCAAAGTGTGCAAGATTCAAGATTTGCAAGATGCCAAAATGAGAACAAAATTGTCATTTTATAGAAAATGCAATTTTGGATGAATGGACTAGATTGAAGATTAAGAAGTGCCCTAGAATCAATGGTCAAGATTCAAAATAGCAACCCACAATTGGGGTTAGGGCAACTTTAGGGTGAAATTCAAAATGAGTGGACAAGATTTAATTTAAGAAATTAAATCAAGGAATGAGAATATGTGTGACATGGAGATAAGATTTAGCTCAGAAAAAACATGAGTTAGAAGATCAAGTAATTTTTAGAAATTACTTAATTTGTGGAGGGAAATGCTATTTTGAATTTAATATTAATTTAATTCAAAATGGTGGAGTCATGTGAGAGTAAATAATAATTAAATTTTTTACTTGAAAAGAGGGAAATTCAAATAAATGATTTTTTATTTAAATTTAGAAATGAATAAAATGAGACAATTAAATAATTAATTTTAAATTATTTAATTATGGAAGAAGTGGGTTCATAATTAAATAAATTGTGGGGGATTTATTTAATTATGCGAAGACTTTAATATTAGGGATGTTTTTAAATAAAAATTATTTATTTAAATAATCAAGAGGGGATAATGGATTAATTAAAAAAATTTAATAATTTATTTAATTTAAAGAGGACTTTAGACATTAGTGACGTTTTTACATATATGTAATTTATTTAAATAGTCAGGAAGAAGGGACATAATCAAATTATGTTTAGAGGAATTAGTGAGAAAATTGAGTTCACAGGCCTAGGTCAATTTTATGTGTCTACATATAATATATAATATATATTATTTAATATTTATTAAATATATATTATATAATATAAATATATATTATTATATTTAATATATATTATATTTCATATATAATATATAATGTATGTGAAATATACTATTGTATATTACAATAAATTTATTTTATAATAAACGGATATCCGTTATCAGAACCATTGGATTTGTCACCAGGTGGGAGTATAATATAGTTTCACATAACGAATATCCATTTATAATGGATATCAATTTATCTGAGCACTTTATAATGCAAAATATTCCTCATTTTCACGACCTTAAGTGACCTCCAGTGACCTCTAGGTATGTGATTTTTGCATTTTTTCAATTTTTTTTTGTTAATTAGTGATTAATTTAAGTTTTTTTTTTGCATTTTTTGTAGTTTTATTGATTTTTTTTTTCATTTTTATCTAAACTTACAAATAAATTTGAAACCCTAGTTAGTGGTAAACAAATAGAAAACATAAAACAAAAAAATTGAACATTAATTACTAGAAAAAAAAACAGAAAATTTAACCTAGAACACTAAACAAACATAAAATATAACCTTCATTACCCCTTTTTTGCATTTTTTTAAACTGTTTTACATTCTTGTCTATTTTTACTTCATCTTTATCAATTAAACTCATGTTTTTCTTACATTTTTGTTTTGTTTCTTATTCTTAAATTAGTAATTCTTTGCTAAACATTTGTTTTTTAATTCTTTAATTGTTTTGACTCTCCTCGGCTCTCAAAATAGAAATGATCCTTATTGGAAGTGCTCTAAATTTCCAATACTTTGTGAGTTTGGATCCATTGTTAGTACTGACCAGACAAAACTAGTCTCTACAGGGTAAAAGTACAAAGTTGTGTCACACTTAAAAAAAAAAAATGGTCAACACTCATATAAATTTTAAACTTAAATCATTAGGAAGTGAAATGTAGTGCCTCTCCGCTTGGGTCCTTGGGTCGATTGGGTAAGAGTTCATTTGGGTTGGCATGTTGATTATTTTAATGGTATTATTAATATTGGCTAATCATTTATTATAATTGTTAATTTAAAATGTTGTTAATAAATTTAATGTTGCTTTAATTAAGACCATTATTAAATGTCGTTAATTAGTAGTTGTTTCAACCACATTTATTATTGTTGAGGATAGTTAAATAATTTAATTGTATTTGTCGTGAATGTCATTAATTCTTTTAGAAAATAAAAATTAGTTAGATAATATATTTAATTTTATTTACTTTAAGTGGATATTTATTGCCTTATTAATAGTACATATTTTAAATTATTTATGGTATACCATCTAATTTAAATATATGTAAATTAATAAATTGTCTATATAAGATATTTAATTTGAGAAATTTGAAAATATTATTATTATGATTAATTATAACATTGAGTTATTTAATTTAATATTAAATCATAAATTTAAATGTTGCATAGTTTAAATTATTTATTTATTTATTTTGGATAATATTTATTTCCATAATGTTAATTATATTTTAAGCATGTAAATTATATTATTTAAATTGTTGATGAAATAGTTAGAAAGGAAATTTGGGTGAAAATGCTTAATTGAAAATTGGGAAAAATGGAATTACTGGCAAGTGGCTATTTTTATGTGGAGTAAATTTCGGAAATTGATGGCAACTTTTTTATTTTTACTTTTTTTTGGATTTAATATCCAATTTGGTGGCTTTTTCAAAAACGAAGACAAAGGAAAGAATACTGGCTCTGCAATTCATTTTTGGAGTTTTTCTGGAAAAATTATAACTCTGTATTTTTTTGGAAAATAATAAAAATACGAATATTAGCTTGCTCTGGAAATTTGGTTCTTCGAAATTCAGATTCGGTAGCTGTGGATCTCAAAAATTTGAGGAAGAATGTAGCTTGCTAGAAGCATTCAACACAGTAATTCGTCTCTGATTATTTTCAGGTGAAGGACTCTGGGTAGCAACAAAAAACTCTATTACGTTTGTTCTTTTTTGTTAAAAGGGAAATGAAATTTAGAAATTGAATTATGATTGCTTGTCAAAAAATTTGTGCAAAGAATAATGTATCTCTGTGAGCTTTGAATTATTGATATTATGAAACTGTTTGTCTTAGTTGTTCAAATTTCGTTTGCAATCTTTTCATTGCATCTATCTCTTTGTCTAGTCCATCATCTGTTCATTAATTATTTAAATTTTATGAAAATTGACTAGCAAAGCATCTGGAAACTCATTTCACTCTTGTATAATCGGCTCTGATTTGAATCCATTTTGTTCTTTGGTATTTCTCAGCCAGTTGCATTGTAATATCTTTTTATCAAAGATCTTCCTTATTTTATTTTATTTTATGGTTGCATTTCGCCATCCTGGTTCTTGCATTCTGAGGCAGATTTGTGCTCTGGGTTGTACCCGCAATTTCTTTTCTTGTGCGTCTTATATATATATGTATGTATATCTTTTTATATGTGAGGTTTGCAGCTTCTATATTGGCGTTCAAAATATTGTAGGGTCTTTTATTATTTTGTGGGGACTGTGTTAAATGCCACTAGCATTTTCCCCCTATTCCTCCCCCATCCATCCCTTACTCCATGTTGTTCGACACCCATTCACTGCCATTCTTTCTTGAATGGTTGCACAACAACCATTATGTTGTTGTGTGCAACCATTCAAGGAAGGGTCGAGCCCTTATTCATTTCCAACCATGTGTTTTTCATTGTTTATTCTACATATATATATATATATATACATATTTCTTTATTTTATGTGGGTTTGCAAATAAATCATTGCTCTATTCTTTTAAGAGCTCAGAATTGTTCTCACTAAAATTTCCATGAATTTTTTATGGTAATATATATGTATGTATTGATTTTTTTAGGGAGATAATTATTTATTAAATTTGCCTTTTGGTGATATGTTATAGTAGCACCAACATATTAATATGATTTAATTTTTAAAATGATAGGTATATATACGTGTATATATATGTATATATGTGTGTGTGTGTGTGTATGTATAATTAGAAATATATTTGTAGTTGTGCAAGTGTGGTTTTTATTTTTGAAATAATAGAACAGAAATATACTTTTATGAAACTCAGATTTAGAGTAATAAAAAATAAAATCCTTTAATTCTGAATTGATTATGGAAATTTAGATTTAGGAATTATTCTGATTTGGTGAAATAAATATGATGAGATCATTTATATAGTGTAAATTAAGTTTAGAAAATATAGACAAAATATTTATATTTATTTTCATAGTTTAAGTCAAAATACTTAATTGTCATAATGCATTAGCGAGTTAGAATGAATTGTTTAAATTGTAGATTATATGTATTGATTGATTTTGAAATGATGGATTCATTGTTTGATATGCAATATGTTATTCATGTTAAGTTTTATATTGATTGGAAAATATTAGTATACCTTACACATTCAGTAGGGAGATAAATTCATTATGTGTTTGATTATTTCAAATGGCATTCCTAGCATGTACACGGGAAAGTGGTTGTTGTACTGTGTTAGTGTTTTAATAGGGTATGAATCACTTTTAAAGCCTTGTAATTATTTCAATTGGAATGATGTATCATTTGCATGTGCTATGTTTATAAATGAGAATATTTTTTGATGATCTATTTGTTTAAGGAAGAGTTATATGTGGTTACATTAGGAATTTTGGTTTGGTTTGTTTTGTGATGACTTTGAGATTCGGGGAATCATGTGTCATCTTCATCCTTGAGTAGATTGTTTTAATTATCTTCTAGAGGCAAGGGGAAGTATTTATTTCTTGGTGATTTATATTTTGACTTGATGCCACAATTATTCTTGCTTGGTTGATATTATGCAGGTGCTACCTTATCCTTTTTGCAATGTTGTGTTGTGGGAAGTGTGTGAGAGGGTTCATGTCTCACATGTGGTTGGTATGTTCATCTATTGGCTTTATGAGTGTTAAGGTACACCCTATACCTTGTATTGTGTTGTTGTTAGTAGGGAGAGTGGCTCTTAGTGGGGGTTGGTGCACAAAGTGGCATATAGGTAACTCATTGAGAGTTTCCATAATCAGTGATAACTAACAATTAATTTCGGATTTTGAGTAACCCATGTCGAGTGTTTGTGATGACACTCCTTTCATTAGCAACTAGGGTTGTTTTTGTCTCTCTTCGTCATTCTTGTGTCTCTGGAATTGAAGGTTCCTTTTGTTTGTTTTATGTGTTGATGTTGTGTGTTTATTGTGCTTCCTGATGGAGTCTTGCTAGCCTTGTTTATTTTTTATTGTTATTGTTGGTTGTGGGTCTTCTTGTCATCTCCTAGCTCAGGGGGTGGACCTTCGGGTCCACATGGTCAAGCAGAATGTGCTATGCACCCATTGGGTTCCCCATTGACGATCGTGATGTTGCAGAGTTGTACTAGTAGTAGTGGTTCCTGAGCTTTCTAGTGTTGTTGATAGTTTTGGTGTTATGGCTTATGTTACCTTTTGAGGGATCTCTTTATGTATTTCATTCTTCATTGTTGTATTATTCTAGATTATGATGTACACTTCCCATTATTATAAGGGAAGCATATTTGTATTGTATTATTGGTATCTTAATGTGTTGTATCTCTGGAAATATGTTCCACAAATGTAATTGTGAACTTGGAAGTTGTAATGAAATAATATGATAATTATGTATTCTTTATCTATTTTATTTATGTTTGGATGTATGTTTATGTTGTTTCCTATTCACGCTTCTATTGTTTATTTTATTTGGATTTGTTTAACGATGTTGTTGGTTGGGTTCATTTTGAGTAGCACACCATGTAACCCCATGGGACTAGGTTGTTGTCATATGGATTATATTAATGTCGACTAGTTAATTAATTATGGTTAATGTAATTGTTGTTTCTTAAAAAAAAAATTGTTCTATTTATTGTTAGTTGTTGTGTCCTATGGGGTTTGCATGGCGGGGCGTTACAATGTGGTATCAGAACCTAGGTTCATACATTAGGTACTCTGGGTACATTCTATTCCACTATGTTGTCCTTGTGAATCTATTAGTGGAGTTGTTATGTGGTCACGATGTTTATGACATTGGAATTTGGCATCATGTACTATGTGGAAAAGAGTAGAGTGAAAGAAAAATGATAAAAGGATATAGATGAAAAGTAGTGATATGTATCACATGGGTGATGCAAGTAGATGTTCTTATGGAATTATGTATGTATTTGTACCCCCTGTTAATGTGAGAAACCAGTATCTGTGAATTGAATGAATGTTGTGAATACCTATACTTGCTTTGTGTGCCCATGGAATGGTGATACTAGATACCCATCCATGGGGAAAAAGTTGTATTTTTGGTGTGGGATTAACCATACCATTATGTGTGTTTGCATGTTTGTTACCTGATTGAGGGCCAACCCACGTGTGGTTGACAATTATATATATAAGAGTAACCAAATTTTGGTTTCATAGATTATTTTCTTTTGGTTCTCTAGCCCCTCAACCTATGAAGGGGTAGTAGCATCCACAAATTTCCTTGGCAAAGTGTGTAGCGTACGCATATTGTGGCACAGAGCGGTCTCAGTTCAATCAATCCTGAGGAAACATACTCACTAATTCCCCTTAGGATGGATCAATATACTTGATCCGTATGTGCTAGTCCAAACCCCATAGTTTTGAGTACAACAATATTGGTTTGTTAGTATATGTCTGGCTGTCCATAGGGACGTTGAGCTGGCACTAGTGAGTAAACCTTTCCTGTATGAGAGATGAAGCTCGGGTAGCCCCATATTGATATTATCATTTTTGAATTATATACATATTGTATTTGCATGTGTTCCAACATGATGGAATATATACGATGCCACACCCCACTAATGTTCCGACATAGATTTGGTGATGATGTCGTGTTACACGATGCCACGTGCATAGACACATGAAGGCACATAATGAGATTGTGTTAAGATAGCCTACTTGTGTGATGAGTGTTATGGGGATTTGCACACTTGTAGAGGGATACTCATGGTTTCTTCGACAATGTTTGGTCGAATAGCATATGAGTAGGTCCTAGCCATGTATACCTCTAGCTACAGCGAGTACCTGTGTGTGCCTTCTCAATGAGGTATTACTATGTGGGGTGTGTTATATGCGTGTCTACTTCCATGGAGCCACATACACACTGCCATGTGGCATACGACCAGTGCGTGCCTTCCCCGGCTAGCATATGACCATGTCACATGATGACACAATGCAGGGTGTAGTCAAGGAGCACACTTTGAGTCATGTGGATGGTATGCTCACTCCGCACCACATGAGGGCTACTATTATAGCCTGATGTTGTTCCCTCCTTCCTCATTTGGTGGCTAGTATCTAGTCACGTAGTGTTGTACAATGCAATTTAAATATTGTGGACTTTCTTTATGGTTATTGATGATTTTCTATTGATTGTGAACGCCAACACCTTGTTTATATTTGATTGTGATGGTTTAGCCACACCTTGTGATCTTATTTTCTTATAAACCTTGTGGTTACATTTGATTTAGTGTTGAAATTATGCACATTTATTGACTTATTGTTGAAATTGAATTTTAATTTTCTCTTCTTTATGACCTTGGTGGCTAAACTAGTTTATCTTTATTGTTTTTGATGTCTAAAATGTTTCGTATTGTGGATCCTCTCCAAGGATGTATGAAGTGGACTTGGTGAGTGTATACGAGGAGGTAGATGTAGGGAATGTTGAGGATGGGCATATGTGAGGTTGTTATACAACTAGGACCCACTACCCACCTATGTGTGATGACTATCTCTTGGAGGCTAACCACCTTATACAACAAGAGACAAGTCATTGTGGTCTTGTTTGGATGGTATCACCATGTGTGTGTGGCCTAACACCATTAATCCACTGAGTGTGAGGTATGGATTATGTGAGATGGATATTGGCTCTTGGCTCATGGATTTAGTATCATGGATTAGTATGTTGCTTTCTGGTGTCTAGATGGACCCATGTGTGGCCTTCTGTTGTGATTTCCAGTGATTTGCATTGGTGTGTATGTGTAGAATGTATGTTAAATCATGAGTATGGTGCTTGACTTATGAGTTTTTGTATTTTACTTTTTGTCACCCTCACTTGTTGGTTGTGACTCTTTTCTTGGGTGGTGTGTATAGGATGCCTAGGAGAGGTGGTCATGGAGTCGATCGTCTAAACACTTCTTTTCTGAGTCCCCACGAGAATGATTATGAGGAGCACTTGGGTCATCAGTTACGTTATTTGCTTGAGGAGATTCTTACCTGGCTTGACCCTTGACAAGAGGGTGGTTGATAGGTGTTTAGGGAAAGAGAAAGGTTCCCTAGGAGGAGAAATGTTTCAACTTTAGTAGGACTTATGATGGGCCTTTAGAGGGCACATTCTCCGCTCATCAATCATTATGGTCAAGGTTTTGAGTCCAAGAATTGGTTGATTGGTGTTCATTTTGGTAGGGCATCCCTAATGGGTTTTGGGTTTTAGAGTGAATACCTTTTGTCTAGAAGGATCCGAAGTTGGTTGCGAGCCCAACTCCATCGTTCTAGCCAGGCAGGTTGGAGCACACAGGATACTATAGGTATGTTGGAAAAAGTGCCTCAATACTTACTAACATGGAACTCCTGAAAGAGAAGTATCGGTGAGACCCTTGGAATGCCTTGCCGACAAGTAGTTGTGTTCTAAAGTCTTGGAGGGATCATATCACTATGACCTAGGACCTGTCTTGCCGATGGAAGTCATCAGGGTGACATGAACTATCAGAGTGAGATTCCAAACTCATTTTGATAGCAAAAGTCTGGGTGATATCAGCGTGACCTCATGATTGTCTTGTCGATAAGAACCATTAGCGTGACCAAAGCAATCGAAGTGAGATTTCTAACTCATTCCAATGGCAAGTGTGTCGGTGATGAAGATCATCGGGGAGACTCTTGTCGATGGACGCGTTGGAGAGACTTGAGCTATCGATGTGACTTCTTGATCTCTTGTCAATAGTATTAATCTTATCAATGGATCTGCTCCTGATGAATGATCGGCGTGACTCTTGCTGATATGCATGGTCTTGGTGTTCTTTGGGACATCGGGGGGACTTGAAGCATTGGTATGACTTTCCAGTTTGTTGTCGATAGCATTAGTTTTTCCGATGGTCCTGAGATCAGGGAGACTTCACCAAGTTTAAGTGATAGACTAGTAGAAGTCAGTGCAGTGTGCAATGGTCTATGGGTAGTCTAGCATTGATGAGACACGGTCTATTAACTTGTCGATGAGCGATATAGTTGAAGTCTTTTGACCAAGTGTCTGTCCTACGTGGTTTTTTTTTAACCAATGAGAGAAGCAAAATACAAACCAATTAGTAGTTGAATTGTTGTGACTGTTCTCTTGTGGGAAACGAATAGACCGCTTGAGTATGAATGAATAGTTTGATCAATGGTTTGGTTGGTTGGTTGGTTGAATGTTTTGTTAGTGAATTTCATTGTATATAGTTTTTGAAAGCATTGAAACAATGATATTATGTACAAGGTTGATCAAGAAAATTTTGCTACTGTAAATTGACATCTAAAAAGAAGATTATGTAACATGTATGTAATTCATTTATTGTAATACATGTGATCTTCTTTGGTGTGGTGGGTTTTTCTCCCGTAAGGGTTTTCCCACATAAATATGGTGTCAAATGTGTTTGAGTTATTTCTCTATTTTGTTATTTAATTCATGTGCATCTTAATGGATTGTAATTGTAAACTTTAAAGGCATATCTTCATTCTCCTCTAAGTTTTTGACATTAGGAAATTTTGTTCCACAGTAAAATTTTTCCTAACAAGTGGTATCAAAGCTTGGCCAATTGCATTATCCTTGTGGGTAGGTTGGGTTTTTCGTGTCAATTTCTATTCAGTGGGAGTCTTGTCGAAGTCTAGTAATTTAAATTACAGATTGAGATGACAATGAAAAGTATGTCTGGAAGGATTGAAATTGAGAAATTCAATGGCAGCAATTTTGAGTTGTGGAAACTCAAAATGGAAGATCTGTTGGTTGATCATGAACTTTGGGTCGTCATGTCTAGAATGAAACCTTTAGGCATGAAGCAAGAAGAATGAGAATTGGCAGATTGAAAAGAAAAGGGGCTAATAAGGCTCTGTTTGGTAGATTCAGTTCTTCTGAATGTTCATGAAGAAAAGATTGTATCTTCTTTATGGAAAAGACTGGGAGATATTTATCAGGCCAAGTCCTTGGTGAATAAGTTGTTCTTAAGGAAGAATTTGTACTCTTTGAAAATAGAAGGAGGAACATCTGCTGTTGATCATTTGAATAATTTTAACATGCTGATTGCTTAGTTAACATCTGTAGGTGTGAATATTGATGAAGAAGATCGTTGTATGCTCTTGTTGTGTTCTTTGCCGGATTTGTGGGATCACTTGGTGATGACTATTGGGAGTATGACATCCACCTTTAAGATGGAAGACATTGTTGCTTCTTTGTTATCAGAAGAGATGAGAATGAGGCTCTAGCTGTTCGAGGTAGATCGAAAGAAAAAGGCAAGAAGAAGGACAAGAAGTCCAAATCAAAATCAAAAGGGAGGTCAAAGTCTCTTGGCAAGAAGTCCAAGGTGAAGTGTTGGAATTCTGGGCAGCCTGATCATGTCCGAAAGGATTGTAAAGAGGAGAAGAAGAAGAAGAAGAACTCTTCCAACAATGATTCTTCTCAGAGTGAAGCAGATGCCTTCATTGCAGCCTTGGCAACTCACGTAGCAAATGATGTCTGGCTGATTGATTATGGAGCATCTTTCCACATGACATCTCATAGAGATTGGTTTACAAAGTATGAAGAATGTGATGGTGGAAAGGTTTATTTGGAAATCGATTCATCTCTGAAGATAATTGGCCATGGAAGAGTTAGAACTCAGTTTCCTGATGGTAGAATTAAGGGAATTGATGGCGTAATGCATATACCAGGTCTGGCTCGAAATTTACTCTATGTAAGCAAGTTGAACGATGTTGGAGTGCAAGTCTCGTTCTCTGGAAATGGTTGTAAAATGACTACAGGCTCAATGTTGTTGGCTAGGGGTTCCCAAATTGGTACTCTATACAAGCTTAATGCACTGGTTATTCAATGTAATAGTGTCTCTACAAAGCCACAAAAGGATGTTTGTAAAGAGAATAATGAAAATGTTCCTATTGGGGAAAATTCTTTGGAATTTAAACTTCCAATATAAAAGACTATGCTTTGGCATCAAAGGCTCAGTCACATTGGTGAAAAAGGTTTGAAAGCCTTGAAAAATAAAAACTTAGTTGAGGGGCTTGATGATTGCAACCTGTAATTTGAATTTTGTGAACATTGTATATATGGAAAACATCATCGTGTTTCATTTTATTCTAGTCCTCATAAATCTTCTGTTGTTTTGGATTATATTCATTTTGATGTGTGTGGTCTAGTGGATGTTCCTTTGTTATCGAAGTCTAAGTATTATGTTTCTTTCATTGATGATTATTTGAGAAGGGCATTTGTGTATTTTTAAAAAAGTAAATTAGAAGTGTTCAGTCATTTTAAGGAATTTAAAAACCTTGTGGAAAATCAGACTAGAAGAAAAAATAAATGTTTAAGGACTGATAATGGAGGTGAGTTTTGTTCTGATGAGTTTGATAGGTATTTCAAATACCATGGGATTAAAAGGCATAAAACAACACCTTACACTCCGCAACAAAATGGAGTTGCTGAAAGGCTGAATAGGATATTCATGGAGAAGGCAAGAAGTATGTTGAGCAATGTTGGTCTAGAGTAGAAGTTCTGGTTTGAGGCTATGGCTACAACATGTTACTTGTTCAATCAATCTCCTTCATCAACACTTGTTGATAAAACGCCTATGGAAGTTTGGTTTGGTAAGAAGCCCTCTCTGAGACATATTCGTGTCTTTGGCTGTGAAGCATATTTTTATGTTCCAAATGTAAAGATATGTAAACTGGATAACAAAGCTAAAAAATGTATCTTCATTTGGTATGGCCTTGGTGTGAAAGGATACAAGCTTTTGAACCTTTTGACTAAGAAGGTATTGTACTGTAGACATGGAAAATGTACAATTCGACCCAACACACTTGATCCTGATTTACTAACATCATTTTCTTCCTGAATCACACTCTCAGCTTAACAACACTTTTCATCTCTTAATTAGATAAATCATTATTTATTTAATTAAGTCTTTCTCCTCTATTGATTAAATTAATCAATTTAATTTAATTAATCTTATATCTCTATTTGATTGAATAAATCATTTTATTGGATTAAAGTCTCTAAAGTCCTCTTATTAAATAAAATAAATTAAACCTTATTTGATTTAATCTAACATTTTCCCACTTAGTTAAATAAATCAAAATCATTTATTTAATTAATCATTTCCTCTCAATTATGATTTAAATCAATTCATCAATTTGAGTCAAAATTGTCGAATCATCTAATCTCTCATTAAATTATTCAAAATATTGATTAAGTTAATCCCTATCACTAAAATCCTCTAGAGAATGCAACTTGCACATGAAAACAGATTTAATTCATTTATTAAATCTCTATTTTCTCTCACATGACATAAAAATGGAATATTCCCTCAAGTTTGAACTCAAAAAGTCCAAGTGGATGGGTACTTCCAACAAAGCATTCACTCCTCTTACATGTCCTTGTGTATTGAGCCAAGTGACACTTATTTCATTCATTTTCCCTCTCACATGTCATTTCCTCAATTTAAAATTCCACCTAATTGCATTTATTGGCACTTTGGCCAAAATATGCACAACCATCAACCATTCACATGGTGACAAGTGGCATTCAACCATTGGATGAAAGTTAGTCCCACATTACCCAAATCTTGCCCTTTCTTCCAAATTCAAATCTATAAATTGGAAGCTTCCCTCCTCATTCAACATCCACAATCTCATGCAAAGTTACTCTCTTGACATTGAGAGCTAATTTTGTGCACATCATTCCACATATTCATCATTTTCACAATTCCATAGCTAAGTTATGCTCAAATCTCATTGAAGAGATTTGATCAATCTACACACATCAACATTGCAATTTAGGAGTTGGGAAAGAGCCAATTTCGACATATAAATTGGCACCAATTCCCCCATGAGATCACAAGTTTACTTGCTTAATTAGGGTTCAGTTGCATTTTTACATTTTGTTCTTCATCTTTCCTAGTTTAAGTTTTAGTAGATGGATTTAATGGGGAATCCTTCATTCTTACTTGCATATGATCTAACATCTTGATTTGTTTGTTGTTTTTGTGCAATTGCAGGTTTAGGGGTTCACATTTTGGCGCTAGAAGGAGGGCTTGAGCAATTTTTAATCACGTTTTCTAAAAAATTCCGCATTTTTCCTATTTTGTTTTGCAAGTTATAGGCCCATGGCTCTATATTGAGTCGCATTTGTAGGCGCGGCGTTATATCACACTGCTGATAATCCAAACTACGCCACACTTGTTTCCCGCACCTGGTTTTTGAATTTGCAAACTCTATCACGGACCTGTCTGTCCAAACTCCACCGCACCCCATCTCGCGGCTCTGTATTGCACTGCATTTGCAGGCGAGGTGCTATATCGCACCACATTATTTTCCAAATTACACCACACCCACTTTCCCGCTTAAAAAATTTCAAATTTGTCCAACTCTGTCGCGGATTTTGAGTTACAAATTGTGCCACCTGCAAAACTCCACCACACCCGCAATCTCTATTTCTGCAGAGCACCACACCCAGTGAAATGCGTGGTGCTATATAGCACCACCTCTATTCCAAATTGCACCGCACCTGCTAACTGTGCCACGAGAAATAGTCAGAATTCAAATTTTAACATGTGCTTTTTGAATTTTTAGATTTTTTAACTATTGACCTATTTGTTATTTTTGTACTCTCTGGTTTTTTATCATCTTGCAGGTTAGAACAAGGAGGAAAGAAAAATAGGACATTCATCATGGCATCATGTTCATCATGCACAAAGTGTTTTTAAACACTATAGTGTTGTTTAACACTTTTAGAGGATCTTTAATTCTATTTTAAAAGGAATTTGTTTACTTTCATGCCTTAGAAAACACTAATTTTTCTTTGGGTTTTAAAAAGAAAAAACAAATTTTCTTTTTCAAAAGTTTGCAAAAGTCTAAAAAGAACCTTAGAAACAATCTACTAGATTTGGTTTAAGGTTTAAAAATTGAACAAGGCAACTCTCACACTTCAAAGTTGGTGCTTTAAAAAGAACTCATTTTCTGCTTTGAGGATTAAAATGAACATGTTTATTTTTGATTTTTTGTAATCCTTTTCACAAGGTAATATCATCTAAAAGGTGCATGCGCTTCTCTCATGCCTCACGATGATTTTGAGAATCAAAAGTCTTTTTGTGATATTAAGTTGTCAAAAGAATTACCTCCACACTTCATTTTGGGTTTAAAATTGAACAAAACATCTTGCAATTGTGAGTAGGCTTATTGCATGTGTTCTCCCTTTGTTTCTAAACAAAGGTTGATAGAACTAAAAATATTTTTACTCACTTTTGTTTATCTTAGCGAGCCTGCCTTGTGGGAAAAATTACTCACCCAAGTGAATGACCCAACCGGTAACACACTAAGGACAAGGGTATTTCCAACCGGGATATAAAAGTGGGTATTGGAACAAAAGCGAGTATCACTCAGTTGGCTCTGACGAGAAGGGCAACAATGGTCTCTCACCACATGGGTCAATTTCCATGAATGGAAAGACTTAATTAAAACCCTTGTTTAGTAAAGGCCAAATCCTTATCTATTTTGTTGGTGCAAAAGGTCATGTCCTTTGAAGCCACCCCATGTTATACATGTGGTTCTGTTGTAGAGATGAAAAGGATGTCATGTGAGATTTATGGGTACTAATGCTTGATTGACCTAAGAAGAGAGTGCACTATAAGGGGGAACCTGTGTGGTCAAGCATCTAGTCATCCGTACTGAATATGCGCAGTTGGATTCGTCCAAGTGGGAACCTAACAAGATATTGCCTCATCAACCTAGGATTGTGAAAAGTGCTTGAAAGAAAAGAACACATTGCTTGGTTCTTGAAAACACTTGAAAAACGAACATTCACAAGACCTTCAAATTTCAAACCCCTTTGAGGAGACAAATACCTTTGACAAATTTAAAGCACTCTTGCTTTCCCTAGGGATTCTATCCCTAGAGGTTTCTAAGTGCTTGAATTCTATCGTCATTTGTTTTCAAAAAGGTTAACATAGGTAACTCTTGCCCTATTTTCCTTGATTTCCACATAATGGACCTTTTGGGATGAGAAAGAAAGTAGGACATTAGACATATAGTTTGAAACCTAAGCAAGCAAGTGTCTTTGGTAAAAAGAAATTCATTAAACCAAGATAAAGAGACAAATTGAGCTTCATGTGTGTTGTTTCCAATGATTTCCCGCAAGATTAAAATCCCAAAGCCAAAGTTCAAGAAGATAAGCCTAAAATCCAGTGAGCAACATCTTGAGATGCTCCTCGAAGTAAGAGAAATACTTGTATACAAATTCTATAAAAAGGCTTCAAGGAACAATCCGACTTTGTATACGTTTTACTACCAACAGAATCCTGAACTTTTTGAAAGGTTTTCTTTTCTCCCATAGGAAGTGTAGCATGTTCTTCAACACCGATATCTTGTAGAAAGAGTTGTGTCTAGGTTCGAGTCTAGGATCAAAGAGTCATCCCCATCCATCTTTTCTCACCCCATCATCAAACTTCTTGAGAACTCTATAAAAATCACTCGTGCTAAACTTAGAGGGCTAAACCAACATCACCCTATCTTGGCTTAACACACCTAGTTAGAATAGTCAACACTTTTGGACGAATTTACCTCTAGGATAACGCAACTTCCTAATGGTTTACTAGTTCACAAATCACATTGGCTTGACACACTTAGCTAATTCATCCACTTGTGCAAGTTCCCCTAGGATAATGCAACTTCCTAGGGAAAACAACTTCACTACAATCCAGTTTGACTTAATGCATCTAGTCAAAACGTTAGAATCAATCTAAGTCCTTGCAAATTTTAACACAACCCTTCAAAATTTCTCCAAAAGTTTCATTCACTCATTTCATCTGTTTACCCCATCACCATTACCACCCTCTTTGATCTTTGGCTTCCCTAGTTCTTCTCTTTTGAACCCTAAAAGGTTAGGATCAAACGATCCCTATTTTTTATGGTTCAAACTAGATCTCAATACAAGAAGAACATGGAGAATATCACTGAAATATCAACTTCTATGGGAATGAGTCAGTTAACCTCTGAAATAAACCTTGTAGGATCGAGCAATCCCCCAATTAACTCTCCTTTATCATTGCAAAGTCCTCAAGAGGAGAGCCATGAGGAGGATATTACAAACGAAGACATGGGGATGACACAATCCGAAATGATAAAAATGGTTCAAAACCCTGAGAACCATAAAATTGTTAGTGCCATGTTCAAGTACTTAAACACATTATAGGAAGGAGGGGTCCCATTCCCTTTCAACCTTGATGCAAGCACTAGTATGGACATGCCTCTCACAAATGCATCCCCAATGTCAAACATCAATCAAGAAATACCTCACATCACAACAACCATCACTCTAACCTCACTGTTGGTAAACAAAGGAAGTGCTATGTTTTGAGAGTTACAATAGCATCGCCTTGTGACCAATAAAGAGGTGGCTGTCACCACCGCACCAGATAATTTTGTTCCAGAAAATCCATTGCACCCATATGTCCCACTCACATTTCATAATCCTGCTGGTTCATCTTCATTCCATGGCTCACCAGCTTATCAGTTGAACACACCAACTTCTCTACCACAAGAAGAAGCTGATTTGTTTAGAACAACTAAAGTCACTGATCCTTTTTCTTTCCAGGGTAGCCTACCACCGCTACCCCCATTTCCATTCACAACCACATTGCCACTTGGAGTGGGGTTTCCTCCCCTAAACATTGATAGTTTCTCAGAACAAGGCAATGAGAACATCACACAAAATTCCCTCTTCTTTCCCACAGCATCGCAGCAATAGGTGGCGACCGTTTGAACCATCATGGGAAGATCCTCAACCGGTCCTCAAATATCCCAAAGCATACCCTCTCAAGGACCAAACATCTCCACCACCCCTCCAACAACCCAAATCCCAACCACCACCACCACCACCACAATCCAAATCCCAACCACCACCATAACCCCTTCATCAATCACAACGGTTGGTGTCATCCCCATTCCACCACCAATCCCACCAAAAGCCAACATGGAAAATTCATTTATCACCCTAATCTGAACCCTTCAAAAGGCCAACCAACAAAGAGTACTCAAGAAAAAGTAGCAAGCGAAAGCCCAAGCACAAGCACAAGTCCAAGCCTAAGCTCAGGCACAAGCTCAAGCTCTAGCTCAAGCACAAGCCCAATACCAAATGCAATTGAAAGTGATCCATCTACAAGCATACCAACAAGCCCTGCAAGACTTTCAAGCACAACAACAAGCTAAACAACAAGCTAAACAACAAGCTTTGTTGGCACAATAGTAGCTCAACCAACAACAAGCTTTGTTGGCACAATAACAGCTAGACCAACAACAACCTTTACTAGAACAACAACAGATTGATCAACAACAGGCTTCATGGGAATAGTAATAGATGGACCAACAACAAGCGTTGTTGGAGCAGCAGCAACAAGATCAACAACAAGTGTTGTTGACACAAATGCAAGCATACCAATAGGATTTGAACGCACAACAGAGATTACAACAAATGCCCACTAGTACTCTTCCCACCCATCAAACACCTCAAACACCTCACAACTCCTTCATTCCACCTCCCGACCCCAACAAGGACGTCACAACACAAATCAAATTGCTTTTGTAGCAAGTGTTGGAATTACAAGCAGGAGAAACCACAAGAACACCAGGCAACTTGTGCCCTTACCCTTTCGATAGAAGTCTCACCATGATACCATTCCTAAAGGGATTCGAGATCCCCAAATTTGACAAGTACAATGGGACTAGTAACCCTGAAAACCATGTCAGGGAATTTTAGGTGCATTGCATGGAGGTCGCATATGATGACACATATCTAATGTGACTCTTCCCCCATAGTCTAACTGGTCCAGCCATGGAATGGTTTTCTCGCCTATCCATGGGCATTAAAACATTCGAGGAAATTGTGGAAGCCTTCCTTAAGAATTATGCTTTCAATATGGGTGCAGATGTTAGTTTGGAAGAACTATCTACACTCAAACAAAGAAAAGGGGAGCTAGTCACATCCTTCTTGCAAAGATGGTGATTCAAGGCCAATCAGAGCAAGTGGACCATGCCAGAAGAACAACAAGTTTGCACCATCATAGCCAATCTAGATGAAAACTTGGCGTTCTACTTGAAAATGCAATGCATCACATCATATGACCAACTGATCCCAAAGGCGATCAACATCGAAGGAGCCCTTACTGCGCGAGGAGGCGCACCAACATTCACTCCACCATAGGATAACCGCCCGTCTAACAACTACAATGATAAACCTCGAACTTGGTCGAAGAATAAAAATATTGGGAATGACGGCATGGTCGATGCTAAAGTGGTCATCAGTGCCCCTAAGCAAAATACCCAAACCCATCATCAATCGTAAAATCATAATCGCAACAATGTTCAGACTAATGTGGTAGTAGCACAACAACAACCAATTCCCACAAATCAAATCAACAACTTGGGTAATCAATGAGGACCACCTCCCTGAGGCAAGTATCCCCCCAAGTGGAAATTCATAGCTCTAGGTGAATCGATTGAGTCCATAATGAAGAAGTTGGTCAAAGAGAATCTAATCAAAGTCTCTAACTCAGAGAAATACATGGAACCCATGACCAAAACACCATGGTATAATGAAAATATCCTTTGAGACTTTCACAAAGTCAAGGGACATACCACCACCAACTGCATGAGGCTAAAAAACATCATCCAAGACCTCATTGAGGATAAAATCATCAATATCAAATAGCCAACTAGAAACCAAGACCTAAAAATATACACGAATCTGATGCCGAACCACAACCAAAGGAACAATCAAGGCAATAATCAAGGGAACAATAAGGGCAAACAAAATTATGCTAGTGCTAACTTAGTGTACGAGGAGATATTCGGATGCGTCGATGAGATGGTCATCGTCATAGATGTCAAAGGATCCAACAATGACTGTGGAGTCACCACATGTGGCGGAAAGGTTACCATTATCGAGGCACCAACTAAGACCCCCATTTCTAATATAAAGGCCATCCCCTATGACTACAATGTCTTTGACCAGCTGAAAAGAACACCTGCCCAAATTTCCATCTTGGAACTATTGAAAATCTCTGCCTCCCATAGAAAGATCCTTGATGAAGCATTAGTTGTGTCCACTGTCTCCGCCACCCTTGACATAGAGCAATTCTAGGCTATGGTGGGCAACATCGTTACCCCAGATCTCATTACATTCTCTGACCAATATTTCCCCCCACAACCATCTCATAACCGTGCACTCCATCTTCAAGTGCTCATACATAAAAATAAATTCAAACGAGTCCTGGTGGATGGAGGTGTAGGCCTTAACATCTATTCCTTAAAGCTCATAAAGAAACTGGGATTCTCTGAGGATTCCATTAATAAGAACAAAAGCATCATGATAAGGGCATATGATGACCAAGAAAGAGTATCTCAGGGTACTATCAAAATCCCCATCCAAGTGGGGCCGACAACTATGGAAACCACCTGTCAGGTCCTTGACCTCGACCTACCATACAACATCCTCCTGGGATGCCTGTGGATCCATGGAATGAAGGCGGTGGCCTCGAATTATCACCAATGCATCAAGTTCTCACACCAGAATGAGGAAGTTACTATATATGGGGATCTAGAACCTTTTGCCTACTACAAAAACTTGGAAGCCATGTTTTATAAGATTCCCCAAGTACCCAAAAATGATGAAATACCATCTACTTCATACATAGACCTAGCCAACCTCGCTTCCACTTCTGCAATAAAGACACCCGCCATCCCAGGTATATATGAAATCAAAAACATGATCCAAGACAATGGATGCGGCGACTACAAAATGAAAAGAAATGCATTTGTTGTAGGAGAGTTACCGCAATCTCCTAGATCGCATGGACAACCTCAGCCAGTTGAAACTCCTATCCACACTGTTAGGGCAGAACCTTCTAGATTCCACCATTAGGGGGATCTTAGTAGAGAAAATGTGGATTAGGAGGACATCTCAAACACATTATACCAAGATGAAAGACCCACTCCCACCCTGCCCATGGAGGAAACTAACAGGGGGTTACAAATGATGTTTGGTATGGGCTATAATAGGAATGAAAGCCTTGGAAGGAATAGTGATGGACAGCTGGAGCCCATCATTGTAGAAAGAAGAATGCAAAACCTTGGCCTTGGGTATACTCCTTCGAGTATAACCGTACGTGGCAGGGGTACTCCCAGAAGGGCAGTCAATTCCTCTCCTCAGGTAACAACAACCACCCTTAGACCATCTGATTGCTTAGGTATCCCACTCGATAATTACACCTTTGACATTACCGATGTGTGTGACACTAGTGATGATGATGATACCATAGCAGGTCTCCCTAGGCTCTTTGAGGATTCCACCTTGTTAATGATTAGTGCCTCCACAGCTGAGTCAAACCAACCAAACCACCAAATCACCTTAGTACACCCGCAACTCATCGATCACGATCAACAAGGGCCATCAATTCTAGACTCATTCGAAAATGATGAGGCACTCTCATAATTCATGGGACTAAGGGATACAGTTCCATGTGGGGACCATAAGGCAGCCTTCAACATCACGTTGGACATATAGGCATACTATGGGGAGACGATTGAGTCCTTCAGTCACAAAAGGAAAATATCAAGAATAAGCTCAGAGTTATTGAGTGAAAACCACACTGTGGCACTCTTTAACTACAAAACAGTAAAAATAAAGGATGCATCCAATGGTGAAAACCTCTCTGAGGCACCAAGGGATGAAGGATTCAATCTCCCCCTATAGCAGTACATCAAGAAAAGTCAACAGTCCTAGCAGAGCAGTGTAACCCTGTCAACTTGGGAATAGAAACAAAGTCGCAAATCACTTTCTGTGCTGAGTCACTCTTAATAGAGGAACACGAACTATTAGTAGCATTCTTGAAAGAAAGAAAGGTAAACTTTGCATGGACCTATGTTGACATGCCAAGTTTGGACCCTAAGGTTTTGGTTCATCATTTGGTTGTTTACCCTAGAGCAAAACCAGTCAGACAAAAGTTAAGGAAGATGCACCCACAAATAGCTCTGCTCGTGAAAATTGAATTATAGAAACTCTTAGACGTTGGTTTCATACGACCAATTGACTATCTAGAATAGGTATCTAATCTTGTGCTAGTCTCAAAACTAAATGGGGGCATCCACATCTACATGTACTTAAGGGATCTAAACAAAGCATGTCCTAAGGATGATTTTCCACTACCCAACATTGTCATGATAGTGGACATGATGGCCAGACATGAGATGCTATCACTGATGGATGGTTTCTCGAGATACAATCAAATAATGATAGCAAAGGAAGACCAACATAAAACAATCTTTACATGTCCTTGGGGCACCTATTGCTGGAATGTGATGCCATTTGGGCTAAAAATGCAGGAGCTACATACCAAAGAGCCATGACACTGATCTTCCATGACATGATTCACAAAACTATTGAAGACTATGTGGACGACATACTGGCCAAATCAAAGAAGAGACAAGACCATATAGCAACTCTAAGTGCAATCTTTGATAGGCTAGAAGCGTGTCTTTGGGGTACAATCAGGAAAGCTGCTAGGGTACATAGTTTCAATGAGAGGGATAGAGGTGGACCCTGCAAAGGTAAAATCAATCCTTGATATGGACACACCAAGAATATTAAAACAACTCAGAGGATTACAAGGTACACTCCAGTCCATCCGAAGATTCATAGCACAACTAGCAGATAAATAGATAGCCTATTCACATCTGCTCCACAAGGGAGTAGCATTCAGATGGGACAACAAATGCAAGTAAACATTCAGAAAAATAAAAGAATATTTACTTACACCACCTGTGTTGATGCCACCAATTGTAGGGAAACCATTGATTCTATACATCTCAACAATGCCAGCCGCCCTTGGTGCCCTTTTAGCCCAACATGATGAAAAGGGAACCGAGCAGGTGATTTACTATATCAGCAGAACAATGGTAGGGCATGAACTCAATTACACATCAATAGAAAAGGCTTGCCTGGCACTGGTATTTAGAGCCCAAAAATTTAGACACTACATGCTAGCTCATCAAATTAAGCTAATTGCTAAGATAGACCCTCTGAAGTATCTATTGTCAAAAGCAATGCTTACAGGAAGAATGGCTAAATGGGTAATGATATTATCTGAGCATGATATTGAGTATGTGGAATGAAAATCCATAAAGGGACAAGTCATTGTGGATCAGCTAGCAGAAGCTCCTCTCTACACGGAAAACCCGCTCGTATCAGAATTTCCAGATGAGTCTCTTTTCAATATCAATGTAGCTGACCACTAGAAATTGTACTTTGATGGCTCTCACACACACCATGGATGAGGAGCTAGTGTGTTCTTCATTACCCTGAAGGAGATTGCATACCAAGATCCTACAAGTTGGCATTCCCCTGTACAAACAATATTGCAGAATATGAGGCTTTAACCATAGGTCTCAAAATTGCAACATAGTGGCAAATCATGGCATTGAAGGTTTATGGAGACTCATAGCTTATCATTAACCAAGTCAATGGGGAATACCAAAATAAAGATGATAAGCTCGCACCCTACAAAAAGGTGGCAGAAAGCCTCAAGGAATCATTCATCGACATCACTTTTGAGCAAATACTGAGGGCAAACAACAGAGAGGCTGATGCAATGGCAACGATTGGATCCTTGATCGATATCCCTCACAATGTCTCAAAACACAAATTCATCATAGAATAGCTTCTCGTACCAACTTTTGATGTACCAAAGATAGAATATGCATGCAAACTCGTTGGTCCTGGTGATCTTTGGTATCATGAAATTTACACCTACCTGAGATTAGGAATCCTCCCAGCCGACATTACCCCGAACCTCTAGTGAACCTTTGTCAAAAGGTCCTTACGATTTGTCATCCTAGGAGAAACCCTTTTCCATAGAAGCATCGATGGAACCCTATTACATTGTCTAAAACCTGAGGAAGCCCTGACTTCTTTGACTGAGGTACACAATGGCACGTGCAATTCACACTCGAGTGGTATGACCTTGACTAAGAAGTTGCTGAGAACTGAGTACTATTGGCCGACAATGGAAAGAGAGTCACATGACTTTGTTAGAAGGTGTCTATAGTGCCAACAACATGGAGACCTCATTCATGCACTAGCTCAAGAGTTACATCCCATTGTTACACCTTGGCCCTTTTCACAATGGGGGCTTGATCTCATAGGTAAAATTTCACCCACCTCATCCAATGGCCATAAGTTCATTATCACTGCCACTAAATAGTTCACAAAATGGGTTGAAGCAATTCCCATGACCTACATCACGGGTAAATAGATATCCAAGTTCATCCTGAACTACCTCATGTGCCGATATGGTCTTCCTCAATCCATTATCTCTGATAATGGGACACCCTTCAAAAATTAGGACGTCCATGATTTGTGTGAAAAGTTCAAAATCCAACACCGCTTTTCCACCCCATACTACCCACAAGGAAATGGCCAAGCAGAAGCTACCAATAAAACTATTCTGAAAAATCCTCAAGAAAATAGTCAATGACTTTGGTCATGACTGGCATCTGTAGTTAAATCCTGCTTTATGGGCCTATCGCACCAGCATCCGTATGCCAATAGGTGCCACCCCATTCTCCCTAGTCTACGGATCATAAGCCATCCTCCCTATCGAGATCGAGCTTCCCTCACTGAGGATATCTTTGCAAAACCTCATCACAGATGAGGAATACAGGGTTACAAGACTGAATGAGCTAGAGTTACTAGATGAATGGTGCATGGACACCCTAAATCATCTACAGGTCTACCAGAATCGACAGAAATGGAGCGACAACAAGAAGATTAGGAAACACACCTTCTAAGTTGGTGCCCTTGTGCTAAAAGATAACCAAAAGAATTTTCCTAACCCAAATATAAAAGGAAAGTTTGAGCCTAACTGGCTGGGACCTTTCATCATCGACAAGCTATAAGTCAAGGGCATATCAACTATCAACACCAGAAGGCGAGCCTTTGTTGGAGCCCATGAATAGCTCTCACCTCAAAAAAATTTATGCGTAAACACTTGCAAAGGTATAGAACCAAAAAATACAAAAAATTAGAAAAAGTCTTGAAAAAATGGTTACCTTGATGAAAACCTGGCAAACAGGCATCTTGGTGACAACAAAAAAATCAAAAAACCAAAAAAACCAAAAAAAAAAATCAGAAAAAGGATTGAAAACAGTAAATAAAAAAATCGTCCTCTAGTGAAAACCACTTCAGTAGTGCTTTGGACAAGTACCTTGGTGAAAACCTGGCAAACAGGCGTCAAGAGTAAATAAAACACCCTCTATCCACCAGGATCTGCATGAATCACTCATTTATTCCATCACATTTCATTAATAATCCATTCACCCATCCGCTCGCATCTATACCATAGCCTGATTTGGTGTCCATATCATATTCCACCATAGTACTACTTGGCATATTCCTAAGGTCAGTTTGTCCTACCTTTATTGAAGTAGTCTATCACACCATGCTGGGGGCATGTTCCTGTATTGGCATCAGATCAAATTCGTGTATAATCTTGAAATCTTCTCAAATCATCAAAAAACCAAAAACATTCAAAAATTCATCAAAAAAATCCAAAAACATGTCTAAATATCAGAAAATCTTCAAAAATTCATTCAGTCTTGTCATTCTTTCACCTTGTCCAAACTATGTCATCTCTGAACTTGAACGTAGGCAAGGTTGATCTTTGATCATCCCTTGAGACAATTAGGGTCAGTCCTTAGGCATCCATCGTATTGGCAATCTATTTGCCCATCTATTTTTACATTTAGGTCAATCCTTAGGCGTCCATCGCAATGGCAATCCGTTTGCCCATGTATCTTTTCATTAAGTCAAGTTTGTCATCAGTCGAACTATATGGTCTATGCGTGTATAACGTAGGAAAGTCTAATCTATGGATCAGCTCCTGAAACCCCTAGGATAGGTCTTTAGGTTAGTATGTTTGTCATAAATCTTGAAAATACCAAAAACATTTGTAAAACATCTCAAAAATTCCAAAAAAAGCCTCAAAATATCTAAAAAATCCAAAATGGTGCATCTATTTCATCTCGCTTTCACTCGTGAATTTTCATCATTCCTAATAAAATCAATCATCGCTTTCACCCTTTGGTGAGTCAGTCGGAAGCAAGTTTAGTAGGTTCCAAAGTGAATGCCTAATCATCAGAAGTCTTGGAAGTCTAAGTCAGTAAGCAAACAAGTTGATCAACTCAGAGTATCAATAGCTTATCACCCAATCAGTCCCATCAAAAACCTAATCACTACATGTCCTAGGATGAAGCTTTTCTGTGATGGACATAAGCATCAAGTACCCTACAGTAGTTAGTCTTGGCTAGCGGTATGAAGAACATTAGCTTATTTGTTTGCTTTATCTTGGTCTTTTTGACTTATCATATTTTGCGCTCATTCCAAGGACCTCTCGATGATGCCTAAACAAAACAGGTTTAGAGAGAAAGGAATGGGGCAATGATTATTATCTTTTTATCTGCTATGCTTGTGGGATACACTTGTAAAATAACTTAGTCATATATATTTTGTTTGGTTTGTAGAGAGGATGTTTTAGATATCTTGTTGACCACATAGGAAAGCTTTCTTTTCTGTGTTTTGGTTCAAGATGTTTGGAATGTCTGAACTACATCCTAAATAAAGTATGTATGTTAAGTGTGAATGAGAATACTCCTATCTAATTGACAAGTCAAAGTCCATCACACTAAGTACACCACCATCCTGGTCCTTTATACCTTGATGCATCGTACCTATGTGTGTTATCAAACATAATGCAATTGACCCCTTTGAAAATCCCAATTCCTAGCAATGCAAATCGCCATCACCATTCTAACTATCTCATTAATTATGCAATGCTTCTACCTTCCTTCCACACTAACATAGTATCATAACAGTAATCCAAACCTCGCCAATGCATACATCTTGCATCCACTAGATCATCAGCATTAAAAGCACATTGCATCATATCATTATCTTAAGTTATGAAGAATAATATAAATTTGCATCTTAAGAAGGCATTACATCATTAATACATACATAATAATTTACATCCATTATCATTTGCATACCATTAGCATATCATTACATCCATAAAACATGAAAATATACAAAAAAAAATGCATCCATTACATCACATAAGCATAGGAATAAAAACATCTCATAACATCATACATTTGCATATGATACATCTGCATATCATACATGTGCACCATACATATCATAAAGGGCGAATCATCTCATATATATCATCAAAAATACTATTATGATACAAATTGGATCAAGTGTACATTGAATACATGGTACAATAAGGCCAAAATACTGCAGCCCATATAACAAAAATACAAAAAGAATTGTTTGTGATCAAAAGGAGGAGCTATACCTGTTGGCTGCTATCCTCCCCATTCTGTCTCTCACCATGAGCCTCTATTGGTCACCTCCCTATCTTCCAGGAGAAGTCTGACACTCTATTGCCTGATGGCACCACCTATCAGTAGTGTTGCCGATAGTACTCGGCCTCTCTGATGGCCTCTCTGTACTCTCGAATGTCAACTGATTGACCTTGGGATGTGGAGGCTACACTCTCTAGTTGCCTCCATTGGCCAATCTCTTGATCCCTCTCAGATCGTGCCTGATCTCTCTCAACTATGACCCAGTAACTTGCTATCGAGCCTCATCTCGCTCCACTGTCAGAGCCTATACCTGACCCTGTAGCTACTGAATCAGTGCATCATGGGGACCTGGCTATCCTACTGGCTATCCACTGGTTGTCCTGCTAGCTTCCCATCTAGCTATCCCCTTGGCTACTACTGTGGGCCTACCTGGGGCTACCCATCCTATCCTAATATTGGCTGCACTGGTGGCACACCTCCCCGACCTCTGCCCGCTGACCTACCTTTGGGCCTTCGACGTGGAAACACTGTCCCGAGAACTATCAATCTCACTGACGGACTGAACCATGCCCTATATGTTACAGTCACCCCTACATCTACTGGCCCTTGGTCATATGGCCACAATTGGGCCACCATCTGTCAGAATGAGGAAACTATCTCGTCTACTGGAATGAGCAGACCCCATGCAGTCTCTCTGGTTGAGCGCTTGAAGAGTGCCACGTACTAAGCATCGGAAATATCCTGCACCTCGCTGAACTGCCTAGCTACCTTGTCAGGGAGGTACCTCTCTATCATGGTGTACTCTCGACCCTGCATTAATCTATCCTGGCGAGCAAAGAAAAGATGCTCTACATCATCCATCCATGGGCCTATCCCCATCCATGTCCTCCATATAAATACTGTCATCTCATCTAGAACCCACCGCCAATGGGCTATGCCATATGTACCCATGTGAGTAAAGCGAATCCTCACCCTGCCATAGCACCACACCATGGGGTCATCAATGTCTAGAAAAATTAGTGTCACAATTGGGCGAAGCACCAGAATCTACTCCCAGACCCAAATATGTAGAAGAGTCAATCCAACCCCAAGGGCCCAACCCTCCAAGTAGGAAAACTCATGCAAATCTCGATACAAGGAGGCTAGCAATACTGGTCCCTAGGCAAAGCACACTCGATGGGCACACATCTGCTGCCATGCTTGTCCCCAACCTGGACTGAAATATCGGTCGCGTTGATCAGGAACTACAAGGCCAGAAATAATGGCGGCCACAATTAGGCTATAAGTAGGGGCTATACCCCGGTACCTCTCCAAATCTATCTGACCATCGCAGAGCATGAGCTCGTCCACACCCATAACACCGAAGCAGGCATCCCTACCCTCTTCCAAATCATAAATCACTCGCTCTCCATGAATGGGTAGTTGTAGGATGCGCCAAACATCCTCGAGAGTAATGGTAGCCTCGCCAGTAGGAAGATGAAAAGACGATGTCCCACTATGCCACCACTCGGCCAAAGCATGCATCATACCTAGATGTGCTCAAATAGGAGGAACATAAGCAATGAACCACAGATCGAGCATCCCAAGCTGCTCCTAAAGGAATAGGTGCATATCCTACAATCTCTCAAAAATAGGCCATCGGTGCTCCCTCGAATGAATAACCTCATGCCTCTCTTGCACAAGGAAAACTTTCGTGTCAGCTTCCCTAGAAAAAATCTATTGTCTGCATCACCTTTCACTTTTGAAACAACAAAAGCGATGTTGTTTGCAAAAGCAACGTAGTTTGTGATTTCCCAAACAGTGCCGCGTGGTGTACTTAGACAGCTAAATGCCACAAGATAGCCCGTGCAGTGGACTTTGTTAGCAAAAATAGACAAAATGCCTCGCGTGGAGTAGTTTGTGGAAGCGGCCAACTTTGATGACCAAAAATCCCTAAAATCCAAACTCACCTATGCAGCGCTCTATGCACAAGCGGCCCTATATAGGACTGCGCGACCCTGTTTGAAAGTTTTCTGTGGTACTATATTGCGGCATGCTCCTTCAACCAAAATTTAAACCTAATTAATGCACAAATAACGAGGAAAATAAAGGTCAGATAGGGGTACATATCGTGGGTCCTGCGGCGACTGGTCGCTGATACACTCATACCTGCTTCGACATGTGCAGGGGAAGCTGATGTTGCACCATTTTCTCTAGGACTCAGAGCTCAAGTATCAAATTTTTCAAGGTCAAGATTGCAACTGTGTTGAAAGTGACCCCTCGAGGTCTATTTAAGCTTGAAAATTAGGGTTTTTTGACCTAATTTGACCATTCGACAAGGGTTTTTGTCCCCCGAACCCGTTTCCATCCAACCAAGAGTCATTTTGCATCCCTTTTAGCATTTTAATCCTTTTTTCTGGCATTCTGGGGCATTTCTGACCTGTCATGCACCTTGTCATCTTTTTCGCGAGATCATCCAAAAAATCAAAATTTTCGTCTGATCTCTCGAGGGGGCAATATCCAACAATATCCTTCCACTGGGGTAGTAATGGGGCATCTGAAAACATTCAAGAAAATCCTAGACCTTTGATCACAGCAGTTTATTCTTTGAATCAATGCAACAAGTACATTGCTTCAAAGAGGGGTAAAATGTAAACATGAAAAATGTACAAGTTCATTTTGGCACACCTAATCCCGATTACTAACAACATTTCCTCCTAAAAACATATTCTTAGCATTTCATCACATTCTATCTCTTAATTTAATAAATCATTATTTATTGGATTAAGTCTATCACCTCCTCTGATTAAATTAATCAATTTAATTCAATTAGCCTCACATATCTGTTTAATCAAATAAATTATTTTATTTGATTAAATTCTCTAAAGTCCTCTTATTAAATTAAATAAATTAAAAGCTTATTTGATTTAATCTAACATGTTCCTTCTAGATTAAATAAATCAAATCATTTATTTAATAAACCCTTCCTCTCAATTTGAGTTAAATCAATTGATAAATTTAAGTCTAAATTGTCACATCACCTAATTCTTCATTAATTTAACCAAAACCATGATTAAGTTAATCCCTTTCATTAAAATTCTCTAGAGAATGCAAGTTGCACAATAAATCAATTACTTTGATTTATTAATTCATCTATTTTCCCTCACAAAACATCAAAAGGGAATATTCCCTCATTTGAATTCAAAAAGGCCAAGTTGACTTGGTCCTTCCAACAAGGCATTTAAGGCTTCTTACATGTCCTTGGCCTTGAGCCAAGTGACATTAACTCCATTTCTTTTCCCTCTTCAACAAGTCAACTCACAATTTCAAATTCAAATTTATGCATTTATCATGCACATTGGCCAAAATGTGTTCATTCCTCCGCCAACCACATGTGGACAAGTGGCACAATGCCATTGGATTATCTTTTGTCCCACATTGCTTCATCTTGCTCACCTCTTCCAAATAGAATTCTATAAATTAGAGACTTCTCTCCTCATTTCTCATCCACAACCTTCATGCAAAGTTACTCTCTTCAATTGAGAACTAAATTTGCTCATTTCATTCAAGCACTCATCTCATTTTAACATTTGCACCAAGCTTATGGTCCACATTGCAACTTAGGAACTGGGAAAGGGCCAATTGCAACACTCCATTGGCACCAATTCCCCCATGGGATCATCAATCTATTGGCTAAATTAGGATTTACTTTTATGATTATTTGAGTTTTTGTTCTTCATCTCCTAATAATAGTTTAAATAGGTGGATTTCATGGGGAATCTCTCATGCTTGTGTACATGCACTTTGATCTAACATCTAACCATGTTTGTTGCTCTTGTGCATTTGCAGGTTTAGGGGTTCACATGAATATACTCATCAAAAGTACTTTTCTATGAATAAAGTACATTACCTTTGTTTCCAGAGTTCTGAGTTGCATCATGTGGTGTTTGTGGTGTCCAAGATCTCCTGGCATTTGTGTATTCATCCTCACTGTATGATGACCAATTCAATGATGTAACACCCCCCCGTTTTCCTTTTTGGATTGGACAGTGTGTCTTTGTTTTGCTTTGATTTATGTTTCTAGATATTCAGATACTATATCTTGTGTGTGTATTTGATCACTATTTATAGAGCGACGAACTATTTGACGTGATGTGGTTTATCTGATGATTTATTTTACATGCTTTAATGATGTAATGATGTTAGTAGTTATAACATGAGATTTTAATATGAGATTATTGAGTAAGATGTAAATGTCAGTCTTGATGAGTGTATTGGTGAAGGGGATGGGATCGCATCACTTGCTTGTGAGTGCCCTACGAATCCGTGATTTCTTCTTCACGGTGTGTATTATATGTTGGTTATATTATATAATGTTGTTTACTTGGTTTTCAGGTTTGCAGGTACATGACACCGACTCCACCTGGTTTCACAGGTTTGAGTGTGCCGATCCAACGGTGAAGTTGAATAGGAGATAGTAGCTAGGTAACTTGTGTCAAGTCTACACCCTAGCCTTAGTGTGTCGTCAGTTGTGTGTGTCAAGTCGCTGATTGCCTTGCTTTAATCTTATTTAATTCTGAAAGGATTCTTGATTTGGAAATAAATATTTAGAATTATTGCATTAAATTATGTTGATGGTTATTTAAATTAAATTGGAATTGTGGATAGAAGTTATTATTTAAATTAATAGATTAAATTTAATTTATTTAATTAATTAAATTTAATCCATGGGGATAAATTTAGTTATTAAATAATTAAATTAATTAATTAAATGGGATGTTAAGAAAATTAAAAGAAAGAAAAGAATTAAAATTAATTTTGGAAGTTTATTTCAATTTGTGGGAATGAAATTAAAATTCGAAATTGAATTTTAAAAGGAAAGTTAGTTTTCAAAATGTTGGAGTTAATTTAATATTTTAATATTTTAAATTTTTAAATTGCATGAAAAGTGGATTTGGTTGTTGAGGATATTTTTGATTTATGCCACAAGTGCATGTTTAATTAATGAGAAGAGTTTGTTGCAAATTCATTCACAGAGAGAATTTTGGAGAGGGAAAGCTTCTTCAGATGAGAGAGGATATATTGAGAAAAATTGCACAGATAATGGTTGGAAGAAAATTTTGGCTATAGAATTGATTTGGAAAATTTTGTTGAAGTTTGGTTGTGCTTTTGGATTGTTTGCTTGCTTGGAATCACTGCACAGTTGAAGAGAAATTGTGAGATATTTGGAGGAGGCTCTACATCAAATTTCCTATTACCTGTAGCTTCTTGAATCAGGTTTTTTTCTGTGATTTTGTATTGTTCTTGGTGTGCTTTTTAAATTGTAGTGAAGAAAGATTTATTGTTAAATCTATTTAGGAAAAGGAATTTGTGATTAGAAGAAAGAAAATAAATAAATAAATATAAATCTCCTGTTGTTCCCATGAAATTTATGCTGGGAAATTATGAAACCTCTATAGAATTTAGTTTAATTGAGAAAAATTAGTTGAGATATTTTGTAAAAGAAAATTGAAGATTTCTCCGAAAGATTTGCATAATTCCACCTGTAGGTGAATATTTTCACAGAATTTCTCCAATTTATTTATCATGGTAAATTCGTTTTATATATATATATATATATATATTATATATATACATATATATTTATAAATATATATATATATATATTATATACATATATATTTATATATATATATATATATAGCATATAAATATACATGTTTGTATTGTTAAAATGGGGATTTAAAATCCAAAATCGTCGTTTGTACGACAAATGAAATTTCCGAAATATGTAGTGAGGCTTATGAAAAATGCATTCTTTTTTTGTAAAGCGAATTGTTTTGTTTGCTAGTTTAGTTTAGGGGAGATGGGGGAGGAGCTTCCTCCCCACCGCCGCCCCCATATGGGAGTGGCTGTGTGGAGGGAGACCCCCTCCAAAACCCCTCTTTAGTCGTCGCTACCCGCACCCAATGTATTTGGGAAGAGGGTCGGCTGGGTTTACTTAGCCACCCCTCCCCCAAATACATTGGAGCAGGCTAGGCATGGACTGTACTTTTTTGGCATGCGAACCTATGTCGAAACCATCTGCCATTTCATAAGGTTTCTCAGGGTTTTGTGAATAGTCTTTGGTTATTAATAAAAATATATATATGATATTTTTATTACAATGTAAATTTGATAATATTTAACATATAAATATTAAATATATATAGTGTGTAAGTTTGTATAATTAGAAAGAATGTTTTAAAACATTTTAGTTGTATATAAATGTTTAAATAGCATAAGCATTGGAGATTATTTATTGAATATTACTATATTTTATTAAAATAATGTATTTGTTTAATAAAATATATTAATATATATTTGATGTATATATACATGAGTATTTATTTTGGGAGTGTATTCAATATTTATTTTATTTTATAAATTGCATGTAATCTAGGTTTGAATGGAGTTTTTAAAATATAAGATTTGAATGCATGGTTAAACTGTTTGGGGAAAAAAAGATATTTTATAAATTGCATGTTATATATAGAAATTTGAAAGAGATATAGAATGTGGGTAGAAAATTGAAAACATTTAATTGCATGGATTATATCATTTTAAAAGTAAAGGAGTTTTATTGAAGAGGCAATTATTTATTTTAATTTATTTATTTCTATTAGAGCAATTAATTTATTGAGAATGGAATATGGAAGAGATATGGATTTAGTATATCCAAAAATAGTAATTTCCTCGTGATTTCCTTAAATGTTTTGTTTTCTCTGTATTTCATAAAGGGATGTAAGTTTAAAATTGTTTAAGATTCTCTATTTTGAAAATGGAAAAAGGGGTATATGAGTATTGAGTTAAGCTTGTTATCGTGCTTTGAATTTGTCAATGTTACCTATTGCTTGAGGGTGGATTTAGGAAATCCTATTATTATATTTGAACTATGGCTTGAATGATGTTGTAATTTTGTCGTCAAGTTGCATTGTGGGATATGGGATTAAGTGTTAGTCCAAAATTGTAAGTCTTCCAGAGAACCTTAGAGGATGAGGGTTGCCAATTCATTATGTCAACCAGTTGTTTTTCCCTTGGGTAGTGCATGGTGTATTTTCAATATTTACCCAGTTTCCACGAACGGGGATATTTTGTACCTCCTATGAAAGGAGTGGACGATGTGTTTGTTTCCTTTAAGATGTTTGGAGTGAGTTCTATTATTTGTTTCCTCCTTGAGTTGGAGTGGTTATGATGCCTAGGTTGCATGCACTTGTGATTCCCTTGGTTATTAGTTTGGTATGGTGTGTTGTCCATTAGAAGAGTGGCTTATGTTAGGCATCGGAGCCCAAAGAGGTAAACTGAGTAACCTTCAGAAGTGAGTTAATCAAGTGATAATTAAATTAATGTACTTAGATGATTAGGATGCCTTTCACACTAATCAAGATAATTTAACCTCACTCATAGACACAAGGGCTCGTTTAGACTTGGGATGAGTGGGAAGGCCTAAAATGGCATGGTCATCTATCTTGTCCTTATGAGGGGTATTTGATGCCGCATGAGTGAGCATGAGGGCCAGGGTTCAATTGAGGTCACCAGGAAATCCGGAGCCTATGAAGAATGCCTAAAGGAGATCTCATGACTAATTATGCGATGACACTCTGTCTAGGACAACAGTTGGTTTTTTTTTATATGTATGGTTCTTTGAACATACTTGATCTATTTTATGTTTGGAAGCAATATGACCTATGTCAGTGATGTGAATGTTGTACTTGTGTTGTGCATTTATTTGATTATGACAGTATGAGTCATCTTTTGGTTAGAGGTTGTAGATCTTTGTCCATGTTACGTAGTTACTATCTCCTAGCATGGGGGGTGGGCCTTCGGGTAGCACTTGGTTGGGTGGAACATGCACCATACATCATTGGGTCCCCTTTATCTTCAGTACTTGGTGGCGAGACATCCAGTTGGACAGCTCATGGATTCTTGTTTTAAATTCTAGCTTTGTAATATTTCAAATTGTAATAAGTTATTTTATCCCTCTTATGTTCATGAGGTGGAATTTTGTAATCATAACTTATTTGTATTATTGCCTCATTCTGGGAATGAGTGATGTAACTATTTGACTAAATGATTAGGAGAATTGTATCTTGGATGTATATCTCATTATGATATGTGGTATCTTATGTTGTATGATGCTTATTGCTTAAATTTATTTAATGCTATGGTTATATGTAAGATGTATGTGTGGGTTTAAGTAATCCCAACCTTGTAGCCTTAGAGGTTTTTGTTAATTAGTAAGTGAATGTGTATGTTAAATTACACTTAAAAAAAAAAAATTGGTTTACTTTAGTCGTTAATTACAACTTCCTTTAGGGTTACTTGGCGGGGCATTATGGGTGATGTATCTAGAGCACTTTTGACTCCCAATTGCAGCAATTGTAGGTTCACTTGTAGCACCTATTAGTCCAATTGCAGCCTTTGTTGTCTCAATTCCTTCAACTCTCTTATTGACTATTGTCCTCTTTTTGCTTCTGCCATCTTGACAAAATGTTACTACTCCACAACATCCATGCATTATATATCAAATTAAAAAAGAGTCGCCACCTACTTTTCCAAAAGTAGGAAAATGAAATGGATTGCTTTGGTTTGTCCCCAGCGGAATCTCCAAAAAAATGTGAAACTTTGTTGACTCTATAAATGGAAAGGTTGAAAAATCTTCCTAAGTAATTCCCCAGTAGAGTCGCCAAACTGTTGGGTTTCAAACATGTAGGTTTACCATGATAGGTTGCCAAGCTCTCACAACACTTTTGGCCAATGTACAAGGTCAATCGATGCAATTGAACCTTCTTCTCTTTAGGTTCTGCTAGACCAAGGCGGGTGAACCTATGTGAATGGTGCAAATTGAAATGTATTTCCTGTGAAACAATCTACCCACAATGGCAAAGGGAAGTGGATAGATAAAATCACTACAACTACTCCTACTCCTACTACACAAAGAAAGGATTTTGAATAAAATTTCTTATATGAATTTGTATTTCTGGGCTCTGGTAGATCAGTGTCTTCTATCCACATGGGCAATGGAGTCAAAAATAGAAAATGATACATTTTTTCCCTCTTTGGTTTAATTCTAGTTGTTAGGCACTTTATAAAATAAAATCTTATGATTGGCATAGAATTTCATTTATTTATGTCTTACATAAATAGTGCTGGAAAGTTTCTTAACCTGGTTCTACTTTAACCATCCAAAAGAAATCTCAAAATTAAGTGACTTACTTGAAGGGATTTAATTCTGACTTATAGACACCAACAAATATAATCACACAAAATGGGAATTCATTCTAATAAATCAGAGATTATACTTGATATGCTGATTTAAAAAATTAAAGGATCTCAAGTTGGAGAGAACCAGATAAAAGAATGTAAATTATTGCAACACAACAACTAAAATAGGAAGGTTTTCACCAGTTAAAAACATTAATCTCCATTGCTTTGTTTCAAGAAAGATCTGTACTTTTTTACATTCCCGATTAGAAAAATCTGACTCCTACTCTAACCGAACTCTTGTGACTAGTTTTTTTGCAAATATTTATACAATAATTTTCAAAAGTCATGACTCTTCATTTTACAGGTAAAACCGTTTAAATTCCTTAACAACAATTAAAATATTTAATTGTGTTGCCTTATCGAAAAATTCAATATATTTTACATAAGTCTGCATTTGATTTTACCTTAAATACTTTTCCCGTCATTTTATTTTATATTTCACCACTTTTATTTCTTCCCTTAATACTTTTTCCTGTCTTTAATATTTCATTTACTTTACCTGCTTCATACATTTCATTTTCCCACAACTTTCTTTATTTCACCTCCCCACCATAAACTTTGACTTTTCCTCGGTGGTATAGCGGTGCTTTAAATTTGACTGCTCACTCGTTACCATGCAACCGTGGGATTAACCTTTAACTCTGGTGGTATTGCGGTACTAGCATTTACTACTAGGCTCACTGCATACCACATCACTGCGGTCTCTCCACTGACTCCCTGTGGTTGCACGGTGACCAACTATTCCATGCTCCACTCCATTCACGTGATCACCGCGGTCTGTATTCTAACCTTTTGCAGTATCACGGATGCCGCTTCACTAACCGTTGCCTCGCTGACTACTTCCCTACTTAACCACCATCACTGTTCACCACGATCACCATGGTTTGTATTCTAACTTGCCATAGTATGGCAGTAGCCACCTCACTGCCTACTAACGGTTCACCAAGCCACCACTGTCTCTGACTTGACCGTCAGCGGTACCACGGTGGGTCATCTGTCTACTACCTTTGTTGCTAACTCACCACTCACCGCAGTCACTGCGGTCTGTGGTTTGACTGTGAGTGGTGTAGAGGTGGTTGTTTGATGACCGCCAAGCTGAATCCTAACTACTCACCATGATACCGTGAGCCACCCTAAAAGGGGCCGCGATATAGAGGAAAATCAGTATTAGCCAAGAAGGATCGGTGATAAGACAATGGTGAAAGATTTTTTAGCTTTATGGATGGGAAATAAATGAATTATTTTATGAAAAGGTAGGAAAATATTAGGTTTAAATGGAAAAACCCTAAGGATTTTAAATGAAATTTTGGGTTCTAACAGGACTCACACCCACATTACTTATGGATGAAGCTGACAGAGGGCTATGCTTGGTATGGGCTACAATAGAAATGCAAGCCTTGGAAGGAATAGTGATGGACAGTTGGAGCCCATCATTGGAAAAAGAAGAATGTAGAACCTTGGCCTCAGATGTACTCCCTTGAGTATAACCGCACGTGGTAGAGGTACTCCCAGTAGGGCAGTCAGGTCCTCTCCTCAAGTATCGGCAACCACCCTTAGACCACCCGTATGCACAAGTATCCCACTAGACAATTTCACTTTTGACGTAACTGATGTCTGCGCCAGTAGTGATGATGATGATTCCATAGCAAGCATTCCCATGCTCTTTGAGGATTCATCCTTACTAATGATTAGTGCCTCACCTGCCGAGTCAAACCAACCAACCCACAAAATCAACTTAGTATGCACTCAACTCATTGATTATGACCAACGAGGACCGCCAATTCTAGACTCATTCGGAAACAATGAGGCCCTCTCAGAATTCATGGGACTAAGGGATACAATTTTGTGCGGGGATCACAAGGTAGGTTTTGACATCACATTAGACACTCAAGCATATTATGGGGAGATGATTGAATCCTTCAGTCCCAAAAGAAAAATAATGAGAATAAGCTTGGAGTTATTGAGTGAAAACCACACTGTGGCACTCTCTAACCATAGAACAGTAAAAATAAAGCACACATCCAATGGTGAAAACCTCTCTGAGGCACCAGAGGATGAAGGATTCAATCTCCCCCCTACTTTGTTGCATCAAGAAAAATCAGCAGTCTTGGCATAACAATGTAATCCTGTCAACTTGGGAATGTAGATAGCACCACAAATCACTTTCTATGCTGAGCCACTCCTAATAGAAGAACAAGAACTACTAGAAACATTTCTAAAGGAAAGGAAGGTAAATTTTGCATGGACCTATGTTGACATGCTAGGTCTAGATCCAGAGGTTGTGGTTCATCATTTGGTTGTTTACCCTGGAGTGAAGTCGGTAAGACAAAAATTAAGAAAAATGCACCCCCAAATAGCCTTGCTAGTCAAGGTAGAATTACAGAAGCTCCTAGATGTTGGCTTCATATGCCCAATTGACTATCTAGAATGGGTATCCAATATTGTACCAGTTTCAAAACCAAATGGGGTCATCTGTATCTACATAGACTTTAGAGACCTCAATAAAGCATGTCCTAAGGATGATTTTCCACTACCTAACATTGATATGATAGTGGACATGACAGCCGGAAATGAGATGCTATAACTGATGGATGGTTTCTCGGGGTATAACTAGATAATGATTGCAAAAGAAGACCAACATAAGACAACATTTACATGTCCATGGGGCACCTACTACTGGAATATGATGCCATTTGGGTTAAAAAATGTAGGGGCTACATATTAGAGGGCCATGACACTAATCTTCCATGACATGATACACAAGACTATCAAAGATTACGTGGATGATATACTAGCTAAATCAAAGAAGAGACAAAACCACATAGCAACCCTAAGTGACAGCTTCGACAGACTAGAGAAGTACAAGGTCAGGCTCAACCCAAAGAAATGTGTCTTTGGGGTACAATCAGGTAAACTTCTGGGATACATAGTATCGACGAAGGGAATAGAGGTGGATCCAACAAAGGTTAACAAAATCCTCGATATGGAAGCACCAAGAACATTGAAACAACTCAGAGGATTACATGGTAGACTCCAGTCCATCCAGAGGTTCATAGCACAACTGGCAAACAAACAGATTGCATATTCACATGTACTCTACAAGGGAGTAGCATACAAGTGGGATGAAAAATGCAAATAGGTATTTGATAAAATCAAAGAATATCTGCTCACACCACTAGTATTAATGCCACCCATTGCAAGAAAACCACTGATCTTATACATCTCAGCAATAATAGTAGCCCTGGGTGCTCTTTTAGCTCAGCACAATGAAAATGGGATAGAAAGGGCCATCTATTATATCAGCAGAACAATGGTTGGCCATGAGTTAAACTACTCGTTCAATGAAAAATCTTGTATAGTAGTAGTGTTTGCTTCACAAAAATTCTGACATTACATGCTAGCACACAAAATCAAACTCATTGCCAAGATGGATCCCCTAAAGTATCTACTATCAAAAGCTATGATCACAAGAAGGATGGCTAAGTGGGTCATGATACTATCAGAATATGACATTGAATATGTGGACCAAAAAGCAATCAAAGGACAAGTCATTGCAAACCAACTGGCAAATGCCCCTATCTATACAAAGAATCCACTCATATCAGAATTTCCAGATGAGTCCATCTTTAATCTCAACATAGCCGATCATTGGAAGCTCTACTTTGATGGTTCCCACACACAACATGGATTAGGAGCTAGTGTTTTCTTCATCACCCCACAGGGGATTGCATACCAATATCTTACAAATTGGCATTCCCCTGTACCAACAACATTGTAGAGTACGAGGCTTTAACCATAGGTCTCAAGATTGCAGCATAGTGGTGAATCATGGCACTAAAATTTTATGGAGATTCACAGCTTATTATCAACCAAGTCAACAACGAGTACCAAACTAAGGATGATAAGCTCACACCATACAAGAAATTAGTAGAAAGCCTCAAAGAATCATTTATTGATATCACCTTTGAGCAGATATTGAGGGCTAACAACAAAGTAGTTGATGCCATGGCAACAATTGGATCCTTGCTAGACATCCCTCGCAATGTCTTGAAACATGAATTCTTGATAGGCAGCTTCTCGTACCTACTTTTGAGGTACCAGAGTCAGAATATGCATGTGAATGCATTAGTCTCGGTGATCTTTGGTATCACAACATCTACACCTACCTTAGATTAGGAGTCCTCCCAGCTGACATTACCCTAAACCTCAAACGAACCTTTGTCAAAAGGTCCTTACGTTTTGTCATCCTAGGTGAAACCCTCTTTTGTAGGAGCATTGATGGAACCCTATTACATTGCTTAAAACCCGAGGAAGCCTTGACTGCTTTGACTAAGGTACATAATGGAACTTGTAGTTCACACTCGAGCGGTATGAACTTGGCTAAGAAGTTGCTAAGAACCAGGTACTACTGGCCAACAATGGAAAGAGAAGCACATGACTTTGTCAGAAAGTGTTTACAGTGCCAGTAGCATGGAGACCTCATTCATGCACCAACTCAAGAACTGCATCCTATTGTTACACAATGGGGGCTCGATCTCATAGGTAAAATCTCACCCACCTCATCCAATGGACACAAATTCATCATCACCACCATAGAGTATTTCACAAAGTGGGTCGAGGCAATTCCCATGACCTACATCACTGGAAAGAAGATATCCATGTTCATCCTGAAATATCTTATTTGTCGATATGGTGTCCCCCAATCCATTATCTCTGATAATGGGACACCTTTCAAGAATCAGGATGTCCATGACTTGTGTGAAAAAATCAAAATCCAACATTGCTTTTCCACTCCATATTACCCACAAGGCAACGTCCAAGAAGAAGTTACCAACAAAACCATTCTTAAAATCCTTAAGAAAATAGTCAATGATTCTGGTCATGACTGACATCTGTAGCTAAATCCTACCTTATGGGCCTACCGCACCAGCATATGCATGCCAACAGGTGCCACCCCATTTTCCCTGGTCTATGAATCAGAAGCCATCCTCCCAATCGAGATCGAGCTCGCGTCACTAAGAATATCATTGCAAAACCTCATCACAAATGAAGAATATAGGATCTCACGATTGAATGAGCTGGAGTTACTAGATGAATGGCGCATGGATGCCCTCAACTATCTACGGGTCTATTAGAATCGCCTAAAACACAGCTACAACAAGAAGATCAGGCAACACACCTTCCAAGTCGGTGAACTTGTGATGAAAGAGAACCAAAATAATGTGTCAAACCCAGAGAGCAAAGGTAAATTCGAGCCCAACTAGCTGGGACCTTTCATCATCACAACCAGCTATAATTCAGGAGCATATCAATTAGCAACACCAGAAGGCAAGCCTCTACAAAAGCCTCTAAACAAATCCCATCTCAAAAAGTTTTATGCCTAAGAACTTACAAGGTATAAAACCAAAAAACACAAAAAATCAAAAAAAGTCCTGAAAAAATGGTCACTTTGATGAAAACCTGGAAAACAAGCATCTTGGCGACAACAAAAAAATCAAAAAATACAAAACTCCAAAAAAAAAAATTAGAAAAAGGATTGAAAAATAGTAAAGAGAAAAAATCATCCTCTAGTGAAAACCACTTCGGTGGCGCTTTGGATAGGTACCTCGGGGAAAACTTGGCAAATAGGCACCAAGTGTAAATAAAGCACTCCCAATCCACCCGGATCTATACAACTCACCCATCCATTCCATCATAATTCATTAATCCTCCATCCACCCATTCGCTTGCTTCCATACCATAGCCTAAGCTAATTCCCATATCATATTCCACCATAGTACTACTTGGCATATTCCTAAGGTCAATTTGTCTTGCCTTTATTGAAGTAGTCGATCGCTTAAACACTGGGGGAATGTCCTTGAAACTGGCACTGGATTGCATTTGTGTATATTTTTTGTGCTCTTCCCAAGACATCAGAAAATCCAAAAACATTCAGAAAATTCATCAAAAATCCAAAAACATGTCAAAAACTCAAAAAATCTTCAAAAAATTTCATCATTGAGTCTTGTCAGTCTTCCACCTTGTTCAAACTATGTCATCTTTAAGCTTGAACATAGGCTAGGTTGATCTTTGATCATCCCCCGAGACATTTTAGGCCAGTCCTTAGGCATCCATCACAATGAAATGGCAACCTATTTGCCCATCTATCTCATCATTGAGTCAAGTCTGTCATCAGTCAAACTAAGTGGTCTCTGTGTGTATAACATAGGCAAGGCTAATCTATGGATTAGCTCACGAGACACCTAAGATAGGTCTTTAGGTTAGTCTCTTCACCGTAAATCTTGAAAATAGCAAAAACATTTGCAAAACATCTTGAAAATACCAAAACTGCCTCAATATATCTAAAAAAATCCAAAATGGTGCATCCATTTCATCTCATTTTCACTCGCAATCCTCACCACTCATAATAAATCAATCATCACCTTCATCCTTTGGTGAGTTAGTCAGAAGCAAGCCTAGCAGGTTCAAAAGTGAACACCCTAATCGTTAGAGTCTCAAAAGTCTAAGTCAGTATGTAAACAAGTTAATCAAATCGGAATATCAATAGCTTATCATTCAATTAGTCACATCAAAACCCTGATCACAACAATTCCTAGGATGAATCCTTCCCACAATGGACATAAGAATTAGGTATCTCATAGTAGTTTATCCCTGGCTAGTGGTATGAAGAACATTAGCTTGTTTGTTTACTTTATCTTGATTTTTTTGACTTATCTTATTTTGTGCCCATTCCAAGGACCTCTCGATGATGCCTAAAAAAAATAGGTTTAGAGAGAAAGGAATGGGGCAATGATCATTATCCTTTTTATCTATTGTGCTTGTTGGATGTTTTTGTAAAATAACTTGGTGAATACTTGCTTTGTTAGGCCCATCCTACCAAGGTTTCTATATGTCAAGTGTGAACAAGAGCACTCATATCTGATTGTCGAGTCAAAGTCCATCACACTAGGTACAACACCATCCTTTTTTTTTATACCTTGATGCATCATACCTACATGTGTTATCAAACATAAAGTAATTGGCCCTTTGAAAATCCCAACTCCTGGTAAGCAAATCATCATCATCATCATCATAATGTAGGCTTGTTGGATCCTCCTTCCATCCATCTTATTCTTCTTATTCTTCTATCTTTACTAACATTTCTATCTAAAGTAGGTGTGCGATATCAAAATATACATGAGGCTACTCATGGTTGATGACTGTCTATACATCATCAAAACTGTCTACTTCAAAGAATTATCTTTCATCCTCTGATCAATAGAACCACTCCTCTCATATTTTATCGTGATCTAGATCGAAAAATCAAAAATTTCCGCTCTATTTCTCGAGGGGGCAATATATCAGCATAATCCTTCCACTGGGGCAATAGTTGGGCATCTGAAAAAATAAAGAAAATTTTGAACTTTGATCACAACAGTTTATTCTTTGAATCAATACAACAAGTACATTGCTTCAAAGAGGGGAAAAATGTAGACATGGAAAATGTACAATTCGACCCAACGCACTTGATCCTGATTTACTAACATCATTTTCTTCCTAAATCACACTCTCAACTTAACAACACTTTCCATCTCTTAATTAAATAAATCATTATTTATTTAATTAAGTCTTTCTCCTCTATTGATTAAATTAATCAATTTAATTTAATTAACATTATATCTCTGTTTGATTAAATAAATCATTTTATTTGATTAAAGTCTCTAAAGTCCTCTTATTAAATTAAATAAATTAAACTTTATTTGATTTAATCTAACATTTTCCCACTTAGTTATAAATCAAAATCATTTATTTAATTAATCATTTCCTCTCAATTATGATTTAAATTAGTTCATCAATTTGAGTCAAAATTGTCAAATCATCTAATCTCTCATTAAATTAATCAAAATCTTGATTAAGTTAATCCCTATCACTAAAATCCTCTAGAGAATGCAACTTGCACATGAAAATAGATTTAATTCATTTATTAAATCTCTATTTTCCCTCACATGGCATAAAAAGGGAATATTCCCTCAAGTTTGAATTCAAAAAGTCCAAGTGGATGGGTACTTCCAACAAAGCATTCACTCCTCTTACATGTTCTTGTGTATTGAGCCAAGTGGCATTTATTTCATTCATTTTCCCTCTCACATGTCATTTTCTCAATTTCAAATTCCACCTAATTACATTTATTGGCACTTTGGCCAAAATATGCACAACCATCAACCATTCACATGGTGACAAGTGGCATTCAACCATTGGGTGAAAGTTAGTCCCACATTGCCCAAATCTTGCCCTTTCTTCCAAATTCAAATCTATAAATTGGAGGCTTCCCTCCTCATTCAACATCCACAATCTCATGTAAAGTTACTCTCTTGACATTGAGAGCTAATTTTGTGCACATCATTCCACATATTCATCATTTTCACAATTCTATAACTAGGTTATGCTCAAATCTCATTGAGGAGATTCGATCAATCTACACACATCAACATTGCAATTTAGGAGTTGGGAAAGGGCCAATTTCAACATATCAATTGGCACCAATTCCCCTATGGGATCACAAGTTTACTTGCTTAATTAGGATTCACTTGCATTTTTACATTTTGTTCTTCATCTTTCCTAGTTTAAGTTTTAGTAGATGGATTTCATGGGGAATCCTTCATTCTTGCTTGCATATAATCTAACATCTTGATTTGTTTGTTGTTTTTGTGTAATTGTAGGTTTATGGGTTCACATGTACAATAAAAGTGTAATCTTCCGAGAACTGAAACCTTCTTCAGTGGATCTATAGTCATGGATTGAAGAAGATAAAAAGGATAACGATGTTGTTGAGATACCTCTAACTCCAAAAAAAGAGGAACAACACATTGAAAATGTACCTAAAACTGAGGAGAGTTTGAGCAGCTTTGAGAGTTCTGAACAAGAAGAAGAACCACAACCTCAGCCTCAGCCTATGAGAAGGTCTACATGTGAAAAGAAACAACTGGATAGGTATGGATTCTCTATGATAGATTCTAGTTGTGCCTACACTTTGATTACTAATACTGATGAGCCTAGGACTGTAAAAGAGGCAGTTGAAATGTCAAATTCAAATTCCTAGTTGGAAGCCATGAAAGAAGAAATGGCATCATTAAAGAAAAATGATACTTGGGATTTGGTCCCATTGCCTGAAGGTAGAAAGCCTATTGGCTACAAATGGGTGTTTAAAAAGAAAATTGGTCTGGATGGTTGTGTCGAAAAGTATAAAGTGAGATTGGTTGCAAAGGGTTATTCCCAGGTAGAGGGAATTGATTATGGAGAAATTTTTTCTCCTGTAGCTAAGCTGACATCTATCAGATTTCTTTTGTCACTTTCAATAGCGTATGACTTAGAGATTGAACATATGGATGGGAAGAAAAAATTTCTTCATGGTGATCTTGAAGAAGAAATCTATATGTCCTAGCCTGAGCACTTTGTGGAAAAGTTAAAGAAAATCTGGTTTGCAAGTTGAAAAAATCTTTGTATGGATTAAAAAAATCTCCTAGAATGTGGTACCAGAAATTTGACACTTTTGTTTTGTCATTGGGATTTGTAAGATCAAAATCAGATCATTGTGTGTACTACAAGACTGAAAATGATCATGTTCTTATTATTTCCCTTTACATTGATGATATGTTGTTCATAGTCAATAGTAAGTCAATGATTTCTGATCTAAAATCTCAGTTGTCTGCAAAGTTTGAAATGAAAGATCTTGGTGCAGCTAGGTATATTCTAGGGATAGAAATAACCAAGGATAGAAAGGGTAGAAAGATTTGGCTTAGCTAGAGTAAGTATATTAATATTGTTCTAGAGATATTTGGTATGAATGATTGCAAGCCAATAGTTTTTCTAGTTTTGCAAGGGACGAAGCTATTTTTTGAAGATTGTCCAAAATATCCTACTGAGATGGAGGACATGGCTAGAGTTCCTTATGCTAGTGCAGTTGGCAGTTTATTATATGCAATGGTCTGTACAAGGTCAGACATTGTCCAAGTAGTGGGAGTTCTTAGTCGATTTATGGCGAATCCATGAAGGACACATTGGGATGCTGTGAGAAGAGTGTTTAGATATCTGAGGGGCACTTAAAAATATACTCTGTGTTACCATGGAAATTTGGTTGGATCATAGAGGACTCTTAGCATTCGTGGATATGTGGATTCTGATTGGGCAAGGGACATTGATAGTAGAAGGTCTACCAATGGATATACTTTCATGTTGAATGGTGGTGCAATTAGTCGGATGAGCAAGTGACAAGCTGTAGTCGCTTTGTCCACTATAGAGGTTGAGTACATAGTAGCAACTCATGCCTGTAAAGAAGCAATCTGGTTAAAATGTTTGTTTTCTTACACTGGGTTTGATGTAGGGCAGATTACAATTTACTGTGATAGTCAGAGTGCTATTTGTCTAGAAAAGAATCCTACTTTCCATGCTAGGACAAAACATATTGATGTGCAGTATCACTTTGTACAATATATGGTGGAGGATGGAAATGTCTCTTTAGAAAAGGTGGATACTCTAGAAAATTTTGCAGATGCATTGATGAAACTAGTGAGCATAGACAAGTATAGGTGGTGTACCAGTTCGATGGGCCTTGGTGCCCATGAATCTCAGTAGTTTTTTTGTACTCTGGAGGTGTTAGTAAGATCTTCATCAAGTGGGAGATTGTTGGAAAAAATGCCTCAATTCTTACTGAAATGGAACTCCTGAAAGAGCAATATTGGTGAGACCCTTGGAATGTCTTGCCGAAAAGTAGCTATGTTCTAAAGTCTTGGAGGGATCAGATTGTTGTGACCTAGGACCTGTCTTGCCGATGGAAGTCATCAGGGTGACATGAACTATCGGAGTGAGATTCCAAACTCATTCTGATAGCAGAAGTCTGGGAAATATCCATGTGACCTCATGATTGTCTTGTTGATAAGAACCATCGGTGTGACCAGAGTAGTCAGAGTGAGATTTCTAACTCATTCTGATGGCAAGTGTTTGGGCAATGAAGATCATTGGGGAGACTATTGTCAATGGACACATCAGGGAGACTTGAGTTATCGACATGACTTCCTGATCTCTTGCCGATAATATTACTCTTTTTGATGGATCTGCTCCTGATGAATGATCGGTGTGACTCTTCTCGATATGCGTGGTCTTGGTGTTCTTTGGGACATCGGTGAGACTTGAACCATCAATATGAATTTCCAGTTTGTTTCCAATAGTGTTGGTTTTGTCGATGGTCCTAAGATCGGTGAGACTTCACCAAGTCTGAGCGATAGACCAATAGAAGTCGATGTAGTGTGTGATGGTCTGTGGGTAGTGGAATCGGTGAGACACGATTTGTTGTCTCACCGATGAGCGATACAGTTAAAGTCTTTTGACCAAGTGTATGTCCTACATGGTTTGTTTTGAAGCAATGAGAGAAGCATAATGCAAACTGATTGGCAGTTGAACTATTGTGACCATTCTCTTGTGGGAAACAAACAAACTACTTGAGTATGAATGAACAGTTTGGTTGAGGGTCTGGTTGGTTGGTTGATCGAATGATCTATTAGTAAATTTCATTGTAATTCAATTTTCGAAAGCATTGAAACAGTGATATTTTGTACAAGGTTGATCAGGGAAATGTTGTTGTAAATTGACATCTAAAAGGAAGACTTTGTAATGTGTATGTAATTCATTTACTATAATACAAGTGATCTTTTTTGGTGTGGTGGGTTTTTTTTCTCTCGTAAGGGTTTTCCCACGTAAATCCGGTGTCAAATGTGTTTAAGTTATTTCTCTATTTTGTTATTTCGTTCATGTGCGTCTTAATGGACTGTAATTGTAAACTTTAAAGGGATATATTCATTCTCCTCTGAGTCTTTGACATTAGGAAATTTTGTTCTGCAATCAAATTTTTCCTAACAGGGTAGAGGTACAAGTTGTTTCTCTTGCGGTTGGTAGGGTCACATAGCTAGACAATGTCCTCAAAGGAACACACCTGAATTCAGTCAGAGGTTGGTAGCTACGGAGCCAGCAAGGAATGACGCAGGAAGGACTCATGGGATGAGTGCAGTGGTTGATCATCATCGGACAGAGCATCAGGGCACATATGTTGAGATTACTGGTAGTGAACATGTAGCTGACTCAGGAGTCCGTGGAGATCCCGTGGTACATGAGATTGAATAAGTGCCCTAGTGTTGTTTTCTCTGCATTGAAACTTGTTATGATAGGTTATGTGTTTTGAGATTTTGTTGGTGGTTGCTTCACCATGTTGGTTTGTATGGATTGATATTTTACTTGGCTTGGTTGATTATGACACTGCTTACTATTTCTTTTTTGTTGATGTATGGTGTATTTTTGTTTGGAATAATTTGATTATGTGTTATCATAAGGATTCTATAGTATTTTTATTATGCTAATGATTAGTTATTTCCTGATGATGTTGTTGTGATTTAATATAGTTGTTGTTACTTGATGTTATGGTTTTGGGATGACATTTCACTTGATTTTTGATGATCATGACATTATGAATTGATGTTTATGTTACGTTGGATTTATGGAGTTAGTGGCGTGTTTGGATAATTTTGATTATGTGTATCATGTGGCTTATGTTCATGCTTGTTATGTTGATGATTAGTCACTGTTGTATGATGTTTCTTATAATGTAATCACTATTATTTTTTTTTTGGTTGTTGTATGAGGTAACATCACTCATTCATGAGTGCCCTGCTACACCATGACTTCCTCTGATGGTATGGTTGTTAATTGATATATATATGTATATGTTGTTTGACACCTTGCTTTATGCAGGTTGCAGGTACTGGGTACCGACTCAACCTGCACTATCAGGTCTAAGCGTACCCCAAAAACCCAATGGTTATGATGTGGAAATAGGTGATGACAAAAGGATCCCAACCCATGTTTGGTAACCCCGTTTGTTGGTTGTTTATTTTGTCAAGTTGCATTGTTTAGTATCTCCCTTTTTTGAGTGAGACCTGTGATGATGTTGTTCATAACTGTATATGTTTATCTGACCTTGCAACTTCTAGGAGTAAGTCGAGACTAGGGGGGAGGATGCAGTGCCTCTCTGCTTGGGTCCTTGGGTCAATTGGGTAAGATTTGTTTTGGATTGGCATGTTGATTATTTTAATGGTATTATTAATGTTGGCTAATCATTTATTATAATTGTTAATTTAGAATATCATTAATAAATTTATTTTTTCTTTAATTAGGCACGTTATTTAAATGTCATTAATTAGTAGTTGTTTCAACCACGTTTATTATTGTTGAGGATAGTTAAATAATTGAATTGTGTTTGTCATGAATGGCATTAATTATTTTAGAAAATAAAAATTAGCTAGATAATATAATTAATGTTATTTACTTTAAGTGGACATTTATTGCCTTATTAATATTACATATTTTAAATTATTTATGGTATACCATCTAATTTAGATATATCTAAATTAATAAATTGTCTATATAAGATATTTAATTTAAGACATTTGAAAATATTATTATTATGATTAATTATAACATTGAGTTATTTAATTTAATATTAAATCATAAATGTAAATGTTGCATAGTTTAAATTGTTTATTTATTTATTTTCGATAATATTTATTTCCATAATGTTAATTATATTTTAAGCATGTAAATTATATTATTTAAATTGTTGATGAAATAGTTAGAAATGAAATTTGGGGGAAAATGCTTAATTAAAAATTGGGAAAAATGGAATTACTGGCAAGTGGCTATTTTCATGTGGAGTAAGAAATTGATGACAACTTTCTAATTTTTATTTTTTCTGGATTTAATATCCAATTTGGTGGCTTTTTCAGAAAGGCAAACAAAGGAAAGAAGATTGGCTAAACAATTCATTTTTGGAGTTTTTCTGGAAAAATTGTAACTCTGTATTTTTTTGGAAAATAATAAAAATAAGAATATTAGATTGCTCTGGAAATTTGGTTCTTCAAAATTTGGATTCGGTAGTTGTGGATCTCAAAAATTTTAGGAAGAACGTAGCTCGCTGGAAGCATTCGGCACAATAATTCGTCTTTGATTATTTTCAGGCAGAGGACTCCAGGTAGCAACAAAAAACTCTATTACGTTTGTTATTTTCTGTTAAAAGGGAAATGAAATTTCAAAATTGTAATATGCTTGCTTGTCAAAAGTTATGTGCAAAGATTAATGTATCTCTATGAGCTTTGAATTTTTGATATTGTGAAACCATTTGTCTTAGTTGTTGTTCAAATGTCGTGTGCAATATTTTCATTGCATCTACCTCTTTGTCGAGTCCATCATCTATTCATTAATTATTTTAATTTTATGAAAATTGGTTGGCAAAGCGTCTGGAAACTCATTTCACTCTTGTATAATTGTCTATGCTTTGAATCTGTTTCATTCATTTATATTTCTTAGCTAGTTGCATTTTAATATATTTTTATTAGAGATCTTCCTTATTTTATTTTATTTTATGGCTGCATTTTTCCATCCTAATTCTTGCATTCCAAGGTGGATTTGTGCACTGGGTTGTACCCACAATTCCTTTTCTTGTGTTTCTTATATATATATATATATATCTTTTTATATGTGAGGTTTGCAGCTTCTGTATTGGTGTTCAAAATACTAGAGGGTATTTTATTGTTTTGTGGGGACTGTGTTAAATGCCATTGGCGTTTCCCCCCCTATTTCTCCCCCATCCATCCCTTACTCCATGTTGTTTGGTGCCCATTCACTACCATTCTTCCTTGAATGGCTGCACATCAACCATTATTGGTGTGTGTAGCCATTCAAGGAAGGGTCGCACCCTTATTCGTTGCCTATTGTTTGGTTTCCATTGTTTATTATATATATATATATATTTATTTATTTATTTTGTGTGGGTCTGCAAATAAATCATTGCTCTATTCTTTTAAGAGCTCATAATTGTTCTCATTGAAATTTCAATGAAGTTTTTATGGTAATATATATATGTATCAATTATGTTAGAGAGATAATTATTTATTAAATTTGTCTTTTGGTGATATGTTACAGTAGCACCAGCATATTAATATGATATAATTTTTAAAATGATAGATATATATACATGTATATGTATGTATGTATGTATGTATGTATGTATGTATGTATGTATGTATATGTATAATTAGAAATATATTTGTAGTTGTGCATGTGTGGTTTTTATTTTTGAAATAATAGAACAGAAATATACTTTTATAAAACTCGGATTTAGAGTAATAATAAATAAAATCCTTTAATTATGAATTGATTATGGAAATTTAGATTTAGGAATTATTTTGATTTGGTGAAATAAATATGATGAGATCATTTATATAGTGTAAATTAAGTTCAAAAAATATAGACAAAATATTTATATTTATTTTCATAGTTTAAGTCAAAATACTTAATTGTCCTAATGCATTGGAGAATTAGAATGAATTGTTTAAATTGTAGATTATCTATATTGACTAATTTTGAAATGATGGATTCATTGTTTGATATGCAATATGTTATTCATGTTAAGTTTTATATTGATTGGAAAACATTAGTATACCTTACACGTTCAGTAGGGAGATAAATTCATTGTGTTTGATTATTTAAAATGTCATTCCTAGCATGTACATAGGAAAGTAGTTGTTGTACTGTGTTAGTGTTTTAGTAGGGTATGAATCATTTATTAAACCTTGTCATTATTTCAATTGGAATGATGTATCATTTGCATGTGCTACGTTTATAAATGAGAATATATGTTGATGATCTATTTGTTTAAGGAAGAGTTATATGTGGTTACGTTAGGAATTTTGGTTTGGTTTGTTTTGTGATGACTTTGAGATTCAGGGAATCATGTGTCATCTCCATCCTTGAGTAGATTTTTTTAATTTTCTTCCAGAAGTAGGGGGAAGTATTTTTTTCTTGGTGATTTATATTTTGGATTGATGTCACAATTATTCTTTCTTGGTCAAGATTATGCGGGTGCTACCTTGTCCTTTTTGCAATGTTGTGTTGCGGGAAGTGTGTGAGAGGGTTCATGTCTCACATGTGGTTGGGATGTTTATGTCTTAGCTTTATGAGTGTTAAGGTACACCCTGTTCCTTGTATTGTGTTGTTGTTAGTAAGGGGAGTGGATCTCAGTGGGGGTCAGTACACAAAGCGGCGTATGGGTAACTCATTTAGAGTTTCCATAATGAGTGATAACCTATCAATTAACTTAGGGTTCTGGGTAACCCATGTCAAGCATACATGATGACACTCCTTCCTTTAGTAACCAGGGTTGTTGTTGTTGTTTCTCTTCATCATTCTTGTGTCTCTGGAAGTGAAGGTTCCTTGTGTTTTTTTATGTGTTGATGTTTTGTATTTATTGTGCTTCGTGATGGAGTCTTGCTAGCCTTGTTTATTTTTTATTGATGTTGTTGGTTGTGGGTCTTCTTGTCATCTCCTAGCACAAGGGGTGGACCTTTGGGTCCACATGGTCAGATGTAACATGCTACACACCCATTGGGTTCCCCATCAACTATTGTGATGCTATGGAGCTGTACCAGTAGAAGTGGTTCCCAAGCTTTCCAGTGTTGGTGACAATTTTGGTGTTATGGCTTATGTTCCCTTTTGAGGGATCTCTTTATGTATTTAATTCTTCATTATTGTATTATTCTAGATTATGATGTATAGTTCCCATTATTATAAGGGAAGCATCTTTGTATTGTATTACTAGTTTCTTAATATGTTGTATCTGTGGAAATAAGTTCCACAAATGTAATTGTGAACTTGGAAGTTGTAATGCAATAATATGATACTTATGTATTCTTTATCTATTTTATTTATGTTTGGATGTATGTTTATGTAGTTTCCTATTCACGCTTCTATTGTTTATTTAATTTGGATTCGTTTAATGATGTTGTTGGTTGGGTTAGTTTTGAGTAGTGCACCATGTAACCCCATGGGACTAGGTTGTTGTCATATGGATTATATTAATGTTGATCAGTTAATTAATTATGGTTAATGTAATTGTTGTTTCTTCAAAAAAAAATTGTTTTGTTTATTGTTAGTTGTTGTGTCCTATGGGGTTTACGTGGCCTGGTGTTACATGAAATATATGTTTTTAATTTGAAATGATTTAAACTAATAAAATGTGTATTTTTAGGTATACTTTATGTTTGTATTTTTTAAAAAAACAAAAAAAAAATTGAATATAGTTTTTTTTATAAATTAACACTATAATTTAGTTGTTGATAAAATGCTAAAAAAATACGTTACATGAGACGTCAAGATTTATATAGCAAATTTTCTTTTTTTTCCTTCAAATTTTCTGTGTATATTTATAACTTGAAACTTTAGGGCATGTATATTTTGTTTTCCAATTTTAATAAATATATATTTTTAGATAAATATTTAAATGTGCATGTATTAAAACATGGTTGTTTCCACTCGACGTCAACTTTTATATTAAATATTTTTCTAAAAGAGAAAATAAATTATACTAACTTAATCTAGATTCTTTTATCTAGGGCATCATATTTTTTCAAATTTTTAATAAGTTTTAGTATTTTTCTTAACATGGTAATCAACGTAATATTTTTGTGCTGAGAACCTACTTTTAGTAAAAAATAAAAATAAAATAATAATAATAATAGAACTATTAAAATAAATATATATTTGAAAACTACACTTATGGATCTACAAAAGGATATTTTTACATTTAAAAAAAATGTTATTTATATGAGTAGGAGTTGTTGAAACATTAAATTTTTCAAATAATCTCATTTTTTTAGTAAATGGCATCAAAGTGGTGCTACATATGAAATTATCCAACAATTTTAGCTGGAAAAGTTGTGGACATATTTAACTTATCTAGAATGAATCTTACTCTAGATCATATGCTTGACCAAAATTTATTTTTAGTTATAAATACTAAAATTCACTTGTGCTGATAAGTTGGCCAAAAGTGTGACACAACTTTGTACTTTTACCCTGCAACCATAAGGAAATGAGAAAAGTGAATGGGTAATAATCGATGGGTTATGCATGAGGCTATCATATTGTATCATATACAAATAATAGCCTCCCACACAACCCATCGATTATTTCCCATTAACTTTTCCCATTTCCCTATGGTTGTAGGGACAGGTTTTGTTTAACCATTACCAACTAAGTATACAGTCTCACAAAATATTGGTAATATGGAGCTTAACACTTCCACCTTTGTTGAATCAATTTGTAGCTTAACACTTCCACATTGCAGTAAGGTAAAAAATTAATGTATTTTTAAATGATATTTCACATCACTTTAATAATTATTTGTTTTCCATTTACATGCCTTAAACATAAAGGAGATTTACACATTTTTTCATTTGTACTCAATCAAGTCATTTATATTGAATGGTTTAAGGGGATCTTTAAACATGCATCTTACATTTTCAAATTACAAATTTAATGCAGGTTCACTTATAACTAAATCATGGATCGACACCCTCTAGCTCCACCCACTCCACCTCGTAACCCCCCACCACCACCTGCATTTGATGGTGCTCGATTTCGAGAAAAAATCGATGTGAATCTTAGAACTATTCAGGATCAAGTTAATGCCATTCAAAATGAAGAATGTGTTCACCCATTATTGAGGCGTTTTGCATCAAAAATGCAAATTGTTGTTGATGCAGTTAGGTCCATGGAAGTGGACTTAGACAAGCATCAACGATGGCTAGAGGAAAGGAGAAAGTCTCAATCTAAAGAGGAAAACACAAAGAAGTGAAATGATGCAACTGAGAGTCGCAAAAATTTCTTAAGACGATGATCTTACTTTTATAAAAAAAAACTGATCTTGGATGGATATTTATAAACAATTGGGTTGGATGGATATCTTATAAGCAATTGGGTTGGATGGATATTTTTAGTGTTGAATTTATGAATATAATAGTATAATGATGAGAAAAAAATTTAGTAATAAATATTAAATCATCTATTAATTTAGTGTTCGTTCATATATAGTGTGCATATATAGTGAACTTATTCATGTATCATGGTTGACTGATGTCTTATTTGTTGATCATAATTATTGTATAGATTTAAGATGAACAATCTAATTAACATGTATCTTGATGTATTCTAGGGATTTTTTTTTTAAGTTGCATCAAACCCCTTTGGTGTAAACAATATTCTTGTTTATGTATCATGATTTTGAAGATAGTGATTTTTATTCATGATCATTTTATACTTTTTATCTGAATTATCTAATGACATGTTATTAAACTTGAAGGTTTTAATGGCATGAATGTTGAATTTAGTTGTAATGGTTTTGTTTTATGGTTGTATACCTCTTATTCTAGATGGTCCCAACATGGTAAAACACTCTTCCTCTCAACTCTCTCCCTCTCCCTCTCTCTCAGGTCTCTCCCTCCCTCCATCTCTCCCTCTCTCCCTCTCTCCCTCTCCCTCTCTATGTCTCTACCTCCCTCTATCTATCTCAACTCTCTATCTATCTCTCTCTCTCACTCTCAATTACCTCTCCCCTCTCTCTCTCAATTCTCTCAGAGCTTCCTCTCTCCCTCTCAAGTCTCTATCTTCATAGATCAAGTCTCTCTCTCTCTCCCTCTCAGGTCTCTCTCTCTCAAAAATCTCTCTCTCAAGTCTCTATCTCTCTCTCTCTCTCTCCCTCTCAAGTCTCTTTATCTCCCTCTCCCTCTCTCTCTCTCTCTCTCTCTCTCTCAGGTCTTTCTCTCTTTCTCTCTCTCCCTCTCACTCTCAGGCCCCCCTCTATCTCTCTCAAGTCTCTCTCTATTGGACTCTCTCCCTCCCTCTCTCCATTTGAAGACTCTCTTTCTCTCCCTCTCAATTCTTTCACTCTCCCTCTCTCCCTCTCAAGTCTCTCTCTCTCTCTCTCTCTCTCATTCCCTCTATCCCTCCCTCTCTCCTTCTCAACTATCTCTCTATGTCTCTCTCCCCATCCCTCTCTCTCTCTCTTGTGAATTGGTCGCACATCAATAAATATAAAATATATAATATGTATTAAATATATTATATAATATATAATATAATAATATAATAATATACATACTATACTATAATATATAATATAATAATGTATACTATAATATATTATAAATATATGTATTATAACTATAAATAAATATAAATAATGGATATCCGTTTTGGTTTGTTATTACCAAACCAAAACATATGTTGGCTTGAAATTTGGTTCAAAATTATTTGACCTGCAAAGTCAACCCAAAAAATGTGTTTTTGATAGAAAAAATTGTTAGCTTTCCACCACTATAACTTTTTCCATATTTTGAATTTAATAAATAATTACTATTGATTTTCTACCTACATTACATCTAAAGTCCTGATTGATAGGCTGATTGAAAAAATTCTATAACTTTCAAAACTACTTAATATTTTTATTAATGTACAAGATGCGCCACATTTTATGCTTCACATACTATAAGATAAAAAAAAGTTGGATTTCATAATTTTTTGACCAAGTTATGGTGGTTAGACATAGACGTTTTAATAATTCTGAAAAGTTCTAATAAAAAAATCATAACTAATTATTTACATGGAAAAAAATTACAAAAAAAAATACGGCACATCCAGATAAGTGTCCTCTACTAATATTGAAATACTCAAAAAAATATTATTTTTTCTTGTACTTAGAGTGGTCAGACATACACCTGCCTATGGAAAGTACTAATAAATAGAATAATGATTCTTAGTCTAAAAATTGATGAAAATATGGTGTGTCAAATTTCAAAAGATGATTATTCAATATATCATTACTTTGAAAGTAATTAGATGAATGTCGTTGTTAGTGAACTCTTTGTATGATGACCCAATTCTCCTTTGTAACTATGGAACTAAACTCTATATTTGTTGAGGATTTGAACTAATTTGATTTAACTCTTGGAGTATAGTTGCCTTGATGTCTTTTCGATGTGTTTGCAAACTGGGGTGCCAATATATATCATTTAGGAATTTACTAGGCTAGGACTATGTTGGTGTTTTTTCTAGCTAGGCTTTGAAATCATCTAAGAGATAGCCAATCTCTGTGTTCAAGAATCACAAAAGCTAGTGGCCAACTGACAGATAAAGCTTCTCAGAGCTTTATCCATACTCTTTAGGTTGTGTGATGCCAAGGAGGGTGTTCCTATTTGTGTTCATCTGATACCCATTTCGACAAGAACACTTCACACAGATAAATTCCTACTAACTTGCAGACATACAAGATTTATCAAAGGTTTGGCTAGCCTTTACACAAATAACCTCATATTTTCTAGGAACAAGAGTATTATGTGAGATTTTCATCTCTTAAGAAATATAATTTGAATTATATAATGTTTTGACCTTGAATCTACATGTAGGGGCTTTCTGATTTTAATTATTTCAAAGAATCCTAAATGAACTAGCCAGTGCCTCATCAAATTGGGTAGGAGTCACAAATAAAATATTCAGTCATACATAAAAGTTAACCCTGATACTAGTGAACTTATCTCACAATGCATTACATTATAAGACTTCACAGTATTCAAAAAAACACTCCTTACCAGATCCTTAGCACATTATCACATTCCTACAATCCTTTCTCAAGCATTTTATTAACTCATTAAGTTAAGGCGAGAAATAGAATCATAAATTCAAATGAACTATTGAAGACAAATGAAAATACCCTTGATAATTTCAATCATAGCTTGTCACAACACACACAGGAGAGTAATTACCTTGATTTTTTTTTAGATTTCTTTCGATATCAGTAATTACATAAGACTCGTTAAGACTATATCATATACATACCCTACCCAAGACAATTTACCCACTAACTCATCCTAAATTTTGCATTATATGCATTCAATATATACCACCTAGACCTTCAGGATTCAAAAATCCAACCTCTATAATGAGCCTTGAGATATCCTTTATAGAATAGGAGAGTGACAAGCTTTGAGCCCATTGCCATTTATTTAGCAAAATTTCATTTCAATATTTCATCCACATTTCGAAATTCCCACACAATTGGATGTAATCATTCGGTGAATAGGGGAATCAAAATAGTTACAACCTTGATAACCAGTTAGTACCACCATAACCATAGAAAAATGCCAACAAGGCCTTGTCGCTTTTTTCCACGTCAGACCCAAAAGAAAACAACATCAGTACCAAAACAAAATTGTAGAACCCAGAAAACATATCATCTCTCAAAACCCGAATCAGCACCACGGCCATGATACAGATGTTCGCTTCACATTTTTTCCTTGGTGGGATGTGAAAATGCCACTTTATCCTTCTCAACACCCCTCTCAACCCTAGAACCATGGACAACACACGGTGCCACCCTATTATGCTAGGACTATTCTCCTTTGGTCAAATCCCTATTACCAATTTAACATTTTGGTGAAAATGATCACAAACAACAAGAAAAAATGTAGTGATGTTTAGGATGTTGATGTAAATAGATGATGCAATCTTGACTCTCTATGACGTTCCTTGAGTGATCATACAAATTAGAATGAGAACTTATGGATGAATGTTCAAATGTGTAAAAGTGAATCAAATTTTGTCTAAATAAATACATGATGTAGGAGCATCTAGGGCGAAGATCAATCTTGCATCATCAAAATTATGTGTTTGTTTTTTTTGAATAAGGTGCAAGGTTATGAGGAGTCACAGACTTCTAAGTTATTCTAACTCATGTCACGAGGTTCACAAGCTCCCTAACTTCCCAACATAGTGACTTAGTGGATGGATTTCATCAACGAATCATGGGTTTCTAAGTTTTTTGAACCATGTTGTGGGGTTCTCAAGTTTTCTAACCTCCCAACTTGGTGATTCCTTTTGTTGTCAGTGTGAGTCATGTTGGTGGGTGAGACAATCATAAATTTCTGTTCAAAATTATGAGGACTATGAGCTTAGTGGACCATTGCATCGAGGTGACCTTATGGTGCTGGTGAGAGATACTCTTAAGTCTCTTCAACTAGGCATGTCTCATCGACGGCATGGTGGTAGCGATGCCGGTGTGACAAGATGGTGTTGGTGTGAGATCCCCCAATGTCTCTTAGACATTTCGGTGATATTTCAATTAAGAGTTTATTTATGTGAAATGGGGTTTTCGAGGAGAGATCTCCCAAATTCTTTGTAGAATTCTAAAGCGGTAGATGAATGATGATAGTCAACATGGTGGATGGAAATTATAGTTATGAAACCTAGCGAAGTGATATTGGATGCATTCCACATTGTTGTTGTGGAATACATATTCATTGGCTAACTTGGTGAAGCTACTGATAATGAGGTAATGACATTGTGATACTATGACATGAGGAGCGAGAAATGTCAAGGCCGACTTAGAGAGCTAGATGGCAGGAGTGTAGGATAACATATACTAAAGAACAGAGGGTGAACTCAGATCTAAAAAATTTGGTAGATGTATGCAATAAGAATCCCATAGAGTGAAATGTAATCTATAACCTCTCCCCAGTAATAAAGAAAATATGTTTTCTCTTGTTGCATTCGTTTGATATTTCTGTGTGTGTGTTTGTGAGTTGGTTGCGATATCGGATATCTTGGAAAGGCCCTTCGAGCTTGACTGCACCAAGTTGTATCAAAGCAAGGTTTTCTCTTGGAAGGTGTCAAGCAATTACAAAGTCCTATAAAGAATTTTTTGTGGGTAAGTGAGCGAGAAGAAAACCTATAGTTGTAGAGGTCTTGCGTAAGATGGCACAAAGAGGATGAGGTAGAGGATGACGGGTATGAAGAGAAACAAACCCTATCCTGATTGATATGTTGACAAGGATTATGGCTAGAATAGAGGCTTTCGAGAATGTATAGTGAAGAGGTCATCATGTTAATGATGTGAGTGACAAATACGAAGAACAGGTTGAAGTTGAAGGAGAACAACTAGAACTTGATCAAGGAGAAGAGAGGTTCATTCGATCCCTAACTAGAATAAATACCAGACCCCATTTTGACCCTCCCGAGTACAAAGTGTTAGGGTTAGAAGGAAAATATATAACAAGTTAAATGTAGATTTGATCAATAAAATAGAGAAATAGAACACATAGAAAATTATAGCAAAAACAAGACAACACAGAGAATTTAACATGGTTCACCCAATCTAGGATCAACCCAAAAAATTGCAGTCATCCAATGATTTTATTATCTAGTGTAAAACATATTACAATCTCGCGAATAATGCCATACTACAACTCCCCATCCCAACTACTTATAACAAGCTTTTAGAAGCTTCTAGAAATTAGGGTTCTACAAAGTCAATTTTTTTCTTTTTCAATGATGAAGTGAAAAAGTAGAAAAAAAATCTCAAGGGCTACCGCCCCTGAACCCCCACCCGGGGCCCTACCCAGCCTCAGACCTCAGCCTCGGATACATGAAGGGTGTACAGTATAGCATGATCAGTCACCACATACCAACATAAAGGGAATCTAAATTATGATGAATTATTGGATTGGATTACTAAAATGGAAAAGTACTTTGAATTTGAAGGTATTGAAGATGAAAAGAGGGTGAAATATGCTTGCACAAAGTTGAAGGGGCATGCATCCCTATGGTGGGATCATTTGCATACCGATAGACAACAAAGATGCAAGGAGAAGATAAAATCATGGTACCACATCGTGAACAAATTGAAGGAAAATTTCATGCCTGCAGACTATCAGATAAGTCTATTTAAGAAATTACAGAATTTGAAGCAGAGAGTGACCAGTGTCAAGGAGTACATTCAAGAGTTTTATCAATTGAGTATTCAAGCAGACCATACTGAAGATGAGGATGAGCAAGTTGCAAGATACCTAAATGGTATGTGGGTGTCCATTCAAGAAAAAATAAGTTTTCTCAAGTTGCAGAACGTGGAAGAGGTTTATCAATATGCCTTAAAAGCTAAGGAGAAATTAAACAGGAAGCAATAAAGCAATAATAGGGGTAGAGGCATAAATTCCCGCGATTGAGGACAAAATAGTGGTGGAAGAGGATATTCAACCTGTTGGTGTAAATAAGTATTTTACTTATTACACTTTACTTAAGCTTACTTAGGGAATGCATATCATTGTAGTTTGCACTTGTGACACCTAGTTATTTGCATCATGCATCTAGGTTTGTGCATGCACATAGAGATATGAGTTGGACACCTAGGGAAGTGTGTGTTGGAGAAATTCCACTTTGTGGTGTGATCTAGTAATCACCCTTTTATCTCCACTTTTCGTGGCATGATAATTCCACTTTAGGTGGGTGATCCACCTTTCATGGAATTATCTATTATTTCTCTCCAACTACCCTACACATGATTGTGCCACTTGTCTCATTCATGGCCCTTCATTGTGTCCTAGCTTTCCTTTATAAGCAAGCCTTGTACATACATGTTTGGTACTATCTTCATGCATATTGAGAGTACTATCATCATATTCTCTCATTCTTTCTCTCTCTCTTTTGTGCTATCTTTGATCTGTTGATCCCATTATTTCTTTTCACAAGTTCTTACATGGTATCAGAGTAGTTGGAGGTTCTTTGCATAGCCATTGTTGGGAGATCTTCATTCATGTGAAGGTGGTCAAGAGGAAAATCTCTGGAGAAACATAATTTTGGTGTGTCCTAGACTAGATCTGACCTCAAATTCAGATTGAGAAGGCCGTTTTCAGTCAGGGTAGCCTTTTGTTTCACTCAAATCTGACATCGGGAGCTCTAGATCAGAAAAGTCACCTATTTGGGTATTTTTTCAAATTTTTTCAATTTTTTATAATTCTGGAAAAATTTATTTCTCAGAAAATTTTCAGTTTCTCATAATATTTTTGGCAAAAAAAAAAAATCGCCAAAATATTTTTGAATTTTTTTTAGAAAAATTTAAAAAACTTCCTCCCTTTAATCTTCTAAAAAAAATTGTATTTGAGATTTTGATTTTTAAAAAAATAAAATGTATTCATGTTTTTAATTTTAATTTAAAAAAAAAAAATTATTGTAAAAAAATCAAAACAAAAAAAAAGGCCAAAATAAATTTGGCATACTTCAAACTTGTTGTCCTTGTAGAACACATGCCCCATTCGGAACGGGGACCCTCTCTTTCTTTTTGCCTTGTCGGGTCATTTTGTTGCTGCCCCATTTTGCATGCCCCTCGTTTTGGTGTCCTAGATGGTCAACGCGCTCTTCAAAGTCTCATTTTAGACGCTTCGGGCTTCCCTCTTTCTTCTTCCCGCTTTCCTTTCACCCTTCACCTTCCCGCTCCCCGATGTCCACCTTTCGGACTTCAGGCTTCGGGCTTCCCTCTATATTTTTCCCACTTCGCTTTTGCCCTTCGCCTTCCCACTCCTCGTTGTTCGCCTTTCAGACTTCATGCTTCGGGCTTTTTGCTTCCTTCTTCTGCCCTTCGCCTCCCTGCTTCATGTCTTCAGGCTCTGCTCTTTCAGGTTCCCTCTTTCAGGTTCCTTTGTGCTTTCTCTGTCTTGAGCGGCTATGCTCCAACATCTTCTCGACCCCCGAGCTCCGGTTTTCCTGCTGCCGTCTTAAAATTCAAACCCACTTACCTCACCAACCATCGTACCAACATTCATTAGGAGGTATTAAATGCATTAGAAGGCTATTTAAGCAAGTTTTGGCATGTCATTTTCACATGTCAAGAACATCGAACAAACACAGTGCAACCCCAGCCTTTGCCGCCTTCACACCTAAGCTTCAGCTTCGTCGTTCTTCAAGAATTCAACATTTGGCTTCTTCAGGCCCCCGAGGTATGATTGTCGTCCAAACAGTCCTTCCCTTTTCTAAGCGTTCTAATTGAAAAATGAACGACAAGGGAGAAAGGGTTGACAAACTTGATAAGAAAATTTCCCACCTTGAAAACCCACCTACCCAAAATTCAAATCGAAACCTTGTCGTCCCATCATTGTTCTTTGGGGCAGGCGACGAGGCTCTTCAGGCCCGAGACTCTCTCCGCTTGTGGCACTAACTTGGTCAAAATTTTCCCTGACAACAAAGATTCTCCCGGGTTCCGAACTCCAGAACTCCCCTTCTGACTCGCTGTTTTGGCGATGGCATTCTTGCTTCATTTGAAAATAACTCCCGGCCTCTAGACTTCTATCCTCAGGCAGTTGTCGTTGTTTCGCCATTCCAAACGGTCATTGCCTGGCGTCTTCCCGGCTTTTGGGCCCCGATCGTTTCCCTACTACTTGAGGTATTTTTAACAAAATGCGGAGTCCTCGCCTCATCCGGGACCCCGCTGACCGGACCTCCATCCCCGGATTTTCATCCTGCCCTCGCCATTTCAAACGGCTAAGCCGGTCCACCCTTCCAACCTCCGGGTTTTGAACTTTGGAACACTGCCACCATAGCATCGTTTGCTTAGGGTTGTTTCAAAATAGCTAGCCTATGATGGCTTTCCCTTAGTTTGACCCTGAAAGCCTCAATGATGACCCAAATGACCTCCAAATTGAAAATAGACTTCGACCCATGTGCTCAAATTTGACCTTCTCCCACATGGATCCTTTGTCACCCAAATCCAAGACCCAAAAATAAAATCATCTGGGACTCCTTTCCCTGTTCACTCTTCTAAAATGACATTATGGCGAAGGAAGTTCAGCCTTTGGGGCCTAGGTCATCCATTTTCCCTCCTATGTTACTTTGATCAAGTGTTAGACCTCTTGGAATGATAGGTTGTTTAATCTAACCTTGATTTGTAGGGATTTTCCTGAGACTGCATCCTCATACTTAATTTTCTTTGTTGACTCCTATCTCTTTGTACAGGATATATGGAATCTGGTGTAGAAGTTTCAGGGGTAGTCAAGGACAAAGGGAAAAGAGCTACCAAAGCTCCTCGAGGCAAGGAGGACAAGGACCAGATGAAGTACCAATTCCAGGGAGCACCATTGCACTCCAAGATTACAACTAAATGGAGAGATATCATAGACACCAATATTGGGCATGTCAATATTGATGACTTCATAGAAAGGATCAGGGTAGATCCAAAGGCTGAGAGCGCCAAGTTGATTAGAAGCAATGGATTAGCTAAGGCTGTTGATTTCCATCCCACACTAGTTGCCCTCAAGCTAGTAATAGCTTGCAGGGAGGCATACCATCTTTAAACAAGGACAATTGTGGACAAAGATGGCAACATCTTGGCTGATATGTCCCCTGTGGGGATAAAAAAAACCTTCCACATACCCATCTTCAGAAGAATGGAGACCCCAACTATTCACAAATGCAAAGAGATGTGGGACATGGACCCTTTGAGATGCAAGAAGTTGATCAACTAGTATTGGTTGAAGGAGAGACGAGGCAGTGCTTCCAAGGTTCCTCAGGAGCTCTACCGCAATGACTTCTTCAAGGAATACCATGATTTGGTAACCTCACTGAGTAGAGCAATGGGCCTTCCTATTGCAACCTTCTTCCAAGAGTGGATGGTGTATTTTGTTGAACAGATTCTCTGTGGAAAAGACACCATGTTCTATTGGGGAGAGATAATTAATGATTGCTTCCATGCGCAATTCATTAACATGAAAAAAACCTCCAAATTCTACATGACATCCTACTTGGTGTATTCGCTTGCTGATCAATGGATTTACAATGGATTGTTCATAGCAGCCAATGAGATGCCAGGTAGAGAGCTCAAACCATATGATAAGTACCCTCAACTGCAATACATAAATTTCAAGAAGGATTACTGTAGAGTAAATGATGCGTTTATCACATACATCATCATACTGCTTGGAGGTGATTTTGAGAGAAGAGTCTCTCACAGTGCTAGGGCCCTCCTCAAGAATTACGCTTTCTTGTTCATCCAATATCCAAAGTCCGCATACATCCATGCTTAGGGATTCTTAGAAAGGTCAAATAAGCTGCCCCGGTACCCTAATGATCGGATCATCCTATTAGAGCTATCTTGGCAACTATGACATGTACACAACATCTTGAGTGGCAAGCATATGACTGGGATCCCTTATCCCCTCACACTTGGCCAAGGGATGTATGAACTTAATACTTCCCAGTGTGTAGGTAATTTAGAAAAGGAGTTGGTTTAGTATCACTTCAAACCACATACAGCTAGACCGCAGATGGACCCATACGACCACATCAGGAAGGAAATTGGATAGGAATATGCCCACCTCCACTATGTTGAGGACTTTTGGTCCAATTGCAAAGATTACTTTGAAGTGCGGGTAAGGCACTACATGCATATGACCACATACTTTGAAAAAAAGGTGAACTTTCTTCCAGTTCTAGACCAACTAGAAGAAGAGGAGAGCATTGTAATCGACCCAAGATATAGTGCTATTGTGAATTTTTCATTGCCTTTAATTGATTGGAATGAGCAAGAGGTTGATGAACTCGACATTCTCACCAAGCCCGTTAAGTCCCAAACAAAGGCATGGATCGATGGGCAGATCACCCATCTAAAGCAACAAGGAGTCACCTTGACCTTCAAAGGGCTCGAGAGTTAACCAAGTGGTTCTCATGTGGGGATAGTCGCTACTACAACTGGAGAACCATCCAAGTCCCCACCATCTATTTGGTCAAAGAAGAGAAAGGAGGTTGATGAGCAGCAACCCAATCCAAAAGTGTACGCTAGAAAGGCCTTAGAGGGTGAGCCTCCTAAAAAATATTGAAGAACAAGCAATGTCACTGAGATCTCGATAATACCAGAAGATCCACTCCACAAGGGAAAAGAGGTGGAGGTTGATCCGCCAAGATCTTCGCCCACTTCATCTGCTACTGCAACCGCTGCTACTATTGCTACACCTACCCTTCTCTCTTCTGACTATCACAGTTGCTACTGCAACACTTGTCCTAGCCCTCCCAGAATCCTTCATGAAATATATGCAAAATGTGTTGTCTAAACTTTCGAGAATGTTTGCAAATCCAATGATGCAAGCTGCAATTACCTAGAAAATGATTAACACCCCGGTTCCTCCTCCTCCTACTGAGCCACCCAATATGGAGGCCATGATGAAAATATTTGATGAGTTGGAATGACAACAACTGGAGGTAGCTAGGATATTGGAAGAGGAAGCAAATGATTATCATGAAAATCCTATGTATGAGTATCGGGCAATCAACAAGGTTGCCTATGAGTCTTCTAGTGATGACAGCGAGGATATGGGCACAAAAGTGATTCAAGAAATAGATGACTCGGAGCTTGACACCGAATGGGTCAAACAAATCCAAGTGATTGAAGACAAAGGGGCTGTAGGACAGCCTATGGTCGAAGAAAGAGTTGCTGCTCTAGAGATAGAGGGTGATAGGTCTTCAATGGGAGGGCATGGCTGCACCCCTGAGCTTGATAAAGATATATCCTTTCCTGAAGATAGACAAGAAGATAGGCCCGAGCAACGCGGGAATGATCAGGATGAGGAAGAGAGGGATGCTAAAAGGGAAGACCACCATGATGAATGATTACCTACCAAATCTCCCATCAAGCGCATAGTGTTCATTCAAGACTTCGATGAGGAAAGGGAGGACAGAAAAGATCGGCATGAATTCCCCAAGGAAAGGTCCTCAATTCCTGACTGGTTGGAAAGGCAGTTAGAAAAGAAGACTCCCGCTCTGAGGGATCTGAAAGAACGAGTGGAGGCAATATTGGCTAGAGCTCAGATTGGTGCCAAGAAGGAGAAAAGGCCTAGAGTTAGATCAAGGTTAAAGATGGATGCCTCCAGATCCAAAGTAGTGTAGATAGCCATGCCTATGGTTGGAGAATAGGGAATAAGTTAAAACGTCTCCACCATCGACTTATGAGTGGCCACCAGGGAACAAAAGGTTGACCACCTCCAGGATTTCATAGCCATGGTGGTGCACCTAATCCAACAGGACAAATTTTTGAAGGAGGAACTTAAAGCACAAGTGGCTAATTTGATAGCCTATATCCATCAATGGTCATCCATGGAGGAGCTGCCAACCACTTCTTCGGCTCCACCGTAGTTTCTATCCAAAGAACAGATTGACAAGCTAGAGAAAAGGAAAAACTTGGAAAAGACCACAGAGAATTGGTTCCGACTAGTCCTGGATGTCAAAAATATAGGTATCAATCACATTGTTCGGACAACAAACAAATTCCTAGAAGTACAAAAGTCTCTTGAGGGTACGAGGAAAATCTGCATTAAGTAACCTAAGAAGTATGAGGCCGTGTACTCGAAGATTGAGGCTATCCTCAAGTTGCCAAGAGAAATTTGGGAGAAGGAATTCGCATTCAAAGGTGATGACCATTGGCTGATGGATATTTGGAGGTGAGACTTCAACCATCGGAGGAAGAGGCTAGAGAAGGTATTGGAGAAGGTGGATCCTAACATCGAATGGGCCAAGGAAGCCAGAGGGGATTGCATTCGGTATTTGTGAGTGATGACAGGTTTTGATGTGTCTGCTGCTCGAATCAATCTTGAAAATATAAGGCCTCATTTCCAAAAGAAAATGGAAGATGGGATGTCGGGCGAGATCACCATGGAGTTCATGAGCTTTTCTACCTATTAGAATCAAACATGATCTGATACCATGTTAGAATTGGCTATGGATGCCAAGATCTATGGACCAAATAGAAAGCACAAAGAAGAGAGAAAATAATGTGACAAGAATAAACTATATTCTATGTCAATGATATGATTCAATGTGTGTCCAAATATAGTAGAGACCCCTTGGTTATATAGCCAAGGTGAGAACATAATAGTGCATAAGATTATGACAAGTGTCATAATCTTATGACATGAGACAACAATGAAAAGCTATCACTCCACCTAAAGTGGAAAGGTGATAATGTGATAACCACCACAAATAGTGGATCTACCACAAAAGGTGGAAACCTAATCACATGATATGTCCATGAAAGGTGGAGGTGATAAAGTAATAAGAAGATAAGTCCACCAAAGGTGGAAATTCTCCAACAAATCCTATGTGGTCCCTAAGTAAACTTAACTAAGGTGTAATTATGACCTAGGACAAGGTATAAAACATTTAATTACACCAACACCCCCCCTTAAGTGCAACTTAGGGAGAATGTAACCAAATGCAAACAATGCAAGATGGGTCCCGACAACTAGGCCATGTTAGGTACCCATGTACAAATGCAATGTAATCTCTCACAACCAGAGAAAAGGAGAAAACCCAGTGGGACAAAACTCCTCCCCAAAAGAGAGATGAAATACAATAGATGAAATGCTCTCAATCATGAATGAGAAGGTAAAAACCCCATGTGAGGAAAAATACCCCCCCATAAGAGAGAAGTAGAAGAGAGACAAGGCAGCCCCCCTCAATGTTGAGTCTCCTGCAATGATGGTAGAAGCTCAACATTGAATGCTGAAGATGATCCAATTTCGCCAAAAAACGTTCCTCCCCTTAGGAAGAAACAAAACCAAGGATGTATGCAGGATGTATGATGTCTCTGAATGATGCTCAAGTGTCTCCATGTCAATGCCGAAAGATGACACACTCCAAACAAGCGTTCTAGGCCACACTGCTGAAGAGTACAATCCAACATCTAGTAGAGAAGAATGTAGAACATGATCCAAAGAGAATGATATCCCCTCTAAAGACAAAGAAGCCTCCTCCAAATGTTGTCCAAAACTATCCACACTCATGTCAAACTGAAAGGAATGATCATGTAGAGAATGAACAAGAGGGTCAGAGTGTTCCCTCGCAACAACTAAAGAAGGAGCATCTTCATCAAAGAGAAGATGAATGTCATCAATGGTGTCCCCCAAATCTGCAAGATGAGACTCCACAAACAAGTTTGAAATACCTATCAAGAAGCCATCCAAAGTAGTCATATCTGGAAGACAATGTATGTCCTGCTGCACTGAATCACAAGGAACCCAAACTGTGGAATCACAAGCATCATCAACTACAATAGTAGATGGAGGAGATGAAATGCATGGCTCAAGTACTGGATCTGATGTGAGAACTCCCAAGTTCAAGTAGCCAAATGTCTCCTCTAAATCATGGTTCACACTAGGAGTGTGATGAACAGCCGAAGGAATAATGTCACCATCAGAAGCAAAATCTGCAAAGGTATACAACCAAGATGAATGATCAACCACCCCAATAGCAATAATCTCTCTACTCTCCAAGTCTCGAATGATGACTGAATCAGGTGTGAACTCCACAGTTCTCCCATTTCCACCATGTGTAATCTGATATATGGAAAGAAGATTGTTCATCAAATGAGGAACACACAAAACATCCTGAAAAGTGTTGTCCCCAAAACTAATAGATCCCTTCCCAATTACACTCATGTATGTATTGTTTCCCATCAATATAGGAGACATAGAACGAGGCTGAAATGAAGAGAAAATAGATTGTGAAGATGCCATATGATGTGATGCTCCTGAATCTAGAAGCCATCTACCTGATCCTAGACTTGAATAAGCACAAAGAGCTTGTCCTTTACTGCTTGATGTAGATGCTAAATGAACTTTTCCCTTAGACTGTTTTGAAGAAGAAGAAGAAGAAGATTTAGACATTCTAGAAGGCAAATCAATTTGATTTCTTTTGAGAAGATTTTTCAACTCATCAATATCCTTCTTATAACAATAATGTTCTTCATGTCCATCCTTCTTGCAATATGCACAAAAAGACTTCTTCTTAGATGATTCTTCTTTTGAATGAGTGGATTCTGATTCTTTATGTGGCTTGTTCTTTTTCATCTTTTGCTTCTTATCAAGATTCCTTGATTCTTTATGTACCTTTGAATCACTAGAAACCAATGCATGTGGCTTGGAAGACTTGATTAGACCCATGTTCATTAACTTAGCTTCCTCTTGGATTAGGAGATTTGCAAAGTCATCAAACTTAGGATCAACATATGATGCTCCCATAGAAAGTCGATGGGTATGAAGGCCAAAACCAAATACTAAATACTTAGGACCAAGCTTGGATAACACATTTAGAATCAACTGTAAATCCTCTTTTTCAATACTGCATTCTTTCAACTGTGTTTTTAATTGCTTGATTTTGGAGATGTAGTCTTGGATGTGGTCAAAACTTTTAGGATCAAGATTCATCAAATCATTATCAATCTGATATCCCCTAATCTTATCTGTTTTACCATACAAGTTTTCAAAAGTCTCCCATACTTCTTTAGTTGTTTTACATGAATCAATATGAAATTGTAAATCAAATGAGACTAGTGAACAAATGCATCCAAGTGTTTTCTCACAATTAATCTCCCATTTTGCCAATTCATTAGCATCAGTAGGTTGAGAAATGGTTTCCTTTAGATAACCTATTAGACCTTTTCCCAAGAGACAGTTCCATACTGATTTTCTCCATGTAGCATAATTATGTGGAGTTAGGAGTTCAATTTGAGATTTCCCCATTGCAAGAACATAATCCAAGCAAAAGAATGCAACCAATCACTGCAAGATTACCCCCCCAAATCACTCAATAATGAAGCCCCCCCAAGCAATATCTGATTTTTGACTTTATACTTAGTGCGTTTACAATTGCCACTGCCAAAAACAGCAAGGTGAAATTTGATCTTGGTACATGCAGATGCCAAAATAGGCGACAAAATCACAGTATAAAAATTATAGTAGATGAGATAAATCTGATCACACCACTGGAAAGTACCGGAAAAATCATGCACTTTCAAAAAAAATGGCACTCAAAAATGTAACCGTAGGAGCAAGTTATGAGCTCCCGAAGTGCCCAAAATGAGGACAAAGCAGCAACACCTGTGAGAATCTGCAATTTCTGGAAAAACCAGAAGCCAAAACCAAAAAATAGTTGCACCACTATGTAGATCACAAAAAATTAACCCAAATCAAAACAAATTGCTCGAAAAAAGAAGCCAAATTGAGCAAGATATGAGGCTTTGAAGTTGGCCTGCAAAATGAAACTGCTCAACTGTGAAGAGGGCAAAAAATTCTCTAGAATGCTGACGTCATCGCTGACATATTGCTGATGTCTGCAAACCACTATGTTAAATTTGATGGCCTTTTGACCGTCACCGACGCTGTCGCTCCTCCCTACCGAAAAAGTTTTCAGAGAGTTGGAATATTCTTTTGTGCCGAAATATTCCGTGATAGACAATTGTGACGGAATATGCTCTTTGCCTTACCGGAATATTCGCCTGGATTTTTCTGTCGGTTTTTTTTTTAATTTTGCACTGCCAGATTTCGTGGAACTGCCGGTCGGTAAAATGGTTTCGCAGATTTTCTATCGCTGAGTGGAACCCGCGTGGGAGAAGGGGCCCACCACACCGACGTGGCACCCTGCGTACCCACGGGTACTACTGCAGAACGGTACACTCTGTACCGTGAGTGTCCAGGGTACGCAGAGTACCCTGGTACTCTTTTATTTATTTATTATTATTTTTTTTTTTGACAATTTAAAATGAAAATTTTCATAAAAAATTTTCAAAAATTTTTCGAAATGAAAAATATATATATATTTTTATTATTTTTTTTTCAAAATCGTACCGTAATAATGACGCCCGGGGGGCCGTAGGGCTCTTTTGGCAAAATTTTTTTGCCTCACCAAATGACTTGCTCCGATTTGGACGATTGGATAGTCGATCTTAGGGTTTTTGGCCCTTCTGGACTCGATGGCAGGGTCGGATTTGACCCAAAATTTTCCAAAAATGCAGCTACCTTCTGGATTTGGCAACCACAATGCAACTTCAAACCCTCTTAGATTTGGCCTCGTATGTCCGATTTGGACGAAACAAAAGGCAAAATCGACTTTCTCAAACCTTCCGGACGCAATGGTGAGATCAGATTTGCACCTGCAAGCTCCAATATAAACCTGCAATAAAGAGCCAAAAATGGAACCTCCCCAAATCTGGTACCTCTCTTCAGAAAAAGACTCTCCAATGGCACCCAACCCGCTCTGGTACCATGTTAGAATCAAACATGATCTGATACCATGTTAGAATTGGCTATGGATGCCAAGATCTATGGACCAAATAGAAAGCACAAAGAAGAGAGAAAATAATGTGACAAGAATAAACTGTATTCTATGTCAATGATATGATTCAATGTGTGTCCAAATGTAGTAGAGACCCCTTGGTTATATAGCCAAGGTGAGAACATAATAGTGCATAAGATTATGACAAGTGTCGTAATCTTATGACATTAGACAACAATGAAAAGCTATCACTCCACCTAAAGTGGAAAGGTGATAATGTGATAACCACCACAAATAGTGGATCTACCACAAAAGATGGAAACCTAATCACATGATATGTCCATGAAAGGTGGAGGTGATAAAGTAATAAGAAGATAAGTCCACCAAAGGTGGAAATTCTCCAACAACTCCTATGTGGTCCCTAAGTAAACTTAACTAAGGTGTAATTATGACTTAGGACAAGGTATAAAACATTTAATTACACCAACACTACCCAAGCCTTCACCCAATCTGAGTTGTTCAACAATCACATTACCAAATACGAGGAGGACTGGAGGAAGCTCATCGACAATTCCAAGGAATGGAGCTACTAATTTCTAAAGTCTGATGTCATGGAAATTTATGGGCTCCATCCGGTAATCCTAAGGTTCATGGAACATGCAGTTGTGAAGAAGTAGGAGGGAAACCCTATTATTGATGAAGAACTTCCAAAAGAATAGCTACAACAAAGAGTAATCAACAAAAGACAAAACGCTACAGTACTGCCACAAAAGACAAAATAGGGAAAAGACAAATGATGTTTTTAAATTGTAATATATTGGGGGGTAGAACCCTAGTTTACAGTGAATTATGGCTACACAAATTTAATTCAATCTTGGCCACATGTTCTACTTTTGAAACACTATAAATAGGGGAGCCTCCTCTCATTTTAGAGAGGTTGAATTGTTGTAAAGAAATGCTACAGAAATTGCAATAGAAATACATTGACTTTAGTGCATTTATGGATTTCTTCTCATGTTTCATGGTTCTCTCACAAGTTAAGGATTTAGTCAGATTTACTTTGTTGTTCTAGTTTCTTTTCAGTCAACTTTGGTGGATTTAGTAATTTTGTTCCTGATTGTGAAGATTTTTGCTATTTAGATGCTTTTCTTGTCCATACTTTTTATCAATGCTACTGGTAAATGGCTATGCAAAGTTATCCTGGACTTTGATTTTAAAGTTGCCTCTGAAAATTTATCTTTGTTCATGCACATGTGTGGTGAATGAATGATAGAACATATGAAGTCCTTAGAAGATAGCATAGGTCTCATGATACTGTGAAATTTCTGGTTAAGTGAAATTCTATTTTAAGGAAACTATCCACAGTAGAAGTCTCCATGATTATTGTTCATTCGTAGTTGCAGGTCTAGGAACTTGATCTCTTCCCTAATCTTTTTTTTCCTCTTTTTTGTAGATAACCTATGCTAAGGTTCATTTAACATTGTAAAGCCAAAACTTAAAACATAAAGTGGAGTTCAAGACTGCTGTTTGAACTTGTAGCAAAATACAATAATTTCCCATTCTGAGAACTCTATTTGTAGATCCAATTCTCCTCCATCTTAGTTTACATAATTCTTCCCGGTGATTACCAACAAAATCAATCATAAATCAACTAAGATATTCCAAGCACTGTCATGACCTGACATCCAAGAGACCTTGGGATAGTGTTCTGCAATCTAATTATGGAAGATTTTTTTTCAAGAGAGGTGATGCACTTACGCATTACCTTTTTTGAGAAGTGCATAAAAAAAACATCAAAAAAACTTTGTAGAGGATACGCTGTACCCCTTTCCACACAATTACTGCCTATCACCCCTCCACATGGCGGCCCTTGCGGCCCTCTACATAGATGATAGGCGGTCGGTTCTCAGTCTTGGCGGTCAGTTTTATAAAAAACTAGCAACCTTTTTCAAATCTCGATGGTAGCTTAAAAATCAGGCATAAAGAATATTCTGAAGAGAATATTCTGCCATGTCAACAAATTTCGACTAGCAAAGTACAGGAATATTTTGAGCTGTTGGTGGAATATTCTAGTAGATAGGGAAGGAATATTTCATCTACATATTCCAACAGCTGACAACAACTTTGATGGGCCACAATCCATCAATGTTTTTCTCTAGGATTGATGACATCATCCTGATGTCAGCAAGGCCTTTCAACTTTTTCTCCACCCTCACTATTTGAGTTTTGGTTTTGGAAGTCAATTTTTAAACGTAGATATCTCAGTCATTTTGGCTCCTTTTTTCGAGCAATTTTTTTTATTTGGGCTAATTTTTCATGTACTTCATAGTTGTGTGGTTGGTTTCTGATTTTGGTGGACAAAGTTTCCAGAATTCTCAATTTTTCAGCACTGTACTTGTCCAATCCTCATTTCTGCAATTTTCAGGGCTCCGCACAAGCACATACAAACTCCTTTTCAGGTGCCATTTGTTTGAAAGTGCATGATTTTTCATCTAATTCTTGAATATGCAATCAGTTTGAAGTGATCTTGAGTGGATTTTTTAATTTCAACATATGGTCTTTTTTGGCCTATTTGGCACTTGTATTGCATAGATATGAATTTAGGTCTTTGCTTCACTCTTCTAGTCTATTCTCAACCTATTTGTGGCACATTGTAAAATAAGAAATCATAAGTCCACTTAGCCAAATTTCAAGTGGCCTTTTGTACATGCACTAAATTATAAAGTACCAAAATCATCTTTTTTTTTGGGGGGGGGGGGTGTCTCTTGTGTGATTGTGCCTATTTTCTCTCTTGTGCTCTTGCATTCCATCATGGGTTCATCTAAAGTTCCACTCTTAACTGCACATAATTATGCTACATGGAAAGTACGTGCATGTAGTAAACTAATGGAAAAAGGTTTAATTTACTACATTGATGGAACCATAATTGCACTTGCGGATCCTAAGGCAGATCCAACTGCATATACGGATTAGCTCACTAAAACTTATATGGCATTGGGTACACTTAGAAATTTAATCTCATATGATCTCATTTTCCATGTTGATAAATGTACTATAGCCAAGGAAGCTTGGGATAATCTTGCTAATTTGTATGGCAAGGTTGATAAGGTTAAGGGATACAAACTTGAAAATGATCTCCTAAGCCTTGATCCTAAGAATTTTAACACTATTCAAGATTATGTCACTAAATCAAATGAGCTAAGAGCACAACGAAAATATTGTGGTATTGGGAAAGAGAATGATCAATTGGTCTTCAACTTGTTGGACAAGCTTCCAGCCGAGTATGTAGCCTTTGTTTCAAGTTTTCAGACTCAACGATTGACAATTAGCAACTTCACATCACCATCTTTTCAGGCTCTCATAGATCTTTTGATTCTTGAGAAAAATAAGTTGATGAAAATGGTCATTCTCAAGTCTTCAACTTCAAAATCATTGGTTGTCAATCATGGAAACAAAAATCAATGGAAAGGGAAAAGCCAAAAGAAATCTTCACCAAAGCCACAAGGAGAGAACAAACAATCCACTCCTCCATAATAAGTCTCATCATCATATTCTTCAAAGAAGAACAATTAAAGCATGAAGGATAGACCAACTTGTGCATATTGTAAAAATATTGGACATGAGGAGCATCGTTGTCATGCCAAGAAAATTGATGACTTGACCAACATCATCAAGAAGAACAACATCAATTTTCCTAATACCTATAAAAAGGACTCATCTTCTTCCACTTCTACTTTATCTCAGTCTAAGGGAAAAGGGCAAGCTTTTATGGAAACAATAGGTTCATCACAGCAGTGGATTCTTGATTCAAGGGCTACTCAACATATGTGCTCTTCAGAGGGGCAGTTTTCCTCCTTGGAGTCCCCTTCAGTGCCTCACATCTTTATTGGTGATAATACACAAGTGAAAGTTGAGGGGAAAGGTGCAATTGAGTTGGGTGATGGGACATTTGAGGATGTGCTCTATGTTCCAAAATTGAGCACCAATCTTCTCTCCATCTACCAAATCACACATCATGGAGATGGTAAGAAATTTGAATTCACCCTGACACGGTTGTGGTAAAGGAACTTGCAAATGATTCTTTGGCTGCAATGGGTCGAGCTAATCACAATGCAAGGATTTATTCATTCTCCCATTGGGTGCCTTGTGCTCCTTCTACAACATTGATCACTCATTCAAACTCACAAAGTAAGATATGGCATGAGCGGTTTGTTCATCTCAACTACCACTATCTACAACAACTTCACACCAAAGACATGGTCAAAGGGATTCCTCAACTCATTTTTTCCGAGGGTGTATGTTCATTATTTTCTATGGGAAAGCATGTCAAAGAGAAGTTCGATAGAGGGAACTCTTGGAGAGCCTTGGATCTTCTTCAGCTTGTTCATAGTGATGTAGCGGGTCCATTTCTAGTGTCATCCTTTGGCAAAGCTCATTATGTCTGTTATGCACTTTTCACACACATGCCCCACTAGAGGCAGGGACCAACTTTTTGTTCTACATCTTTGTCCCTTGTCTTTGTCAATTTCTGGCTTTTTTCCTTCTTGGGGGTTATTTTGGGATTAAGTCCGGATTTGGTTTGATACAGGTGGTATTTTGAAGCGTTTTAGGGCCTTGGATTTTAGAAATGGGGATTTTTCAAGTGAATTTTCAAAGTGATGTGTAAATATTTTTGCACCAATGAATAGAGGATGAAAAATTAGGCCAAATTACTTTTTGAACTTTTCAAAAAATTCATTCGGGAAAAAAAGTTATGAGGTTTAGGGGATTTTGACCTTGCTTGGAATTTCGAGATTATCCTCCCTGGGCGGATTTTTCCGAAAATTCCTTCAGGCCCTCAAAATCTCAAAATTTCCCTTTTTGAAAAAATCCTTCAAGCCCTCAAAATCCCAAAATTTTCTAAAAGTGGGAGGAAATTTTTTCTGAAATGCATTTTAAAAAAAAATTTAAAAATTCTGAAAATTAAAAAATTCCGAAAATGGAAAGCTTCCATAAAAAAGTGTAAGGTTTTCTTTAAAGGGCCAAAATTGTATTTAAACTTAATTTGGATCGGATTTTGACGCATGAGCTACTAATGATGATATTTGTTTTTCAGGATTAAATAAATCAAAAAAGGGGGACTTGCATATGGATTCGTGCCAAGAGGAAAATACGAAAAAGTTCAACTCAAATATTAAAGTGGGGCTTGCATAAGAATCCATGCCACCAGCTATATACCAATTGGAGAGGTGCATTTAACAAGGAAAGACATGTGAAGCTATATTTTTTATTCTCCAATGAAGATTTTCTCAAAATTAATGCCATTGGGCCATGATGCAACTAAATGCAATCGATTAGATGATGATGTACCATGAGCTCCCAAATTAAATGTAATAGCTGGATGCTTCTAGAAGTGTAATTTATGCCATTGGATGAATTAAATCCTGGCCATTGATTCAAAATGTAATTTTCTATAAAAGGCCAGTGCCTTCTCATTTGTAAGGAGTTAGACTAGGTTAGAAGAGCTGATTAGAAGTTGTAGAAGGCTAGAATTGGCAAGTAGATTTCAGAAATTAGTTGTAGGAGAGGAGAGAGACTAGAAATTGTTATGTAATGTTGGAGAAGATAATGCAAATGGGTTGTTGATTTGGAAAACATTGTGTTATGTTTCAAAATTTTTATGGTTTCTTGTTCTTGATTCTCAGTGTTAGATGTTAGTTTTTAGTTCTTTCATGATAATGGTGAAATGTTAATGATGTTGATCGATCTCCGGTCCATAATTTTAGCAATTTGCTGATTCTAAGTTGCTATGTAAAGTTAGTCTGGGCCTTATTTTGTGCCAAGTTCAACTGTGGATGCTTGTTTATATTGCGTCATTTATTGGGTATGTGGATGAATGTTCATAGTCTGAAAATATTTAGTTTCCTCAGAAGATTGCACCATTTTTGCAGAGTTGCAGGCTTGTCCTTGATTAAGCAGAAATTGGTTTTATTGGAGATTTGTCCATTTGCAACATTCATCATTGTTGTGATTGATTTTAGGAGTAATTTTAATCTTAGATCTTTCTTGAACTCTTATCTTTTGCTATTTATTTTATTATCTGGGTATTTAGGCTTTGAAGTATCAATATATTGCTAGATTTGATAAAATTGAGTCCAGTATTTGCTTGTAGTAAGGTCCCTTTGTGATTACCAAAATTTTCACATTTATCACTGAGTTGTTTTGTTGCATTTTCAAGACCTGACATTAGAGACCTTGGGGTTATCTCTTTTCCCATAGAGATTTACCTTTCAAGAGAGATAGGATATCATATTTTGTTTGAGTTGTTGTGCAGAAAACATCATCAACAATGTCCTCACTTTCATTGATGATTTTTCATGATACACTTGGGTCTACTTCCTTTGTCACAAAAGTGAAGTATTTTACAAGTTTCTCAACTTCAAAGCACATGTTGAGAAGCAATTCGGGAAGCAAGTCAAGATCCTTCATAGAGACAATGGAAGAGAGTATGTGAACAATAGACTTGAGGAATTTTTCACACTTGAGGGAACTGACTTACAACATTCTATTTCCTACACACCCCGGCAGAATGGTGTGGTAGAAAGGACAAATATAACCCTCAAGGAAATGGCAAGCTGTATGATACATGCTAGGTCTCTTGGTCTAGCTTTTTGGGTAGAAGCAATCAGCTGTGCCACCTACATCCAGAATCGGGTTCCTCACAAAGCTTTGAAGGGTATCACTCCTTTTGAATCTTGGTTTACTAGGAAACATGTTGTGAAATACTTCAAAGTGTTTGGGAGTCTAGCATGGGCTCATATTCCTCCATAGAAATGCAGGGCATTGGATCCACATAGCAGGCCTTGTATCTTTGTGGGATATGTAGATGGTGTTAAGGCATAAAGACTGATGGATCCTAAGACTCATGAGATTTTCTATGAGAGGAGTGCACATGTTAAGGAAAGCTCACCTAGCCTTGACTCTTCTACTCCTCCTCCTTCCTACATAGTTGACAATGATGAAAGTGATTCAGATGATGATGTCTTTCCTTCCTCACCGACTCATAAGGTTCAACCTTCGCAGGGTCCAATTCCAGTTGAGGAGCCTCATCCTTCTACCCCTACTAGACTTCTTTGGGCTCATTAGACTCGTGAGGTAGTAGGTCCACTTGTTGGGGACCCTTTGGATACTCAAAGGACTAGGTCATAGAATGAGCATGAGCATGAGCCTCTTCCACATGCTTTCATTGTGTCAGCTTCAGATCCACAATCCTTTAAGGAAGCCTTTGGGCTTCCTGAATGGGATGCAACTATGGAGGAAGAGTATAGTTCTTTGATGAGAAACAAAACTTCGGAGTTAGTCCCTCTCCCTAAGGGGAGAAAGATGGTTGGATGCAAGTGGATCTATCAGACCAAATATGTAGTGGATGGGAGTGTTGATAAGTATAAGGCATGAATTGTTGCAAAGGGTTTCTCACAATTTGCATGAGTTGAATACACTAAGACCTTTGCACCTGTTGCAAAGATGACTTCCATTCGCCTAACACTTGCCATTGTCGCTTCACATGGTTGGGCAGTAGATTAGATTGATGTCAAGAGTGATTTTCTACATGGGGATCTTGATGAGGAGATCTATATGGAGTAGCCATAGGGTTTCATCTAGGATACTTCATTGGTTTGTAGGTTGAGGAAGTCCCTATATGGCCTTAAGTAGGCCCCTCGGGCTTGGTATGCGAAGATGGATTCCTTCCTTCTCTCTACAGGATTCACTAGGTGTCATTCAGATTAGAATGTCTACATCTTGAGGCAGGATGATACACATTTGATACTTGTGCTCTATGTTGATGAATTGATCATTATAGGGATAACCTCATCCATCATTGGCAGTGTAAAAAATGCTTTGTAGGAAAAAATTTCCATGATCAACTTGGGGCTTCTTCACTACTTTCTTAGCATTGAGATTCTATAGTCTTCATCTGGGATTACATTGTCACAACCCAAGTATGCTCTTGATCTTCTTTCACGGTTCCACATGACTGCTTGTAATCCTACTCTGACTCCCTTTCTTCTAGGAGTCAAGCTTGAGGCTAAGTTCTCCACTCCACTTGTTGATGCCACTTTGTATCATCAACTTGTTGGAAGTCTCATCTATTTGAATCATACACACCTTGAAATCTCTTATGTGGTTGGCATGGTATCCTAATTTATGCAAGAACCACATGAGCTTCATTGGAAAGCCACCAAACACATCTTGCACTACATACAAGGTAATCATTAGCATGGGATTCATTATGCAATAGGTGCACAACTTGACTTAGTAGGCTATACCAACTCAGATTGGGCTGATGATCACAAGTCCACCTCTAGCTACAACTTCCATCTTGGGTCAGGACCTATTTCATGGAAGAGAAAGAAGCAACATTCCATTTCTATTTCATTGATAGAGGCTAAGTATAGGGGGGTTTTTACTACCACCATTGAGGCCATTTGGATTCAACACATTCTTTCTGAGTTTGGTTTTTCCATTCCACATCCGACAGTCATTCGGTGCGACAATCAGAGTGCTATTGTGATCTCCAAGAATCTTGTCTAGCATTAGATGACCAAGCACATTGAGATTCATATGCACTTCATTAGGGAGTTGATTTAGGATCAGGTCATTAACTTGTGCTATTGTCTAGCAATAGAGTAGGTAGCTGACATATTCACCAAATCCTTCACTAAGAGTAAGTACCATTAAATGCGAGCTCTCTTGGAGGTGTGGGATGTGACAGGGGGAGTCACTTGAATTCTTCATTCTATTTCATGGGAGGGAATTTTTCCTCATCTTGGGTTTTTGTCCTTCTCCATTTGTACATTCATTTGTTTTCTTCTCTCTTTTGAGGGGGAGTTTTTCCCATGAATTTTTCTCCCTTTCCTCGCTTGTGAGAGATTACATTGCATTTGTACATGGGTACCTAACATGGCCGAGTTGTCGGGACCCATCTTGCATCTTATCTTGCATGGTTAGCTTGAGTCTTCATTCCCCCAGTTGCAGTTAAGGGGGGTGTTGGTGCAAATAAGTATTTTACTTATTTCACTTTACTTAAGCTTACTTAGGGAATGCATATCATTGTAGTTTGCACTTGTGACACCTAGTTATTTGCATCATGCATCTAGTTTTGCACATGTACATAGAGATATGAGTTGGACACCTAGGGAAGTGTGTGTTGGAGAAATTCCACTCTTTGTGGTGTGATCTAGTTATCACCTTTTTATCTCCACTTTTCGTGGCATGATAATTCAACTTTAGGTGGGTGGTCCACCTTTCATGGAATTATCTATTATTTCTCTCCACCTACCCTACACATGATTGTGCCACTTGTCTCATTCATGGCCCTTCATTGTTTCCTAGATTGTATTTATAAGCAAGCCTTGTACATATATGTTTGGTACTATCTTCATGCATATTGAGAATACTATCATCATATTCTCTCATTCTTTCTCTCTCTCTTTTGTGCTATCTTTAAAATCTTGATCCTATTGTTGATTTTCATAAGTTCTTACACTACCAAACATGATGGGGAAGGTACCTCTCAAGACACAAGGGGTAGAGGAGATTTTCAAGGAAAAGGAGAGTCATCCTAAGGAAAAGGTAGTTTTGGAAGAGGAAGAGGTAGAGGATTCACTGTTACATGCTACAAATGTGGAGAGATTGGGCACAAGTCTTTTGAATTCCCACAAGTTCAAGGTGGAGGCAAAGGAAAAGAGGCCATAGTGCATGTGGCCCAAACTGAACATGAAATGGTGGAAACTTCAAGGCATGGGGAAGATTGAAAAGATGGAGAATCCTTGATGACAAGGAAGATTTTGTTAAGTCCTAAGAAGGTAGAAGAAAAACTGATACAAAGAAGGAATTTGTTCATAACCAAATGCAAGTTAGGTGGCAAGTGTTGTAAAATAATTGTAGATAGTGGAAGCATGGACAATATTGTGTCTGATGAAATGGTGAGGAATTTGAAGCTGAAAATAATGAAGCATCCTAGCCCATATTGTAGAAGGAGCATCAATTAGTGTTAAGAGAACAATTCTTGGTTAATTTTCAAATTGGTAAATACAAGGATGAAATTCTCTATGATGTAATGCTTATGGATTCCTATCATATCTTGTTGGGAGGACCATGGAAATTTGACCGATAAGCTATTCATGATGGTAAGAATAATACATATACCATTAAGAAGGATGGTCAGGAATTTACTTTGAATCCTATGAAGGATAAGGATGAAGACCTAGAAGGTACCTCTAAGGTGTGTTTTGTCACAGGAAAGTAGTTCCTGAAGGATCTGAAGAAGGATGATGTTTGTTATGCACTAGTAGCATGACCACCTCAAAACCTGACATGAGAAAAGGAAGAAAAGTTGTTGTTAGAAATTCAAGAATTGGTTAGCGAGTATGTTGGCATAATGATGAAGGATTTACAGGATGGACTGCCACTAGTGAGAAATCAGTCATTGTATGGATTTGATTACAGGTGCAAGTCTACCAAACAAGGCACTGTATAGGATGACACCACAAGAGAATGAGGAAATAAATTTAGGCAACTCCAAGAGTTGTTGGATAAGGGTTTGATTAGGGAGAATCTCAACCCATGCGTTGTACTTGTTGTATTAGCACCTAAGAAGGGAGGTGAAGGGAGAATGTGTAAAACATATTGTGCCATTAATAATATTACTACTAAATATAGATTCCCATTACCTAGAATGGATGATTTAATGGATTGTTTGAGCATAGCAAGGTATTTCATGAAGATTGATCTAAAGAGTGGTTACCATGAAATAAAAATTAATGAAGGGGGTGAGTGGAAGACAACATTTAAGATGAAGGATGGACTGTATAAGTGGCTGGTCATGTTGTTTGGATTGACAAATGCACCTAGTACATTCATGAGATTGATGAATCAGGTGTTGAAGCCCTATCTTGGTAAGTTTTTCATAGTTTATCTTGATGATATTTAAATTTCCAGTAAAATAAAAGAACATATTAGAACTATTTTACAAAGATTGAAAGAGGAGTTAATGGTGAATCCGAAAAAGTGTACTTTCATGAAGAATGAGTTAGTGTATATAGGATTTGTAGTCTCTGAGGAAGGGTTGAAAATGGATCCTGAAAAAGTAAAGTCTATCGTTGAGTGGCCATCACCAAGGAGTAATTTTGAAGCCCATACTTTTCATGGGTTGGAAAGATTCTATAGGAATTTCATAAGGAATTTTAGTGGGATATGTGATCACATCACAAAGACAATGAAGGGAACAAGAAAAGAGTTCAAATGGACAATTGCTGTAGAGAAGAGATTTCAACTGTTGAAAAGCAAGGTGACAAAACAACCGATGTTGGCATTACCAGACTTAAAAAAAAATTTCCAAGTAGATTGTGATGCAAGTAGAATAGAAATTAGAGGAGTTATCAATGAAGAAGGAAGACTGATAGCGTACTTCAATGAGAAGTTGAATGAAGGAAAGAGGAAATATTTGGTGTATGATTAGGAGTTCTATGTGATTGTGCAAGAACTCAAGAAGTAGAGGCATTATTTATAACTGAAATAATTTGGGTTGTATACAGATCATCATGCATTGCAATTCATAAATAGCCAAGGTAAGTTGAATTAGAGGCATATGAAGTAGGTTAAATTCTTGCAAAGTTATTCTTTTGTGTTAAAACATAGAAGTGGTAAATCCAATAGGGTTGTTGACACATTAAGTAGGAGAACTTTGTTGCTAAACAAGATGAGAGTGACTATTGCTGGTTTTGATTCATTGAGTGAGTTGTATGAGTATGACCCAAATTTTAGAGAGGCATGGTTATCATGAAAAATTCCAACTGAACTAGATTAGACTCCATGGTTGGAGTATTTCATTCAGGAAAAAATGTTGTTCAAAGAAAAGAAGTTGTGCATACCAAGAGGTTCCATGAGGGAGAATCTCATTAGAGAGAAGAATAGTGGTGGATTAGGTGGACATTTTGGAATAGATAAGACAACTGCATTGTTTAATGAAAGCTATTATTGGCTAGGAATGAGTGTGTTTGTCAAGAAAATGGTGCAAGGATGCAAAATTTGATAGCATGTGAAGGGTACGAAACAAAATACCAGACTATATCAACCATTACCAATTCCTGAGAGACTATGGGAACACGTTGTGAATTCTCTTCCTATACATGCTCAAACATGAACAAATTCATGATCATTAGTCAAGAAACAAGTAGGGATAAACCGTTCCCTATGAAATTCATCTAAGCATTAGAACATGAAAAAAAAGTAGAATATCAAATAAACTACTAATGAAATTCTATTCTAATACTCAAACCAACATACCATACGGGATTAGTGCTCTTTTGATGTGCAAAGAAGCCCTTTCCTAACCCCTTGATAAGCTTGATGATGGATTTGTGATGAACCAAGTATGAAATTTCCTATAATCTATCTAAATTGCTTGAGAATGATGAAAACTGTGAAATCAAATGCCTATAGTGATTATGCTCTTAGTTGTTGGATCCATATTGTGAGAATGATGCCTCTATTTATAGAAGCCAAGGATTGAAGAATGAAGGATGGGAAGGATGTGGGATTAAAGAATAGACCAATATAATACTGCCACTTGTCAACAATTTAATGAATCTTGGAGGAGATGTGCTCACACATGTGTGAGCACATTTTGGGAGATGGGATGTGTAAGAAGAATAAATGTCAAGGTGGCTTGTGTAAGAGGAGGTGTAAGACCCATTTAAAGCCAAGGTGGCTTGTGTAAGAGCTATTTAAAGCCAAGGTGGCTTGTGTGTAAGATCTCTTTAATGTCAAGGTGGCTCAAGAAAGAGGAGAAAAGTCCTTTGGGAGGGAAAATTCAAATGGGTGGAATATTCTAGGAATATGCCTTTTTCAAAGAAAATAAGGTAATTAGTAAATCAAATAAATTGATTTACATGTGCAAATTGGTTAATTGACCAAGGTTGACTTACCCTAGGGTGGAGTTAAAATCTATAGGAATGGGGGATTAGTGTTAGGAGCTAATTAATTTAGGATTAATTAACTTAGATGAGATTAGTTGATTTGTCACATTTAATTTAAATGTTTGGGTTTATTTAAACCAAATGAGAGGATATTGGAACATTAGGATTTTAATTAAATAAAATTGATTTATTTAATTAAAAGAAGAACATTAAGATTTTAATTAAATAAAGATTTATTTAATTAAAGGATGAACATTAAGATTTTAATTAAATAAAGTTGACCTATTTAATTAAAGGGAGAACCTTAAGATTTTAATCAAATAAAGTTGATTTATTTAATTAAAGGAGAATCTTAGGATTTTAATTAAATAAAATTAATTTATTTGATTAAAGGAAGAACATTAGGATTTTAATTAAATAAAATTCATTTATTTATTTAAAGGAAGAAAATTAGGAGATGATGAAATAAATCTAATAAAGTGTATTATCTACTTTAAGGAGGAAATTCAATTAATTAAATATATATTATTCAATTAATTGGATCAGTGTGGAAATGATTAAGGAAGAATCAGTGTTAGTAAATCAGGATCAAGTGCATGATATCAATCAGGATATTTTGAGTGCCTACATTTTACCCTTCTTTGAACCAATGTACCTACTGCATTGGTTCAAAGAATAACACTGGCAAGGTCAAAAGTAAAAAAAAATATGAATTTTTGGATGCCCCACTGCTGCCCCAGTGAGAAGAAATACAATAGTATACTGCCCCCTCGAGAAATCAAATGAAAATTTGGATTTTTTGGGGGATTTCTCGAAAAAAGATGACAAGTTGCCTGAATGGTCCGAAAAGGCTCCAAGATGTTAAAAATGTGCCAAAACGCAAGAAAAAGATGCAAAACGAGCCTCGGTTGGAAAAAAATGGTGTCGAGGGGACAAAACCCTAGTTTGATGGCCAAATCGAGGCAAAAAGCCCTAGTTTTCATGCTTAAATAGGCTTGGAGGGGTCACTTTCCATTCATTTGTGCATTCACACTTTAGAAATTCTTGGCTTTTGAGCTCTAACCCTTTTGTGAAATGGCACAACAATTGCTTCCCCGACACATTTTCAAGTGAGTTCGCATGTTCTAGAGACCTCCAGGCATAGGACCACCGATATGTGACTTAAACCCAACTTTGAATTTTGATTTTTAGTGCATTTATTACATTTCAAAGAGTCGAAGTCCCCATCGTCGCTATATAGCGATGTGCAAACACTTAGTCGACGATGTTGAAAGGTCAAAAAATGTCACTAGTGCAAATGGCGACACAATTCACGATTTAACTTTAGGGTTTAGATTTTCAAATAGCAATGCTTGAGCTGATTTGATATTAGGGTTTACCAATGTTAAAAGTTCAAAGGGTGATGCTTGTGTAAATGGAAATGCTATGGTTGATTTAGCATTTCCAAAGAGTCCAGTGTCACTATTTGGAGTTTGACAAATGGCGACGCTTTTGCAAACAATGACACCCTCATTGTTCTAGGGTCAAAAACTCCAAATGGGTTTAGATCTTTTTATTAATTTTAACATTGTGCGCTTCATGGGTGTAGGAGGTGATCTAGCCTGCGTTTTCATGTGAGCATCAACCCTCGATTCTAAGTGAACTGGGCACTTTGTTTGAGATACAACAAGAGCATTTGGGGGATATTGGTCTCTAGTATATAGCCTATGCACCCATTGTTTGGACCCACCTTGTGATGATGACTATGTTGTGTGAGAGATGGCACAACAAGACCTCATCCTTTCACCTTCTGGCTAGTGAGGCGACCATAAAACCAGAGGATGTATTGTGGATCCTACAGTTGTTGATACATGGCACCCATGTGATTTATGATATAGATGTCGATGTCGATGCATGTCACAATGTCATGGGTTTTGAGGACCTTATATTGATTGATGTCTAGATTGATTTAGAGTCTTACAATGGTTAGCTGCCACTCTTCAGGTTGATTATTTCTTTCATTGTATCTGGATTAGTGGCTCCAAATTGATGGGGTATATTTTTCAGTCCAGGATGGGGTTTGGCCTGGGAGAGGATATTGAGGTAGAGGATCTTTTTTGTCTAGGGATTAGTGATGTTGGCCTCATTATACCATGATTTACATGATATTTCATACTATGATGGTCGAGCATTTGGCATTGGGGTGACACTGTTACACATTTGGGCCTGGGAGTATATTTCCGTGCTTCGACCGATTGTCACCTTGGTTGATATAGAGCCTAATGATCCTATGGTTTGGAGATATGTTGGTGGGATTACCTTGCGACATACTAGACAACATGGTCTTCCTTAATGGTGTCATATCATAGATAATTTGACAGTATTCACCTTGCAGCCATGGTTACAAATACCTACTCGATATGATGATGTACAATAGTTGTTTTATGCTTATTACACTTGACTGATGCAAGGGAGAGAGCATACCTTTATAGTGTGATATCTTCTAGATAGGGTGGCCCATCAATTTGGAGAGGTTTAGGATAGGCCTGATGATGGGTACATTGCTATTTTTTCCAAATTGGTCTAAGAGACTGCATGGGGGTAGATGATCCCATCGTCCGATGCAGTTGATTCTTTTAGACAGTTGGTTGCCAGGCCATGGGCCTATGGTCAGGGGCCAACAGATCTAGGGGTTACACGGGCCTATGCTGAGTGGTTCAGACCTCCACTACGGCTGATAGATCCCACGACACCACTTCCATGGGGGAGGCCTAGGGGGAGGAGTGCTCAAAGAGCATAGGTAGGACCAAGGGGACAAGATCCAAGAGCACCACCCAAAGGTGGGAAACCTCCACAATAGCTAGATCATCCACCACACCAACCACATCAGCCACATGATCCACATATACAGTAGATGCAAGCATAGGTGTAGGGATTACAAGCTCAAATACATGCAGTTATAAGTGAGCAGGACCAGGCCCACCAGTAGGTTCAGGTTGTCACATTAGAGAGAGATTAGGCCAGACAATAGGTCCAGGACCTCACTGCTAAGAGGGATCATGAGTGACATAAGAGACAGGCTATAGAGCTACAATTAGCTCAGAAAGTTGGCTGCAAAAAATAGCTAGAGAGTATAGCCACCTCATCCCAGGGGAGGACTGTATCAGCACAGATGTACTGTGAGGCTGTCAAAGAGGCCGAGTATTACAAATTTCACTATCGTCAGGTGATGCCTATGGCTCTTAGCCAACCAAATTATTCCTAGCAGACAGGGGCTCGATGGACAGATGATCAACCAAAGAGGTAGGAAGGCAAGGGGAGCAGCCATCAGGACTAGCAGCTTTTTTGATATACACTCACAAGGTTTGTTTTTGATAGCCCCGTGGGCTTTGTACCATGATTGATGTACATACACTTGACTCAGATTTTGTATCATGATAGTTTTGATTTTTTGATATATATATATATATGATATGGGTTTGATTGATTTATGATGCGATGTGTTTAATTTATTTATGCCTTATGTATGGATGCATTTGATGTTTTATGTGATGTGATTCTATATGGATGCGATGTACAACCTCCATTTTTTATGAGATATTATGTGATGGATGATTATGATATGCATACGTTTATGGATGCAAAAATTATAGATTTATTTCCTTTTTGTAATTTTCTATGCACTTTTATGATGATGTATATAGTATTGATGTATGGATGCAAATGACTTCTAAGATGCTTAGAATAATAAATCTCTATTATGTCCTAAATGATAATGCAAAATGGATGATGTGATATGTTATGATTTATGAGATGCATGTGATGTTATGATATGATATGTTATGATACATGCAAATGTCATGGATGCATGATGTGAATGCAATGTTTTTGTATATTTTCCATGCACATTTTATGATGATGATGTATGAATATATGGATGTGAATGTTATGGTATGCAAACGATTTCTAAGATACCCAGAATAAAAAATATATATTATTCTTCGTAACTTAAATGGTACAGTAAAATGTATGATGTGATATGTAATGACTATGATATGCAGTGATTTAAGGTATGATATGCAACAATGTGGATGCTTATGATATGCAATAATTTAAGATACACATAATAAAAAATCTCTATTGTTCTTTGTAACTTAAATGATATTATAGAATATATGATGTGATATGCAATGACTATGTGAATGGATGTTTTATGATTTAAATATGAGATGTATGTATGTTGATGATCTATGGATGGAGGAAGAACATGCATTGGTGATGTTTCGGTTGACTATCATGATACTATGTTAGCGTGAAGAGAAGAAAGAATAAATAAGATGATGAAAAGAGGATCCAACAAGTCTATGATTTGTAGAGACTTTATTAGAGATCATTATGAGAGATGGTGATGTTTTTCTTATCATAGATTAGAGATGTAAAGAGCTTACTTTCCTTATGTTTGATGACACATGCATATACGATGCATCATGGTATAAAGAACCAGGATGGTGTTGTTATACCTAGTGTGATGAAATTTGACTCGATAATCAGATATGAGTATTCCTATTCACACTTGACATACAAAAACCTTACTAGGATATACTTTAAATATTTCAAACATCTCAGACCAAAACACAAAGAGGAAAAACCTAACAATGTAATAATCAACAAGCTGTCCAAAACACCCTCCACACACACCTAATAAACCAAGTATTCACCAAGGTTATATTACAAGAATATCCAACAAGCACAATAGACAAAGATAAAGATCCATGCCCCATTCCTTTCTCCCTAAATAATTTTACTATACATCATCGAGAGGTCATTGGAATGAGCGCAATAAGATAAAGCAAAAGAAAAGATCAAGTAAACAAACAAGCTAATGTTCTTCATACCACTAGCCAAGGCTAAACTATGGTGTTGAATGATGTTAATGTCCATTGTAGGAAGGATGAATCCTAGGGCATGATGTTATCAGGTGATGGTGATATTGACTGGATGATAGGCTACTAACACCCAGAGTTGACCAACTTGTTTACCTACTGACGTAGACTTAAGACCCTGACATTGGAGTTCACACTTTTAATTGCTAAGTTTGCTTCTGATTGCTTTTCCAAAGGATGAAAGTGATGATTGATTTATTATGAGTGGATGCTTATTGCAGGTAAATGTTGAAATGGGACAAATGCACTTTTTTTGGTTTTTTGAATGTTTTTGGTATTTTGCAATGTTTTGAGGCTATTTTTTAGGTATTTTCAAGATGTTTCACAAATTCTTTGATTTTCCAAATTTCCAATGTTTTTGGTTTTTTCCAATATTTTAACCAAGAACCTATCCTAGGGGTCTTAGGGGTTGATCAAATATTAGCATTGCCTACGTTATACACGCAGAGGCCTCATAGTTTGATTGTCCATAGACTGAGTTATTGATGAAAATATGAACATGTTGGATTGTTAGCTTTTTATGATAGACTCCTAAAGGACTGACCTAATGTGTCTCGGGGGCCAATGAAAGATTCACCTTGCCTACGTTCAAGCTCAAAGACGACGTAGTTCATTATGACGACTCTATTTTTTGATTTTTGATTTTATGAATGTTTTTGGGTTTTTCAAGGATTATATAATTTTTTTTGGAATTTTTGATTTTAGGAAGATCTCAAGAATATATGTGAATCTGATCCAAATTTGGGTAAAAGAACATGCCCCCATCATGATGCAATAGACTACTTTGATATAGGTAGGACAAACTGACCTTAGGAATATACCAAGTAGTTCTACAGTGGAACATGATACGAACACATGATCAATCTATGATGCGGATATGGATGGGTGTCAGAAGGATCAATGGAATGTGATGGGTGATATAGAATCAACCGTAGAGATCATGGTGGATGGAAAGTGCTTATCTACATAAGGTGCATGTTTTCCAGGTTTTCACCAAGGTACTTTCGCAAAGTACCACTGAAGTGGTTTTCACTAGAGGGCGAATTTTATATTTACTATTTTCAATCCTTTTTTTGATTTTTTTTAATTTTTATGTCTTTTTGATTTTTTTGATTTTTTTGACTTTTATGTTTTTTTGATTTTTTTGATTTTCTTGATTTATACCTTGAATCTTAGGCATAAAATTTTTTAAGATGGGAGTTATTGATAGGCTCCTGTAGAGGCTCACCCTTGGGTGTTGACAGCTGGTATGATCCTGATTTATAACTCATTGTGACGACAAAAGGTCCCAACTAGTTAGGTTCAAACTTGCCCCTGCTATCTAGATTTGACATATTTTTATGATTTTCTATCATCACGAGCTTGCCAACTTGAAAGGACCAATTTTGGATCTTCTTATTGTGACTCCTCTTTAGACGGTTTTGGTAGACTTGTAGGTGGTTTAGAGCATACATGCACCACTCTTTTAATAGCTTTAGCTCGTTCAATCGTGACACCTGATATTTTTCATCTGTTATGAGGTTTTCCAATGATATCCTTAACGATGGGAGCTCGATCTCGATGGGGAGGATGGATTTTGATCTGTAGACTAGGGAGAATACGTTTGTACCCATTGGTGTGCAGATACTTGTTTGATAGGCCTGTAGGGCGGGGTTCAACTACAAGTGCTAGTCACGACCAACTTCATTGATTGTCTTTTTGAGGATTCTTAGGATAGTTTTATTCATAGCCTCAGCTTGGCCATTACCCTATGGGTAGTATGGAGTAGAAAAGTGATGTTGTATATTGAATTTATTGAAGGAAAAACAAGGATGGATCGAATGACCCAATAGTGCAAAATACATTACCTTAACACCAATACAATAGAGGAGAACAAAAAAAACTATTTCTAATAGATTCTAAAACTACTTGAGATGAAACACATACAACATAAAAGAGATAATAGATTATAAGCATTCACAGTTGACATAGGTATTTAAATGGGAAAAATAATTCAGGTAAAAAACCCACCACACCAAGCAAAGACAATTGTATTACAGTAATAAATAGTTACATACAATGTTCAGTCTTCACTCTCTGATCAACTCACAGTAGCACACTAGATATTTTCTCATAGTTACAATATGTGTATCAAAGTATACAATGAATTCTCTTCTCCCATTGACTTGCACTTATGCGTACATCTCCATCAACCTCACCCTAACTTTACAAGTCTTCATCACATTTACCCACTCAACCAATCCCACAACTTTAGGTTCATGCATTGAACTTCCAGTATGCCATCGATCTTCACTGATTGCATTTATCCACCCAACAATAAATTCACCACCCAAATCGAATTTCCATCATTAGCTGAAATCAGCCTGTAATTACTGCTTTTACCATTTTGGCTTTTGGCCAATCAACATGCTATCAACCTGCCACGTGTCCACCAACTATTCACTGATCGCATTTGACTCTGAGTCCAACTCGGTCAAAACCAGGTCCGAGCTCATCTAAGCTCTCTAAGACTCTATCACTCCACCGTCGAGCTGACTCTACCCATCCGAGGTAAAGCAGTGAGCTCTGTTGAGATCACCCATGCTTTCCCGTACTATCGTCGAGCTTGTCTTCTCCTGTCGTGGTATGGAAGTAAGTGCCTTCGAGCTCTGCCTTGTCTTTCTCGTGTTACCTTTGCTCCATCCGAGTCGACCCATGATAATCCGATGAGCTCAGCATTGAGCTCTGTCAAAGATACCCCACACTATCACTGAGTCCAACCGACTCATCTGTGGTGTGGTGGTATGACCATTTGAGCTCGCCCCTTGTCTACACTGTGCCACCACTGCCTGATTGGAGTTGACCCGTGGTGTGGTGGTAACAACCAAGCTAACTGTTAGCGGTCAAACCATGCTATTATGGGGGCCGCCAGGCCACCTTGCAGTAGGGCGATAACCGCCAGTCGGACCGTAGGCAGTCTCACCGCGGTGAGTGGACCCACCGCCCATGGTAAGGTAGTAACCGCCAAGCCTATCACCACGGTACTACCAAGGCAATACCAGACCACTGCGGTAAAGCTCCCACTTGGCGAAGACTTCTAGCTTCCTCAAGACTTTGAAAAATCACTGACGGTCATAGGCCCCAAGGCCCATCGATTTTGCACACCATATGAACTTGTTTGTGCTCACGGGCTTTGTCAAAGCATCTGCAACATTCTTCAAAGTGTCGGGCTTTTCAAGATAGACTCTTCCATCTTCCACCATGTCTCTCATGAAGTGAAACTACACATCTATGTGCTTTGTCCTAGCATGGAAAGTCGTATTCTTTGCCAAACAAATGGCACTTTGACTGTCATAGTAAATAGTGATCTTCCCTACATAGAAACCAATGACTGAACACAAATGCCTCAGCCAAACAGCTTCCTTGTAGGCATGAGTTTCAGCCATGTACTCTTTCTTTGTCATGGATAAAGCAACTATAGCCTATTGCTTGCTCCACCATTCAGCATGAATGTGTATCCACTGGTGGATCACCTGTTGTCAATGTCCCCTACCCAATCAGAATCAGCGTATCCTTGAATGTTGAGTGCTCTTTGTGATGCAACCAAACTACCGTGGTAACACAAAGCATAATATGAAGTCCCCTTCAAATACCTGAACACTCTCTTCACAGCATCCCAATGTGATCCTCCCAGATTTTCCATGAAATGACTTAGAACTCCCACTGCTTGGGAAATGTCTGGTCTTATACAGACCATGGCATACATCAAACTACCAACAACAGTTGCATAGGTCACATTGGTCATGTCCTCCATCTCAGTAGAATATTTTGGACAGTTTTCAACAGATAGTTTTGTTCCCTGCATGACTGGAACAACTAGCTGCTTGTAGTTAGTCATACCAAACCTCTCCAGAATGGTGTTCACATACTTACTCTGAATTACCCAAATCTTTTTGCTTGTTCTGTCCCTGGTTATCTCCATTCCAAGAATGTACCTTGCTGCACCAAGATCCTTCATTTCAAAGTTTGCAGAAAACTAAGATTTAAGATCAGAAATCATAGTCTTGCTATTTCCTATGAATAACATATCATCCACATACAGTGTAATAACAAGCACATGATCATTCTCAGATTTATGATAAACACAATGATAAGATTTTGATCTTACAAATCCCATAGACAACACAAATGTGTCAAATTTCTAGTACCACATTCTTGGAGACTGCTTCAAACCATACAAATATTTATTTAACTTACATACCAGATTTTGTTTACCTCTCACAACAAAATGCTCAAGTTGGGACATACAAATTTCTTCTTCTAGCTCACCATGGGAAAACGTTTTCTTCACATCCATCTGTTCAATTTCAAAATCATACATAGCTGCCAATGACAACAGAAATCTGATAGATTTTAATTTTTCTACAAGGGAAAAAAATCTCTCCATAATCAATTCCCTCAATTTGGGAAAATCCCTTTGCAATCAATCATGCCTTATACTTCTCAACATTGTCATCAATGCATGTCTTCTTTTTGAATATCCAGTTACAACCAACAGGCTTTTTCCCTTTAGGTAGTGGTACCAAATCCCAAGTTTCATTCTTCTTCAATGAATCCATCTCTTCATTCATGGCTTCCAACCAAGAATTCGAACTAGTCATGCTGATTGCTTCTTTTACAGTCCTAGGCTCATCGTTGCTAGTAATTAAAGCATAGGCACAGTTCAAATCTAACCTAGAAAAACCATACCTTTTAGGTTGCCTTTTTTTCTTGTGTAGACCTTCTTACAGGCCGAGGTTGTGGTTCCTCATCATCACAACTTCCAGAGCTCCTTGAACTCTCCTCAGTCTCAGGTACACCATGCAACTCTTCCCTTTCTAGAGTTTGGGGAATCTCAACTGCATCCTTCTTCTTGTCTTTCTGATCTATCTCAAGCTGTTGATCACTTATTAAAGGTTTCAGCTCATGAAATATCACACTTATGTTGTATAGAACCTTCTTAGTAATAGGGTTCCAAAGCTTGTATCCCTTCACACCAAATCCATAGTTGATGAGAATACATTTGATAGCCTTGTTATATGATTTTGATCTCTTTTCATTTGGCACATAAAAATATGCCTCACAGCCAAAGACACAGACATGCCTCAGAGAGGGCTTCTTACCAGACCATGATTCCAAAGGCGTCTTATCAACAAGAGCAGAGCAAGGAGATTGATTTACTAGATAACATGTTGTAGCCATAGCCTTAGCCCAAAACTTCTGCTCTAGACCAGCACCACTCAGCATACTCCTTGCCTTTTTCCATCAGCGTCCTATTCAACATTTCAGCAACTCCATACTGCTGTGGAGTGTAAGGTGTTGTCTTATTCCTTTTAATTCCATGATCTGTACAATACCTTTCAAAATATGTAGAACAAAATTCACCGCCATTGTCTGTCCTCAAACATTTAATTTTCTTTCCAGTTTGATTCTCTACCAAAGATTTAAATTCTTTAAATAGACTGAACACTTCTGATTTACTTTTAAGGAAGTATACAAATGCCCTTCTCAAAAATTCATCAATAAAAGAAACATAATATCTAGACTTTGATAACAAAGAAACATTAACTGGACCAAACACATCTGAATGAACATAATCTAGTATACCAAAAGATTTATGAGCACTAGAGTAAAATGAAACACAGTTTTGTTTTCATAGATACAATGTTCGCAAAAATCGAACTCAAGGTTACAATCATCAAGCCCTTCTACAAGATTTTTATTCTTCAATATTTTTAAACCTTTTTCACCTATGTGACCCAGTCTATGATGCCACAACATAGTCTTCTCTACTGGGAGTTTTACCTCCAAAGCATTTGCAGACAGAGAAGTGTCTTATATTTCTCTACAGGGACTGATTTACATGACTCTATAGAGGCATTGTTACATTGAATAGGACATGCATCCAACTTATATAGAGTGTCAGTACAAACACCCTTAGCTAGCACCGTTGCACCTCTAGCCATTTTACATCCTTTACTTGAGAAAGAAACTTCTACACCAACATCATTTAACTTACTAACAGAAAGAAGATTACGAGCCAAACCCGGTATGTGAAGTATGCCACCAATACCTTTGACTCTCCCATCAGGAAACTGAATTATGACTCTTCCTCTTCCAACTATCTCCAACGTTGAGTCACTTGCCAAGTACACCTTTCCACCGTCATACTTCTCGTATGTAGAGATCCATTCTCTATTGGACATCATGTGAAAGGATGCACCTAAGTCAACTAACTAGACATCATTTGATGCCTGAGTTGTCAAGGCTGCTACAATGAAGGCGTCTGCATCACTTTGAGAAGATTCATTATTAGAAGCATTCTTCTTCTTCTCCTCCTTGCAGTCCTTCTGGATATGACTAGGTTGCCCATAGTTCTAACATCTCACCTTGAAATTTTTACCAAAAGACTTTGATCTCCTTGCAGATTTGGATTTCGACTTCTTGTCCTTCTTCTTGCCTTTCTCCTTTGGTCTACCTCGAATAGCAAGAGCCTCTTTGGCCATCTTAGAAGACTTCCTTTGCATTTCTTCAAACAAGAGCGAAGCAACTACATCATCCATATTTAATGTAGTGGTTGTGCTTACAATAGCCATCACCAGATGATCCCAACTGTCAGGTAATGAACACAACATGAGCATCCAACAATCTTCCTCCTCAGTCTTTAAACCTACAAATGCCAGTTGAGTAACACTCATGTTAAATGAGTTCAGATGGTCTGCAACAGATGCACCTTCTTCCGTTTTCAAAGCGTACAACTTCTTCCTCAAGAATAACTTATTTACCAGAGAATTTCCCTGATAAATATCACCAAGCTTCTTCCACAAAGAAGCTGCAGACTACTCCTCATGGACGTTCAAGAGTATAGAATTGGCCAGACTCAATCTTATCAGACCTCTTGCTTTTCTATCAGCAAGATCCCAAGCCTCTTGCATCATACTTCATGGCTTAGTTCCAGACACTACTAACCAGAGGTCTCTATCCACCAGCAATTCTTCCATTTTGAGTTTCCATAACTCAAATTTGTTGCCATTAAACTTTTCAATATCTACTCTACCTAATGTACTCACCATCTCAAACAAAAACAAGTTTTAACAATGCAAGACTCCCACTGAAAATAGTATTAGCACAAAAAATTGAGCTTTCTCTCAAGGATAACACAACAGGCCAGGCTCTAATACCACTTGAAGGGAAAACAAGGATGGATCTAAAGACCCAGCAGTGCGGAATACATTCCCTTAACACTAATACAATGGAGGAGAAGAGCAAAAACTATTTCTAATAGCTTCTAAAACTACTTGAGATGAAACACATACAACATAAAAGAGATAACAGATTATAAGCATTCACAGTTGAAACAGGTATTTACGTGGGAAAACCTTTTCAGGTAAAAAACCCACCACACCAAGCAAAGACAATTGTATTATAGTAATAAACAATTACATACAATTTTTATTCTTCACTCTCTGATCAGCTCATAGTAGCACACTAGATATTTTCTCATTGTTACAATACTTGTATCAAATTATACAATGAATTCTCTTCTCCCATTGACTTGCACTTATATGTACATCTCCATCAGCCTCACCTTGACTTTACAAGTCTTCATCACATTTACCCACTCAACTAATCCCACGGCTTTAGGTTCATGCATCGAACTTCTAGTATGCCATCGATCTTCACTGATTACATCGAGCCTCCCAGCAATAACTTCACCACCCAAATCGGGTTCCTGTTATCAGCTGAAATTGGCCTGCAATTATTGCTTTTACCATTTTGGATTTTAGCCAATCAACATGTTGTCAACCTACCACACATCCACCAACTATTCACTGATCACATTTGAATCCGATTCCAACTCGGTCAAAACTAGGTCCGAGCTCATCCAAGCTCTCTAAGACTCTACCGCTCCACCACCGAGTTGACTCTACCCATCTGAGGTAAAGCGATGAGCTCTGCTGAGCTTACCCATGCTTCCCCATGCTACCGTTGAGCTTGTCTTCACCTGTCATCATATGGAAGTAAGTGCCTCTGAGCTCTATCTTGTCTTGCCCGTGCTACCGCTGCTCCATCTGAGTCAACCCATGGTAATGCGGTGAGCTCATCTGAGCTCACCCTTCAAATCCATCGAGCTCTACCAAAGATACCCCACGCTACCACTAATTCCAACTGACCCATCCATGGTTCGGCGGTATGACCATCCGAGCCCACCCCTTGTCTGCACTATGCTACCACTGCCCAGTTGGATTTGACCTATGGTGTGGTGGTAATGGCCAAGCTAACCATTAGTAGTCAAATTGTTCTATTGTGGGGGCCTCCAGGCCACCCCGCAGTAGGGTGGTAACCACCAGACAAACCGTAGGTAGTCTCACCGTGGTGAGTGGACCCACCGTTTGTAGTATGGCAGTAACTACCAGGGTGACTGTAGGTGGTCTCACCACGGCCACTGCGGTGAGTGGACCCACTACCCACAGTAAGGTAGTAACCACCAAGCTTGTCACCACGGTACCACCAAGGCAATGCCAGACTACCGCGGTAAAGCAGTAAAGGGCAAAAATGAAACATTTTTTGCCAAGTCCAAAATGTCTGAGGCTCAAAACTAGAAGTTGAGACATAATTTCTCAACATTTCTGGCATAGGTCTTGAACATCTTGGTTTTTAAAAGGTGTCCCATTCTATGAGATAATTTCTTACGGGACACTATAGCAACATATGAGGTAATTTAGGATGAACTTAGCAATCTGCTTTCTGATGATATAGGTCATAGGAATGGCCTCTACCCACTTTGTGAAGTATTTTGTAGCAGTGATAATGAACTTGTGTCCATTAGATGAAGTGGGGGTGATTTTTCTAATGAGATTGAGTCCCCACTACGAGAAGGGCCAAGGTATTACAATCAGGTGGAGCTCTTGAGTTGGTGCATGGATGAGGTCCCCATGTTGTTGACATTACAAGCACTTTTTTACATATTTGTGAGCTTCATTCTCCATTATTAGCCAATAGTTTCCCGTTCTTAACAAATTCTTGGCCAAGGTCATACCACTTGAATTTGAACCACAAACACCATCGTGTACCTTAGTTAAAACATTCAAAGCTTCCTGAATGTTTAGGCATCATAAAATGGTTCCTTCAATACTCCTACGGTACAAGGTGTCACCTAAGATAACAAAGTGGGATGACTTATTGACAAAGGATCTTTTAAAGTTCATAGTTATATCAGTTGGGAGGACTCCTATTCTTAGGTAGGTGTATATGTCATGATAGCATGGGTTACCAAGACCAATTATTTCACACACAAATTCAGTCTTTGGTACCTCAAAATTTTGTATGAGAAGCTACTCTATCAAGAATTCATATTTAAGGACATTGTGTGTGATGTCCAATAGTGATTTGATTGTTTCCATGTCATCTGTTTCTCTATAGTTTTCCCTTGGCATTTACTCAAACATGATTTCAATGAAGAATTCCTTGAGGTCTTCTACTAGTTTCTTGTATGGAGTCAGTTTGTCATCCTTTGTTTGGTACTCTTTGTTGACTTGGTTGATGATTAGCTGAGAGTCTCCATAAACTTTAAGAGACATGATCTACCACTATACTAATATTCTAAGTCCAATCACAAGGGCTTCATAATCAGAAATGTTGTTAGTGCAAGGGAAAGATAACCTATAAGATTTAGGAATACAATCCCCTTGTGGTGTGATCAAGAAAACACCCACTCTTTATCCATCCTATGTATATGACCCATCAAAATAAAACTTCCAATGATCTACAACACTGAGGTTGAATATAGACTCATCTAGGAATTCTGATATAAGTGGGTTCTTTGAATAGATGGGTGCTTCCGCTAATTGATCTACAATCACTTGTCCCTTAATAAATTTCCTTTCCACATATTCAATGTCGTATTCTGAGAGGATCATGACCCACATATCCATCTGCTCCGTAAGTGTTGCCTTGGAAAGGAAATACTTGAGAGGGTCTATTCTAGCAATGAGTTTTATTTGATGAGCTAATATGTAGTGCCTAAACTTATGTGAGGCAAATAATACTGATAGGCAAGCCTTTTCAATGAATGTATAATTTAACTCATTCCATAGCATGGTTCAGCTGATATAGTATATGGCTCTCTCCTTCCCTATCTCATCACGTTGTGTTAATAAATTTCTAAGTGATGTTGTTGTTGTCGATATGTACAAGATCAATGGCTTATTCTGGATCGGTGGCATGAGTACTAGTGGTTTCAGCAAGTATTCTTTGATTTTGTTGAATGATTGATCACACTTCTCATCCCACTTGTATGCTAACCCCCTTGTGGAGTAGATGAGAATAAGGGACAGTCTTGTCTACTAATTGCATGATGAACCTACAAATAGATTGGAGTCTTCCTTGTAAACCCCTAAACTATTTCAGTGCCCTTGGTGCCTCCATTTCGAGAATTGCTTTGACTTTGGCCAGATCTATCTCGATTCCTCTCATTGACACTATATACCCCAAAATATTTTCTAATTGTACACTAAAGAAACATTTCTTAGGGATGAGCCTTACCTTGTATTCCTCCAATATGTCAAAGATGGAGTTGAGTGTCGCTATGTGATCTTGACGCTTTCTTGACTTGTCCAGTATGTCATCCACATAGCCTTCTATGGACTTGTGGATCATTTCATCAAAAATGGGAGTCATGGCCCTTTGATAGGTGGCTCCAACATTCTTCAACCCAAATGACATCATTTTCCAGTAGTATGTACCCCATGGACAAGTAAAGGCTAGTTTATGTTGATCCTCTTTCACTATCATTATTTGATTGTACCCTAAAAACCCATCCATTAGTGACAATATTTCATGCCCAACTATTTGATCGACAATCATGTCAATGTTTGGAAGGGGAAAATCCTCCTTAGGGAACACTTTGTTTAGGTCCCTAAAATTAGTGCAAATCCATATGCCCCCAGTGGGCTTAGTGACTAGTACCAAGTTTGAGACCCATTTAGGATAATAGATGGATCTTATGAAGCCAACATCCAAGAGTTTTTGCAACTCAAGTTTGACTAATAGTGTGATATATGGATGCATCTTCCTTAGTTTCTTCTTTACTAGCTTGGCCTCTGGATATAGTGAAAGATGATGAACCACAACCTCTGGATTGAGTCTTGGCATGTCAGCATAGGTCCATGCAAATTTTACCTTTCTTTCTCTTAGAAATAAAACTAGAAGTTCCTATTCTTCATTCAAAAGTGATTACACATAGAAGGTTATTTGTGGTATCTCCTCAGTCCCCAAGTTGACGGGGTTACACTTCTCTTCCAACACTATTGACTTCTCCTGATGAATAGCACTAGGGGGAAGATTGAATCCCTCATCCTTTGGAACCTTAGAGATATTTTCACCATCGGATGTGTCCTTGTTTTTTACTATTTTTGGGTCAGAAAGTGCCACAGGGTGGTTTTCACTTAAAGACCTAGAGATTATTCTTAAATTTTCACTTTTGCGACTGAGGGATTCAATCGTTTCCCCATAGTATGCATGTGTATCTAGCTCAATGTCAAATCCTACTTTATGGTCTCCACATCGTATGTTATCCTTGAGTCCCATGAATTTTGAAAGAGCCTCATCATTTTTTGAATGTGTCTGGAACTGGTGGTCCTCGTTGGTCATAGTCTATTGGCTGGGGATAAACTAGCTTTAATTCATGGGTTTGATTGTTTGACTCAAAAGACATAGTGGAAATCATGAATAGGGAAGAGTCCTCAAATAACATGGGTAGGTCAGTGAGGAGATCCTTGTCACATAAATTAGTTATATCGAAGGTATAGTTATCTAAGGGAAGACCTATGGATACTGGTAACTAAGGAGGAGTTTTGACTATTTTAATAGGGGTACCTCTACCATGTATTGTTATCTTCAGAGGGGTACAACCAAGGCCAAGATTCTTTATCCACTTCTTAGCAACGATGGGTTCTAATAGGCCATTGTCATTTTTCCTGAGTTTCTTGTTCTTGTTGTAGCCCATTCCAAGCATTAACTCCAGCCCTTTGTTATCATTATCCATTGGAAGAGCCAGTACAAGTCTTTCATCTTGATATGTCCTTTTCATCTACCACTTCTCGTCTTTGGTCCCCCCAACTTTTGAACCTAGAGGTATTTTCTTTGAAGTTTTGAGCAGGTGTGTCACTTGGTTGTGGTTGTTCATGTGACCAAGGAGATTGAGGTAATTTTCCTATCACAAAGGAACTTTTCTTCATCTTGTAGTCCCCGCATCTATTATCTTGGATAATGACTTTGATATCAGAAATGTCAGGAATGGAGGGTGTCTTTGTCCCAGAAGTTGAGGCTAGAGTGGATGGGTCTACCTATGGAGCCGTAGGGCCTTCATCATTTTTTGGAACTTGTGGGATTTTGCAATATTTTGCTTCTAGATTTTTGCAATAATAAAAATGATTGGGGTCACCATGAATGGTGACCTCTTGATTCTGTAAGAGAACTTGATGCATTGATGGAAGGCATAGGTTACAACTTGCATCCCATGAATCCATGGATTCCCCAAGAGAATGTTATAAGGAATTTCTAGATCAAGAACTTGGTAGGTGGTTTCCATAATTGCGGGTCCTACTTGGATAGGGAGTTGGATGGTGCCTTGATACACCCTCTCTTGATCACCATATCCCTGGATGGTGATACCTTTTCCTTTTTCAATCATGTCTTTAGAGAATCCTAGATTCTTTATTAGCTTCAAAGTATAAATATTCAACCCTGCCCCTCCATCCACCAAGACCCTTTTGAATTTATTTTTATGGATGAAGACTTTGAGATGAAGCGCATGGTTATGAGATGGTTGCATTGGAATATATTGCTCAGAGAAGGTGAGGATATGTGGGGTGGTGATTTATCTGACCATAGCTTGGAATTCGTCTACATCAAGATCCGTGGGTATAGAAGAAGCAGCTAGTGCCTTTTCTAGAATTTCCCTATGGGAAGGTGAGATTTTTAGCAAATCTATGATGGAGATCTGGGCAGGGGTCTTCTTCAATTGTTCTAAGACATTGTAACCATTGGCCACTAACTTTTAGTTTGCAAGGGGTGCTCGAGCTTGTGTGGAGGGTCTGGGAATGGTGATTTTGTCACTATGTGTGGTGGCTCCACACTTGGCTTTGGACCCTGTCATATTGATAACATCTACCCACTCATCTAAATATGTGAAAAAATGGTTAACATTGACGTAATTTTTTCCTTTTCCATTCTTGTTTTCTTTATTGTGATTCGACATCAAATTCGTGTATATTTTGAGGTCCTAATTTTCAGCTGGTTGCTCAATGGTGATAGTCTTGTCATCAATAAGATCTTGGATCAGGTTTTTGAGCCTCATGCTATTGGCTATTGTGTGCCCCTTTATCTTATGAAAATCGCAAAGGTGCTTCTCATTATACCATGGTGGTATAACTTGAGGCTCCTGGTAATTTTCAATGACTGGAAGCATGATGATGTTGGCTTCAATGAGTTTTTGCATGATAGATTCAATCGATTCCCCAAGTGGTGTGTACTTTCTCTTAGGGGGATATTATTTTTTGGTGGATGGTCCACCTTGATCATTGACGCTGACTATTTGTGTCTTGTTTTACTGTTGAGATGTGCTGGGTCGTGGGGTGTTTTGGGTGTTGGTTTGAGGTTTTTGGTATGTTTTTCGTTGTGTTTGGCCTTGGAGCACTAATTACAACCTTGGCATCAACAACACCATCGTTGGTAAATTTTTTGTTTCTTTCCCATGTTCAAGGTTTGTCATTGTAGCTTTTTGATGGACGATTGTCTTGATAAGTCGGTGTCCCCCCTTGTGAAATGAGGGCTCTTCTTATGTTAAGAGCTTTGGGGATGAGTTGATCATAGGTGGTGATGCACTGCATTTGGAGATGGAAGGCTAAGATCCCTTCAAGATTTGAGATGATGGGTACAACTTGTTGTTCTTCTGGCATAGCCCACTTGCTCCTATTGACTTTAGATCACCATCATTGCAAGAAGGATGTGAATGTCTATCCCTTGTTTTTCTTTAGGTTGGACAACTCTTCCAAGCTTATGTCCATGCCCATGTTAAATGAATAATTTTGTATGAATCTGTCCATAATTTCTTGGAAATTTTTGATTCTAGGGGGAAGACAGGAGAACCATTCCATGGTTAGGCCAGCCAAACTTCTGGGGAAGAGCCTCATTAGATAAGATTCATCATAGGCAACTTACATGCAATGTACATGGAATTCCCTAATGTGATCTTCAGGATTTCCAGTTCCACAATACTTGTCAAGTCTTGGTATATCAAAGCCTAGTGGGAATGGATTCATTACAATGCTTCTATCGAATGGATAAGGGCATAAATTCCCTTATGGTTTTATGGTTTTCCTAGATTGGATGTCCAATAATTTTTGTGAGATGTTTTTTATTTGAGTGGACAAGTCATTTTGTGGATCAGGTCGTGGAATGAATGTGTTTTGAGTGGATGTTGTGGCTTGAATGATGGGTGGGGTGACTTGAAAATTTGGTGGTGCATTCAGGAGAGTTTTCTATAAGCTTTTTTATTCAAGTAATGCTTTCTTATATGCTTGTAATTTTTGTTGTGCCAACAATTCTTGTTGTTGGTCGTGTTGGCATTGTTGTGCCAACAATGCTTGTTATTGGGCTTAGTGTTGGGCTTGTTGTTGGGCTAATTGTTGTTGGGCTTGGTATTACTGCAAAGCTTGTTGGTAGGCTTGTTGTTGTAACATGGCTTGTGCTTGAGCTTGTTGTGCTTGATATTGAGCTTGGGCCTATGCTTGGGCTTGTGCTTGTGCTTGTGCAGCTTGAGCAGCTTGTGTGGCTTGTTGGGATTGTTGTTGTTGTAACAATGCTTGTGCTTGTGCTTGGGTAGCCTATTGGGCTTGTTGTGCAACTTACTGTGCATGTTCTTGTTGTGTGGCTTGTTGTGCAGCTTGTATGACTTGTTGGGATTGTTGTGTGGCTTGTTGTGCCTATGATTTTTGTGTGGCTTGTTGGGCTTGGAATTGTTGAAGTGCCTTTTGATAGGGTTTTTGGTCTTCTTGCAACATGATGTTGTATTGGATTTCCATGTTTGGATTTGGTGGAGGAGGTGGCGGATCTAGAATTGTGTGAGATTAGTTTTGTTGAGGAGGTTGTTGATGTGTTTGAGTGATGACCATGGGTTGTGTGGTGGAGGGTATGGTTGATGTGCTTGGTCCTTGAGAGTCCATGTTTTGGAGAATCTAGGGTGTTGTAGATGGCATAATGATTGATTAGGATTTTTGGATTGGTGCCACCTAGTGTTGCAATATCGGTGGCTTGCTTGAAGTATTTGGTATGTTGATTTGATTCATGATTGGAGGATTTTCTTTATTTAGTTGATTTTGGATTGGTATGTTGGGTAAAGGGGGTTGCCCTAAACCTTGGATTGATGTGGATGTTGATGTTAGTGGGGGAGGTGGTGGGGAGATAGATGGTATGTTTCCTTGAGAAAGTGATGATGAAGGATCAAATATTCCCCTTTTCCAAATAAACCCCCTTGTCCTTGTGGTACCATGGGGAGAGAGACTAGTGTCCCAAGAGAGTACGCCAGTGTTGTGGAGAAGGTAGATGCATTGTTGGTATCATGGAAAATGAGTGGGAAGTACGTATGCTTTGGGTCTTGAGGGATGGTATTTGCATCTAAGTTTTGATTATTTGCAAGGAGATATGTTTGAAGAGCATGAAGCAATGAACTCCCCTTGGTAGTTATGGGTTCGCTTGGAGTATGTGATGATATTGGTTGTGGGATGGGTTGAATGATGTTTTGGAAGGATGGTGTGAATGATACTGATGACATAGTCCCAAGAGGTGGTTCCACAATAGTGCTTACATCATAATCAGAAGGGAGTTTAGCCCCTTCCTTTGCTAATGCTAGCATGTATTGTGAAGGATTGAGTCTCATTATTGTATTGACAATCTTGTGGTTCTCAGGATTTTTAACTATCTCCATGATTTCATCTTGAGTCATTCCTAGGGGATTGTTAGTGATATCCTCCACTTAGAAAACTCCCTCTTGAGGAAGATTGAGTGGGGGATTGCTAGATCTGATGGGGTTAAATTTAGGTGTGGTTTGAATCAAGTCACTTGAAGTGGATGTATCTTTGTTTTGCTCCATGTTTCTCTTGTGTTGAGATCTAGTTTGGACCATGAAATAAGGATCAACTTTCAGGAATATAGAAGGAAAGGCTCAAATTCCTTAGGTTGGTCTAGACTTTAGGTACAAAGAAGAGAATATAGGTTTGTTTAAGGATCAAAGGATGATGATGGGATAAATGAAAGATGGATGATGTGAAGGATTGAACTCTTAAGAACCTTGGAGGGATACTAGAATTTAGGAATTTTGGATTTTGGATTTTAGATTTAATTTGGATTTGATTTGGATTTTGGATAATGAACTCATAAAACCCAAGATGTTGGATGTTATCTTGGAATAGAAATTATCCACAAGATGATATTTTAACTAAGTGTATGAAGAAGGATTCATCCACACACACTTACTCAAACAAGATGATTTTTTATTTTGATTTGAAGGATTACCGAGAGTCTAGCATGAATTATTTTTTCAAAGATTCTAAGAGTTGTTTGTGAGATGGGATTTTGATTTTTTTGCTTGGGGGATGGATACGAGAGTGTTGATTTTGATCCTAGATTGAACCTAGAGAGACTTCTTTTACACGACCATAGTATTGAAGAACATTCTATACTTCTAAAGTGCTCAATCTCAAAGGACCAAATTTTGACTTAGATGAGTGGTTCAAATTGAGCATACATATTCAGATTGTTCAAAGGAATGGGTCTATAAAACCTTGTGATATTCTTTCTTATCTTAGTGTATTGCTTGAGGTTGCACTTCCTAATGTATTTATTGACCATTTTTTGAGTGTGACACTTAAACTTGAAGCATTTTCACAAATACTTTTGTTTTGGGATCTTGACCTTTTTGGAAATCATGAGAATAAGCGCATATGTGGTTCAATCATCTTTTATCTTGCTTAGATTTGATTCTTTCTACCACATCCAAACTTTCTTGTTTAGCTTTTCAAACTGAATGTCTATATCTCAAATTCTTTTCATCCCACAAGGTCCACTATGTGGAAATCATGAGAATCAAGGTGATAGTTCCCTAATGTTAACTTTAGAGAGAGAAAATTGAGATATAGGCCCAAATACTTAGAAGCCTCTAAGGATAGAATCCATAGGGACAAGTAGTAATATATGAGGTTTTCAAAGGTATTTTCCCTTTCCAAAGGGTTTGAAATTTTGATGACCTTGTTGAATGTTTGTTTCCACATTTTTGATATTTCAAGCAAAGTGTTTTAATTCTGAAACAATGCACAACCCTAGGATAGAAAAGGCAATATTTGTCTGATTCCTGCTTGGATTTCTCCAGCTACACTTATTCAAAGTGGATGATTAGAAGCTTGACCACACTAGATCCCCCTTTCTCATCACACACTTCTCGGGTCATCCAAGCTTCGATTTCTCATGAATCTCCCATGACAAACTCTTCATCTCTACTAAGAACCACAAGTACATGGGATGGCTTTGGAGGTCCAACCTCCTGACACCAACAAATATATAGGTATTTTGGATTCTACACAAATTGGTTTGTAATCAAGGAACCTATTCAGAAGGCCAAACGAGAGGCAAGATCAACCCATATAAAGAGTATCACCTGCTTGTCCATAGGAGCTTTTTTAATGTTGATATTTCCTCAACATTCAAGTTTATATAATGGTTGGGAGTAGCTTGGAATTTAGCTCGTTATCGGTTTGAGTTGTTCCCTTGGGGTGAGTACTTTTTCCCACCAAGGCAGGCTCTCTAAAGGTAAACAATAGTAAAGAAGTGCATTTGTAGTTCAACCACCTAACACATTTAGGAGGGATCACACACAATGCCTTTTCTTCACACTTGCAAGATTTTTCCAATTTTAAAACCCAAATTTAAAATGTGGAGGCAATATTTAGACAACCTAATGCCACTAAAATTATTTTGATTCTCAAGATCATTGTGCAACATGAGAGAAGTGCATATGCATTCGAATGAAAAGAGCTTGTAAAGAAGATTACAAAACAAGACAAAAACAAGTTCATTTTAAATCCTCAAAGGCAATAATGAATTCTTTTTATAGCACCAAATTTGAGTGTGAAGTTGTTTCTTCAATTTTTTAAGACCCAAATTCAAATCTAGTGAGTTTCTAATATTCTTTTTAACCAACTTTGAGAAAAATAAAGCTTTTGTATGTTCTTTTCAAAACTCAAATAAAGTGTAGTTGATTCCTAAAGCTGAAGATACCAATATCCAAAGATGGGATTATAAATATCCCCAAAGTGTTAAAAAACATTTCTTTATAATTTTGAAAAAGGAAATGCCATAGGATGCTTTCTCCTTGTTTCCTCCTCTTCTTTATCACCTCAACCTAAAAAATTTGGCCAGCCTACAGAAAACAAAGCCACAAAACAAGTCAAAGGTCAAAAGAAATCAAAACATAAAAGAACATGTTAAAATAAATTTTAAAACTGCCTTTTAGCTAGACCCAATGTCGCTTCCCATGAAGGTGTCGCTATTTGTGATTCTCAGCGTCACTCTGGTGAACTCAACATCACTCTATGGAAAAATAGAGACTACTATTGTGTTAGTATTTCTCTCAGTGTTGCTCTTTGGAGTTTGATCCATTAGCATTAGAATAGTCCACCCAACGACGTGATTTGATCACAGGGGCAACATCTCCATATAGTGACGTTGAAATGATTGTGTCACTGTTTGTCTATTCAACGTCACTATGTCCTAGAAAGAAAAAAAAGTGAAAAAAAATGACATAAATAGAGAAAAAAACATGTTAATTTCGAGAAACTCGCCCTCCTTCTAGAGCTAAAATGTGAATGTTCTTCCTATACCTTCTCAAACATGAACAAACAAGTGATCATTAGTCAAGAAACAAGTATGGATAAAGCATTCCCTATGGAGTTCATCTAAGCATAAGAACATGAAAAAAAGTAGAATATCAAATAAACTACTAATGAAATTCTATTCTAATACTCAAACCAGATTCCCATAAGGGGATTAGTGCTCCTTTAATGTGGAAATAAGCCCTTTCCTAACCCCTTGATAAGCTTGATGATGGATTTGTAATGAACCAAGTATGAAATTACCTATAATCTATCTAAATTGCTTGAGAATGATGAAAACTATGAAATCAAATACCTATAGTGATTATGCTCTTAGTTGTTGGATCCATATTGTGAGAATGATGCCTCTATTTATAGAAGCCAAGGATTGAAGAATGAAGGATGGGAAGGATGTGGGATTAAATAATAGACCAATAGCATAGTGCCACTTGTCAACATGCTAATGAATCTTGGAGGAGATGTGCTTACACATGTGTGAGCATATTTTGGGAGATGGGACGTGTAAGAAGAATAAATGTCAAGGTGGCATGTGTAAGAGGAGGTGTAAGACCCATTTAAAGCCAAGGTGGCTTGTGTAAGAGAATGTGTAAGATCTATTTAAAGCCAAGGTGGCTTGTGTGTAAGAGCTCTTTAATGCCAAGGTGGCTCAAGAAAGAGCACAAAAGTCCTTTGGGAGGGAAAATTCAAATGGGTGGAATATTCTAGGAATATGCTTTTTTGAAAGAAAATAAGGTAATTATTAAATCAAATAAATTGATTTACGTGTGCAACTTGGTTAATTGACCAAGGTTGACTTACCCTAGGGTGGAGTTAAAAGCTAGATGAATGGGGGATTAGTTTTAGGAGCTAGTTAATTTAGGATTAATTAACTTAGATGAGATTAGTTGATTTGTGACATTTAATTTAAATGTTTGAGTTTATTTAAATAAAATGAGAGGATATTGGAACATTAGGATTTTAATTAAATAAAATTCATTTATTTAATTAAAAGAAGAACATTAGGATTTTAATTAAATAAAGTTGATTTATTTAATTAAAGGATGAACATTAGGATTTTAATTAAATAAAGTTAATTTATTTAATTAAAGGAAGAACCTTAGGATTTTAATCAAATAAAGTTGATTTATTTAATTAAAGGAAGAACCTAAGGATTTTAATTAAATAAAATTTATTTATTTAACTAAAGGAAGAACATTAGAATTTTAATTAAATAAAATTGATTTATTTAATTAAAGGAAGAACATTAGGAGATGATGAAATAAATTTGATAGAGTATTACCTGATTTAAGGAGGGAATTCAATTAATTAAATAAATATTATTCAATTAAGTAGATTAGTGCAGAAATGATTAAGGAAGAATTGGTGTTAGTAAATAAGGATCAAGTGCACGATATCAATCAGGATATTTTGAGTGTCTACACACATTAGCATGGATTTTGTTTTGGGACTGTCTCGAACTCAATGAGGTAATGATTGAGTTTTTGTGGTTGTTGATAGATTTTCAAAAATGGCTGATTTTATTCCATGTCAAAAAACTAGTGATGCTTCCCATATAACAAATTTGTTTATCAAATAAATAGTTTGGTTGCATGGTTTTCCTAAGAGCATCATATCTGATTGGGATAAAAATTTTGTTGGTCATTTTTGGCAGACATTGTGGAAGAAATTAGGCACACATTTGGGTTTTAGTTTAGCCTACCATCCACAAATAGATGGAGAGATTGTAGTGAACAAGATTTTAGGTAATCTCCTTCGATGTTTGATTAGAGACAAACCAAAGCAGTGGGATTTTATGTTGTCCTAGGAAGAGTTTGCATATAATAATTTAGTGAACAAGAGCATTGGGAAAATTCCATTCAATGTGGTTTATGATTTCAGCCCTAGGGGCGTAGATGAACTCAGAGATACTATAAACCTAGTGAAAACAAGTGCTATGGTGGAGGATTTTGCAGAATATCTCAGAGATTTGTATAAATAAGTGAAATAAAAGTTGGAAAAGAGTATAGCTAAGTATATAGAGTCAGCTGACCATCACATAAGAGAGTGGGAATTTTAGATTGGAGAGTTGGTGTGGGTTCATTTAAGAAAGGAAAGGTTTCCATAGGGAACCTATAATAAGCTAAAATGGAAGAAAATAAGTCCTTGTTGGATCTTACATAAGTTTTCAACCAATTCTTATGAAGTTGAACTTCCTGAGAATGTAGATATATCCCCTATCTTTAATTTTAGTGATCTATACAAACACTTTGATGGAGATACAAGTACTCAATCACATTTTCCTATTAATATAGATTAGGTAAACCAACTACCAAAGAAGAAAACTAAAGAAGCATATGTAATTATTGATTCTAGGGTTGCACAAAAAACATTGTGTAAAGAGTATCTACAGTATCTAGTTTGCTGGAAGGGAAAATTAATAGAGGAAGCATCTTGGTTGAAGGCATAAGATTTAGCTCAGTTTGGACTATCGGTTCCAGGATGGCCCAAATGTTCCTAAGTCTCCACTCATGAAACATTTATCCTACCCCGGGTGTCTGATGCAGGAGCATCCAGGGTGAAGAGCAATCTTGCATCATCAAAATTCCATGTTTATTTATTTCAAATAAGGGCCAAGGTCGTGAGGATTCATAGACTTCTAAGTTATTCCAACTCATGTCGTGGGGTTCACAAGTTCCCTAGCTTCTTGACTTAGCAACTTAGTGGATGGAGTTTGTAGTTAGGGTAAAAATTTAGGGCAAATGCATAAAAAATTATAATGAAAAACCCTAACAAGCACAATAGAGCACAAACTAGCATGAAGGTCAAAACAAGAAAGCAAAGAAAACTGATGTCCAAGCTAGATTTGATTTATCTCTATTGCTCTTCTCCACCTGCATGAGAATGCAAGATTTTGAAGGATTGAATGATTTGATATGTTGATGTTGATTGCTCATTTTTGCATTATAAAAATAAGATGGAGATGATAGAGTAAAAATAGATAGATAGATGAGAAGATGGAAAGAAATTTTGGTAGAGTGAGGATTCTAGAAGAAGATTCGATGCAAATGGCTTGTGAAGGGCTAGATTTATAGGCAAGAGTTGACATGATTAGAAGTCAAATGTGTGATGTGTATGGCTAGGATAAAAAGTTGATTTTAGTGCCGATGACACACATTAAGTGGGTTATGACATGAGGCTAAAATTAGGATGTGAGGAAATAAGTGGGATTCTTTTATTTATTTTGAAGAGAAAAGATGCCTATGATGCACAATCAATGGGGTTAAAAATAGGATGTGAGTGGGAATCTCATAATTTAAATAATGAAATTATTTAAATTATTTGTGCATGTGAAGAGTTGTAGTCATGTGACACATGTTGCAATGTGGTAATACATGAGGGATTAATTCAAATATTTAATTTTAATTTTTTTGAGATATGTGAAGGGGAATTAAATAAATAAATGAGTTTTATTTAATTAATTGGGAAGGTGATTAAATGGAATAAATGGGATAAGGTAATGACCTAGGGTAAAATATTACAAGATGTCTTACAAGGTCATGAATGACTAGGTAATGCAATGACATGGACAATTTTGGGTGTCTACATTTTGCCCATTTTTTGAGATAATGTTTGAGATTATGTGATTTATATCAAGTAACATCATTCAAAGAAGCTAAGGTATGGATGGAGGAAAAAGGATGATGCCCCAACCACTTGAGGAAGTGATGAGTAAGATGAATGAAAAAATGGATGATAGAAGAATATGATGATAAAAAAGATATGAAGAAATGGGATGATGATATAGGATATGATAATGACGATGATCCCCCTTGAGAAGATAAGTGGGTTGGACAAACACGGGTATGCTCTCAAAATGAATCATATGATAAAGGAGGGATAAGATGAATGATACAAGATAGGAAGTAGATGAAAAAAAAGAATGGCATGCTATGCTGCAATAAAGTGAGCAATCATATGTTTGATATAGAACTAGACATTATGCACCAAGGTATAAAGACCAAGGTGATGATGTGTCTCGTGCCCCAGTGTAATACAACCTTATCTAGATACAAGATATGAATATTAGCTAGGAGTAATTCAGATTTGATGCAAATGCAAGATAAAATTGATAACACACTAGAAAGAAAGCATGCATGCACAAATGATACAAAAAAAAAAAGGTATTACCCTCATCAAGCTGTAAACTGATGATTAATTGATTGATTGATGATGATAGTGTTGTCATTATGGGGAATGTTATATCCCTATATCAACACAAGGATTCTTGATGTTGAATGTTGTGGTTTGTTGCTGATATATTGTTTCCATTGATGTCAGCACTATTAGCATTTTAATTAAGGTTGTATATGTCGAGGAGATTGAGAAAATTGTAAAAAATATAGTACAAGCATGCAGTGGAGCTGAGAAGGTCGGAATGTTGGAAAGCTCTGTGTGTTGAAGATTTGAAGGTAAAATTCAAAAGGTTTGTTGTTGAAACTTTCTAGTATGTTGTTTGAAAGTTTCAGAGGTGGGCATAAAGTTTTATGGAAGTTATGAAGATCTGTGTGCCTATAGTTATTCAGTTTCTATAGATGGTGTTCTTGGTCAAAGCACATGAAATTATGGTAATCTCAAGTGTTGTGCATGTACCTGTGACATTCATGGATGAGTCTGGATCGTAATCTATCCTTTTTTTATGTCCACAGTGATTGGAGTGTTCATGATTAGAGATTTTTATGATATGTGCCTGAGTGTTCATGTTCTTGGTCGAAATTGTGGTGTTAGCATGTTGCAGATCCATGAGGATTAATATTTTATTGTTTGGCATGTTTGGAGATGTTTTTTTGGGTCCTCATTATGTTGTGACCAACTTCTGTTGGTACACATTGAAATTTATTCATGTATCAAGGCCGACAATTGTAATTTATTCTTTATTTGTGGCCGACTTAATAGTGGATGCAAATCCGTGTAGCAAATATATATACAAGATTGTTTTCCTCATTTACAACAAGTTCTCAAGTGTACAAGTGATGTACAAGTGCGAATAAAGGTCAGATCATTTAGAGAAGAGTCTGGAAGAGTTTGAAGAAGTTTTGTGTGCCTAATTGGAACTATAATTAGGATTTTTTAGAAGTTATTTTCTCAGTTCAAATTCATCAGATGGATTTAATCTGATTATTGTATGTAAGGAAGTGAGCCTTACCTTTGAGAAGTGTGCCTGAATGCAAGTGCATTCTCTTTTTATTCTTCATTATACTTCTAATAGGGTATAATCTTGTGGACTAACATCCACTATGGTTTTCCCCCTAACAGGGTTTCCACGTATAAAATCTTGGTGTTCATGTGTCTCTGATGTGTTGTTCTTATGCTTGCACTATTAATTATCAGATCTGTAATATAAGGATTGGTTAATGTTGTATAAGTTTGATTTTGGTAACAACTAATTCACCCCCCTTCTCAATTATCTATCCTTGTTTTACCAACAATTGGTATCAGAGCTAGTTCCTTTGAAAGAAGCTTATCAACTTGAGGTGATCTGAGATGGCATCATTTAAGAAGGATAGTCCTAGATTCGATGGTACAAACTACTATCTATGGAAAGTCAAGATGGAATGTCATTTGAGGTGCATTAGTGAACCTTTCTGGTAGATGACACAAATTGCATACAATATTCCTCAGAATGGTCCCTCCTCTGAAGATGAGATCAAGAAAATAGAAATTAGTAGTAGGTCAGTAGAAACACTAGTGAGTGCTTTGACAGATTCAAAAATGACAAATGTGATGGGATTGAAGACTGCATACCATATTTGGAAAAAGATGGAAACATTGTATGAAGGAGATGCACTAGTGAAAAGTGCTAAGCTACAAAGTCTAAAAGGAAAATGTGAGAGCTTGAAGATGAGTGAAGATGAGAACATATTTTCCTTCTCACATAAGATAAATGAATTAGTGATGGACATTAGATGTGTCAGTGTAACTATGAATGATGATTAAATTATGGCTAAGATACTTAGATTTGTGCCCCCTTCCTACAAGACAAAAGCTCATGCTATTGATGAACTCAGAACAGTGACAAATATTACAAAAGATAAGTTGATTGGAAAACTTGCTGCATTTGAATTAAGTGAATTTGGTGAGTCTTCTCCTAAGAATGAATTTGCTTTCAAGGCCACTGTATCCGAGAAAAAGAGATATGATTCAAGAGAGATTTCCCAGAGAACATTCAGATATGAAGATGAGATGAAGCAGATTGAAGATGAAGAAAGGGAATTGGAAGAACTTGAAGAATTGATTGTGAAAAGAGAATCAAGAGGTCATGGTATGTACAAAGGAAAGTTACCTATTAAATGCCTTTCCTGCAGTAAGATAGGTCATTTTTCTTCTAGATTTCCTAAAAGAGTTTCAAAATATAAGCTTGAGAATACTAGATTTCAAAGAAAGTGCTATTATGCTGAAGAAGGTGTAACTAATGATGAATCTGATAAAGAAACTAGAAATGAAGATGAATGGGTATTTATTGCTATCAAATAAAATGGCTAGGTTTCCACTGAATTTTCTAGTAATGTAAATGTTGAGAAAGCTCTTGCAACCAAAGTTGAAGAGAAAGATGAGTGGGTAATTGGTAGTAGATGCTGACATCATATGACTGGTGACAAAAGAAAAATTATAAGCTTGGAAAACTATGATGGTGGTGTAGTGAGGTTCAGTGACAACACTTATGGTGTGATTCATGGTAGAGGCACTATTTCTTTTGGTGGTAAGCACAATAATGATGATGTTCTTTATGTAGAAGGCCTAAAACATAACTTGTTGAGTGTTGGACAAATGGTAGACAAAGGCTACAATCTGTAGTTCAAGAATGGTAAGTGTAGAATAACAGGAAATTCGGGAAATATAATTGCTTTAGGAACAAAGACAAAAGGTAATATCTTTCATTGAAGTACTGCTAGTCAAAGTTGTTTAATTGCTCAAATTGATGTAAGATGGTTATGGAATAGGAGGATATGTGATGTGAACTTTGATAGCATTGTCAAGATAAGTTCTACTCAAGCAGTCAAAGATTTACCTAAGTTAGTGAAGCCTACTAACACTATGTGCAAGGAATGTCAGATGGGAAAGAAAATAAGAAATTCCTTCTGAAGCAAATAGTACAGATCTAATGGAGTACTAGATTTGATACATACTGATCTATGTGGTACTTCCAGAATCAGAAGCCTACAAGGTGAAAGGTACTTTATGTTACTCGTTGATGATTATTCTAGAATGATATGGGTTGCTTTCTTGAGAGAAAAACATGAAGCATTAGAAAAGTTCAAAAATTTTGAAGCTATGGAAGAGAATGAGATAGGTCAAAAGATCAAATGTCTAAGGTCAGATAGAGGTGGTGAATTTACTTCATGGGAATTCAATTCTTTTTGTGAAGAGCATGGAATTCAAAGACAGCTATTTGCTCCCCAGACCCCTCAACAGAATGGAGTTGTTTAAAGAAAGAACATAACCGTTCTAGACACTGCTAGAACCATGATGTTGGAAGAAAATGTTCCTCATTTCTACTAGAGAGAAGTTGTAAGTATTGTTGTGTATACTATTAACAAGAGTGAATGTCAACATTAATTCTAGTAAACAACATTTTGAGCTATGGTTTGGTTATAAGCCTACAGTCAAATACTTCAATTTTTTTGGAAGCAAATGCTACATCAAGAGATATGATGATATAGGTAAGTTTGATTCTAGAAGTGATGAAGGAATCTTCCTAGGATAATCTATTAAAATCAAAGCTTACCGATAATTTAATAAAAGGTTGAAGAAAGTGGTTGAAATTTAAAATGTTAAAGTTGATGAAGATATCGGTTAATCATCCAGAGTCAATGATTATGATTCAGATGATCAACATGATGATGCTAACAAAGATGCTCAGACATAGAATCAACTTCAGATTATTTCGGTGAATCAAGGAAATCAAGAAGCAGAAGCAAGAAAAAGTGTAGAAGAAAGATCACAAGAACAAGAGGTAAGAGAAAAAATCAAAAGTCCTAAGTATGTGAGAATAAATCATTCTGATAGTCAGATCATACGAGACAAAACCAAAGGTGTGCAAACTAGAAGAAGAACTATAGAAGAATATTGTCTAATTTCTAAATCTGAACCTAGAAATATAAGTGAAGCATGCAAGGATGAACATTGGATGGAAGCCATGAAAGAAGAACTGTTGTAGATACAAAAGAATAATACATGGGATCTTGTTCCTAGACCTCAAAACAAAAATGTGATTGGAACCAAGTGGGTGTTTTGGAATAAGTTGAATGAACAAGGTGATGTTGTTAGAAACAAAGCAAGATTGGTTTACAAAGGTTACTCACAGATGGAAGATATTGATTTTGAAGAAACTTTTTCTCTTGTTGCTAGAAATGAGTTTGTTAGACTATTTCTTTCTTATGCTCCTTTCAAGAACTACAAATTTTATCAGATGGATGTGAAGTCAACATTTCTGAATGGTGAACTAGAAGAAGAATTTTATGTTGAACAACTAGATGGATTTCATTTGACTGATTAAAAGGAGATGGTATGCCGATTGAAGAAATCTCTTTATGGACTAAAGAAAGCCCCTAGAGCTTGATATGCTAGATTAGACAAATACTTGTTGAAACTTGGATTCAATAAAGGTACTGCTGACAACAATTTGTATTTCAAATTGGATCAGAGCAAAGAATTGACCATTGAAGTCTTTTTTGATGATATTATCTTTGAAGGTGATGATGATTTATGTATGAATTTTTCTAATGAAATGAAAAGTGAATTTTAAATGTCAATGATAGGAGAGCTAAAATTATTTTTAGGATTGAAAATTACTCAGTTAGATGATGGAATATTTGTATCTCAATCTAAGTATGTGAAAGAATTATTGAAGAATTTTGGCATGGAAGATGCAAAACCGGTTGGTACACCTATGGTGACCGGATGCAAACTTACATAGAAAGATGATACTCCCAAAGAAAATCTGACAAGAAACAAGTCAATGATTGATGGACTACTCTACTTGACTCAGACTAGGGTAGACATAATGAATGTTGTGTGCATGGTTGCCAGATTTCAAGTTGATCCTAAAGAGCCCCATGTGACTGTTGTGAAAAGAATATTTAGATATCTAGAAGGGATAGTTGATCTTGTTCTTTGGTATCCTAAGAATGATGATCTTACTCTAAGTGATTTTACTGATGTTGATTGGGCAGGAAATGTAGATGACAGTAAGAGTACCAATGGCGGTGCATTCTTCTTAGGTAAGAAGCTGGTATCTTGGTTAAGCAAAAAGAAAAACTCAGTTTCATTATCTACTACTGAGGTAGAGTACATTGGTACTGTAAACAGTTGTACCCAAGTATTATGGATGAAGAAAATGTTGAGAGATGTCAGAATTGAGTATGAAGAACCCATTTCTCTATTCTATGACAATTCAAGCACCACTAATATTTCTAAGAATCTAGTATTGCATTCACATACAAAGCATATATCCATCAAGTATCACTTCTTGAGAGACAAAGTAAGTGACAATGAATTCAGACTGGAGTACATACCTACCAAAGAGAAGATTGCATATATCTGTATAAAGTTGTTTTCTAAGGATACTTTTGAGTACCTCAAAGGCAAGTTAGGGGTAATTTCCCCTCCTAATCAGAACTAAGATGTAGGTATTTGCATCAGTCTATGAATTCATTTCTATATCATATTCTGGATTGATGTTGTGGTTACTATTACTTAGGGGGAGTAGTCAGATGTTTTCAAAATTGAAATAAGAGCATATGTACCTTTTCCATTGATTTCAAAGGGGGAGAGAAGAAATGTGAAAAAATGGGAAAGAAGAGAAATGAAGGAAACAAGAAAAAAGTGCACAATCTTATGGGGAGATTGTTGAAGAAGAGTTAGTTGGGTTGATGGTATTATTTTTCACATCATGTGTTTCCATCAATGCTAAAGGGGGAGATTGTTGGATTTTGTGGTTGTGTTGCTGATATATTGTTGTCATTGATGTCACCACTATTAGAATTTTAATCTGCTTAAGGTTGCATATGTCGAGGAGATTGAGGAAATTGAAAAAAATATAGTACAAGAAGCCAGTGGAGTTGAGAAGGTCAAAATGTTGGAAAGCTTTGTGTGTTGAAGATCTGAAGGTATGCTTCAAAGGGTTTTTTTTTTAGCCTTTCTAGTATGTTGTCTGAAAGTTTCAGAGGTGTGCATAAATTTTTGTGGAAGTTATGAAGATCTGTGTGCCTACAGTTATTCAGTTTTTGTAGATGGTGTTCTTGGTCGAAGCGGATGAAATTATGGTAATCTCATGTTTTGTGCATGTACCTATGATGTTCATGGATTATTCTAGATTGTACTGTATCCTTGTTGTACATGCGCACTGATTGGAGTGTTCGTGATCAAAGATTTTTCCGATATGTGCCTGAGTGTTCATGTTCTTGGTTGACATTGTGGTGTTAGCGTGTTGCGGATCCATGAGGATTAATATTTTCTTTTTTGGCATATTTTTAGATGTTTGTTTGGGTCCTCACTATGTTGTGACTGACTTGTGTTGGTATGCATTAAAATTTATTCATGTATCAAGGCTGACAGTTGTAATTTATTATTTATTTGTGGCCGACTGAATAGTGGATGCAAATCTGTGTAGTGGATATATATACAAGATTGTTTTCCTCATTTACAACAAGTGCTCAAGTGTACAAGTGATGTACAAGTTTGAATAAAGGTCAAATAATTTAGAGTAGAGTTTGGAAGATTTTGAAGAAGTTGTGTGTGCCTAATTGGAACTATAATCAAAATTTTGCAGAAGTTATTTTCTTAGTTCAAATTCATCAGGTGGATTTAATCTAATTACTGTATGTAAGGCAGTGAGCCTTCCCTTTGAGCAGTGTGCTCTAGGCAGTGTTCCTAAATACAAGTGAATTCTCTTTTTATTCTTCATTATACTTTTAACAGGGTATAATCTTGTGGACTAACATCCACTGTGGTTTTTCCCCTAACAGGGTTTCCACGTATAAAATCTTGGTGTTCATGTGTCTCTAATATGTTGTTCTTATGCTTGCACTATTAATTTTCAAATCTATAATATAAGGATTGGTTAATGTTGTATAAGTTTGATTTTGGTAACAACTGATTGACCACCCCCCTCTCAGTTGTTTATCCTTGTTTTTCCAACACTTGATTGATTGATTGATTAATTGATTGGATTTAAAAAAAGGCTAGGATCAAGACCAAAGGATGTGATTGGATAATTTGGAAATATTTATTATCTTTGTTGGTATGGATTAAGGATTGACTTGCATTTGGATTATAGATTGGAATGATTGATTTGAAGATTTGGATGATGATTAATGAATTTAATTGAGGAATTGATTTTGCTTGGAATTTTTTTAATTGATTGGATGATTGGATTGATGTATTGAATTGATAGGAAGAAGTGATTTGGTTTTATTTTATTGCTTGGATTTTTTTTGGCTATTTAATTTTTTTATCTTTTTTTCAAGACCTTTTTCCATTTTTTAATATTTTTTAAGGACGTTTTTGAAATGTTTTGAAATGTCAATGGATGAAAATTTTGGTAGCCTTTGTGATAGATACCAATGATAAGGGAAAACCAAGTCTAGGTCCAAGGAGATATATGGGATTGATGGATGAAAGGGTGGGTGATAGGATAAGGGATAAAAGTCTCATGATAGATGGATAGATAAAAAGGATAGGTCATAGTGAATGGAATGGATGTATGTATCATAAGAGAGCAAGGATGTGATATCCAAAGACTATGTCACACAGGTTTAACATGCCCCATTCTAGGTATAATACTTAGGGTTTTTCATGACAAAGCTTATGACAATAGGATAATGATAGGCTTGTTTGGAAGGATGAGGTATATCAAAAGATATCCAAAGCATGTTTCAACATTTTTCCCCCTATTTTTCTCAATATCAAAAGGAGGAAGAGAGGATGAATGGACTCAATATCATAAGTATATAGGTATGATGGTCAAGGATGATAAGATAGGAGATGGTAACATAGGATATGATAGGATGAGACAACATGCCTCAAAGTGTAAGCGGCATAGAATATCAACCTACACATGATATTTTTTTTTCCAGGTTTTCATCATGGTACTTATCTAGGGTGCTTGTTTACCAGGTTTTCACTGTTGGACGAAGGGATTTCTCTTTACTTTTTTTGATTATTTTTTATTTTTTATTTTTTTGACTTTTTTGATTTTTTTTTAACTTTTTTTTTGTCTTTTTTGAATAGGATAAGGATAGGAGGGACTCAAATTTCTAGTTCCATGAAAGGTGATAGTCCCACTAGAGATAGATGTCATCGGATGGACCATGTCAAATGTCATTATGCTCATAGATGTTGGTAAGGGATGGAATGAAAGGGAGATGGAGTAGGTAGATGATGGATTATGATGTGGATTATGTACGGAAGATGAATGGGAGGCTTAACCAAAAGCATGGACCATAGGAAGGTGATGGGGGAGATATGTAGGATAATGAATGAACGATGAGGAGATGGAGGTAGGTGGAATTTTTGTGAAATGGAAGGGAATCATGACCAATGGTTGCACACACTATGATAAATGTTGAAGCTTTTTATGTGGATGGGGTGTAGGAAGCAATGGAGATGTTTTCTTAGGAGATGGGTGATGAAGTACTTTAGGTATCCACATAGACTTAGTATTTTTATGACTTTTATTTTGCTTGTGGGATGGAATATGAGATTCTTGAATAGAGTGGGAATGTGAGGTGGAAGTGGATGGTTGGGATTTTTGTGGTGTGGATGCCTCATTTCACTTGATTTACTTTTTCTTAGGTACCCAAACCATTTTGTTTTTATACTTTTCTTTTGGAGGTATGGGATTATATAGCTTTTTAGATGGGTTTTTCTTTGATTCTTTGCTTTTGTACCCAAAGGCATGAGGAACCTTAGGATTTTTACTTTATAGGTAGAGGAATTGAATTTTTTTCTTCTGAATCCCTTGGGTATGGTGGAATGAGTGAAAGCTTCATGTTTAGACAATGTGTGCATTGATTGGTCATGATTAGGATTTTTATAAAATTTATGGATGGATGGATAAGGAGATTGTATAATGGTGATATTAGGTGCTTGGAGTAATAGAGGTAGATTAGATGGAGGTATATTAGGAGTTGGAAGAAATGGTGAATAATTTGATGGTGGAAGGTGTATGGTCACATGCTTTTGACATTTGTAGGATGATGGAAGAAGGATGGCAACATATGTTTTGGGATTATGATAAGGCTTATGATGGTAGGCGGTGGACTTAGGATGCATGGAGGAAGTACCAACATCTTGAGATTGGTGTCCTTTGGGTGTATATCCAAGGTCATAAGAGCGTCGAGGGACCTTGACATGGATTGGCTCCAAAATACCTTGTTCATAAAGGCCTAAGCCTTTACCTTGATAGTTCATGTTTTGTAGCATGCAGTGGACAATAGGACTAGGTGTGTTTTGGACACTAGACTTGAGTTCATTATTAGATGAATAAGGTGAAGTGGATAAAGGTTTTTTCTATCCTAAGGAGGAACATTAATGGATGATGGTGGACCTGAGGTGGGATTGATAGTGGGTGATGGAGGATCATTATGATTTTGATTAGCATTGTGTTAATTTATATCCAAGGTATTTGTTTGATATTCTATGTGTGTTTGGGAGGCATATGTCTCATCAAGGGAAGTGGATGTTGGTGGATCATGGGTAGGACTAGGTGAAGGTGAATTTGGGATATCTTGCTCATGGATAGGTATAGTATCAAGTTGCTCATATATAGCTTCTTCATAGGTAAAATATTGATCATAGAAAATATATAGGTTATGGATAGGTTGGATGGAAGTAATTTGATCTCGATTAGGACTAAGGCTTGATGTTTCTGCATGCTTAGGATTAGGATCTTGAGATAACTCTTGGGATTCTTGAATGGAAGTGGAAGGGGATGACTCTTGAATAGGATTGACATGTTCTCGATGGTCAACAACATGGAGACATGATGGAGGTTGACTTGGGATCAATGGGGGAGACTCTTGAATAGGCTCAAGGGGGAGATTACATGATGGGGTTGTAAGAATGGGCATGATGTTTGAAGACTCTTTGGTAGGTTCAAACATATGAGTTGGATGGCATGGCGATGTTTGATTCCTTTCTAGTAGCCCTTGGGTCACATCCTTTGTAGATGGATGGGTGGATTTGGGTAATGCCATAGGTTTACTTTTGAAATGTTTGAACTTAGGGTATGGATTTTATGGAGGATTTGATGATGGTGGGGGTAATGAAGAGTTTGATGGGTTAGAAGGTGGAGAGTCCAATGGATTAGAACTAGGACATTGTTTTTAGGGATAGGCATTTGATTGAATGGTGGTATGATAAAGTTATAGGGTGCATGAACTAGATTGGTGTTCCCCTTGTGAAAGGTTATTAGGTCTTTCTAAAAATATGGAATTGGGTGCACATGTTCTTGTTGTGAAGGCCATTGATATTTTTGTGAATGAATTTCGTGGTAAGGTGAAGTGGTGAGATATGTAGATAAAATATCTTGGGATTGGTATTAAGTTGAGGGAATTTGATCTTGTTACGAAGGTGGACTTGGGGTCCTATGTTATTATTATGATATGGATGGATATGTTGATGTGGAATTGATATGATAGGTATATGGGTTAGGTTGGCATGATGATGAAGGTGACACATAGGATTGTGGTTGAATGTGCTAAGGTTGGAATGGTGTTTGGACTTGTTGTGATAATGATGGAGGGGTTGCATAGGATAATGTTTGTTGAGAGGTGGATTGATATGGATAAGGGTTGAAATTGAAAGAGGTGTGATAGGTTGATGAAGGGGTAACATGATATATGGATGGATGAGGTTGATAAGATGATATAGGTGACACATAAGATTGATGTGAAATTTTTTGATGTGGTGATTGGATTTGATGTTGTACTTATTGGATTTGACAAGTGGCCATGAGGTATTGGGCTTGTGCCACTACAAAAAAATATGAAATTAGTGCCTATAATAGCATTGGATTTTAGTGCATTTGAGTTCATGAATTGGGCACTTCTGCTGGCACAAAACTCGGTGCCAAAATATATTGTACTTTGGCACCGAATTTTGCACCAACTTTTGAAGCTTCCAGTTTGGCTTCCGATTTTGCTTCTAGTTTTGATTCTTGTGTTGCTTCCAAGTTTGCTTTCATTTTTTCTTCCAGTGTTGCTTACAAGTTTGCTTCCAGGTTTTCTTGTAGTTTTTCTTCTAGTGTTGCTTCTAGTTTTGCATCTTCTGTTGCTTCCATGTTTTCTTCTACGTTTTCTTCCAATTTTTCTTCTAGTGTTGCTTCTAGATTTTCTTCCAATTTTTCTTCTTGTGTTTCTTCTAGGTTGGCTTTCATTTTTCTTCTAGTGTTGCTTCCATTTTTGCTTCTTGTGTTGCTTCCAGGTTTGCTTCCAGTTTTTCTTCTAGTTTTTCTTCCAGGTCTGCTTCCAAGTTTGCTTCCAATTTTGCTTCTTGTGTTGCTTCCAGGTTTTCTTCGAGTTTTGCTTCCATTTTTGCTTCCTTTTTTGCTTCCAGTGTTGCTTCCAGGTTTGCTTCTAGGTTTGCTTCCAATGTTGCTTCTAGGTTTTCTTCCAATTTTTCTTTCGGTTTTGCTTCCAAGTTTGCTTCCAGTTTGGCTTCCAATTTTGCTTCCATTTTTTCTTCCAAATTTTCTTCTAAAATTGCTTCCATTATTACTTCTTTGTTTGCAACCTGAATTGCTTCTATTTTCTCTTCCTAGATAATGCGAATTTTTTTTCCAAGATTGCTTCAAGTTTGCTTCTAGTTTGGCTTCCATTGTTACTTCCTTTTTTACTTCTAAATATGATTCTTTTTTTGCTTCCATTTATTAATTTAATATGTTTTATTTAAATTTAATTAGTTAAATATATCAAGCCTCTTAAATAACTCATATGATTATAGACTAAGTAAATTAATTATTTAAATCATATAATTAAATAACAAGATAATTATTATAACATGATCATCATCTATAATTAAAACAAGTGAGTAAAATATCTATAATTTAATTGAATTTGACAACATCCATCCTAAGCAGTATATTAAAATCATCATACATAATAAATATCCATCCAAAAATCATCGACCACTTTCAATATATATAAATTGACAAGTCAATACTAACAAGATCATCATCATATATAACTAACAAGTGAAATTCAAAATATGCCAACAGATCAATAACATGTCAAAATGATACATGTCCAACTATCGACATAACTCAAAATGATACATGTACAAATGATATAAGTAAAAATGATAAATTGTGTAACTCAAAATTATACAAGTCAAGATGATACATGTATAAATGATATAATTCAAAATGATACATGCCAAAATGATACAACTCAATAATATGGTACAATAGGCCCTTGAAATGATACATATGAATATAGTAACCATGAAAAGAGGCATCATAATGATATATCAACAATGATCCATGATGTAGTCTATATGATCATGAATGTCAGTGGCTACTACTAGCAACTACCTCATCAACATCATCACCATCGTGATCATCATCATCATCATCATCATCATCATCACCATCATCATAATCATTATCATCATCATCATCATCATCATCATCATCATCATCATCATCATTGGCATCGGCCTTGGTTTCTTTTGTATCTGCATCATCATCATCCTTTGCCATATTGTGATCTATTCTAGAACCAACATATTCTAGATCTATATCATGAGGATCATCTTGATCTTTTGAAAGACCCATGTTCTACAAAAAAAATAAAAATATTACAACATATAAAATGAAAACATAATCATATTACATCATATCAAAGTGCACATACCATAATAAAATTTTAAAAAGTTACAACTAATATGTCATTCCAATGATGTAAAACATGCAACAATTCTAATGAACATTATTAAAATATGCCAACATTTGGTGGAAGAGGAAGAGAGATGACTAGAACTCTAGAGGCCCACCATAATGGATTTCGATATTCAACCATGAGAGAAGAAGAGAGAGTTGATATCATGTATCAAAACATTAAGCATGCATTCTCCCAGCCAATGGAGAAGGAGATGATTAATTTGCTTCATTTTCATTTGCATAACCATATCATAGTGTGAAACAAGAATACCAAGGATGTCTAGTTTTATGTGGAGGTAATGTATTTGGTCCAAACTTTAGGAGGCGCAAGAAGGTCAATGCATGATCCTGATGAAATTGAGGAAGAACAAAAAGAGAGGGACAAAAAAAATAAAATCAATACATTGTTTCAAGGATTTTTCAAGTGAGTAATAGAGCTATGGGAGCAGCCTCATCTAGAATATTTTGAACTAGAGTTTGATATACCATTTAGAGAGCTTGGTTTTCATGGAGTTTCTTTCAAATAATTTGATTTTATTGTTCCTATGGTAAACCATTTGGTAGAGTTGGTGGAATTACCTTTCTTAGTAATCACTATTGGTGTGATTGAGATTGTTGACCTTCAAAGAGTAGGACTTGGGAAAAAGGCATTTGATATGGCTATTATTTTCAAAGACTTCAAGAAAGATGTACTCTGCATTAATACCATTCCTCAATCTTTGCTTGATGGCATCAAGGAATGGCTAAACTCCATGGATATAAAGTATTATAAAAGCATAAAGAACTTGAACTGGCAACCAATTTTGAAGACTATTACTGATGATCCAAATAAATTTATTGAAGATGGTGGTTGCGAATTTTTGAATATGGAAGCTAGTGATCAGAGCTAGGAAGACCATGCCAATAAATACAACAACTTGAATAATGGATTGTGACCTCAAGTTAAAGGAAAAACATAACGTATATTTGGATGATACAATTTGATAGGTTCATTATTTTGATATATTTTTTCTGTTATATATCTAATATTACAACATATGAAATGAAAAAATAATCATATTACATTACATCTTATCAAAGGAACATACCATAATAAAATTTCAAAAAAGTTACAATTAATATGTCATTCCAATGATGCAAAATATGCAACAATTCTAATAAACATTAGTAAAATATGCTAGCATTTGGTGGAAGAGGAAGAAAGATGTATGGAACTCTGGAGGCCCACCATAATGGATTTTGATATTCAACCATGAGAGAAAAAGATAGAGATGATATTATGTGTCAAAACATTAAGCATGCATTCTTCCAGCCAACAGAGAAGGAGATGATTACTTTGCTTCATTTTCATTTGCATAACCATATCATGGTGTGAACCAAGAAGACCAAGAATTTCTAGTTTTATGTGGAGGTAATGAATATGGTCCAAACTTTAGGAGGGGAAAGAAGTCCAATGTATGATCCTGATGAAATTGAGGAAGAACAACAAGAGACTGACAAGAAAAATAAAATCAATGCGGAGTTTCAAGGATTTTTCAAGCGAGTAACAAATCTATGGGAGCAGCGTCATCTAAAATATTTTGAACTAGAGTTTGATATACCATTTAGAGAGCTTGGTTTTCATGGAGTTCCTTTCAAATCATTTTATTTTATTGTTCCTATGGTAAATTGTTTGGTAGAGTTGGTGGAATTACTTTTCTTAGTAATCACTATTAGTGAGATTGAGATTGTTAACCTTCAGAGAGTAGGAATTGGGAAAAAGGCATTTGATATGGATATTATTTTCAAATACTTCAAGTGGGATGTACTTCTCATTGATGCCATTCCTCAAGCTTCGCTTGATGGCATCAAGGAATGGATGAACTTCATGGATATAAAGTATTATGAAGGCATAATGAACTTGAACTAGTGGACAATTTTGAAGACTTTTACTAATGATCCAGATAAATTTATTGAAGATGGTGGTTGGGAATTTTTTAATTTGGAAGCTAGTGATCCAAGCTAGGAAGACCATTCCAATAAATACAACAAATTGAATGATGGATTGTGACCTCAAGTTAAAGACAAAGCATAATGTATATTTGGATGATACAATTTGATAGGTTTTTCATTTTGATATCATTTTGTTTCTCTACAACATTTTTAGCACTGACAAATGTTTAGGCCCTAATATTAAGTCATTATCATGTCCTAGAAACCATTCTACCATACTAAAAACATGCATGCTAGCCTCCCTATTGAATTGTGCTAGCTCCATTTTATGCCATGCATTCTACATGAAGTTGGATGCACCAGTTTCCTAGACCCTTGTAGAGTGTTTTTAGACTCACTTGATATGGATTACTTGAATGATGGAGTTAAATGTATATCACAACTTAAAGATGCATAAGAATGACAAATGGTAAAATATACATAAGGGGGCAGGTTTGTGAAGTGAAAGAATTGTCCAATCAAACCATAATTTTTGTGATGATGGTATAAAAGACTAGAATCCACATTCATTTCTTATTCATTATGGAAGGATTTGTGGATGTAGTGATAGGTTTCAACAACAAAGGTTGTATAAATATTCCATGATGACAATTAAATGCATAGAGAGAAAGGATTATCATTACAGAGGCAGAGTACAGTGGACTTTCCTTATCAAGACACCATGAAAAGGTAGTAAGCTACAACAAGAATCAGTATTATGCATGATAAGGCTGCATTAAAAAGACACTTGGTAAAGAGCATGAATAGGAGAATCATAGAAGTATTCATGAGTTAAAATAGTCAAGGGGTTAAATAGTTAGTTTGATGACATTTATCATCATACAAGTCATAGGCCTATGTGCAAGAAATTATTTCCACAACACAAGAAAATAAATCAAAAATCATTAAAATGACATCAGAAATGAAAGGGCATAAGAAGGAAATTGAGCACTTGAAACATCAAGTGGAATAATACAAGGCTGCAAGGTATGAAATAGGCGATTTCATGGAATAGGCATTAGAAATAGAAATGGAAAGTAAAAAGGAGAATCACTTTAGAACTCATCCTATGCATTAATAAACAACTCAACATAAGAAATGCAAATTGACATATTAACACAACAATTTCCAACTAAGTTATTGAAATTCAACTATTGATACCTTGTTCTCCATCTAGATTACAAAATCAGTCCACTTTTTTCTTTGTAACATTTCCTTTTCAAATTTCTTTGGATGGCGACCATATTTCTCCTTCTATCAAAACATGGCACATGGACTAGTTAAACTAATTAATATTCAATCATTTACTTTTTCCAAGGAAATTAAAAAATATATCATTTAACATATTAAATATACTTACAAATGTATATATCAAGGCATGTAAACCTTTTTGGCCACTGTGATGCATGGCATGTAGTTTGCTAAGCCTAGCCTTGGAGGCCTTGTCCTGAAACATATACTAATTCAATTTAACTATGCACAAATAAAATTTAAAAATTGTTTAATAAATTTGATATAATCTTATGAGAAAATTCAAATACCTATGTACTCTCCTCATCGGACTTCCTTTGTTCATCGAACTTCTCATATGCTTTTACAAGCTCTTTCCATAATTTCATACTTACATTAATTGGCCTTTTTTTGAGCCTTAGATCGAGAGGGAGTTTTTTTATCTTCTTTGTTTGGTTGCACTAAAACCTCTTGCATTTTTGAGAAATTTGTAGCTTTAACTTATTTATAGACCAACCTGTGCCAGATTCAGTCTTCATGTCATGGATAACTACTCTTTGCAAGTCCATGGGTATCTTTGAGAATGGAAAATGTAGATGGTCTTTGAACCGTTGAAGGCATGATTCCTTCAACATATTCACAAATTTTTTTCCAACACCCATCATTCAGACTTCCCTTGAAACCACATCGTATTCTATCTTGGTATCATAGCTACCAATGCAAGATGCAAAACATGGCATGGTGGAAGAAGTTTGTGTCCTAGGAGTGGCTGGGACATTGGAAGTCTATGCTCCTTATTCCAAATTCTTAAATTTTATTGTTATGGATTTCCTCTTGGACATTTTGCTCGATCCAAGACTGGTTGGGGAATCAATTGATTCCCTTTGGCACCATTGATTTGTTTGCAATGTTTGATGGGCTTTTCCAGATCATTTTTCTATGTATCTGGAAAGAATTATCAAGTCCACACCATCCAATTTGTTCACTGCCTCTACCCCCAATATGGAAGCCAATGCCTCTTTATCTTTGTCAGTCTCATGCCCCTATATATATATATTTAAATTAAATTTCTTCTTTTAAATTTAGAAATAAAAAACTAAAACCAAAAACTTAAAGAAACAATGGAAACATTTACAAATCTATAAATTGACAATGAATTACCTCATTGTGGCCAGAGTCTACTCCATTTTCTCCCTTCCCTCTATTGCTTGAAATTTTGAGGTGACCTAGGGAAAATTATTTTTGTCCAATTTGTGGAGGCAAATGAAGTACACACTGCCAGGTATGTAACAATTTCCCTAACTCACTCATGATTCCCTAATTTATATCATAGTTTGAATATACAAATTGAATTCAATAATGACCATGTCAAAAGCCCTACTTGGTACCAAATCATAAATGAAAAACCATTCAAAACCCACAAACAAAGGAAATGGAAGAAGCTCAAATTCATAATTTCAATACAAAACTTAAGACACACCTTGAATCACCATTCAAAAATTAAATCTATTGAAACCTTCATTGCACATGATAGTGAAATGGCAGGGAATTCATACCTTGATTTGGGAAATTGAGAGTGAAGCACACAAGTTACACCCAATGAAAACCCTAGGCTGATGATGAATGGAATCCACATGCAATACGTGCAAATCCTAGACTTCAATTCATCAAAATACTCAAAAGTTCTTCAAAATGTAGGTTCCCAAGATGTCACATACAAAATGATGCTCAATTCATCTCTTCCTTCATGCAGTGTTCTTGAATTCATCTCTTCCTTCAAGTGGCTCTCTTCAATTCATCTCTTCCTTCAGGTGGCATTTTCCCCTTTTTTCTCCTCTCTTCCTTCACGTGGCATTTTTCTTCTCTCATCTCTTCCTTCATGCATGAAGTTTTTTTTTTTGAGTTAGTAGTTAACACCAAATTTAGCGCCAACTTTTAGCCCTAAATTTAATCATTTTAGGGAGAAAAAGGCGACGCAAAGTGCACCTAATTTAGCACCTAGAAGTGCAAAATGATGTATTTTTCTTAGAAGTGGGTCTTCATTTGAAGATAAATTTTAAATGAAGATATTTTTTATTATTTTTTGGAATAAAATAAATATTTTTTTTCAAATTTTACCTTCAAGAAGAGACACTTACTATTATTTTATCTAATACAATAATATTAAATAATTTTCACTATTTAATTTTTGTATTTTAAGTAGGATGCATGATATAGAAATAGATAATGATTGTATTTTTGAATAGAGAGAAATTTAGACTACTAGTAGACCTGACAACCCAATTTGCATAGAGGTTCAAAGGCTTGACATTAAGAGTGGAGGTAGTTTGCATGTTCACTTTCAATATTTATGTTAGATTAATAAAATTATATTTTTTCTTTGATTAGTTGCATTTTTTCTAAAAAATAAATTACCTTGAACTCTAAACCCTAAAATATAAACTATAGACATGAAAAATATCAAACCCTAAAATATAAACTCTATACCCCAACTATTTACCACATGAAAAAATTTGAGCTAATATTTTGATTATGCATAAGTATTTTTACCTTTATGTATCATTGCTATCATCTTGATTAGGGTTTTGGATTTTTTGTGTAATCTCTTTGATCCCACTAACCCACCCTTATTTAATGTATTATTGATAGATCATTCATCATGTATTATCATATATATTTTTCTATTGGTGCACAGTTGCTATGTGACTATTGTCATATATTGCAGGATCCAGAGGAGGTCATGGAGAGAGGACGTGGATGACATAGAACTACTAAATCACAAAGAGGAAAGTGGGTGGAAATAAATATGACAATGGAATCTATAGATACAGTAGAGGTAAGAAGAGAAAGAAACCTCAACCAAAGGAGGAAGGTGTTTATGAATTCACAAATGCTACAACATAGAAGAGATGAAGTCATTTTTCTATCCATGAGGCCTCTAAAGTCAAACTTATTGGTTGAAAATGCATAGGAATGGTGATTAAATATGATTGTATGATCAAAGGAAAAGTTTGAAAATTAGGATAGCCAAAACATGATATCAATATGTCAAATATATGATTAAAGTGAGGTTTTGTGTTGGATAACATATTCATTGAAATGATATAATTGGTGTACTAAAAATTATTTACTATGTTGTGTATTATAGAGGCCATATGAGGCCATGGAAACAGATCGTGTCATATCAAATGAGGACACAACAGATGAAGTGGGATATCAGGTACTCAAATTTTGACTTAACTTAGGAAAAAATGATCTGATAGAATTTTGTGATACATCCATCTTTTTTCACAATATTATTTTAATTTATAATGTATTATCCAATCTTGACATAAATTAATACATGTTGTTCATTATTTTAGATGGAGATTGAAGCAAATGCAGAGCCTAAGCCTTCAAATAGAAAAAATAATAAGATATGTACATGGACATGGACCTAAAACTATTAAATCATGTAGAGGACAATGGGTGGAAGAGGATATGACAACGGATCCTGCAGACACAAAAAATGATTTCACTAAACAAGACGTTGGTTCAGACTATAGTACATGTGATGAAATACTTTGAGGAAATTATTGTTTGTGGATGTTCTATATGTCATGGAAAGAAAAAATTCAAACAAGAAATTGTACAAAGACATTACATATATGGTGAGCTTCCAGTCAGTAGTATGCCTCCTACAATCGATTCAAATCCAATAGGAATTGTGGTAAGGAATTTTCCAATTTGATATAAATAAAATGTATACTTCATTTAAACATTGTTTTATATTATTTAAATAACTAATTTTTTTCTTAATGGATACTTGCAGGATAAAGTTCTTGGTTTAAATTTTCTTGGATCACTGACTTCCATCCTAGAGGGAAATGATCATTTATCAAATGATACATCTAACAAAAATATGTGCCAATATACCAGCTCGGAAGATGAGGAATTGATGAAAACAAGTAATAGAACAAAAATGGTTTAAAGATGCATAATTTTCTTAAAGACAAGTGGAAGGTGGACTACATACCATATGAGAATGAATGTGATGGAGATGATGAATTTCCCCTAAGTTTGAGATCAATTTACAAAGATACATTTGATCGTCGACTATATTGTGCTTGGCCTAGTGATCAACAACTACCTAGAGTGTACAAGGTGTTTCAATTTTGGGGATACAGCTACATGATACGACCCTCCAATATTCATGGAGTGAATTTAGGCCTATTTATTGTCCAAAATGTACATGTTGGATTTAAACATAGAAACAATTCATAACAAACCACTAGGAGATTAATGCCATATTATTCTCCATCATTTTATAGTGGTGAATCGAGAAGGCTAGCAAAATATAAGCCTAGCATGTTAGCATATGGTCTAAATTCAAATATGTATACACATCGTCTTCAATTGGAAAGTGGAAAATAAATGAATAGAGGTATCTTATGTATATAGATGGATGTGCATACACACACAAAAATATTGTAGGATTTATAAATAATAGTAAGGGAAGGGACCCTACTGTAAGACGAAATTGTCAATTTGTTGAGGTTATAAATGATAAAGATGGAGATATGGAAAGAGAGGTTGATAGATTGATAATGGTTGAGGCTATTATGGACCTTACCATTGGGGATGAGTTATTGATTGATTACCCCGTCTTAAAATGCACTCTTGCGTGAAAGAAGAGGGAAGAACAAAGTCTCCCTAAGGATGTTCTTAAGGGTAGAAAACCAAAGAATAATAAATGAGTGTGGACTAATGTTTTATAAACTATGTTGTCAAAATTGTGTTTTATTTAAATTATTATATAAAAAGGGTAGTCTATAAAATAATGTTCCATTATTCAATTGATGTATATATGTTCATACAATTTATATTTATATTTTTTAAGCCATATTTGATTGTATTTCTTTGAAATTGATACATTTACGATTTATCCATTTTTTGCCAAATATTAAATAATGTTTGCATTTGTTGATAGGTAGAATATTTTTATGGAACACATAGTAATACCCAAGATCCGACTGGGTTGTTAAGTTCTGGATGAGATGATCCAAACTATACTTTAAACAATACCAGGGTGAAAAGAGCGAAATTGAAGAGAATACTACTAGCTGAGAAATTCAAAGAGCTTATGAGATCCACATACACTGATGACATGCCACCTAGCCTTAATGATGATGATCCTGATAGTGAAAATGCAGTGGATGAAGAAGGATTGAATTGAATGCTTACAGGTTTCTTTGGGGATGGGAATAATGATGACAATAATGGTCATATGGTTGATAGTAATGATGATAGCAGAGGTAATTACCACCAATGTAATGTTGATGATAACAACCTGAAAGACTCCATCAAGCAAGCACAAAAGACACCCATGTTCAAATTGGGTGCAATTAGAACCTCAAAACTGGCATGCACATCTATATTATTAGAAATCAAGACACTATTTGGTTGGTCAAACAAAGGATTCACTACCCTACTAAAGTGAGTTGAAATCTATTTCTTACTTTGCATTGTCAATTGGTGTACATAATTTGTAAACATTCATCAAATTTGTTTATATTTATTTAAGGGGATTTTAAAACCATATATTGTATATAAACAATCCTAGTATACATTGACATATCAAACATGTTCATCATAAGTCAAACATTCAATTGATTTAATCTCTAGCAATCTTACAAGGCACTAAAAAATAAAATATTCCCTGAGGAGAATATGTTGCTATCAACTTGTAGAGAGGCGCATCTATTGTTGGTTGAGTTGGGGATTGAATATAAGAAAATTTATTCATTTAAAAATGGTTGCATTTTATACAAAGATGAATATCAAAACAAGGTAGAATGCCCTATATGCAAAGATAAGAGATATCATATAGATGTACAAGGTCCTATAGTCTCAAAAGAAGGTTTTACATCACATGCCAATTATACCTAGACTTCAATGAATGTTTCATTGCACGTCACTTGCACAATTGATGGACTGGCATGCAAAGAAAAAGAGTAAATATGGATTCATGTGAATTCTAATCGACTCCAAAGAAATGAAACACATAGAGGAAAATTTGCCAAAAAAATTCAAAAATGAACCTCGTAGTATCAGGTTTGGTCTTGCAATTGATGGAGTATGTCCATTCTCTTTCTTGAGCTCAAATTATAGTGTTTGGCCAATCAGATTGATAATATATAATATTCCCCATGGATGAGTGTTAGAAAGGCTCACCTTATGCCGACTCTCATTGTTCCAGGAAAACATCAAGTTAAAAACATGGATGTTTATCTTACACCTTTTGTTGATGAGATGCAACTGCTATGGAAAGGCATAAGAATGTATGAAATATCACATCCTCCATTAAATAGATCCTTCATGTTCTATGGTTTGCTATGTTGGACTATTCATGATTTCCCAGGACTTGGTGTTTGTTCTGGTAAGATAAAATATTTTCGTATTCACACTCATAATTTATTTTCATCCCAACTTTCATACTTAGCTTTATACTATTTTTTTGATGTTATTAACATTACTTATTGAATTTCAGGGCTTCAAACAAAGGGGATATTTGCATGTCCAAGATGTGCAGAAAAATTTCAAGGGTGATATTCTAAAGATCTACATAAATTTATTTATGAAAACAACAGGGTTTTTCTACCACTAGATCATAAGTTTAGAAATTGCCTGAAGAATCAATTTGATGGAAAAGTTGAAAAGAAAGGCCCTCCCATGATTATGGGTCTAGGTGATTGGATTAAGAAGTATGAAGATGTTGAATTGAAAGATTGGGAGGATTTTTTGATCGGGGTGATTCAATTGAAGAACCAAAACAAGTTGTAGTTAATATGCTAGAAGGAATGAAAAGGAAGTCCATATTTATGAGCTCCCTTACTAGAAAGATATATTAATATCTCACCTATTAGATCCTATGCACATCTTCAAAAATGTCCCAAATTCTATATTTTGACATATATTAGGAAACAAGAATGACACCTTGTCTTCGAGGAGATATATTTCTCTTTTGCGTACCAAAATTGATAGAAAACATTTGTGGCCAAATAGGGAAAATGAAACATATGCAGAAGCTCCATGGATTTTGAAGAAAAAAGAGATAGACCAACTAAAACATTTCATCCATTCAATAAGGACATCTACTGGCTATGGGTCATCATTGGTTAAAGATTTTATAGTTGATGGACATATCATAGGATTTAAAACACATGATTTTCATAATTTTATGAAGGTATTATATATCATCATTTAACATTTACTTGTAAGATTTATTAAGCACTAAATATATTTTAATATTTTGTTGTGTGAGAAAAAATTACTAATGACCTTTTCATAAATGTGTTTGATAGCATATCATTCCATTAGTAATTAGGGGGGATTCTTGTCTTACAGTTGACTTACGGAATTTTCCATACGTCGATTGTCAACATTTACAAGGTATGTGGTTATATGAAATGTTCATGTGTGAGAGACAGAGATATTATATTGCATTTTAATTTTTGACTAAAGTTTCATATTAATTTACTATTCTTATATTAGGTGGGTGACCTCCAAGGAGATCCACAAATGTGAAGTACCAAAATGGAAGAAGGAAAATGCAGAAATTGTATGTGTATTTGAGAAGGAGCTCCCTACAAGTTTCATGGACCTACAAGTCCATTTACTTATACACCTAGTTGATGACATTGAATTGGCGGGTGTCATATCAACGAGGTGGATTTTTTTCTTTGAGAGGTATATGAAAAATCTAAAAATATATGTTCAACAAAAGGCACATCTAGAGTGTTGCATGACTGAAGGGTATGTATTGAATGAAGCATTTTTCTTCCTGTGTGAATTCCTTGGTAAGGATTTTGAAGATGGTCCATGATTCTAGGATGAAGAATGAGTATAAGATATTATTGATGGATAAAAACCACAATCTAATGGTGTTCAAGTAGAAATTAGTAATTAAATTCATGATCAATGTGGTTTTTTTCTTGCAATCATTAATTTACTCTATAATTTATTTGTAAAATTAACATGACATTTGGAGTTTGAAATAAACATGTTGACATGTAATAAGTGTAGATGAAAGTGCTATAATCGACAACCTCATTTTTTTGGAAAATGTGCCTCAACTTGTTGGCTTGAACCTCTGTTAAGGACTTGATGAATTTACCCTACATACCACGAAGTCCTTCCTTCTCTTTGGCAATAGCATGATGAACCTTGGATTCATCAGAAAATTGACCGCATATCGGTGAGTGACAATGTGTTGTCTCACCGATATGTCGATATGTGATAAAAGCTCTATCAGTGTGACTTGGGGTCATCGGTGGAACTCTTCATCGAGCTACGCCGATGGACCAATGGTAGATGGAAGTTCTTTGGACTTCGATGGTAGTGGGGACCACAACATAGTGTACCAAGGGGATCTTGATCTACGGTTGTGATTTGACTAATCCAATGGTGCTCGTTTTATTTCATGCTTAGTTCAGGTGAGTATCGATGAACTCTTGTGAATCAAGTAGAATTGTCTAAGTGTTTGACATTTGGTGGCATGCAAGGTGTGCAGGCTTTGAACATGTGTCATTTCAGAGAGACTTATTGGGAATATTGTAGATGCTTTTTTGATTCCTGAAATTGCACAAGATGTGTATGTGTGTCTTCATGGACTCTGGGGGTTTGGCGATCGGATGATTATCGCCATACTATGGTGGCCATTAGGCCATGCCACGGTAGCATGGTAGGAGAAGCTCAGGGCACATTTGATCTTTTTTATAGTCAAATCAATGGATGAATGGTATGACAACATGTGGCACGATCTCATTCGTTGATTTTACACTGTTGCTGTAAATCAACTACTATTGGTCGAATGTTTAAATCTATGAAAGCGATATATGCATTAATTGTAAGATTTGATTCGACGATTGAAAAAATCCAAATCTAGGTAATTCTCTATAACAAAATTAAATTCTTGGGTAGCCTAATGCGTGATTGCAGGGTGATCTGATCAGAGATCTAGTTGTTTGTCGGTGAAGTATGGAATTAAATTGGCCCCCCCTTGGTTTGTTGAGGTGAGATAGGAATAGAGACTAAGGTGACGGTGAGAGATGAGATTCATTGTATGTGGTAATAGCATTGGAACGGTGAGGGTGTTTGAACTAAAGTCTGTTGTTGTGAGCTAACTATCAGAGAGTGAAGTCTGTAACTTTGTATGTAATATGTTTACTGTAATAAAAAGTGACTTTGCTTGGTGTGGTGGGTTTTTCTCCCATAAGGGTTTTCCCATGTATATATGGTGTTATCTCTGTGTATGTTTTATTTATGTTGCTCTTGTCTTACTGTGTATGTGTAGCTCAAATGTAAGAAAGTTTTAAATAATGGTTTTTTGCACTTCTCCTTTGTGGTTTTAGCGTTAGGAAAGTGTATTTTACACCTCTTCTTTTCCTTTCACATTTTGTACCACATGGACTTTATGAACAAATGGATTGATATGTATGATAAAAAGAGAGAACAAGTGTTAGAATCAAGGAGACAGTTTAAGAGATCAAACCCAAGGAATAATCCACTTCCCACTGATCTTCTTGGGGAATGAGGAAAAGATTGCACACTAGAATGGGTTATTGAACAAATTCAAAATCAAATAGAAGATGTAGGTATAGATTCAAACATAATAGAAGATGAAATCAAAATGTCTAAAGGATGTGAAAGAAAGGTACAATTGGAATTTTAAAAAAATTTGTTTCCTTACAGTTTTGACACTATTAACTATTTTAATATTTATCACTATATTTGTTTTCATTGAAATAAATGGTCTTTCATAGGTGAGGAAATATCCAAAAATGTGGGCATATGGTCAATATTATCATGTAGAAAGTGTAGATGTGAAGAGATGATCCTTCGATTGTGGCATCATGGTTGACTTCAAGCAATCTAGTCGATCAAGCTCAAAAGATAAGAATATAATTGAAGGGAATCTACAACATGTTGGGAAAATACAAGAAATTATTGAGTTGATTACTGCTCTTTTAAATTTTGTATTTTTAAGTGTCGATGGTATGAAGCATTTGAGAGGACACAAAGACATGATACCCATAGTGGATTGTTTTCTATAGATTCCTCATGCTTCCTACCAAAGGATAAGGAGCCTTATGTTCTATGAATTAATTGTGAGAAGATATTTCTTTAACTCAAACAAGAAGTGGTAGTGATAATTAATCTATTAATTCATAGCTTATTGTGAATATATACACATGTTTATCAATCAATAAAATTGTTATAACATACGTCTAATATATGTATGTTGTTCATGTGCAGGTATTTTTCTGTGAAGATATTTTGGACCCGAAATGGATATTTGTCATACATTATGATCCAAGATTAAGGCATGTATTTGATGATGCATTAGTGGATACTGAGAAAAACAATGATGGCCAACAAAATGAGAGAGAGGGATTAGAGAACATCGAAGAAATTGACATCCATGATGATGTTGAAGATGGTTATGTTTAGGCACAAGAAGACAACAATATAGAGTTAGATAATGTTATGGAAGACAACAATATGGATGGTATAGAAAATGATGATCCAAATACATCTGGTAACAATATAGATGGTTTACAATCAGATTTCAATGATGATGAAGATGATGCAGGTCAATATGAGGATGATGATAATATTAAATACTTGAAAGAACATATGAACATTTACAATGATACACTGGATGAAATTGTAGCAGACAATAATGTTAATGACCAAGACTTCTAAATTTTCAGAACTATCTGCAATCCATGTTTAAAAAAGGATGATTCTTATGGCCTAAACTTTGAAATGCTTCAGTAATATTATTTGTGTTGATACAAATTACCTATTGCAATATCCTTAAATTATTCAATCTTTGGTATGAATTGTTGGCAGAAAAATTAGGATTACTTGGATGCTTCTTCCATTCATTTTTTATCAACACATGTTTGTGAAGACACAAAAGTTAATAAAATATTAATGCATGTAACTCACAATTATTTAAATAATCAACTTTGTTAACTTTTTTATTTTTAAATAGTTTCCATTTTTATGTTGAACATGTAACAAGGAAAAATAAGCTCAAATTTTCAAAAAAAATAGCAGCTCTACCAACATCCACAATAAATGCTTTACTGTATCAGCATATTCATTCACATAAGCATAGTATTGAGGCTCAATAACTGATATTCACTCAAATATAAGAAGAAATAAGTATGGAAAACATAAGAAAAATATAGAATGATGCCATAGTCATGGAGAATCTCTGATAATAATATGTTATCCATTATATTGCTTCAATTGATATACATTAATAGCAAAAGTTTTCAAAATGTGAAGGTGGATGAGTGGAATATAAAACCTATCTACTTCTACTGGTGGTGATGGAAATGATATATGATGATGATTTAAAACTAGGCCTTGGTTTCCAATTTATATAGGAAGCAACAAGCTATAGGCCTTTTACAAAAAGAGATGACCTTTCATAACTACTTTTGTTACTAACAACTATTTAATTAGAATAATTAAGGAAATAACAAGACTTAATACATTTTGACATATGGTTCCATTATTCAACGTAGAAGACTTGTGATCATTGATCTGGAAAAGTCTTCCTCCCCATGATGAATGCCCAAATTCTCTCGCCTCAGTGTCCTATTCTTCTAAAACCAACAACTATTTAATTGACATAATTAAGGAAATAACAAGACTTAAGACATTTTAACATATGGTTCCATTATTCAATGTAGAAGACCCATGATCATTGATCTGGAAAATTCTTCCTCTCCATGATGAACGTCCAAATTCTCTCACCTTAGTGTCCTATTCTTTTGAAACCAAATACATTTCCTCTCATTGATACACGAGAAAATCTGATGGCCACTTATATTCTTGGATCTTTGGCATGTTTTCAAGATGAGTTTTCCATTAACTATCTATTAATGCCTTTGTATCATTGAAAAACTTTAGGTATCCTACATCAAGAACAATCAACCCATCCATGATCTAATTTAGCATGTGAAGATTGGTATCATCATCCTCCTATATATGAGTTACACACTTATGAATAAGTTGACTAAATTCTTTCTCCCACTTATCCAAGTCCTCAACTGGTCACCATCTCTCACGATTTTAGGTATTTACCACTGCTTCAAGGTATGGAATAAATCCATTCATGTTAATCTTTTTATCTTCCCTTTGTATATATTGAAATTCATCAATAATCATCTTCACAGTTTGTTTAGTTGGCTTTAATGTTGTGGGAGAATTAGGACTTCTTTGTAGAACATTGCATAACTTAGCCAAAGTGTGGTGAATAGGCTGCCACCTTTTGAAAAAAGGATCTAATACAAGCATATGTGTCTTTATTTGATCCATTGCCCGTTCAAGTGTTTTATAACTATCATGGACATTCTCTAGTTTATCCATAACTAATTTTATCCTGTGCTCAAGAATATTTTCCATTACTTCATAATTTCACCTTTTTACTTCATCATGGGTTTAATTACTAGCCTTCTTTACATCATCCACTTCCTTCTATGGAGTTTTAACCTATTCTGCATAATATCCATTGGAGCAATAGGAGGCCTGTATAACACCATCTCCTTGCTTTGTGAGTGTCTGGTTCCTCTTAATTGTTCTTTTAATTTGACATTCTCCATGAATAGTTTATTAACTTCATCATTTAGGAACCTTTGTTCCTTTTCATACTCCTTCAATCTATCTTCTAATCCCTTAACAGTTGCTCGAATGAACATGGTCAAATGCATGGTCATTGTGGTTTCCTCCAAAGGGGTGGTATCTTGTATTGTCATTACCATCAATACCCCTTCCATCCCTTGAATTACATCCAATAATTTTGGCTTTTGTGTATTTTTTTGTTTGATCCATATGGCCAAGGTTTCAATTTTTGGGTTATACCCAATTTCACTCACTCCTTCATCAAAGTCAAATTTTGCAAACAGCATTGGATCTTCCTAAGCCCACATTTGATCAAGAAAAAACATTTTCTTTAATTCTAAGCCAAGGAAAATGTGCATATTACTCTTCAAGACCATTTCTCTAGTCTTTTGGGGTCTAATGTCAATGTTGTCAACTCTTAATTCCTAGAAAGTCTGTGCTACCATTTGATTTTTCTCTAATTCTTCAATTCCTTCTTTAGTTGATTCCATCCTCTCTTCAAATTATTTTATCTTCATCTTCATCCAGAAATCCCTAAACATAGGAGTCTTAATGAATTCATCATCTTCTATGAATCTCCTAGCTGCAATTTCCCTTTCATCTTCATGTACCTTTGTAATTATTTTTTCTACATCACCCATCCTTTCCTCATGTTTATCGGCACTATTCTCAAGGATGGGATGATCAAACTCAATATCACCTTTCAATGACTATAGTATTGTAGCCACTTCCTTAGTATCACCCACCTCTTCACTCTCCTCATAAGGTACTAATTTTTCGATGATTTTTGTCTTTTGTCTTTTGGGAGGTAACTAATCCATTGGAGGTTCAAAGGTTTCACATGGGTTATGCTCTACAGTTGCACCACTATCATGTTCTTGGAGATATACTTCCTTCTTATTGTACAAGTCTTGAAATTTACCCATTATCAAATCTATCCTCTTGATGGGGTCCTTTTCCTCAACAAAGTATCCTAGGAAACCTTTGGACCTCCACTTCATCCTTTCTTCAAGCTTCTTCATATATTCCCATTTTTTTCTTCTACTAAATACATCATTATAAGTAATCTAGCTCCTTATGACATCTTCTTCATAGTCCACTTGGTGTGCCATTGTCATTTTGGTAAGAAGAATATGTCTTATGTTGTTCATGTGATTTTCAAGGTCAAAGGCTCTTCCTTTTCCAAAATTCAATGCATATCTTGTCTTTAAATAATACTATAACTCCTCTAGTGTGTCTGAGCCTACAATAAAATGTTCACACTTGGTTTGGTTTGGTAGGAAAGTTCCTTTATTCTACTTGTGCATTACATATTTCTCCATCCACATCATTTTCCACATAAATTCAAGAAATGCTAATCTGAGGGGCAAAAGTTTTGGTAGTATGTGTGGAGCAACAAGGCATCCAACTCTTATTATTGTAAATTCCAGGAGGAAGAACCAATCTCCAAATTTTTTTGTATGACCCTACTCTAGTCTTAAAGCCAAAGGTCTCAATAGTTACAACATTTTGGTTGAAAATCTTGGTATTTCATACCCAAGAACTCCAAGGATTTTGTGTACAAATTCTTCGCAGAATACAACAAAGCTTGAATTCTTGCACCGACTATCCCAAATATAGCACCATTTCTGGACAAGTGTGGGATTCCCTTGCTTATATAATCTAGTCAAGTCCATTCTTTTAGTCCAATGGTCCCTATTTTGGTACAATATTAGATAACACAGTAGGGAATAGTGTTTGAATGTAATCGGTGCTCTATCCTCTATAACTTGAGATAATTCACCTTCTCAAGGTATGATGTCATATTCAATATTAGTTTCATGGTTTTGAATTCTCATGGATATCATCCTTAAGCCTATTGGAATTTTATCTTAAGCATTGATCCCCAACACTTGGGAAAGAGAAAAATATGTATTCACAAAGTAATACTGAAAATCTGTCACAGTAAATGGTTTAGTAGTGATAGTAGAGATGGGGATTGTTTTTTTACTAATGCCTCTTTTCATATATAGGGGTAGCACATCACTTATATAAGTCCTTCTTAACCTAGCATAATCCACCTCAATTTTTTGTAGGTTTATCTTGGTTAGAGCCTACTTCTTTATGTCAAAACACTCAATGATGGTGTTCTGGTTACTTCTACCAATACTATGTCATTTGGAAACCTTACTATTTTGGTAGCTGAGTGATAGTGTTTGGCTAGCAGTCTAGTAAATTATACATCAAAAAACACATTTGGGATAATCAACCTTGCTAAATCCAACATCCAAGGGTTTGACACTGGAATCTTCTCATTTCTCTTACTATAAAATACCAAAATAGGTCCCATCCAGATTTGGGAATGAGGGAATCCCTACAACTTTGTGTGGTGTCCATGAGAAACTTCTTATTACCCTATTTAGTAGACCCTAGAAGTATATCCAATATGGACTGATGGAGTGGTATCTTCTTTACTTTAGGTTCTTCATCTTTAATTTTAGGCTGAATTTCTTTTAATTCTGATTGTTTTCTTTAGGAGGCACATTTCAATTTTCTCTACTATGGCTTCAGATGACAAAACCTTGAAAGATTTTTTATATTAATAGATCTCTTTCAAAGAGTTTTCACGCACTTACTCGAGTATTTGAGGCTTGTAGGACTTCTTCTTCTTGTATCCTTAGCTCCTTCCATGCTAGTGCACTGCAATTGAGTGCGATATTGGGAAAAATCACTTGTCTTTGGATGGTGTGGTATTCAGTCATATCAGTTTTAATGCCAACTCTTCATAAAATAATTTTATAGCAAGCTCAAATACTTGTATTTAATTTTTACATCATTAGATTTATGCGTCTACATTTATTGTTGTAAATTGTAATGATGTCATGATTACCATACTAACGCCATCTCTTATTATATCCATTGCAGTATGATAGTGTTTTTCCCTTCCCTTCTATTGTTTACTGCACTACCACCTTTCTTAATACCTCTTACTATGGGGTTGTGGTGTATACCGCTATACCATAGCCATATTATCCACCTCACACAGTACTACGGTGTCCACTTTTCTTCCAATGTTTACTGCTCTACCGCCTTGCTCAATATTTCTTGCTACGAGGTTGTGATGCATACCACTCTACCACATATGTTGTTCACCCTCCCAACAGTATAGCGATGTATGCTTTATCTTCTTGTCTTTTACTGCCTTATTGCACTCGTTTGAATTTCCTTATGTGGGATGGCGGTAGGTACCACATTACCACATTGCCTTATAATTCTCCCTGCAGGGTGGTGGTGAGTACCGCTTTATCATGAAAGCTATATAATCTCTTGACAGTATGGCAATAAAGGCTTATTTCTTAACTTAAAAGTTGTCATCCTGTGTTGCCTTTATTTTGATGTTGCGATACTACGGTAAAAGAAAAAAATTCTTTGTTTATGATTATCTGGAGGAATAAATGGGTATATATAAATGGAATGTTGGTGACAGTATGGATCTTGTCACACAAATTTTTGAGTTTCATGTTAAATACAATGAAAATATTAGGTTGAAGGATTAGGGTATAGGTTTGATGGTATATGGTTGAAGAATTAGGTTGAGGTTCCAATATATAGGGTAGAGGGTATAGGGGTTGAGGGTTTAGGGTTTAAGGGTTGAGGGTTGAGGGATTAAGGGTTGAGGGTTGAGGGTTTAATGTATAGGGATGTAGAGGGTAGAGGGTACTAGAGGGTTTAAGGGTTTAGGTTTTAAGGGTTGAGGGTCCAATGTATAAGGTAGAGGGTATAGGACCAGGTTGATGGTTAAAGGGATGTTGAGGGATATATTATAGGTTGAGGGTCGAGGGATTAGGGTAGAGAGTTTACTTGGGTTTAAGGGTAGAGAGTATTGGGTAGAGGCTAGAGGCTAGAGGCTAGTTTAAGGGTTCACTAGGGTTTAGGGTTGAGTGTTTAAGGGTTTAAGGGTTGATGGTTTAGGTTTGACTATGGATTAGGGTAGAGAGGGAGGGATGGATAGAGTGAGAGATGGAGGGATAAGTGAGATAGAGAGAAGAAGAGAAGAGGAGGGAGGGACATAGATATATGAGGGTTGAGGATCCAATGTATAGGGTAGAGGTTTGATAATTGAGGGTATAGAGTTGAGGACCTATAGGGTTGATGGTTTAGGGTATTGGGTTGAGGGTATTAGGGTTGAGGGATTAGGGTTGAGGGTAGAGGGTAGAAGGTTTAAGGGTTTAGGGTTTAGGGTTTAGAGTTAAGGGTTGAGGGTAGAGTATTTAGGGTATAGGTTGGAGGGTATATGGTTGAAGGATTAGGGTTGAGGTTCCAATGTATAGGGAAAAGGGTGTAGGGGTTGAGGGTTTAGAGTTTAAGGTTGAGGGTTGAGCAATTAGGGTTGAGGGTTGAGGATTGATGGATCTTTTGATGCAAGTAGAATGTAGGCAAGCAATTGAAGGCCAATGAATATTGGGGAAGGATTTTTTTTTCTAACACCCCTAATCCATTAACCCTTAATCCTTGTTAGATTTGAATAATTAGGCACTCATTTAGGTGCTAAAGAAAGCTCTAAATTAGGTGCTAAATTAGGTGTTAAATTAGGTGCTAATGTAGGCACTAAACTATGTGCTAATATGGGCACTAATTTAGGCACAAATTAAGGTGCTAATTTGTGCCTACTTATTTTGATCAGTGCAAAAAATGCAAAAAATAGCGCCATCTTGACAAATAGCACCAGTGTTTTCAAAAAATTGGAGAAAATACATTAAAACAGTGGGTGGATGTAAAAAATAAAGCAAAAAAGGGAGCTAATCATAGGGATTTGTTGTAGTGTGCTATGAGTTGTTGCATTTGAGGTGATTGGTTTGTTTGAATTTTTTGGATCATGTCATGGATTCCTTGAATGATATGTTGGTTTAAAGGTGATTGGCTTGTTTGAGCTTTGTGAAGTATGTGAATGAGATTTTGTGCTATATCTTCTAATGTTGGCATGGTGTCACTTTTGGAAAATATTTGATTAAGATTATGATGATGACTTAAAATGATGTGATTTCTTGAGTGACTAGGATGATTTGGCTTGTAAAGATTGGATGATGTGGAAAATGTTTATTTTAAAGTTTTACTTGGGCAATATCAGCCACAATATCTCACATGTAAATGCATGAACACACACACCAAACACAATGATAAATTTGTCTTTCAAGATTAAATATTTTGATTAAGCAAGCACTTGAATACACAACAACAAGCCTAATGTTAGTCAAGTGGGTATGGACAATTAGGTCTTAAGCTAGGATGCACGAGGCTGACTAGGGATGATTTGAAAGAAAAATCCTATCACATAGCCAGGAGAAAGGGTAACCCACCCTTCACCTTCACTTCCTAAAGGTATAAAGTTCTTTGGGGCTTAGCCAAGAGTGACAAGATTTCAACTCCCAAAGAAGTATTTCTTTCAATTCACACCTTGATTAAGGTCAACCCTAGGGGTAATGAAATCCCCTGGAAGGCCTCCTATGAAGAGTTTAACAAAAGAAAACCAAGTGAGGTGTTTTTGATCACACACGCACTTGATTCACACTTGTAGTTGTTAATTTCCCTTTAGAAAATTGAAATGTGTTTAGAATAGTTCAATCACTTTCTCTTTTTAATCCAAAGCCAAAATATGTGATGGAAGACAATGGTTTTTTCTTTTAAGCTCGATTTCAAAGTGTGATTGCAAACAAGATGTTCATTTTAAAGCCCCAAATTCAAGTGTTTTTCAAACAAGATTGATTGATCAAATGAGAGATAAAGATAATAGAATGAGTGCACACAATTTTTTTTGCTTTCCAATATTCTGTGTATGACTGATATTTCTACTACTACAACTCCTTATGATCACCTACAAAATAAAAAAAATGATATTATAATGCAGCCACAAAAAAATAAGCTCATTAGAAAATTGTAATTTTAGATACATGTTTTTAATAGAGCCGAATTAGATTCTATTATTTGAAGACATTCTTGATCTAAAAAACACAAAATAAAAGAAGAGACTTCTATTAATTTTTTGAGAGATTTCCAAAAATGTAAAGAAGTCAGAAAAATTCCTTGTTTTGCACCCAAAAATGCGGATTTATGAAAACCATACAGAAAACAAAGATCATTTTTTTTAGAACCTTATATGACCTCAAAATAAAATCTGTAAAAAAGAGACCCTGATTAAAATTTGAAGAGATTTCCAATGTAAAAATTTCTAGAAAATTTGCTGATTTGCATCCGAAAAATCAATTTTATAAAAAAAAACATAAAATTTCGATAACTCCTACAAAAATGGTGATAAACCCTTAATTTGTTAACTCTAGCCTCTTGAGATGATGCACAAGCTTTTGTGAAAATATTGTAGAAAAATTCACAGCCATTTAGAAGATATGAAGAAATTTGTAAAACCTTGGGTTTTGTCCAAAAATGGCATAAACCTACAACAAAAAGCAAATGCACCCTACAAAAAGAAAGATAGACCAAAGGATTCATGTCGGGTTCACCAATGTAGTTAGGGTAAGGGAAAATGCATAAAAAAATTATAATGAAAAACCTAACAACCACAATAGAGCACAAACTAGCATGAAAATCAAAACAAGAAAGCAAAGCAAACTGATATCCAAGCTAGATTTGATTTATCTCCATTTCTCTTCTCCACCTACATGAGAATGCAAGATTTTTAAGGATTGAATGATTTGATATGTTGATTTTGATTGCTCATTTTTTTAGCATAACAATAAGATGGAGATGATGGAGGAAAAATAGATAGATAGATGAGAAGATTGAAAGAAAATTTGGTAGAGTGAGGATGGTAGAAGAAGATTCGATGCAAATGGCTTGTGAAAGGATAGATTTATAGGCAAGAGCTGATATGATTTGATGGAAAAGATTAAAATTCAAATGTGTGATGTGTATGGCTAGGATTAAAAGTTGATTTTAGTGCCTATGACACACATTAAGTGGGTTATAACATGAGGCTAAAATTAGGATGTGAGGAAATAAGTGAGATTCTTTTATTTATTTTGGAGAGAAAAGATGCCTATGACACATAATGAATGGGGTTAAAAATAGAATGTGAGTGGGAATCTCATAATTTAAATAATAAAATAATTTAAATTATTTGTGCATGTGAAGAGTTGTAGTCATGTGACACATGTTGCAATGTGGTAATACGTGAGGGATTAATTCAAATATTTAATTTGAATTATTTTGAGACATGTGAAGGGGAATTAATTAAATAAATGAGATTTATTTAATTAATTGGGAAGGTGATTAAGTGGAATAAATGGGATAATGTAATGACCTAGGGCAAAATTTTACAAGATGTCTTACAAGGTCATGAATGACTAGGTAATGTTATGACATGGAAAATTTTGGGTGTCTACAAATTTCATCAATAAAACGCGAGTTTCTCATTTTTCCAAACCATGTTGTGGGGTTCTCAAGTTTTCTAACCTCCCAACTTGGTGATTCCTTTTGTTTTCAGTGTGATTCATGCTAGTCAATGATACAATCATAAATTTCTATTCGACATTTTGAGGACTATGAGCTTAGTGGACCATTATTTTGAGGTGACCTTATGGTGTCAGCGAGAGATACTCCTAAGTCTCTTTGACTAGGCATGTCTTATCAATGGTGTGGTGGTAGCAATGTCAGTGTGATAGGGTGGTGTCGATGTGAGATCGCTGATGTCTCTTATACATTCTGGTGATATTTCGATTAAGAGTTTATCGATGTGACATGGGGCTTTCAGGGAGAGATCTCCCAAAGTCTTGGCGACATTTCAAAGCGATAGATGAATGATGATGGTCAACACGGTGGATGGTGATTCTATTTACAACCCCTAACAAAGCGATATTGGATGTATTCCACATCATTGTTGTGGAATATATATTCATTGGACGACTTGGTGAAGCTACTGATAACGAGGTAATGAAATGGTGATATTATGCCATGAGGAGTAGGAAATGTCAAGGTTGACCTGGAGAACTAGATGGAGATATAAATGCAGAAGGAATACAAGGTAGATGGAAAGAGTTTAGGATAACATATAGTGCAGAATAGATGGTGAATTCAGATCTTCAAAATTCGGCAGATGCATGTAATAAGCAGCCCATAGAGTGGCATGTAATCTATAACCTCTCCCTAGTAATAAAAAAAATATTTTTTCTCCTGTTGTATTTGTTTGATCTTTTTGTATGTGTGTGTGAGTTTTCTATGAGATCAGATAGCCTAGCAAGGCCCTTCGATATCAACTGCACCAATACAACACCCTAACATGGAATTTAATGAATTTCACACTTAAGTTGTCACATAACAATTGGTTGTAGGAAGTCTACTTGGTTCTAATTATAAATTTAAATTTGAAATTTTTTGTGGTTATTTCTACACCTACATATGTAAATTAGCTTAATTATTCAATGATGGATGTAACTTGGAATAATGACTCGATAAAGTATGTAATGCATAATTTTAACATTAGATGTTACCATGTCAAAACACAACAAATATATATTTTTCTTTAAAAAGTACAACAACAATGTTGAAAAGCTTGCCGACTCAAACTAGTGTTGTTGCAATAACAAATCCATGAACACTTAAGCACACACAAAAGAGACATGTAGGTGATGGGAACATAAGTAAATACTTTTATTATCTTCACAAGATAATATTAGAGCATCTAAGTGACACATTTAGCAAGGTAGAAGGAAAATTCAAGGTTAAACATGAGTGGAGAGGCATGTGTCAATCTTCATCTTCAAATACATAACACATCTCAATGCAACTATAATACACCAAATGGTTGAAAACTAACAATTAATTAGATGAAATTTATTAATTTCCCTTAATTTTAGTATAGCATGAAAATTTAAGAGTCAAATTCAATTAGTCTATATTCATTCCACGTGACTATAGTTAACACTAGAAAGAGAATCATATTTGAACATAAAACTACTAGGTTTATTCACAATTCATCACTACATTATAAAGCTTGTAAAAGACTTGATTCATATAAATTAAGCAAGGGTACTATTGATTCTCCAACCCGATTCTAACAATTTATAAGAAATTATGATTTATATGCTCAAAGTTTTTGGGAGGATGTATAATGAGTAAGAGAATATACTTGTCTATCATATACTTTAGGTTTTATGGGACCTACATGGTACCTCTATTAATTCACACTAGATTCTATGTGAAATGCAAAAGGTTTATTACAATGTACACAGTAGATAAATTGTTCATGCACACATGGAAATGATTCTTAAAAAACACATCCATATGTATCCCTTATACAATTAATACTTACATATGAACAATATAAAATTAAAATAAATTTCATCTAATGATTTTAATTCTTTGATTATGAGTACACTTGGAGGGTTTCTATGAACTAATAATTGGTTCCTATTTAGGGAGACATATAATCATCAAATATTTCATCTACTTTTTTTTTATAATAATGTTTATGGTGGTTCAAAAAATATCCCACTACATGTACAATGATAGAACCTATGGTTTGTGGCTTGATCAAATATAATTCTACTCAATAATCTATTGTGAATACTATATTCCTCATTACTATTCATGAAATATTTATAATACTCCTTGAATATAGACTAACACAAGCTAGTAATACAAAATAAAAAATAAAAAATATTTATGAAAAGATTCATAACCATTACATTTTCATCTCAAATAAAAATAACATCATAAAGGAGACAACTATAGAAGAAAGAATTCATTCGTATCATGCAACCATAAATAAGTATCAAATAAAAATTGATAGACAATAGTGAGACACTAGTATTTCTTCAAATAAGTGTAGTATGTAGTATAGATATATTTCCCCCTCTATTAAAAACTCCATTTATAGATGAAATACCCATTACTTATATAGAAAACTTTACAATGATAGCCCCCATAGATGGTCGTCACTTGTTACAAGATGAAATACAAAAAATAGTCAACCTCCTATGCCAATCACCAAGTAAAATCTTGTGAGATTTTATAAAATGGAGGTTATGATGTCCATGTTGCATTAATAATTTTGTGGTACATTTTTCTTATCCATTGCTACATATAAATGTGTGCCTTTATGATGAATTATTTCTTATAGGTGGAAAAAATATTCTTAGGTAGTTGTAGGCCCTCAATAAATAATTAATGGTGCTCTAGTTGTGTAGGAATGGATCAATGTTTTAAATATCCTATGGTTCCTTTTTTGTACTTTTAAACTAATACCAATGTGACTATTAACCCAATTTTTTTATTGAAAGCTAACCATTCATATATTTAAATGAGGATTAATAATGGCTATTGTGCATCATTATCTTGTGTATAGTAATTTTCTTTAAAAACATAATGAAAGAACCTTGGAAATGGAAAAAATCTAGCACACATCCAATTTATGCTCCTATTTTTGTAACTACTGCCACCAAAGAGACATGCACACTTCAAATAATATGATTAGCACACTTATTTTGGTGATTATTAGGTGGCCCAATAATATCATATAAATTTTTTGCATGCACTAATAACTAAGCCACTATACACAATACCATTTCAATTTTTACTCCCATCATACATTGCACAAATGGAAGTGGGGCCATATTCAAATCCACATTGTAAAGAGCATCCATAATGCAATAATAATCTACCATTTTTCTGCCACTGTATATAATATTGCCAAATTGGAAAACACTTTAATATTTACTCCCAAAAGAGACAAAGCCATCATACATGATGAGAGTGAAGAATGGACCCTCATTCAAAACTATGATATGAAGAAATTGTCTAGTGTAATAGAATGTCCCTATCTAGAAACTACATAAAAAAAATCTCCCAAAAGAAACAAATCCATCACACGTCATAGGAGTGAAGGTGGGGCCCTCACTCAAAACCAAAATGTGAATGAGTTATGTGATGAAATGGAATGTCACCAGCTGTCCCAATCCAACAATATTTTAATACTTATTTTATGAAGTACACACATAATCATTAACAATCCAATCATAAATTTTCAACTTGGCATGGTCATAACACAACACTATAGGAATTGGCAGGTATGACACCTAACTTGAGAGTGCATGGGATTGCATTTCTAGATCATTTTTTTAATAAAATTATTTGAATAAAAACTATGATGTGAAGTAGTTGTGCAATGTAATAACAATTTTCCATTTGTCTACCACCACATAAGATTGTAGCATAATAAATTGCCACCCATGACAATTTCACAATATGTTTTGATCTCCCTTAAGTAATTGGACCCAATTGTACACATAATCTCCTAAATTATGTATTCTATAGCCCAATTTGATAATTATCAATAAAAACCATATAGAAAACCAATGCATATATTTAATATTTTGCACTCTACACTTTGTCCTTGGTAAAATAAGGTCAGTTCTAAGTCACCCTAAGTGACTTGGTCCCCCTATTTTTCCTCCAATATTTAATATGTCAAGGATAAAAATTTGTTATATGAATTTTAAATGTCAAATGTCGACTATGAGGATTTAATTTTTCGGAAAATTAGATTAAATGCCTATAAATACCTAGTCATTTCACCATTTGAAAATTAACAAGTGATATATAACATGTTAGAGAATTTGTGATCAAGAGTATTAACAAGAGCACTATCAAGCAAGTTAAGAGCAGTCAGGAGAAGATTTATTGCAACAATTCAATATCAAATCATCATATCTTGAAGTGTATGTGAGTTTGTTTATAATTATGTTAGCATATTGTTTGAGAGATCCAACCCTTGTAGGTCTTCAAGCAAATCAAGTTGTAAACATGTAAAATTGACTTGACACCTATCACACAACACTGAACAATATCGAACGACATTGAACAACATCAAACAACATCAAACAACATCAAACAACATTGAACAACATCAAACAACATCGAATGAAATTGAACGGCATCAAACAACCTCAAACAAACATCAAATGATATGAAACGTCATCTCACATCACTTCAGAATGACTCAGAATCATCCCATAACACTTCGAAATGACTCAGAATCATCCCGTAACACTTCATAATAACTTAGAATCATCTCGTAACACTTCAGAATAACTCAGAATTATCCTGTAACACTTCAGAATGACTCAGAATAATCTCATAACACTTCAAAATGACTCAGAATCATCCTATAACACTTTGGAATGACTCAAAATCATCCTGTAACACTTCAGAATGACTCAAAATCATCCTGTAACACTTTAGAATGACTCGGAATCATCTTGTAACTCTTTAGAATGAATCAGAATCATCTTGTAACAGTTTAGAGTGACTCAAAATCATCTCGTAACACTTTGGAATGACTCGAAATCATCCCGTAACATCTCATAATAACTTAGAATCATCATATGATGTCTCAGATCATCACAGAATTACCCCAAAATAGTTCAAAATCATCCTGTAACATCTCGCACCATCTCAGAATCATACCACAATGTTCCCACATCACATCACATCACATCACATCAAAAACCCTAATTCCTTTGTTAATTGAATAATACAATATTATTTAATTAATTCACGATTCATCATTTTGACAAATTAAATAAATCTCATTTATTTAATAAAGTTCTAATCCCCATGGCATTCTCAAGTTAACTCACAGGAATGAAAGGCAATGGTTGGCCAGGGAGTGTTGCAATGGTCAGGGCACTACCTGGGTTGAGCATTGCGGGTGAAGTATTGTAGGGTGTGGAGGAGGGCTCACTGTGCAATCTTGTTGACAACAGAAATAGCATCAAGCAAAGAAGCCTGCTCGCAAATGAGGTGCAAAAATCTCTGAAAGAGAATGCACCCACGATACTTGGCCCTAGCAGGAGTGGCCATGTTGGGGTTGGAGATGCTCGAGTCTCAGATGGTGCGGGGTGCAATATGCAGACTGGTGCATCTCAGCTTGGCAATGGACGAGCATGCGCATTGGAGGAAGGAAGGGTTTCCCCTATGGCAATGGGATGAATTTCTCAGGTTTTTGGTTGGAGCCTCTATTAGCATCGGATGTGTGTCACAAGCTACCAAATAGTCGACACAAAATTCCATGGTGAATGGCAGTGTTGATGCTTCTAGGGTAAAGCATGTGGGAGTAGTCAAGGGTTTGAGGATGTCTAAAGAGGGGGGGAAACAAACAGTGCCCTCCCAGGGGGTAAAGCTTCCAAATAGGGCATCGACAAGCAGGGGGGAGGGGATTTTCTTCCCTCATCAATTGAAGCCACACTGGAATTGGATGTCGAGTTGGATCAAGAAGTATTATCCAATCAAAAAGTCATTGCAGGTTTGGGTCTGATTGGGAGATTTAGGAGTTTTTGGCCAAGCCTGCCTACTCTTCACCAGTGGATTTCCAATCATTGGAAGCCTATTTCAGATGATTATATTCAAATCTATCCTATGGCTAGAGGATTTTTTATTGTTGTTTTTGAAAAGGAACTAGATAGAGATAAGATTCTATGTGAATATCATTGGGACTAGGAATGAAAATATGCATTGATGTTAAAGCCATGGCACCCAGCTTTTAACCCAACCACTGAAATGTTTGAGAGAGTTCCTCTTTGGGTGAGACTACCTAACCTTCCTCTACAATATTGGTTTGATTCTTGCTTGGAGGTAGTTGGAAATTTGTTAGGAAGTTTTTTAATGGTGGATGAGGGGTCTTGAAATATTATGCATTTGACTTATGCTCACATCTTGGTAGAGATGGATATTTCCAAGGCACCCCCGGAGGAGATTCAGATAAAAACATCGAAGGGATGTTGGGTGCAACCCTTGGACTATGAAGGGATTTGATTTAGATGCAATTTTTTTTATCATACTAGACACTTGGCTGCTCAATGTGCCAAACATAGAACTAACAAATCTGCTGTTTGGTGGAAAGGTGTGGCTACCCAGCACTATACAGTGGAAAAACAAGAGGAGAGGCAAGAGGGTTCTCACCTAGTAGGAAGGGAAGAGGAGGAACGGATTTCTAAGGCATTGAATCATGAGGAGCAGCCACCAAAAAAATTGGATATAAGGATGGAATAGCTATAGCCTAATTGTGTCTCAACACTGGAAGAGAGCCCATTTGGGATCAATGAAAATGTTGTTTTGAATGGAAGCGATAGGGAGTTGGGAGCCAAAAACGGAATTGCCACACTAGAGGGTCATGAGAAGAAAAGTGTGGTGAGATCACAAAAGAAGGATGTTGGGAAATGAAAGGCAGACGGTCAAAGCCAACTAGCAGTCAACAAGGAGAATGGTGTTTGGAAGAGTCCCTACAAAAGTTCTTTGGATTGGCAGAAGAAGGCTGCAAGGGTGCAGGACGGTTGGCAAAGTGTCAAGGGGAAGAAAGATAAGAAGGAAGAGAAGAAAGCTTTTGAAATGGTCCTTCGTTCATAGACTAGAGAAAGACCAAAAAGGCTTTATTTGCTTGAACTGTAATGGTTTCTCTAGGGATTTATGGCTAAAATCCTTTTTGCATTTGTAGTGAATCTTTGATTGTAATTGTTGGTTTTAAAGGCTAGTTGTATGCTGACTGGTATTGAGGTTTTGTTACGTTTTATTGGGGTCTGGGGGTTTTTTAAAAGTGTAAGGAGTATATTTTGTAACCTTTAACTTCTATTTAATAAAATCATCATTGTTACCTATCAAAAAAAAAAAAAAAAGTTCTAATCCCACCTTATTTCATCCTGATTAATTAAATAACACCAATTATTTAATTACCTCGCTAAAATCACCTTATTCCCCTAAGTGGATTAAATTTTTAACTAATAATTTAATTACAACACTTTCCCTCCAAAAATTTGAATTAAATCAAACTATTCAATTCAATTATCAAAAATCAAATCAAACTAATGCAACTTTGTTTGCAAAAGTCAAACTTTATTTGCACATTCAAATCCCAAAAAGGAATTAATTAATTAAATCAATTAATTCATATCCCTCACCCACTTTTTGATTGAGTAAATTACAATTGTTGACTAAGCAATCTAATTTGTTAACTAATCAATCTAATTTGTTAACTAATCCATCTATTCAGTTAACTAAAACATCACATTCTTAACTAAGCCATCACAAAGTTGACTGATCAATCTATTCAGTCAATTGATCAATCAAAGTCTTGACTAGCTAATCTATTTCCCAATCACATAAATTGTGCAATCAACTTTGCATAATTATCTCATGTCTAAATTCTCTCGACACACTCCGACCGTTGATTTAGATATTCTTCAAAATGATCTCAATCATCCATTTCAAATACCATTTTCTATATAACAAACCCCTTTCCTCACAAATAAGAATCAAAGAATTCATATACATTGAGCAACAAAGTTTTGCCAAGATCATCCTTCAGAGAAAGCTTCATCCATCGTCTTCAATCAACCAAACAAAACAAGCATTCATCCATAATTTGCACACGAACTTTGGAGGCTTCACTATGATACGAAAAATCCAACATCAAGCGAATACACTCCTCTACGGGATGGTGAAACTATCTTTTGATTTCATTTCATTTGGTAATTAGTAGATTGCTTATCATGTTTGCATTAATATAGTTCAATTTCATATGTGTAGGTTTCTAGATTTTAGATTTTGATATTTTTGGTTGTAGAATAGATTTCTTCATTCAAATTTTCTCTAATGTCCCTCTTAGATCGTTGATCTAATGTCTACATTCCCCCTCACACATTCTGGCATGCCCGGTGGGACCCTTGTCCCCTTCTCTAATCTTCGTTTGAGCCATTTTTGAATTTGCAGGTCCCAAAACTGCTTCCGTCATAGTTTTCACGGGTTCATTCTGAAAACCTAAGCATCTATCTGGAACATCTGAGCAGTTGTCTGACAAGAAAATTGTGCATTTTTCAGAAGAATGGCACTTTTTTCAGGGAAACATCACACTTTTCATGGGAATGCTGCATTTTTTAAAGACTGGTGCATTTGTAATTTCCTGGGTTAATATCTATTTGACAGGGTTTTGAGAATTTGTTCTTAAAACTATGCAGTTGTATGAAACCAGTGCATTTGTCTTTTCTATACTGAGCATTTGTTCTGACAGAAAAATGCACCAATCCTGCACTCTTGTAATAGGTTTTCACTAATGGGTGTTTTATTTTTGATGTGTAGGCAAGAATTGACAAGTTTGATGTAGGATTTCAACAACTCTAATATGTTTATTGTAGGGAAGACGATCGGTCCCAGTTGTTAAAATTATTTTTTTTTAACTTAGAAATTTTTACTTTGGTGTTTTAAAAAGAACAACAAACCCACATTTTGATTTTGGTGTTTATAAAAAAATAAATTTCAATCTTTTTTAACTTAGGAATTTTCACTTTGGTGCTCTAAAATGAACAACACAAGCTCACATTTGATTTTGGTGTTGATAAAAAGAACAAATTTCAAGCTTTTTTAACTTAGGAATTTTTCATTTGGTGCTCTTAAAATGAACAAAAACACTTCACATTTAGGCTCTAAAAATGAACACGTTTAATTTTTTCATAAGTAGGAACCTTTAAATTTTGGTGCATAAAAAGAGTGAAATCGTTTTTCATTTTGTTGACACATGCATGTTTTCACATTTTGTTGACCAAGATAGGACAAGGATTGCCTTTCTTAGAGACACTTCTATTGGAGCTCATAAAAATGAACAAATTCTTCTTTGTGATTTCTCACCATTTCCATATTAATTTATTGATGTATTGGACACTTCATATTGGTGTAAGTTAAAAATAACTTTGTTTTTCTTTAAAACAAATTTTTGGGGATAACATTGCTCAAGGTTTTTAAAATAAATAAAATTGCAATGAAGTGTTTTCTATGCATATAGTGATTGACAAAGTTGAAAGTGTTTTATCTTCTCCCCTCACACCTTTTGGCAATCTTGGGTGAGCAAAATAAAATTTTTAAGCATTGCACTTTATTTTTTAAAGTTTACCTTAAAGAGGGGGCTTGCCTTGAGATACATCCCATGCTGGACAACTCATTGCAAGGTCTCGAAGAATATTTATTGGTGGGCTATATTAAAGGTTGAAAACTTGCAAGAAAGTAGCTTCAAGTCATGTTGAAAATAGACTACACCTAATCCCATAACTTAAGTGGAACGAGAATGGTTAAAGAGCCTTAAGTGGCCAATGGGTGAGTTTTAGATTTCCATGTTCACAGTTATCACTAAGAACCAAATTATTTTAGAAGCCACCCTATTATCCAAAAACATTTTCTGAAAGTGGTGCATCGTAGTTTACTTCTGAGAAGTTACTTGCCATGTCCAACTATAGGCCCGTTCCATAAGTTGCGTGTAAAATCATCTCTTCGGAGCATGAGGTAGGCCTACCTAAGAGAATGGTGTCTATCCCCTAGGGTTGTAATTTCTAGTTTATGTTAAACTTAGCCCATTACATTTAAAACAATTTTACATCAAATTTTTTGTTTGACTTAAATAAAAAAGAACACATTAAAAAAAAAATTGAACGAGATGGTTAAACCATAAATCCTTTTGATTTAGTGCATACTTGTGAGAAAAGCCTTATGTTTTCACCCCTTTAAAAGGATCTTAGCCTAAAGGTTTCTAAACATTCTGGATTTGATTTGAGGGTACATTAATCAAAGTAAACATTTGGAAACTATGGCTTGGGTGTTGTGATTTCACAAACTAAGTTATAGACATGAAGGTCACATAAGTCCATGCTTGCTAAATCAGCCCAAGTGTTGTCTTATCACTTTGCATACTTCAAAACATAGGGAAAATTTTGAAAAAGAGTTGTTCACAAGATCATTATTCGAACCAAAGCAATTGGAAAGATAGAAAGTCCTATAGTCCTACATCCATTATTTCCATCCTAACCTATTTGAAATCAAAATCAAGAAAACCATTAAGGTCATTCCTCCACTCAAATGTCCATGATATTAACAGTTACTTGGGACTCAAAGATAGTACAAGTAGACTTTCCCGCAACATATCCTCTAGATAAGGAAGTGGAATATAGACCTTAGTTCTTCAAAAATTTGATTCCCAAAGAAGTAGTGTCATCCAAAACAACACTCAAACCCTAGGGTCTTGAGCTTCACAACAACCATCCCATAACACCACCAAATTTATGACCATTTGGTGACCAACTGCCCCAGTTCAACAACCAGATCCTGTAACACCGTTCCTTCAACCTAGTCTCACATATATTGAAGGTGAGAAAATGGTCATTATAAGCAACTTAAGAACCTTCATTTTTTATAAGAATGAAACACCTCACCATTTTCTCACTACATCAATTGTCCTAGATGAAGATGAAGAGAAAGATGGCATAGCAACAGAGAGACCCATATTACCACCACCTATGTGGCAATAAATATCCACTTCATGATCTCACGTAAGGTCAAGATCCCTAAGGTAAATTCCACAGGTCATCATTTTAGACTTAGGCATCTAAGTCCAAAATCTCTAAAGAAACACCTTTGGGCACTTCATGAAACCAGAACTAGGGTATGTGCAGGATCATCATGGAAAAAATAGGCCCTTAAGTGGTGATGAAAATTTAAAAAATCAGAGTTAGGCAACTTGATGTAAAAATTTGAATAAGTTATCTATATTATTTTAAAAACATGTAAGAATAGAGTCTGTAGTAAATTGAATGTAGTTTCTAAATTACTAGGTTTATTTAAAACATAAATAAATCTATTTGGTGAAAATTTGAAATTTCAATTTAGTGGTACTTAAATTTCAGGGAAAATAAGAAGTAGGTGTCTGTCTGACCACCCTAACCACAATAAAATGATAATATTTTTTTTATAAGATATTAGATATAATTAGAGGACTCATGTCCTAATGTGATGCATATTTTTTTGTAATATTTTTCCAAGTAAATTATTAATTATGAATTTTTTATTACAACTTTTAAAAAAAAAAAACTCGTATGTCTAACCACCTTAACTTGGTCAAAAGTTCATGAAATTTAATTTAATTTTTTTAATCCTATAGTATGCAAAGCATAGAATGTGGTGCATGTTTTGGATTCAAAAAATGTGATACCGTTTGAAAGCTATAAAAAATTTCAATCAACCTGTCAATTAGGACTTTAGTCATAATTCAAATAGAAAATGAATAATTATTATTTATTAAATTCAAACTAAAGCATAATTTATATTGGTGGAAATCAAAGAATCTCCTTTGAAAACCCTTTTTGTTTCATCAATTTTGGGTTAAAAAAAGTCATCAACCACATAGGCCATCATATCACTTACATATCACCAATTTTTGGCCCATCATGATCCTACACATACCCACTAGGTTGGTATATAACTTCTACAAACGAGCTTCTAGAAACAATATGAACTTGTATTCCTTCTACTATTTTCAAAATCTAGGTATGTTCCAATAGTTCCAATATCTTACATAATCTGTAGGAAAACACTGGATCTTTAGAATTTAAGTCAACTAGAGAGCACACCACTCTGCCATAGGAGACCCAAGTTTTTTATGACAACCACGAGATCACAACATAAGAAAAATATGGAAGCAAGCAAGAACGGCACTAGTAGCCCACCAACAAACACCACAAATGATGAAAGTGGCCCATGAGGATATAAACCAAGTGACCTTTTGATAGGGTATTGAATATTAAAGCATCCCCAAAACATGATCTATTACCCAAATCATTGTTATCAAGGGTTTCAAAACCCGCATCAAGGAATAAGTCTAGAACATCAAATCACCTTAGATAAAATGGAGAGATATCTTGAGGAAATTAAACAAAGAAAAAATCCAACATATCGTCGATGCCATGTGCAAAGTCAGTACATTACATATCCACAAAAAATGAGCATCATTCCACAAGAAACTCAACAACACCTCCAATATCAACAATATCAAGGTGTGCCTCAAATGAAATATCAGGGTGTACCTCAAGTGCAATATCAAGATGTAACACAACCATGGTACCAAGAAATTTCACAACACCAAGGTGTACCTCAAGTACAATATCAAAATATACCCCAAATAATGAATCAAAGAGTACCACAAAATCAAGAGAAAAATAATCAAGAAAATCCACCAAGGAAAGATTACCAACCAGGAAGGAAATTCACCCCTTTGGGAGAGACTTTAGAGGTAATCATACATGAACTAGTACAATAGGAACTTATCAAAATCAACAATAATCCAACTTATGGTGAACCAAGATTTAAAGTCCCTTGGTATAACTAGTACGAATGATGTGGGTACCACAAAATCAAGGGTCACTCAACGAATAGATGTGCTACAATCAAAAATATCATCCAAGACCTTATTGAGCAAGGAGAAATAGCTATTGAAGAAAAAATTCAAGGTCCATCTAGCAATGACAACAATGATAATGTTTCAACCTCAAAATTTGAAAGCAATGATCAAGAGCTATCTATCACCGATCACATTGACAATGTTTCTACATCATCTAGTGAGCAAGAGGACATACATCAAGAATTTAATCCCAAGCATGATCAAAATCAAGCACCAAAGTCTAGTAATTACCTAGTATAAGATATATTGGTACCATCCAACCTCATGGAAGTACATAGTGATGATTAAGAGACTCTTGATCCAACACTTATACCCAATGCAAAAAACCTAAGCCAAGAGTCATTATCCATATGTCCACATTTTGAGAAAATACAAGGAGACTTTACAAGAAATCCCTTCTTTGAAATTGATCCATGTTAAGAATGTGATCTAAAGCATGTCAAAGATGATAAAACACAATTTCAAGATCAAGAATACCAATCATCAAAATATTACAATGAATTGGTAGATATCTTCCAAGACATCCCATGTTTTCCAAAAGAAGAACACATCCATATACCAAGCACACATACATATACCCATGAGATGCTTACTCCTAATGGACATGTAGATGATATTCATCTAAAACAAGAGTCTCATACTCTTGAAATCAGTACCCAAGAACAAGACTATCCTACTCTTAACATTTGTACACAAGATCAAGACATAGCAGAAGATAGAGACATACTAGAAAAGGATCATGAAGAAGAATTATGCATAAGTTGTGAATCAAAAACATCTTGTGGAGACATATCGGAAATGGATCATAAAGAAGACTTATATATAAGTTGTGAATCAGAAACATCATATGAAGACATATAAAAAATGAATCATGAGGAAGACTTTTACATGGACAGTAAATTGCGAACACCTCTTGAAAAAGCATTAAAATTTTATATTTCAAAGGATCAGGCTAAAGATATCAATCAAGAACGTATCCCACGTTTGAAGGATCCTATCAATAAGGGAGCGACCACATTTGAAGATCCACAACAGAGCAGAGAAGAAGTAACAAATTTTTTCCAAGGTAAGACATATCCCATTGCAAATAAACTCTCAATGGATTCAGTATCAAGATAAAGTATTAGGCCTACATGAACAGGGTATCTTAGAACCAATGCAGATTATGGAAAAACCTAAACATTGAGGTCTTGATTATTCAAAAACTAAGGGAGCTAAAAATATCAGTGATACCTCCACAATACTATGGGAAACTTTATCTAATGAAAGCATCAACATAGGTAGTACAAAGGGTCCTTATGATAAAATTGATACCAACACTACAACTAGCCATGTCATGAATCATCATCTGCATATATTTCCATCCTATGATTGGGACCAACAACAAAATAAAAATCTATATCAAAGAACAAAACAAGTCATTGAATCAAAAGAATCAGTAAAGTAAAATGGATACAAAATAAAAGCAAGAAAATAATCCCTATCAAACTCCATTAGTCAAAGAAACTATGGGGCAAGATCAAAAAGGGAAGTTCATCCATCAAAGAATTCCAATAATGCAAAAGAAAGCTTCAAGAATGACTTACAAGGTATATCAAGATGTTGGCCCCAATCAAATCTCCATATCCACCCATCATTGCTCATCATCCCAAGTTTGGAGAGTTAAAGGCTCCAAACTATCAACCAATCCATCTAAAAATCACATCCTTCAATGTATTTTGCCATCCATGATATCCAAATCTCACATTGACCATGTGTTGGCAGAAACTCTTTATGATAAGGACTCTAAGGGAAATCTATTGCGATGTGAGCATCAAGGTAAGTTCGACTCTAGTATTGACAAGGAAGATCAGAATTATCAGGGGTTACATTCAAGCACTCTTATCCTAGCAAAACAACTCCTCCAAACAAGATATCGTTGGAACGTCATGAAAGAAAAAAAAAACATATCAGCACAAGAAGCGTGTACATCAACACCAATAGGTGGTCCAACATGAGTAGAAAATGGTCACCATGATGAAAACTTGGTAAACATGCATCTTGTGTGACATAAAAAATCAATAAATCAAAAATCAAAAAAACAAATCAAGAAAAATTGTCAAGAACAAAAACGTCCTCTAGGGAAAACCACTATGGTGGCACTTTGGACATATACCATGATGAAAATATGGAAAATAGGTTTCATGTGTAGAATCAAGCATCTACGCATGATATTTCAAGTGGAAACATCTCAGCCTATCCATAACGAACCCAAGCCATTGTTTCTAAAATCCAACTTATCTTGATCTTGATAGATGTTTGATATACATTTTACACTTGCTTATGGAAAACATCTTGACATGGGTCACTATCATTGATCCTACCCTATCCAACATTATCTAATCCATGAGGCATTGTCCAAAGGGAATACTTTATCCAATCATGTTATCCTATCATGAGATAAACCATCACCTACATTGCTAGACACTGGGGGAAAATGCTTCCATATTGCTTCAGAACAATACTTGATCTAAGTCTTCTACTCATAGTGTGATCTAGGCATCGTCCCATCAACAAGGTATCTTTCTAATACACTACCAAGGTAACCTTCAAATATGATGACAAGATGGAGTATTACTTCACTCAAAACTTCTAAGATATCAATAGTTGCTTGGACCCCACAGCTAGTTCAAGTAAGCTTTTCCGCAACATATCCTCTAGAAAAACAAGGTGTATCAATCCAAGTTTTCAACATCTTATCCCCAAAGCAAAAGGGTAAAAATCCAAAAAAAATCTGAAAAACATAAAAAATAAAACAACATCATTGGGTTATTCCTTCACTCAAACAGTCTAAGATATCAAAATTTGCTTGCACCCCACAGCTAGTTCAAGTAGATTTCCTGCAACATATCCTCTAGACACGGAGGTGGAATATCAATCCAAGAATTGTTTATCCCAAAAACAAGTTTATGCTTTGAGTCAAAAGGTCAAACTACATGGTCTCTGCATATACAACCTAGGCAAGGTTTTTTGCCCCTGAGACCCTACATAAGTCCCCTTAGGTTTCCAACATGCTTCATTTCAACTTAGTCAAAAAACACAAAATTCCAAAAACATTCACAAAATGCATGAAACCAATAATCAGATCAAACAAATCTCAAAGTTGTTTCTCCCTCAACTACAGTCGTTTAAGGACCAATTGCAATAATTTTAACCCATGATGTTAGGGTTTCACTCTAAACATGTCAAGAAACACAAAATGATACAAGACATGATGAAAAAATGACATTTAGGATGACAACAAGAAAATGCTAATAGGGTTTAAATGAAACAAAGGAAAATGCAAGATCACGACACCAATGGAAAATTTAACTGCACAAAAATTGAAAACCACCTACACCATTTCAAAGATCATGAAATTCTACCCCATTTTTTAAAAAAAAGAGCACTGAAAAATACTTCTGTATGACCAAGATATGCTCATTTGAAGATAGGTTAAAATTGCAAGTCATAGAACAAACAAATGTGACATTTTAAGATAAGTGCATAAAACAAATGCGAGACTTTAAGACAAATGCACCAATTTAAGACAAAAGCACTAGTTTAGACAACTCCATGGTTTTCAGACAACTGCATAATTTCTAAAACAAATGCTCAAAACAAATATGCCAGTTTTTGGACAGAAACACCAAAAAAACCTGACAGAAGTGCCAAAACCAATGCAAATGCTCAAAAATCACTAGAACTTTTCCATTGACTAATAGAACTTGTGTACATGCATAACGAGAACGTAATGAAACAAAATGAGAAATGACAAGGTGCATACTACGAAATCGATGCCTACAGGACATCCAAACTCTTGAAATGCATCCACATGATATAAGGCTCCTCAAATCCTCGCCATAGCTCCTTGACAATAGAGAAAACAAAAAAAATCAGATAACTTGAAAACACAACAAAACAAACAAACAAACAAAGCAAACATCAAAATCTAAGAACTTTCAAGAAAAAAAATCGCATAAGATTTGACTATGAACAGACAAAAACAATGCCAAAGTATCTACTACCTATCTTTTTAAACAAGTCCCAACAACATCTTGAGATATGTCTTAATGGATCCATTCCTATGATAGACATGATCAACAACGAATAATAGCCCCACCCTAAATAGATATGGCAAGTGATACTACAACTTCGGTTTTTTATCTTGTTGTGGTCTTACTTTTATGTGATTTATTTTATTGACTCATTCCCAGGATCTCTCAAGGATGTCCAAAAGGATTTAGAGAAGAAGGAATGGGGGAAACCAAGAATCATTTTGATTTGTTTTTTGTAAGATATGTTTTTAATATTGCCATGGAAAATACTTTCTTTATTGAGTATGGAAATTGTATCAAAACAAATTCGTGAAGTAGTTACATGTTAGGTGTTCTATACCTCTCTGTGTGACTGGTATGAAACATTTTTCACGCAAAGAGGGCTATACTTTTAACAAAGTTTTCGTATGTCTGGTATGAAAAAAGATACTCTTTGTTTGTAGATTCAAAGTCCATGCAATAGATGCAAATTCACCTTGGTAATTCATACCCCGGTGCATCGTATCTATTTGCTACATCAAACAAGATTTTTCAAACAATGAAAACTCTAAAGCGAAGCAAAGTCACATCATCAATTCTATCCATCATCATATTTCTACTAACTAACAAAAATCACAAATTTCTTCTAATTAACATCATTTTTTCATAATTCTTCTAAATTAACATTCACTTGCATAACACATCATCCATACCATATCCATACTAAATCCACAAATGATGTCAATACATATCATGATGATAATAAACCAATTAAAAAAGAAACATCATGTAGCATGTATGGGGCATTCATCTATCAACATCCATCACATCATAAAACGAGACAAAGTATGATTCCTACATCTACATCATATCCATATCATAAACATATAATGAGGCTGAATCGAAGAAGGTATATCTCATATATTTTTCATCATCAAAAATGAATATGCCATAAATACATTTGTAGTGTCACAAGTGTGATAGGAAAGTACAAAATCATAACATATATACGAGGTCTAGACTAGAACAATGTATATATATAACACACATATCTACAAAATGCCTCTATGCCATGAAACAACATGAAGATCAAGTCCCAAAAATGAAATCCCACTGCATCAAGAAAGTCCCGCTGCAACGCATCGAACTGGGCAATAGGATCAAACAGGTGATGAGGACGTCTCTCTCTCATCATGAGCGGTCAGAGATTCCCTTGCAAATGACATAAACCAAGATGTTAGGGTCTCAATCTAAAAAAGTGATGAAACATAAAAACGACACTTGCTAGAGCATAAACGATAAGTACGATGATAAATGAAAACAAGCTAGAGTTGTGAACGAAGGTAGGATGACATAATGATCCTTAAACGAAAAATGAATGCAAGTTAAGGTTTCACTCTAAAACAGTGATGAAACATAGAAATGAAACTTGCTAGAGGAAAAATGACATGTATGATGAAAACGGAAACAACCTAGGGTTTTGAATGAAGGTAGGACATGAAAAAATGAAAATCATGACATAAAACAAAAATAACCTAGGATTTTGAACGAAGGTAGGATGACAAAACAATCCTTAAATGAAAAATGACCACAAGTTAGGGTTTCACTCTAAAACAAGAAAAGCAACATAAAACGACACTTGTTAGGTAACACATGATAATTAAGATGGTAAATAGACACAAGACAAGGTTTTATAACGCAAACATGATGAAAAACGACAATCAGGACGAAAAAAGGACACATATTAGGGTTTTGACAAAAGTTGAGAGAAAAATGATAGACAAAGACTCAATTACCAGATTCTGAGACAAATTCTCAATAGGAGATAGACAAATGCACTAGTTTAGGACAAATACACAAGTTTTTGGGCACAGTTTCCAGACAAAGGCGCAGTTCTTGAACAACTGCGTAGTTTCTTCGGCAAATGCTCAGAACACAAGTGCCAATCTTGGACAAAGGTGTCAATCTTGAACATAAACACAAAAATAACCTGAAAAAGGTGTAAAAACTAAGACAAAAGCACCAAAACCTTATAAACAACACATTCGTCTACCAGTACTTTGCACATGTAAAATGAGAATGAAAACATGACAAAATCGAAGGGTAAAAAGGTACATACCGGGGCATCACTGTCTGAAGGTCATCTATACTCTCGAACGAGCTCAAAACAATGTGGGGAAACCTCAAATCTTGGCATTCTCCCTCAACAAATGAAAAAATGTGGAATCTAGAGACAAGAATGAGAAAACAAAACCAAGAACAAATGAACCAATTTCAAGACAAATTGCCTATTAACACCTCAAGGAAACCCTAATTTCATCTAGGAAACCCTAATTACAATAAGGAAACCTTCCTACTTACAAATTAGAAGTTATGGACGAAAAATGATGCACATTAAAATAGAATATTCCATCAGAAACATCGAAATGACAATACAATAGTGTCAAGAGCCAGACCTCAAAACTTAAAATTTTTAGTCAACCTCTTGAGGGGGCAACACATAGTCCTACCATCATTCCACTGAATATTGGGGCATAGTGGGGCATAATTTTTTTCAAAAAAATTAATCATAAAAATAAAAATATTTGAAACAAAGCAACCAATACTTTGTATCAAAGAGGGGAAAAATGTAGACATGTAAAATTGACTTGAAACCTATCACACAACATTGAACAAGATTGAACGACATTGAACAACATCAAACAACATCAAACATGTGATATAAGGGGGATTCACTGCACACGGGTCTCTTCGTTCTTGAGAGATCACCAAGGAACGAACTACCCTTATAAACCTCAAATTGAATAGATCAATGGAATCGTGAAGAGAAATGAGAGAGTGGGTTCAGGATCTGAAAGAGCAAGACTTCCAAGTTCTAGTATCTAGCTAAAGAGCTCTCGGCCAAGAGACGTCAGTGCAGTCCTAGGATGCCAACATGGCACGTTGTCATCCACAAGGCATGTTGGTGTCCTAAGCTACAAAGAACTCAAGAGCTTAGGCAAATGAAATAGAGTCTTACTTCTTAACTTAGATTAGGAGACGTGAAGAATCAAATAATCAACAAAAAACTAAGAACTAAAAGAGAATATAAGAGCACTTGAAACAAGATCACCTTCATGCATTTGAGTCTTTATTCAAAGCTTCCTTTCATAACCTGCACACAAAAGACCAATGGGAAAAGGTTGGGGTTGTATAGGGGCTTGCCTTAGTCAAACCCCTGTATTGGTGTTCCCACCTCCATAGACAACCAGGTTTGGTAGAGAGTCTAAAGGAAATAACAAATTAAGTGGTAAAAAAAACCCATTTCAGAGTAGAGCATGCACCACAAAGTAGTAAATGAAATAATAGGAAGGAGTGAAAAGGAGAGAGAGTGTTACCTATGGGTCAAGACCCTCTTCCGAATCATACAGGCACACTACAATGTGCTTGGTTGAGAGCTGGTAGCTACTGGAGGGACCTCAGTCTGACATGGCTTTGCAAATAAAAGTGATGCTATTCAAGGGTAGGGCTTATCCAAGACTAGAGCAAGTGGTGAAAATGCTTGAATTGATGGCTTCCCACCCCAAAATGAGGGCCAAAAGGAATTTTTAATGCATACAAGGGCAACACAAGGCCGTTTCACTGGAGAACTAACTACTAGGATACGTGTCACAAGAGTTAGGGTTCTAGATTCATCATTTCAAACTCAAAAAACCACCAGGATGCTAGTACATCATGCGAACATCTATGCACCGCATAGGCGTCCAAGGCCTAGATTTTTGTGAAATGCCCTGTCAAGCTTCTGTTGTTTCACCATGTGTCCACATGGAGTCAGAATCGTGAAATTTTGACTCATGGTATTTTTCCATTAAAGTTTCTAAGGTGTAATAAATGCTAGGAAAGATGAAAAAATGTGGAATTTCCCCTAGGTGCAATTTTGCGAAATTGCATTTTTCCCCCACTTTAGTGGGCTTGATTTTGGGAAAAATCAGCCTCACTAAAGTAGACAAGAAAAATTTCACCCAAATTTTCTGTTTTACAAAAATGCATGCTAGGAAGCGGGATCGTAGAGGTCACTGAGGTTGAGCTAACCAGTATTGGGGATGCCCCCAACTCCCGAGCTCAGCGATCAACAACACAACAGCTGTAAAAAATTGTATCCTACAAAACTAAAATTTTGAGTCAGTTTCGAAATATCGAAAGAAACTACCATGGATAGAAGAATGATAAAATTATCAAGAGGTGACCATATGCCCCTTCTTGAGGTTTCCCCCAGCATGGTGGGGTAAATTTAGGAGAAACCAGGGGGCCAAAAATTCTAGGAAAAATGGACCCCCGGGGGGGGGCCTATATATACTTGGGTGGGCCCCTAGAAGGGTCACTTTCACTATTCACTGCAAACAGATTGCTGACTTTTGTGAGATAAAATTCAGCAAAATGTTGAGAAGGAGGGAGTACGAGGTGTTGAGGCTAGAGAAGCTATCTGATGAAATCACTATAGGTCGTGATGTTGACAAGGTAAGCTTCTCAATCTCAATCTATGTGCCTTTTTATTCATTTTTTTGGATTTTTCATGTTTCGGGGTGCGTAGGCATCTGAAATGTGCGCCTGTGTCCCCTTTCCACACTATCGTTTGAGACATACACAGGGGTCTCAGATCCACACTATCATCCTAAGGATGTACTAGAATCCTCTGGGTGATCATGGCAGTCCAGGACGCAGGCGCATCGTGCAGACATCTGCGTGGCAAACATATGTCCTTTCGCTTGTTTGCTTATCATGATCAAGTTTTGACTTAAAACATTTTTACTTTTTTGCAGGATTATCCGGAGATGTGGGAGCATCCCGGAGGGTGGGAATTCTGCCTCATCCATGAGCAGAGGGACCACTTATCACTAGATGAGGTCACACATTTGGAGCGGGTCAGTCTCTGGCATGTATTCACTATGCTAGAGATGTAATACCATGATAGGATGCTCACCACTCTGATGGAGCGGTGGGATGCTACCACATCATATTTCCATCTACCCTACAAAGAGATGACCATTATCCTCGAGGATGTCTATCAGATCCTTGGGCTCCCCATCCATGGACGGTGGGTGGCCTTAGACGACACCCGATTGCTGCGGGAGCGCATCGAGGGTGTTCAGTACTACACAGGGCAGACCGACGGTGGTGACAACACTGGTCACATATATATGCACTGGTATGACCAAGCAAGGATGACAACATCGTTGCTATGCTGGGTGATGGTGGTGATAGTGGATTTTTGGATCACCATAGATGGGTGAGGCTCTCATCTGCACGAGGGCCTCATCCCAATTATTAGAGACATGGTTGAGCACAAGACTATTTTTAGCTCGGGGCGTAGCATGCTAGCGCACCTCTACCAGGAGCTTGGACAGTACATCCATTATGAGTACCATAGTCTTACGATGTGCACTCTTTTTCAAGTATGGGCATTCACCCACATCATGTGCACCCAGCCAATCAGTTTTCCCCAACGACAGTCATATGATGTCCCCATGGCCCATTGGTATGATATGATAGGCTAGTGGCATTTCAGAGATGTACAATTTTGGAGGTTGTAGTTTGATACTATCTCCACATGAGAGGTTCATTGGAGACCCCACTGCTATTTTAGGTGGGTCGATGACAGCTGGTTCCTTAGGAACCTATAGTGGGACCATTTTTTAGTGGGTCATCGTGATTTTATTATTGTACCTTATTATTGGAGTCGGGTCATGTGACAACATGGTCGTGTACAAACCATACCACCCAACATTCCCACATACACCAAGGCACATCGCAACGCAGAGAGGGTAGCTGATTGCCCCCGCCCCTCTATCACAGACATCATTTTTTTGGATGATGATGAGCATGATCATGATCTAGCGGCCATGATGGTGACAAATAATGTCAGGGTAGCGGTGGACTATATGTGGTGGTGGGAGAGACATTGTCTTGTGAAAGTTTTCAGTGAGGTTTCTTCGGGAGGGGACCTTGGCCCATCAGAGGATGAGCCCCACCAACCCCCACAAGATAGGAGGAGAGGCCACTAGTAGGGCAATGTAAAGGAGGAGGAGGAGGATGCGGCACCTGTGAGGCCACGGTGATGGAGGAGATCAACTCCCCCCTCCCCCAACTACCCTTGTTTCATCAGCACCACCAGTCTCCACCATCCCAGTAGTGGCAGAACTAGCATCTCCTGGGGCGGCCACCAATACTGGTGGTGTAGGCCCTAGTGTTGATCCACACCTTGATCCCACATGGCAGCCAGGGGATCCAGGTATACACTATGCATTACTATTACTTGCATGCTCTTCGTATTTTTGCTTATGCTTTATATATATACACATTCCATGTGATACTGATCCCTTTCTCTCTCTTTGTGATTGCAGAGGATGCACAAGGATGGACTGGGCTTATTTCTCAGTACATTTTAGAGGTGGTCCTTGCTATACCAATCCAAGGGATGGTCTTAGAGGATTACTGGCTTGTTTCAGTGGGGAGGAATGCCCCCACTTTTGAGCCGGTAGCATGTTTGAGGACCACATACAAGGATAGGATTGCAAAGGTGGTGCAGCTGACTATGAAGCTGACAACCACTAGGGGACAATGAGATCAGCTCTTGGGGGAGCTATGGATGACACTCGTTGAGAGAGATGCGGTAGTGATGAGGGTTGATGCCACCAAGGCAGCAAGTGACACCCTTTAGATCCACATTGATGAGCTCGACACGCAACCAAAAGTTGTGATCCCAACAGATGTTTAGCGGCTGCAGTAGGAGCTGATCCAGGAGAGGATGGATATGTTTTCATTTTGGGGGAGCTAAGAGGGATATGGGTGGGTCTATCTACATCATGTTCACACTGATCCCAATCGTAGACCATCATATAGCCTCCTCCCAGAGCACTAGAGCGACCACTAGAGCCAGAGAGCTCAGGGAGCCACATGCCACGGAGATAAGACCCCTATTTTGTATATCATTTTTGTAGCTAGACATACACATACATACACATTTTTAGATCTTTTGTATAGACATATATTCAGTAGCCACTCATTTTTTATAGCAGTGGCCCTATACATGTACATTTAATTCATACATTGGACATATATATATATATACATCGGTTTCAGCATCATGGTTTCTTTTATGTGTATGGTTTATATTTCATGTATGCTCATTCTATGGATGGTATTTTCTTAAATGGATGTGTGTTTTCATTAGATGCAAATCATGATTTAATTTAACACGTTTATTTACATGTTAATTAAATTCTATGATGATCTAATAATGTGATGTGATGTATGGATATTTAGCATAGTCAGACACACGTGTGTATGTTTTTGTTACATGCACACACACATGGTCATGTCATAATCACAAAAAAATTAATGATGTGAAAGTGAGTGAATTTTAATAGATGTAGTATTACTACCTTTTGGGGAGAACACCACATACATGGAACATTAGGACACTATGCATAGTATCGACGAAGGTGCATCACATTAACAATATATTTTAAAGGTGTTCCATCCATAGGTGATAATCCATAGGCACCTGAACCATATACAGAAACCACGATATAAGGACCCAGCTAGTTAGGACTAAATTTCCCTTTCTGATCGAGTGGCGCATTTACATTCCACTGGTTTTCATACAGAACCAGGTCCCCTAGCTTAAAATTCCTATGAAGCACAATCTGATTATACTGTCTAGATAGTGACTACTGATAAGTTTTAAGATGATCGAGGGCCTGTAGATGACGCTTGTTGATCATCTCAAGCTGATGCAAATGGTTAACCTGATAGGTTTCATCGTCAGTCACCCCCATAAGAGAAATCCACAAAGATGGGATTTCCAACTCCAAAGGCATGATAGCTTCAACACCATACACAAGGTTATAAGGCATCATTCGCGTCACTATACAAACACTCGTGTGATAATCCCACAAAGCGTATGTTAACTGAATATGCCAATCCTTACCATGTTTATTGATTGTCTTATGAAGAATTAGTTCAAGTGTTTTATTAGAAGCTTTCACTTGGCCATTGGATTGCGGATAATATGGTGTAGAAAGCCTATGTTGAATATGAAATTTCTCCAAGAACTGCTTCACTTCCTTGTTTTTAAATGGTGTACCATTGTTAGAAACAAGTGTAGTAGGCAGTCCAAAATGAGAGATGATGTTGTTCAAGAGGAAGCTATAGATAGTTTCAAAATTCGTGGATCAGAGCGAGATAGCCTAAACCCATTTTGTGAAACAATATGTGGCGAAGATGATAAAGGTATTTCCATTCGAAGAAGGAAGTGATATTTTCCCAATAATTTCCAACCCCCATTTTGCGAACGGCCAAGGAGAAGTTTTGTTTTGACACTCCTGAGCAAGAGCATGGATAAAGCATCTATGTTGACATTTAAGGCACTTCTTGACGAAATTGAAGGAATTTCGTTCCATCGTCTGCCAATAGTATCCCATGTGTATTAGTTTTCTCACCAGGGATCTACCACCAAAATGTCCACCCCCAAAAACCACATGGGCTTCTTTAAAGGAAAGGGGTATTTTTGCCTCAGTGAGGCATCTTAGCAATAAGTCATTGTGCGATTTTTGATAAAGAACATCGGATAAGATGACATAACAGGTTGAAAGCTTTCGTATACAAGTGCGATCATTTTTCATTGCTACGTCAAGAAATTTTTCAATCTTTAGGTAATTGTAGACACTAGGGAACCATTCTCCTGATTCTACATGGAGGCAAGCCAAAGACTTGGGTGCGAGTTGATCAGGAATTTCTAGGGTTCGCACGACTTGAACCATGAAGTGATATTCCTTTGTATCCTCTTTTGAAGGTGCCAAGGAAGAAGTACTTGCCATGGGATCTGCATGTCTATTTTATTGCCTAGGAATGTTGTTTACTGTGAAAGAGGAAAACTGATTAAGCAAGGACAAAGCAAGGTCTCGATATCAAGACAACTTACTTTGTTTAGCTTGATAAGTCCCCGTGATCTAATTTACAATAAGTTTAGAGTCACCTAGTAAATGAAGATGTTTAATTTTCAATGCAATCATGGCACACAAACCCACAATAAGAGATTCGTACTCCGTGATATTATTAGTGCAAGGAAAATCTAACTAAAAAGATAGGGGGACCGGTTTACCTTTGGGGGATATCAAGAACACACCCACTCCAAAACCAGTTTGACACCTCGATCCATCAAAGTACATTCTCCATTCAAGGCCATAGTTGATTGTGAAGATATTCTCATCAGGGAATAGATCCAACCCAAGGAAGGAGTGAGGTGAGGGAGAATCTTCCAATTGATCGGCAACCACTTGTCCTTTTATCGATTTTTGAGTGACTAATTTTATATCAAACTCGGAAAGAAACATAACCCACTTCACTAATCTCCCAGCAAGGTCGGCGCTAGAGAATAGATGTTTCAAAAGATCTATTTTCACTATAACGTGAGTTTTGACATGGAGGAGATAGTGCCTCAGCTTCTGTGTAGCGAATACAAGAGTGAGGCACTACTTCTCCATGGATGAATAACGAGTTTCATAATTGACAAGGACACAACTAATGTAGTAGACTGCTCTTTCTCTTCCTGTGTCATCATACTGAGCTAGTAGAGCTGCTAAAGCATATGGTGCGAGGTAAAGCAGGAAAGGTCTATGTTGTATAGTCGACATCAATACAGGAGGATTGTTTAAGTAAGCCTTGATGGATTCAAAGTCCTTTTGAAAATCTTCATCCCATATAAAGAAAACATTCTTCTTTAGTATATGAGTGAAAGGGAGGGTATAGTCAGCCAATTAAGATATGAATCTATGAATTGCCTAAATCTTCCCCTATAAACTTTGTAATTCGGTGATGTTCCTTGGTGGAGACATGCTAACAATAGAATCAATCTTATTTGTGTTGACTTCGATTCCATGATAAGAGACTATAAACCCAAGGAGCTTGCTAGCGTCAATGCCGAAGACACACTTATGGGGATTGAGTCTCATCTTGTAAATTCAAAGCCTTTCAAAGATAAGATGAAGATTATTCACATGGTCTTGATGATTTATGGACTTCCTCAACATTTCATCAACATATTCTTCCAAGATCTTATGAACGAAGTCATGAAATATCAAGGTCATTGCTCTTTCAAAAGTCGCTCCTGCATTCTTCAAACCAAAGGGCATGACCACATAGAAAAAATTCCCCCAAGGGGTTGTAAAGGTTGTCTTGTACTAATCATCTAGATTAATACGGATCTTATTATAACCTGAGAAGCCATCCATAAAGGATAACAATGCATGGCCTACGATCGAGTCCATAATCATATCTATATTAGGTAACAAAAAATCATCTTTAAGAGAAGCCTTGTTGAGGTCCTGAAAGTCAATGCATATGTGAATACCATTGTCAGGCTTTCTAACAGTGACTATATTCAAAATATAGGGAGAATAGTCAATGGGACGGATAGAGGATGCCTTCAATAGCTTCTCTATCTTGGTCTTGACCATTAGAGCTACCCTAGGATTGATCTTCAAATTTTTTGCATAACGGGCTTGGCGTCAGGACATAGAATGATATTGTGGACCACTATGGATTCATCTATACCAAGCATATCCTCATATGTTCAAGAAAAAATATTAGGTTAAGAACACAAGAGAGCGGAATGTTAATTTGCTTCCTTGGAAGAGAGGCACTTCCCAATCTTGATTACTTTTTCTGAAGATTTTGCATCAATGGGGACTTCGACAGTATCCCCTTTAAGGAGGGAACTGTGGTCCTCAGGATGAGATATCAAAACATCATTGCTAACATTACATAGAGGGTCCTCCTCATTAATGCTCAAAATGGATTCTCCAAAGTATGCTTGTTTATGTAAGTGATACGTGAATTGTTTCTTGTGATGATAAGGAGGTAATAGAGAATAAGCACCTAGAAATTCCCCTAATTCTTCAACCAAAGAGAAGACATCTATAGGAACCTTCTCAACTTGTCATATTTATTTTATCAACTCTAGATGGGTCAAACTCAATGGTTCAGTTAAAATCATATTAACACTCCACCAAGGTTTTTGTCTAGACTGTTCAACAGGGCATCCCAAACCAAGGTTGCACTGTAATTGCTTAAACTGGATAGGGACTTGTATTCATTGCTCAATATGTGCTAGGCCTTTTTTCACATAGCCGTATTGAGAGGAAAGTTTATAACACAACCCATAATGAGCTTGTAGAGTTTTAGGAGGGGGTGACTCTACGCAGAGTGTTTCGTTCCACCAATGGACATCGAAAGCTTCTATGGGAGCGGTCTCACATCCCTCACTTGGTTCATAGATGTCAACCTCCTTTTCAGAGACAGAGTCACTCTCCTAGGGACAAGCGATCTTCTGGATAGGATCACACCTCACTTCTTGAATGGAAGGGTCACTCATCCTCCTATTAGCAGGATCTAGGAATTCTATATTGGAAGGGTTTGACTTGTACTCCGCTATGAAGAATTCAGAGAAGTTCAAGGAACCCTAGTCATCACCTAAGAGAGCATTCATTTTAGGAGAAGAAGAAGAAGATGGAGGGGATTCACATTCTTCCATCTTAGGCAATTCATCCTTGTTGATACTCGCTCAAGGAACAACTCACATAGTAGGCATCAATGAGGAACAAGCCATAGCATCAACGGTTAAGGAAGGAATGCAATTCTTGAGAGTGGGAGTGGTCGAATTACGACCAACAACAGCTAGCAAAAAAAGGTGCACAACCTTTGGATCTGGTTTAATAGTAACCACTCGATTGTTAGCAACAAACTTAAAGGACCAATGTAGGGTGGAATTTACCGCACCCATATCATGAATCCAAGGTCTTCCTAAAATAAGATTGCATGGTAATGGGTCAGGCATGATGTAGACCAACATAGGCAAAGTAACGGGGCCCAACTGCAAAGGTAACATTATCGTACCTAGAGCTTGGCGGCCAACATTATCCAACCCATGAATATACAAGGAAGAAGCTACTAAGGAAGAAAAATCAACCTTGATTTTAGGCAGTAGATCTATTCAAAAAATGTTGAGAGCCGAACCAGTGTCAATGAGGGTACATCTAATACCAATGTTATTAATGTTTACTATGATCATCAAAGGTTCTTCTTGTTTTTTCACATCCGGAGGTAGGAGTTCTTGGGGATGGAATGTAATATTCAGTGAATCCACTCAAATATGTGTCATCAACGCATCAACGTCTGTAGGCCTAGCCGAGGTAGGAAAGAGAATGTTTTGTAAGGCCTCCTGCAATATCTCTTGATAAACTGGAGCGGTCTAAAGAAAATCCCAAAGTGAGATCCTAGCTGAAGTAACACAGAGTTTCTCGGCAAGATTGTAGTCTCCTAGTGCTTTGATTGTGGGTTTAGGAGCTGGAGGAAGGCCACATTGAGAGACAAAGGTAAAGAAGTAGGAGTTCGGTCCAATGTAGGAACAAAAACTTGTTGTTCTAAGTTTTGTATGTTTCTCCCTGTAGGGTACGTAAGCCCAACAACATTATAAGAAGTAGAGTCAATAGCCTTCGCAAATCTCGAATATAAGTCCAATGGATTGCTATGACCTGAAATCCCATAGATAGAATAGTCCTTTATTGGGATTGGATCAACCAAGGTCATGTAAATGATGGGTTTCTTAGGGCTTGGAGGAGCCACATAAACTACTACCACATTTATTGACTCTCCAGCTATTAAGGAAATAGTTTGTTTTGAAGATTTATAGATAAGGGAAAGTGCTTCTAAGAAATCATCTAGAGCATCTTCCAACATATCAAAATCTCTCTCAAAAAAAGACTTAGACAACATTATGAAAATGGATCCTATGATTCACGTTGGGTTCACCAAAATGTGATATATGGGGGATTCGCTGCACATGGGTCTCTTCCTTCTCGAGAGATCACCAGGGAACAAACTGCCCTTATGCACCTCAAATTGAATAGATCAATGGAATCATGAAGATAAATGAGAGAGTAGATTTAGGATCCGAAAGACCAAGACTTCCAAGTTCCAATATCTAGTTGAAGAGCTCTCAGCCAAGAGACGTCAGCGCAATCCTAGGACACCAACATAGTGCACTATCATACACAAGGCACACTGGCATCCTAAGCTGCAAAGAACTTAGGAGCTCAGGGAGATGAAACAAAGTCTTACTTCTTAACTCGGATTGGGAGATGTGAAGAATCAAATAATCAACATAAAACTAAGAACTAAAAGAGAATATAAGAGTACTTGAAACAATATCACTTTCATGCATTCGAGTCTTTAGTTCAAGCTTAACTTTCGTAACCTACACACAAAAGATCAAGGGGAAAAGGTTGAGGCTGTATAGGGGTCTTCCTCAGTCAAACCCCCATATTGGTGTTCCCACCTCCATGGACAGCCAGGTTTGGTAGAGAGTGTAAAGGAAATAACAAAGTAAGTGGTGAAAACAAAACCCGCTTTGAAGTAGAGCCCACACCACAAAGTACTAAATGAACTAATAGGAAGGAGTGAAAAGGAGAGAGAGCATTACCTATGAGTTAAGACCCTCTTCTAGAGCATACAGGCACACCGCAATGTGCTTTCTTGAGAGATGGTAGCTGCTGGAGGGACCTCAGTCTAGCATGGCTTCACCAGTAAAGTGTTGCTATTCAAGGGTAGGGCTTACCCAAGACTAGAGCAAGTGGTGACAATACTTGAATTGATGCCTTACCACCCCAAAATTAGGGTGAAAAGGAGTTTTTAGTGCATGCAAGAGTGGCATAGGGCCATTTCACTTGAGACCTAACCGCTAGGACACATGTCGCAAGGGTCGGGGTTCTAGATTCACCATTTCAAACTCAAAAAACCTCTAGGATGCTAGCACGTTACGCAGGTGTCCAAGGCTTGGATTTTCGAGAAATGCCCTGTCAGGCTTTTGTCATTTTTCCATGTGTCCACATGGAGTCAGAATCATGAAATTACGACTCATGGGATTTTTCCATTAATGTTTCTAAGGTGTCATAAATGCTAGGCAAGATGCAAAAATGTGAAATTGCCCCTAGGTGCAATTTTATGAAATTACAGAACAACATCAAACAACATTGAACCACATCAAACAACATTGAACAACCTCAAACAAATGTCAAACGATATGGAACATCATCTCACATCACTTCAGAATGACTTGAAATCATCCTGTAACACTTTAGAATAACTCAGAATCATCCTATAACACTTTAGAATGACTCAGAATCATCCTGTAACACTTCAAAATGACAAATAATCATCCTATAACACTTCAAAATGACAAAGAATCATCCTGTAACACTTCAAAATGACTCAGAATCATCCCATAACACTTAAGAATGACTCAGAATCATCTCGTAACACTTCAAAATGACTCAAAATCATCTTGTAATACTCCAGAATGACCCAAAATCATCCCATAACACTTTAGAATGACTCAGAATCATCCCATAACACTTCAGAATGACTCAGAATCATCCTATAACATCTCATAATAACTTGAAATAATAACATGACATCTCAAATCATCTCAGAATCACCCCAAAACAGTTCAGAATCATCCCATAACATCTCGCAACATCTCAGAATCATCTCAGAATGCTCAGAATCATACCACAACGTTCTTGCATCACACTGCATCACACCACATCCAAATGACATCAAAAACCCTAATTCCTTCGTTAATTGAATAATACAACATTGTTTAATTAATTCACATTTCATCATTTCGATAAATTAAATAAATCTCATTTATTTAATAAAGTCTTAATCCCACCTTATTTCATCTTGATTAATTAAATAATGCCAATTATTTAATTATGTCGCTAAAATCACCTTATTCCCCTAAGTGGATTAAAATATTAACTAATAATTTAATTACAACACTTTCCCTTCGGGTATGTGCAAGATCATCATGGAAAAAACATGCCCTTAAGTGACAATGAAAATTTAGAAAATCAAAGTTAGGAAACTTGATGTAGAAATTTTCATAAGCTATCTATATTATTTCAACAATATGTAAGAATAGAATCTGTAGAAAATTGAAATTAGTTTCTAAACTAGTAGGTTTTTTTTTTTTTTTAAATTTATTTGGTGAAAATTTGAAATTTCAATGGAGTAGTAATTAAATTTTAGGGAAAAAATAAGAAGTAAGTGTTTGTCTGATCACCCTAGCCACAATAAAATGATTGTTTTTTTTTATAAGATTTTAGATATAAGTAGAGGACTCATGTCCCGATGTGATGCATATTTTTGTGTATTTTTTTTCCAAGTAAATAATTAATTACGAATTTTTTATTACAAATTTTTAAAAATATAAAAACTTGTATGTCTGATCACCTTAACTTGGTCAAAACTTCATGGAATTCTTTTTCTTTTAATCCTATAGTATGCGAAACATAGAATGTGATACATGTTTCAGATTCAAAAAATTTGATACCATTTGAAAGTTATAGATGTTTTTCAATCATCCTATCAATTAGGACTCTAGTCATAATTCAAATAGAAAATGAATAATAATTATTTATTAAATTCAAAGTAAATCATAATTTATATTGGTGGAAAGCTGGGAATCTCCTTTAAAAACCCTTTTCGTTTCGTCAACTTTGGGTAAAAAAAATGTGGTCAGCCATATGGACCATCATATCACTTACATATTGCCATTTTTTGGCCCATCATGATCCTACACATACCCCTCCAAAAATTTGAATTAAATCAAACCATTCAAATCAATTATCAAAAATCAAATCAAACTAATGCACCTTTGTTTGCAAAAGTCAAACTTGATTTGCACATTCAAATCCCAAAAAGGAATTAATTAATTAAATTAATTAATTCATATTCCTCACCCACTTTCTAATTGAGAAAATTATGATTGTTGACTAAGAAATCTAATTTGTTAACTAATCAATCTATTTTGTTAACTAATCCGTCTATTTAGTTAACTAAAACATCACATTCTTAACTAAGCCATCACAAAGTTGACTAATCAATCAAAGTCTTGACTAGCCAATCTATTTCCAAATCACACACATTGTGTAATCAACTTTGCACAATTATCTCATGTCTAAATCCTCTCAACACACTTTGACCGTTGATTTAGATATTCTTCAAAATGATCTCGATCGTCCATTTCAAATACCATTTTCTATATAAAAAACCCTTTTCTTCATAAATAAGGATCGGAGAATTCATATACATTGAGAAACAAAGTGTTGCTAAGATCATCCTGGAGAGAAAGCTTCATCCATCATCTTTGATCAACCAAACACAACAATCATTCATCCATAATTTTAACATGAACTTTGGAGGCTTTGATGTGATAAGAACAATCCAACATCAAGTGAATACACTCCAGTACGGGATGGTGAAACTATCTTTTACTTTCATTTCATTTGGTAATTAGTAGATTTCTTATCATGTTTGAATTAGTATAGTTCAATTTTGTATGTGTAGGTTTCTAGATTTTAGATTTTGAGCTTTTTGGCTATTGACTAGATTTCTTCATTCAAATTTTCTCTAATGTCCCTCTTGGATCATTGATCTAAGGTCCACATTCCCCTTCACACACAAGAAAATAACGATCAAGCCTTGAGGAGATGTGCATGAATTTAATCCTTCAAAGAAGCCATTTTTGAGTGGTAAATTGCAGTCCATTGTTGATTCACCATTATTTTATCATTGAACCTTTATCCCTTAAAAGGATAAGCTCTCTTTCATTGGCATTTCCATTGTGGAGGTGGAAACACCAACACAAGGTTTGAATAAGGTAACCCCTATATGGTATAACCCTTCCTCTCTCTTTGAATGTGTAGGTTTCAAATCCAAAGAATATTGGGAGAAGATTGAAGGTAAATTATTTATTATTGCATTCAAACCCTACAATTTGACAACATACAAAAACTCAGTTATCTCGACACCCGAGGAAGATTAGATTGTAAGACATGAAGGAAAATAAATCTCTTATCTGGCTTTAGAGGACAATGAAATCATGTTTGAAATTCAACTACAAGGACAATAGAACCTTGGGCGACATAGTTCTCCATTTTTGGTCTCAAATTCATATATCATAGGTGCACATAACTCTACTCAGTCTGTTTTTGAAGTTTGGATTTGTATGACTTTTTAGATATGCTTTTCTATATCAGAATAGTTATTTGCATCATTAACCTATTTAGTTGCATTTCATTCGAAAATCCATCTCAAGTTTGGCAAAGGGCATGTTCACTCACCTTTCAGGTTGTAACTTAGTCCTATATCTTGTCTAAATCCATCAAACTCTCTCTACCTCAAACCCTCTAAATGAAATATTGGGAAAGGTTCCTAAACCCTAGAGTAATTTTAAAAGGTTTTCCTTTTCTCTATATTTCAAAGATATTGTCAAGGTAGAACCCAAATAATTATAACCATAGGAAACATAAATCTATCACACATTACGAATGAGAGTGGGTCCAACATTGAAAACCATAATTTAAAATAAAAATAAGACTTTTCTACCTAACACAATTTTACTAATCTTTTGTAATTACTATATGAAGCATACACAAGCATTAATAGATCATTTATAATCCATAAAATTAGTGCATAGGGACAACACAACATTGTATGAACTAGAAAGCATGACTCTACACTTGAGACATGGCATGCTATTTGTAGCTGACAATCTTATTTGTTTGGATTGCACTAAGGATAATTCTCTAATTTAAATTTATTTTGACCATCTTTAGTTTTCATCTAATTAATTTTAGTAGGTTCCAAGTTAGGTTTTTCCATCAACTTGGCTAGACCTTTCCCTCTAAACAACTTAGAAATCTAGATGATAAAGTTGAATTCCTAGATATTTTTGATCCATCTACATCTCCTTGTAGTTGCCTCTTGCTAAGTAAATATATCCTTTACTATAGCAAGTGACACATAGGTAAAAATTTAACAACCTATTTGTTGATGGTCAAAATAACACAACTTTAAAAAAAAAAATATTTATACTCTATTTCTCCTAAAAAAGATAACTGATCTAAAACTACCTATCTTCCAAGGTCTCTGTAGTTGGTTCCCAACTATGTTGTTTTGTTCAGTAGTCCATGCAACCATAATGTTCCAGGGGCTTGTTGGTAAAGGATACAAACTACATAATACAATTTATTCTAACATTTGGGGGGTGTAAACAAACAAAAAAAGATAGAATAGAGCATAGGACAACAAGTCATAAATGTAAATTCCTTTCAATTCAGACATACAAATTTCATAATGAGTAAACTAAAACCAAAAAATGATACAATACACAAAATACTCTATACCACTACATGCATTCATAGTGCCAATTCAGGATGTACAATCATTCATCATCATCAAACTTTGAAATCAAACCAAAACATATTACCAACTCATTACCAAAATTCATAGATCAACAAACATAAAGAACTTGCATTCACAGATAACTCAATGAAATAGTCTCAAATTCAAAATATTCTATTGAATTTCATCAAATAAAAGACACTTATGAACAACATTCACTAGCATACAAATGAGTATGGTTAATCAACATTACCATTTAAAACTAATTCTGGAAATAACATCAATTGTATTAAAAACTTGTAAAATGTCTAAGTATTTTTGTATAAAATTGTAAACTATCTTAAATCTCCCTTAGGTGGCTAATATTTCTTCAATGAGCCCACCTTTACAAAGTGGAGAGATATTCTACATATAGACTTGTTTAACAATAATTCTTCTCATCAAAAATCCAGATCTACAAATCATAGGGTGATTGGGGAAATGAAGGATGAGTGTCCATTTTGATCTTCATTTACTGATTGAGGACTCCTTCTCAAAACCTATGTTCAAAAAGAGGAAATTGGAACTGCTAGGATCTCCAGTTGAGTTCATGTCACCTCCCTACAAAATAGGAAAGATATATGTCCAACAAACTGTGCCTTCTTGATGCTGATCTGGCAAAGGGACATGTGTATTTCCACCTTAATCCTGCGTCTTCTGCTCTAGCATGTACTCATCATAGTTAGTGATCACTTGTTGAAGCACATATGCACCCGGCCCATCTACCCAACTATCTTCAAACTTTATTCTCTACAGTTCAACAGATGAATTTTTTTTCATATCTCTAAGTTTGATAAGCTCCCTTCTAGTAGCCTTTATTTCTTCCTTTATGTCCATGAGCCTATCCATTAAGAGGTCATCACCATCATCCCATTTTTGCATTACCTCTTCAAATATATTATTCTATTTCTCCTTGAGTTTATCAAGGAGGAGGCCATCTGTCTCAGGGATGTCTTGATTAACAAGTATAGCAATACTTGCTCCCAATTCCTCAATTTTCTCACTAAGATCCTTTCTAGCTTGTTGCACCTCACTCTTGTGTGCATAAATGAATGAAGACTAGAATATAATGATGTTGATGGTATTTTCAATGAAATCTACATTGTCTTCCTCCAAGATGGACTATTCTAAAAATGTTTGCATAGGCATCTTATTAATTTATTTCAAATTTCTTACATGCTCTGTGTATTCTTCTTCTTATTTCCCAAGAGTTTCAGCATGTGTATCCATGTCATTAACTAACTTTAATGCTCCTTCACGAGCTTTGAAACTTTCAACAAGAAAATATTCTACTTCTTGGTTTATCCTAGCAATCGATCTATCCATAATTCCCACCTTATTCCTCATTTCAATCAGGTTATCAACTTCTCTCTTGCTTAGAAAAACTGGTGTCTCGGGAGCAACAGATTGTGAAGAGGTAGGAGAAGACAAGTCTTTCAAAAACTTATGCAATTTATCCACCTGTGATTTGTGCTCATGCTTCCTTTTCTTGTCTTTGACCATTCTTGATTTGGTGGAAGAGGCTACAATATCAATTAGATCCATTTGTTGGTTTCTCATAGGCCTTCCTAGATTCACCATGCCTAGTTGATAATCACTCAACTGCATTTCTTGTCTATCTTTATCAACTATCAAAATGGAATATTTAGCTACAATATCCCCAAAATCTATTAGTCTAGTGGAATGGAGAACTCTATCCCTTTTCTTTTGCCTCTCCTTTTCAATTTTCATTTCTCACATCATCCCAGTTAAGGGGTTGGGGTTGTACTATCTGTTTCCTCTCTCTATTCAGCTTTAACCATGTTAGGGCAGCAAGGGGAGTTATCACTTTGGTAGAAAAAGATGTGGCAGGAGAGAGGGGTTGCCAAAGTGTTACCTTGGGTTGAGAATCAACCTCTTGTTGTTTCTCCTTTTCTACCTTTTCCTTGGACAATTTGTCATCTTCATCTTTTGCTTCTATTTCTTGTTCTATTTTGGCCAGCTATTCTTCTTCCAATCTCTTCTCCTGCAGTAGCTAATCTCTTTGTTTTTCTAACTCGTCCACCCTTTCCCATTCCTTGGGCACTTCTTGGTCAATTTTAGCTTGCTCCTCTTCCTCCAATCTCTTCAACTCTATCTCTTCTTCTTCTTTCTTTCTTTTAGCCTCCTCTACTACTCTGAACTTATCTTTGAGGGCTTCTTTTTCTATCCTTTGTTGGGATTTTTCTTCTTCTAGCTCATGGATTTTCTATAGCACAACTAACATATCCTTTTCTTCTTTATCTTTTAGCTCCTTTTCCCTATGTTTTTGTAGAAGATATTTCTTTTCTTTCTGTTGCCTTGCCAACTTTTTTGCCTTTGTAATAGCTTCTAACTCATGTTGCTTGGCAAACATATTAGCTTTGGCTTTGGCCTCTACTTATTGTTGTTTTTTCAGTGCCTCAACTTGTGCTTTAGCATTTGCTTCTTTCTTCAAATCCACGAAACAATTCCATTGGTCTTCTAGAGTTAGGATGTGTTCAATCCCAACTTCTTTAGTATCATCAGTAGATTTAGTTACAAGAGGCTCATTATCAAATTGAGTGGCCTCTGAATCAAAATTAACATTATGAATCTCAATTTCTTTTCCTTTCCCTTCAGATTTTTTTTTTGCTCATGAAGACTACCTGTAGGTACTTCTTTTCTAGGTTCTTGAGTGAGGAAAGGTTGAGAAGAAGAGCCCTCTCCAGATGTTGTGGTCTCCATGCCTTCTGATTCATGGACTCCATGAGCAGGTATTTCTAGAACAAAATCTCCTCCAAAGATAGGAGGAAAATACTCCAATTATTCTTTAGGAGCTGCCCTCCTCTTGGTTCTTTTCTATCCCTAGGTAGCTCCAACCTTTCTCTTCTTTGAAATTTGAGCCTGTGGCTCCTTTACGCTCATGACCACCCATTGGATACTTCTATCCATCATTTTTCTAGAATTTTTTTTATGTCTATGAACTCTTCTTCATCCCAATTGATGGGGGCTAGGTCTTTAGTACCAATCTTTGTTTCTTCATACCCAAGATCTAAAGTTATGCCATCATCTAATAGTGTATCAGGAATATATTCCTTCACCCCATACTCAATAATTTGTGGGATGGTCAATCTTTCACATCTCCTTCTTCTAACATCATAGTCATCCTATAAGTCAATCAAAAAATCCTCCAACAAGTTATAATGTTGGTCAAAAATAATGGGATTCAGAGCATTCATCTTATTCCCCAAATCAAAGTTTTTTTGGGATGTATACAATCCCAACTTCAAAAAGGTCAAATCTTCACATACTACCTTGGCAGCCACATTGTGAAGAAATCAATATTCTCCCAACTTCATAGGGAACTTGTGGTATCCTGGCTTATGTTTGATGGAAAATTTCACATTGAATCCTAAGGCTTGATATAAGAATTCCATGAGGACAATCCTGTCACTCAAACACCTTGGTAGTAAGTGAGGATGGCCATAAAAATCTTACCAACCTGAAGTATGCGAACCTAGGATATTGGATATACCAATGTTCCCATTGAGCAATAAAATCCATAGCATCTCTAATCAACCTAAATCCAACATCCCTATTAAATAGGATGATGATGACATAGAGGAATGTATCATTGACCCTTCTATGGTGTAGTTTTGATGTTTTCAAGGTCAATTGGTCATAATGGTTCCATACCTTCTGCTGCCCAGGAGCTTCTCCCAACACTCCTACTACACTCAACCCAAGAAAGATACCCATCCTTGCAGCAACATATATGACATAAGAAGTCAAAGAAACTCTTTTTTTCCCTTACCCTTAACATTTGATTGTGCAAATTGTCAGATAAGATCATGTACCAATCAAATTGTTGTCTACCATCAAAAATAGCTTCAATGAATGGGAACATCCATTCCTTGAAGCATGTAGAGTCCTTCTTTCCAAACACCCTAGAAAGCATCAAAATTAAGTCATCCACTTCCTTCTTGAAGTCTCCTCTCTTAGGTTGTTTAGGAATCTTGGTTAAGGAATTCTTCTCAATCCTCAGCCACTTCTTGTTCATGTGGGATCTGTTGACTTCTTTATCCTTATTGAATTTTTGCAATGCTTCCACTTCAGTCAACTACCGAGGATTCCTTGGGGTAGGTGCATTGAACATGAACCTCATCATTTGTGGGGACAAATAAATTATGACATTCCCTTGCTAGTCCATGCACTACCTCGACATTGAATTGTAAGCCCCTATTGCAGTCAAAATGAGCTTCGGGCATTGAACTGACAGAGGGAAAAGTGTGAAATATTCTGGCCTAGATTGGACTATTCTTTTTGTCCTCCTAGTCACCTCTTCTGCAAAAGTCTCTAGATTCAACTCCTCACAATTGAAGGATCCCAAGTTAGTATATGTAATATCTACCCATCCTAAATCTAGCTTGCTAGTTGTAGGAGTGGCATTCTGATGTTTGTATTTCAAATTATAAGGTAGTTGTTCCACCTTTATCTTCTTTGTCTTTACCTATATTGAACTCTCTACAGCTTGCCCTTCCATTTGTGAAACTTCTGCAGATGCTCCTGACATTGTTTATTCCTACAAGACAACCCTAGATTAGATCAATTGAAAGCATGAAAATCCACATTAGAAGACTTACCCTTCATGTTGCCCTATCCTTCCCTAGGTAGCCTTTTGTACTTAGTAAAATTTAAAGGTTAATGGAGGCAGAACCAAGAAAGGGATTAATATTGGAAAGATTCTAGTGTTGGCGTGATCGATATTGGGATCAACATTGGAACTGGGACTAGGTTTAGAATGAAAACCAGACCTGAAACCATCACATAGTTTTGAGTCTGGTTCCCACTCTAGTTCCACTTCCGCTTCCGCCAGAAGATATGGACACAAGATGGAGTCGAGACTCCATCGGGAGTAGGCTCGAAACCGTACCTAAAATTTTATTCACACATATATGGACTGAGTTCACTCCAGGTTCCACTTTCGCTCACTATCATTAGTCATGGCACCATCTTGATCAAGCACTCATAGGGATTTAAAATGAGGTCATATGAGGGGCCGATGAGGCATAAAATAAAGGTGTGAATCTATCATTCATATGACTGAGGGAAGACCACCAACTAGGGCATGATATTGTAAATAAATAGTGTGCAAAACCCTAGTTTACATAATCGATCGACTCAGGAAATTTAGGGCATTGAAAACCCGACATGAAAATTATTGAGTTGACACACGAATAAGATGGGGTGGGTCTTTAAAAAAAATTGAGACCTTTAAAATTCCTCAAATCCTGTCAAAGATGAAACCCTAAACAAAACTAGGGCATGACAGTTTTGACACTACCAAAACACAAAAAATGATAGCAACAACCAAAAAAACAAGAAAAGACAACAAGAAAACAAGAACGGAAGGGAAAGACAAACCAAAATGGGAAAATGAAAGAAAAACACCAAAACGGGCAAAGATCCATGAGAAAGCTCTTGCGAATCGCGAAGAAAACAATAAGGAACAAGACAGGAAACAAAACGCAAAATGAAGCGGTGAAAGCCCACCTACCTCAAACACTACCAAACAAGATGAAAACTTGATCCAAATCCTCTTGCAAATTCTTTCCCTTTGACCAAATCCCGCTCATCTTTCTCTTTCTCAGCTCTGGTTCACTAACACAACTTAAGCAATAATAGTAATCAGAAAATTAACCTTGATTAAGGTTTTTAATTCAATTTCGCACGTTTGGAGAGCCTATAATTAATGCAATTAATGTGGTTGGTCAGACACGAAATCAAAATGGGAACAAGCACATAACTATTGTGTAACAAAAGTAAAGCATGAAAGAAGACGACAAGAGGAAAGGGGTGGGATCAAGATCAGAATCGGTCAACGAACTTTTGCAAAGTTCCTGATTTAGTTCTGGTTTCGATTATGATTCTACCAAAGACAAAGAAAAATGCAAAGAATGAAAGGGAATGAGAAATACAACAAGATAGGATTGGGACCAAAGGAACTGAGCCCAAAACAAAAAAAAAGGACAAAATGCAATCGAGGGGGCAGAGACAGAATGGTAACTAAATCAGGAACTTTGTGTAATTCCAAGTTGGAAATCTGATCCAAGTCCGATCTCATCAATGGAAAACAACATCGACACAACAAAACAACAAACGAGAAAGGAAGCGGGACCAAGGCAAAGCCTATCCCAAATGAAACAAAGAGAAACAACAAAAGCAGAAGGAAACAAACAGGAGAGCAATCAGGACTAAATCATGACATGGAACCTATGCAAGTTCTGAATTCTGATTCCATTTTAGTTTTTCCAAAGAAAAATTAAAAAAACAAATACGTAGGAGAAAATAACTCATGTCTAGAAAAAAAACACCAAGGACAAGAAAACAAGGGGGGCCCATTTTGACCACAGTTAAGATGGGGTGTTTATGCAAGACATAACACTATTAAGCTCTAAAAGTTTAACAAATTTTACCAAGGTGTGTGCCTACTTAAATCCACAGCATCATATTTTAGTTCAACACCATAGATATATTTTTTTAAGAAAGAGGTGGGTTGCTCAAATCCATCCTAGTTTCTCTATGATATAATTACAATGTATGAAATGAGATGAATAATTTTTTTGAAAAAGATAGAGAAATTTAGTGAAGTGAGTAGTAGAGCTTTCTTGTTTTCTTCTTTAATACCTTGAAATGACTCAATTGGTTCACCATCCAAAGAAATATTCTCCATTTTTTAACATTTTAGATATTATTTTGTTTTTCTATAAAGTTTGGGATAATTATTCTAATAAAGTTATTTTTCCCAAAGAACAATTGAATTTCGTTAAGTATTTTTTTTTGAGAATATTGTCAATGGATACAACTCTCTCAAGGTCAATCCTAATCCCATACTTGGAAAATATGTTTCCAAGTATCTTTCCTTTTGTAACCCCAAACATACAAATTTTAAGATTAAAGGAGATTTCATAGTATAAGAACCTTTGAAAAATCCTTTCTAGATGGTTACAATGATTCTCTAATTTATTTGACAATGATGTTAAATCATCTTAATACACTATGATGATGATGTCAATTAAATCAATATTTTATATGTCTATGGCCCTGTAGAAATGGGTTCTATAATTTGTAAGACTAAATAACATGCAAACATAAGTAGAATTGCTTCAATAGGTTGTGAAGGTAGTATTACAGCCTTATAATTATTTGACCTTAACCTAGTTGTAGCTAAAAGGGGTGTCCATTATGGATAGAATCTCACAACCAACTACTTTTTGCAAAATTGTCTCCATGTTAGGTAGGGGATATTCATCTTTGAGAGAAGACATGTTTAGATTCCTAAAGTCCATAACCTAAATATCACCATTTTTATTCCTTAAACAAACTAAATTAGATACCTATGTGCAATGCTTAATGGGCTTGATAATCCCACTCTCTTTTATTTCGGATTGCTCTTTCTATATTTTGCAGGTTAAAGTGGGATTAAGGGGCCTTTATTTTTGCCTAAATGGCTTGAAATCTATTTTTAGGGATATCTCATATTGGAATAAATTATCTCTATATGTTTTGAGGTCATCATATGACCAAGTGAACAACCTACTATATATTTCTCAACAATGTAGAAAATATTTTCCTAATCGTAGGTTTCATAGTCTTTCCAATGTACACATGTCTAGGAGAAGAATGTGTGCTCAATTATTTTCCTCTAAATATTTCACTTGCACAACAACATGTTTAACTAGTATTTTATCTACCCTATTAATAACTCTTTGTGGAGATACTAAAACCTTTGAAATATTTGGTTTTTAACTAAATGATTTCATTTGGAAAAAAAAAATTCTTTACCATCCAAATTTGGAAAAAAATAATTAAAAGTCACTCTCTTCACTATGATATTCATCAAGGCAAGATAAATTTTTTTTTAAAATAGAATCATTATTGAATACCTACAAATGAAGAATATTGTTTGAAACTAAAAGCCTCATCAACACCTCCAATTTTGATATACATACCTGTAGACATGAAAAATGTACCAGTTCGGTTCAGCACACTTGATCCTGTTTACTAACAACATTTCCTCCTAGATCACACTCTCAGCACTTCACCATATTTTGTCCCTTAATTTAATAAATCATTATTTATTTGATTAAGTCTCTCTCTGCCAGTGATTAAATTAATCAATTTAATTTAATTAACCTTATATTTTTGTTTAATTAAATAAATCATTTTATTTAATTAAAGTCTCTAAAGTCCTCTTATTAAATTAAATAAATTAAAACTTATTTGATTTAATCTAACATTATCCCACTTAGTTAAATAAATCAAAATCATTTATTTAATTAAGCATTTCCTCTCAATTATGATTTAAATCAATTCATCAATTTGAGTCAAAATTGTCAAATCATCTAATCCCTCATTAAATTAATCAAATTCTTGATTAAGTTAATCCCTATCACTAAAATCTTCTAGAAAATGCAAGTTGCACATGAAAATTGATTTAATTCATTTATTAAATCTCTATTTTCCGTCACATGGCATCAAAAGGTAATATTCCCTCAAGTTTGAATTTAAAAAGTCCAAGTGGACTTGTACATCCAACAAGGCATTCACTCCTCTTACATATCCCTATGCATTGAGCCAAGTGGCATTTATTTCATTCCTTTTTCCCTCTCACATGTCATTTCTTCAAATTCAAATTCCACCTAATTGCATTTATTGGCACCTTGGCCAAAATGTGCACAACCATCAACCATTCACATCTTGACAAGTGGCACTTGGCCATTGGATGTTGAATGATCCCACATTGCTTGTTTTCACTCTCTTTTCCATTTTGGAAATCTATAAATTGGAGGTTTCTCTCCTCATTCATCATCCACAATTTTGAGTAAACTTACTATACTCAAATTCATCTTCATTCTACATATTTCATGCAAAGTTACTCTCTTGAATTAAGAGCTAATTTTGTTCATTCCACTCAAGTAGCTAATCTCACCATCAACAATCACAAAGCTTACAACAGGAATTGGGAATGGGTTGATTTCGACACATCAATCAACACCAATTCCCCCATGGGATTGATAGTTGTTCATTAAAATAGGATTTATTTGCTTTCATTTACATTGTCCTTCATTTTCCTCCTATATTAATGTTTCAATCTAATTTCATGGGGAATCCTCATTTCACCTTGCACATTGATCTAATGCTATGTTTGTTTGTTGCTTGTGTGCAGGTCCAAAATTAAAGGGTTCACATTCTGGCGTTAGAAGGAGGGCTCTCTGAATTTTTTTTTACAATCTTACTTGTATCTTTGTTGCAGGAAATTTCAATTCGCATAGATGTATTTAACTGATCTATTAATAGTAGTCTCTGCTGTTATTTATGGTTAAATACCTTTTGTAGACCATTCCCTTTCATGAGAAGACAATTATTTATGTTTCCAGTTCTGCATATTCTAATGTCTGAGAAATTTTTCATAGAATACGAGTCATGATTTTTTCTTTATGCTTAACTATTCGTGTATTCTGAAAGTAAATCATCTAAAAAATGATCAAATCATAATCTGAATAGGCTTTTCTACAAACTGCTTCCCCCGTGCTTTTCCTTGTAGTTCTCCAGCGCAGTCAAGCCAGTCATCTCCTGCGTTACCGTGCCATTCATTCCCTTCACCCGTGATATAGTGCTCTTGGGCATTTTCTTCGACCTTTACTCCTATCTTTTACTGCCTTACCGCACTAGCACTTCTTTCTGCTCTCACTATCCCCATGACCTTTTACCGCTTCACCGCGTCGTCAACCTTCCCTACTTGTGGTACCACGGTATCCACCGCCATACCATGGCCCACCTCCTCACTAACTGCAATCTTGCGGTTTCCACTCGCTCATTCTACCGCGTTACCACGGCCCGACCTTCCCCTGTCCACGGTTGAGTGGTGAACTATCTGTTAGCTGCTATCGCTGTCCCATAGTCTATCTCCCTAACCATTATGGTAGAGTGGTGTCCATCACATTACCATCATCTGAATTTTCCTTACTCATGGTTGAGTGGTTAACCACCTAATCACTGTCACCGCATCACCACGGTCTCCTGCCTAACCGCCAGCGGTAGCATGGTAACCACCCACCATCTCCACCGCATCACCGCGGTCTCCCACTTAACTACCGGTGGTAGCACGGTAACTATCTCACTATCTATCATTGCCCCGCACTATTCTGCCTTACCATCTATGGTATCATAGTATACCTATCGATCGCTACTCCTCGCCGTTACTTCACCGCCACCGTGTCACCGCGGTCTTCTATCCTACCGTCCATGGTATCGTGGTAAAGTTGCCTAACTGACTATGCTAGCCATCACCGTGCCACCGCACGGACTATCCCAATTGATCACGGTATGGCGGTAGAGGGTTAATTCATGAAATAGACAGCAGTAAAGGGATTTTAGCATTATAAAGGGGGAGTAAATGATTTTTTTTTATAAGGGGTGGCAAATTTTTTTTAATAACTTATGATTAATGCATTAATATATGAGATATTTTGTGGATTATTTTATTCATATTAACTTTGTATTTTCTTTTACAGGTTGATACTAGAATCAAACCAAGGCAAAGCAAGATTGGAGAAATTTATAAAAGCATTTTTTAATGCCTATTGAGCTAGATTTTCCATTTGCTTTCAAACCATCTCACATTTATTATTTGGGTTTAAAATTGACCATTTGACTTGATCTTTTTGGTTAAAAAGAACCTTAGAAATTTACTAAATTTCAATTTGGGTTCTAAAAATTGAACAAGGCAAACTATTACACTTCAAAGTTGGTTCTTTGAAAAGAACTCGTTTTTTTTGCTTTGAGGATTAAAATGAACATGTGTATTTGATGTTTTCTAATCCTTTTCATAAAGTAATATCATTTAAAAGCCGTATGTGCTTCTCTCACACCTCACAGAGATCTTGAGAATCAAAATCCTTTTTGTGATATTAAGTTGTCAAAAGTATTACCTCCACACTTCATTTTTTGGGTTTAAAATTGAAAAAAACATCTTGCGAGTGTGAGTAGACTTATTGCATGTGTTCTCCCTTTGTTTCTAAACAAAGGTTGATCAAACTAAGAATATATTTACTCACTTTTGTTTATCTTAGTAGGCCTGCCTTGTGAGGAAAAGTAATCACCCAAGGGAATGACCCAACCGATAACACACTAAGGACAAGTGTATTTCTAACCGAGATATAAAAGTGGGTATTTGAACAAAAGTCAGTATCACACGGTTGGCTTCGACGAGAAGGGCAGCAATGGTCTCTCGCTGCATGGGTCAGCCTCCATGAATGGAAAGACCGAATTAAAACCCTTGTTTAGAAGGCCAAATCCTTATCTATTTTGTTGGTGCAAAAGGTCATGTCCTTTGAAGCCGCCCCAGGTTATATATGTGGTTTTGTTGTAGAGATGAAAATTATTCCATGGGAGATTCATGGGTACTAATGCTTGGCTGACCCGAGAAGTGTGTGTCGTGGAGGGGAGCTAGTGTGGTCAAGCATCTAGTCATCTGCACAAAATATGCGTAGCTGGATTCGTCCAAGTGGGAACCCAACAAAATATTATCTCATCATCCTAGGGTTGTACATGTGCTTGGAAATTAAAAATACATTGTTTGGTCCTCAAAACAATTGAAAAAACAAACATTCACAAAGAGATCCAAATTTCAAACCCCTTGGAGGAAACAAATATCCTTGACGAATTTAAGTGCTCTTGTTTTCCCTAGGGATCATATCCTTAGAGGTTTCTAAGTGCTTGGATTTTATCATCATTTGTTTTCACTAAAGTTAAACCTAGGAAACTTTTTCCCTAATTTCCTTGATTTCCACATAATGGACCTTGTGGAATGAGAAAGAAAGTGGAACATTAGACATGCAGTTTGAAACCTAATAAAAAATGTGCCTTTGATAAAAATAAATTCACTAAGGAAAGATAAAAGACAAATTGAACCTCACATGTGTTGTCTCAATGATTTCTTGAAAGGTCATAATCCCAAAACCAAGATTCAAAAGGATAAGTCTAAAATCCCACGAACAATGTCTTGAAATGCTCCTCGAAGTCAGAGAAAGACTAGTGTACAATTTTAATAAAAAGGCTTCAAGAAACAACCCAACTTTGTATGCATTCTATTATCAACAAAATCCTGAGCTTTTTGAAAGGTTTACTTTCCTCACATAGGAAGTGTAAGATGTTCTTCAACACCGAGGTTTTGTAAAAAGAGTCATGTCTAGGTCAAGTCTAGGGTCAAATTCTTCACTCTCATCCATCTCTCCATCAATCAAATCACATTCCATCAACAAACTATTGAGAACTTTAGAAAAATCATTCATGCTAAACCTAAAGGCTAAATCAGCATCACTCTATCTTGGCTTAACACACCTAGCCAAATAGTCAAATCTCTTGAACAAATTTTCCTCTAGGATAACACAACTTCCTGAGGTTTTCTAGTTCATGATCACCTTGGTTGGCTTGACACACTTAGCCAATCCATTCTCTTGTGCAATTTTTTCCTAGGATAACACAACTTCCTAGGGTTTACAAACTCACCACCATCTTGTTTGACTTAATACACCTAGTCAAACTATCACAATCAATCTAAGCCCTAAAGTTTAGCATAACCCCTAAAAAATTCTTCAAAGGTTTCACTCATTCACTTCATCCATTTACCTCATCATCATCACCACTCCCTTTGATCCATTGCTTTCCCCTAGTTCTTCTCTTTTGGGCCTAAAGATTAAGATCAAACGATCCCTATTTTTATGGTCCAAACAAGATCACAATACAAGAAGAACATGGAAAACGTCATTGAAATATCAACTTCCAGTGACTTGGGTCAAGTAACCACCGAAGTAAACCTTGTGGGATCAAGCAATCCCCCAAGTAGCTCTTCTCTACCATCACAAAATCCTCAAGAGGAAATTTATGAAGAGGACATCACAAACAAAGACTTGGGAATGACACAATCATAAATGGTAAAAATGGTTCAAAATCTAGAGAATCATAAAATTATCAATGCCATGTTTAAATACTTGTGCACGTTAATGGAAGGAGGGGTCTCATTCCCTTCTGACCTTGATGTAGGCACTAGTATGGACATGCCTCTTACAAACGCATCCCAATGTCGACTCCAAATATCAGTCAAGGAATGCCTAAAACTACATCAGCAATCACACCAACCTCACCCATTGTAAACAAGGGAAGTCCAATGTTTCGTGAGTTACAAATGCATCGCCTTGTAAAAAACAAAGAGGTAGTAGCCAACACCACACTGGATAACTCTATCCTAGTGAATCCATCACACCCATATGTCCCACTCACCTTCCATAATCCCATCGATTTGTCCTCATTCTGTGCAACATTGGCCTATCCGTTAAACATACCTACCTCTCTACCACAAGGAGAAGGTGGTTTGTTTGGAGCGGTGGAATTCATTGACACATTCTCCTTCTAGGGGAACTTACCACCCTTTCCTCCATTATTGCTCACATCCACATCACCTATTGGATTGGGTCTTCCCCCCCCCTACCCACATCTAGTTTCTCAAATCCAGGCAATCCAAGCATCACTTCGAATCCTCTCTTTTTTCTTGCAACATCACAACAACAAGTGGAAACAATTCAAGCCACCACAGTCAATACATCATTCGGTCCTCAAATCTCTCAAAACATACCTTCTCAAGGATTGAACATCTCAACCACACCTCCAACAACCCAAATCCCAACCACCACCACAACCCTTTCACCTATCACAACAGTTAGAACCATTCCCATTCCACCACCAATCCCGCCAAAATCTAATGTACCAAATTAATTCACCACCATGATTCAAACTATCCAAAAAGCTAATCAACAAAGGGTACTCAAACAAAAACAACAAGTTGCACAACAAGCTGCTTAGCAAGCACAAGCACAACTAGCTGCCCAACAAGCCGCACAAGCTGCACAAGCCCATCAAGTTGCACATACTACGCAAGCAACCCAACAAGCACAAGCTCAAGCTCAAGCCCAGCAACACGTGCAAGCACAATACCAAGCACAACTGCAAGTGATCCATCAGCAAGCATACCAACAAGCCCTGCAAGACTTTCAGGCATAGCAACGAGCCAAACAACAAGCATTATTGGAACAACAGCAGCTTGACCAACAACAAGTGTTGTTGGCGCAACAATAGGTCGACCAACAACAAGTGTTGTTGGCACAACAATAGGTCAACCAACAACAAGATTTTTTGGTGCAACAACAGCTTGAACAACAACAGGCTTTATGGGAACAGTAACAAATGGACCAACAACAAGTATTGTTGGAACAACAACAACAGGATCAACAACAAGTGTTGTTGATGCAAATGCAGACATACCAGCAAGCCTTGAATGCATAGTAGAGCTTACAACACACTCCCACCAGTAACCCTCTCACCAATCAAACACCCCAAACACCTCAAAACACATTCATCCCACCTCCCGATATGCACAACGATGTTGCAACGCAAATCAAACTGCTCTCACAGTAGGTGTTGGACCTCCAAGTAGGAAAAACAACCAGAACACCAGGCAACTTGTGCCCTTATCCATTTGACAGAAGTCTCACAATGGTACTATTCCCAAAGGGATTTGAGATCCCCAAATTCGACAAGTATAATGGAACTGGTAACCCTGAAAACCACGTCAAGGATTTTCAAGTGCATTGCATGGAGATTGCATACAATGACACATATCTAATGTGACTCATCCCCTGAAGTCTGACTGGTCCAGCCATGGAATGGTTTTCTCATCTACCCACAGGAATTAAAACATTTCAGGAAATTGTTGAAGCTTTCCTTAAGAATTATGGTTTCAACATGGGTGTAGATGTTAGTTTGGAAGAACTATCAACACTCAAACAAGGAAAAGGAGAGTTATTCATGACCTTCTTACAAATATGGTGATCCAAGGCCAATCAGAGCAAGTGGACCATGCCAGAAGAATAACAAGTTTGCATGATCATATCTAATCTGGATGAAAAGTTGGCGTTCTACTTGAAAATGCAATGCATTACATCATACGATCAATTGATCCCAAAGGCGCTCAACATCGAAAGAGCCCTTACTACGTGAGGAGGCACATCAATATTTACTCCACCAGGGGATAACCGCCCATCCAAAAATTATAATGATAAACCTCAAACATGGTCGAGGAACAAAAACATCACAAACGATAGTGTGGTCGATGCTAATGTGGTCATAAATGCTCCCAAGCTAAATATCCAAACTCATCACCAACCACAAAATCATAATCACAACAATATGCAGACTAATGCAATAGTAGCACAACAACAACCACTTCCCACCAACCAAATAAATAACTTGGATAATCAAGGAGGACCACCTCCCCGAGGCAAATATCCCCCCAAGCGAAAGTTCACAGCCCTTGGGGAATCCATCAAGTCCATAATGAAGAAGTTGGTGAAGGAAAACCTAATCAAAGTCTCCAATTCTGAGCAATACATAGAACCCATGAACAAACCACCATGGTATAATGAAAAACTCCTTTGTGACTTTCACACGATCAAGGGACATACCACCGCAAATTGCATGAGGCTGAAGAATATCATCCAAGACCTCATCAAGGACAAGATCATCAATGTTGAGCAACCAGCTGGTAATCAAGATCTAAAAATATACACAAATCCAATGCCAAACCACAGTCAAGGAAACAATCAGGGGAACAACAAAAGCAAGCAAAAATATGCTAGTGCTAACCTAGTATATGAGGAAATAGTCGCATGTGTCGATGAAATGGTCATGGTCATTAATGTCAAGGGTGCCAACACTAACTATGGAGTCACCACACGTGGTGAAAAGGTCACCATTGCAGGGGCACCATCTAAGACCCCCACTTCAAATACAAAATTTGTTCCCTATGACTACAATATCATCGACCAGGTAAAGAGAACCCCCGCGCAGATCTCCATGATGGAGCTGTTAAAAATTTCCGCTGCACATAGGAAAATTCTTGATGAAGCATTAGCAGCATCCACCATCTCCAACACCCTTGACACAAATCAATTTCAAGCTATGGTTGGTAATATCATTACCCCAAATCTCCTAACATTCTCTGATCAAGACTTCCCCCCATAGCCATCTCATAACCGCACACTTCACCTACAATTTTTGGTGCATAAAAAGAAAGTTAAAAGGGTCTTGGTAGATGGAGGTGCAGGCCTTAATATTTTCTCTCTCAAACTTATAAAGAATTTGGGATTCGCCGAGGATTGCATTAACAAAAACAAGAGCATCACAATAAGGGCATATGATGATCAAGAAAGAGTATCTCAAGGAACTATTAAAATCCCCATCCAAGTGGGACCAGCAACCATGGAGACTACTTGTCATGTCCTTGACCTTGACTTACCATATAAAATCCTCCTTGGATGTCCATGGATCCACGGAATGAAAGCAGTGGCCTCAACATACCACCAATGCATAAAGTTCTTGTACTAAAATGAGGAGGTCACTATACACGGGGATCCCGAACCATTTGCCTACTACAAAAACTTGGAAGCCAAGTTTTATAAAATACCCCAAGTACCTAAAAATGATGAAAGCCCATCCACTTCATACATCGACCCCTCCACCCTTGCCTCCACTTTTGTGATAGAGACACCCACCATCCCTGATATATCTAACATCAAAAACATGATCCAGGACAATGGATGCAGAGAATATAGAATGAAGAAAAGTGCATTTATTGTAGGAGAGTTACCACAATCTCCTAGGTCACATGGACAACCTGGACCAACTAAAACACCCGTCCACACCCTTAGGGACGACCCCTCTGGATTCTGCCATTGGGAGACCTAAGTCAGGAAAGTGTTGGTGAGGAGGATATTTCAAGCATAATATACCATGATGCAGAACCCACACCCACATTACCTATGGATGAAGCTAACAAAGGGCTACAAATAATGCTCGGCATGGGCTACAATAGAAACCAAAGCCTTGGAAGGAACAGTGATGGATGCCTAGAGTCCATCATTGTAGAAAGAAGAATGCAAAATCTTAGCCTCGGATGTACTCCCCCGAGTATAACCGTACGTGGCAGAGGTACTCCTAGTAGGGTAGTTAAGAACTCTCCTCAAGTGTCGAAAACTACCCTTAGACCACCCCTATGCCTAGGTATCCCTCTTGATAACTTCACTTTTGATGTAACTAATGTCTGCGACAGTAGTGACGATGATGATACCATAGTAGGCCTTCCCATGCTCTTTGAGGATTCCACCCTACTAATGATTAGCGCCTAACCTACTGAGTCGAACCAATCAACCCATAAAATCACCTTAGTATACCCTCAACTCATCGATCATGACCAACAGGGACCGCCAATTCTAGACTCATTTGAAAATGATGAGGCTCTCTCAGAATTCATGGGACTAAGGGATGCAGTTCTATGTGGGGATCATAAGGCAGGCTTCGACATCATATTAGACACCTAGGCATATTACAAGGGGACAATTGAGTCCTTCAATCACAAAATAAAAATATCGAGAATAGGCTTGGAGTTATTGAGTGAAAACCACACTGTGGCACTCTCTAACCACATAACAATAAAAATAAAGGACACATCCAATGGTGAAAACCTCTTTGAGGCACCAGAGGATGAAGGATTCAATCTCCCTAAAGAGTCCTTGTAGAGTAGTGTAATCCTATTAACTTGGGAACCGAGACTAACACCACAAATCACTTTCTATGCTGAGTCTCTCTTAACAAAGGAACAAGAACTACTAGCAGCATTTTTGAAAGAAAGGAAGGTAAAATTTCCATGGACCTATGTTGATATGTCAGGTCTAGATCCTGAAGTAGTGGTTCATCATTTGGATGTTTACCCTGGAGCGAAGCCGGTTAGACAAAAGTTAAGAAAAATGCATCCCTAGGTAGCCTTTCTAGTCAAGGTAGAGTTACAAAAGCTCCTAGATGTTGGCTTCATATGCCCGATTGACTATCTAGAATGGGTATCTAACCTTGTACCAGTCTCAAAACCAAATGGAGGCATCTGCATCTACACAAACTTCAGAGACCTCAACAAAGCATGTCCTAAGGATGATTTTCCACTACCCAACATTGATATGATAGTGGACATGACGACCAAACATGAGATGTTATCCCTGATGGATGGCTTCTCGGGGTATAACCAAATAATGATTGCAAAAGAGGACCAGCATAAGACAACATTCACATGTCCTTGGGGCACCTACTACTGGAATGTGATGCCATTTGGGCTAAAGAATGCAGGGGCTACATATTAGAGATCCATGACACTAATCTTCCATGACATGATACACAAAACAGTGAAAGATTACGTGGATGCCATATTGGCTAAATCAAAGAAGAGGAAAAACCACATAGCAACCCTAAGTGACATCTTTGACAGACTAGAAAAATATAAGGTCGGGCTCAACCCAAAGAAATGTGTCTTTGGGGTACAATCGGGAAAATTGCTGGGATACATAGTGTCAATGAGAGGGATAGAAGTGGATCCTACAAAGGTAAAAGCAATCCTTGATATGGAAGAACCAAGAAAATTAAAACAACTCAAATTATTACAAGGTAGACTCTAGTCCATCTGAAGGTTCATAGCGCAACTGGTAGAAACAAAAAATTGCATATTCACATCTACTCCACAAGGGGGTAGCATTCAAGTGGGATGACAAGTGTGAACATGCATTCAATAAAATCAAAGAATATCTACTTACACCACCTATGTTAATGCCACCCATTGCAGGGAAACCATTGATCCTATATATCTCAACAACAGCAGTAGCCTTGGGTGCTCTTTTGGCTCAGCATGACGAAAATGGAACAGAAAGGGCTATCTATTACATTAGTAGAACAATGGTTGGCCACGAGTTAAATTACACATTCATTGAGAAAGCTTGCCTAGCAATAGTGTTCACTTCATATAAATTCCGACACTACATGCTGGCACATAAAATCAAGCTCATTGCCAAGATAGATCCCTTGAAATATCTACTATCAAAAGCTATGCTCACAGGAAGGATGGCTAAATGGGTAATGATATTGTCAGAGTATGACATCGAGTATGTGAAGCGAAAGGCAATAAAAGGATAAGTCATCGTAGACCAACTAGCAGAAGCTCCCATCTACACGGGCAATCCACTCATATGAGAGTTTCTAGATGAGTCTATTTTTAACCTCAATATAGCCAATCATTGAAAACTATACTTTGACAGTTCCCACACACAACATGGATCAGGAGCCGGTGTGTTCTTCATCACCTCCCAAGGGGATTGTATACCAAGATCTTATAAGTTGGAATTCCCCTGTACCAACAATATTGCAGTGTATGAGGCTTTAACCATAGGTCTCAAGATTGTAGTGCAGTGGTGAATCATGGCATTAAAGGTCTATGGAGATTCACAACTAATCATCAACCAAGTCAACGGTGAATACCAAACTAAGGATGATAAGCTCACACCATACAAGAAGGTGGTAGAAAGCCTCAAGGAATCATTTATCGATATCACCTTTGAGAAGATACCGAGGGAAAATAATAGAGCAGCTGATGTAATGGCAATGATTGAATCCTTGCTAGATATCCCTCGCAACATCTTGAAACACGAATTCCTAGTAGAGTAGCTTCTCATACCCACTTTCGAGGTACCAGAGTCAGAATATGCATGTGAACTTGTTGGTCCTGGTGATCTTTGGTACCATGACATCTACACCTATCTGAGATTAGGAGTCCTCCCAGCTGACATTACCTTGAACCTCAAGCGAACCTTTGTCAAAAGGTCCTTACGATTTGTCATCCTACGAGAAACCCTCTTCCGTAGAAGCATCGACGGAACCCTATTACATTACTTAAAACCTGAGGAAGCCCTGACTACTTTAACTGAGCTACATAATGGCACTTGCGGTTCACACTCAAGTGGTATGACCTTGGCTAAGAAGTTGCTGAGAACCAGTACTACTGGCCGACAATGGAAAGAGAGGCACATGAATTTGTTAGAAAGTGTCTACAGTGCCAGCAACATGGAGACCTCATTCATGCACCAGCTCAAGAATTACATCCTATTGTTACACCATGGCCCTTTTCGCAATGGGGGCTCGATCTCATAGGTAAAATATCACCCACCTCATCCAATAGCCACAAGTTCATTATCACCACCACCGAATATTTCACAAAGTGGGTCGAAGCAATTCCCATGACCTATGTCACTAGAAAATAGATATCTAAGTTCATCTTGAACTACCTCATTTTCTGATACATTGTTCCCCAATCCATTATCTCTGATAATGGGACACCTTTCAAGAATCAGGATGTCCATGACTTGTGTGAAAAATTCAAAATCCAGCACCACTTTTCCACCCCATATTACCCACAAGGCAATGGCCAAGCAAAAGCTACCAACAAAACCATTTTGAAAATCCTTAAGAAAATAGTCAATGACTCTGGTCGTGACTAGCATCTATAGCTAAATACTACCTTATGGGCTTACCACACCAGCATCCACATGCTAACAGGCGCCACCCCATTTTCCCTTGTCTATGGATCAGAAGCCATACTCCCAATTGAGGTTGAGCTCCCATCCTTAAGAATATCTTTGCAAAACCTCATGATAGATGAGGAATACAAGGTCACAATACTGAATGAGCTAGAATTTCTAGATGAACGGTGCATGGATGCCCTCAACCATCTATAGGTCTACCAGAATCGCCTGAAATGAAGCTACAACAAGAAGATCATGCAACACACCTTTCAAGTCGGCGAACTTATGATGAAAGAGAACCGAAAGAATGTGTCGAATCTAGAAAGTAAAGGAAAATTTGAGCCCAACTAGCTTGGACCTTTTGTCATCATAGCCAGCTATAAATCAGGAGCATATCAATTAGCAACACCAGAAGGAGAGCCTATGCAAGAGCCTTTGAACATCTCCCATCTCAAAAAGTTTTATGCCTAAGAACTTGCAAGGTATAAAACTAGAAAATACAAAAAACAATTAGAAAAAAGTCCTGAAAAAATGGTCACCTTGATGAAAACCTGGCAAATAGGCGTTTGGGTGATTAAAAAAAAAAAGGTACAAAAAATCCAAAAAAATTAGAAAAAGGATTGAAAATAGTAAAGAAAAAAATCGTCCTCTAGTGAAAACCACTTCAGTGGCGCTTTGGACAAGTACCTTGGTGAAAACCTGGCAAGCAGGTGCCAAGCATAAATAAAGCACTCCCCATCTACTAGGATCTACACGACTCACTCATCCATTATATCACATTCCATTTATCTTCCTACCCATCTACTCGCATCCATACCATAGCCTGATTTGATGCCCATATCATATTCCACCATAGTACTATTTGGCATATTCCTAAGGTTAGTTTGTCCTGTCTTTATTGAAGTAGTCTATAGCGTAACTTTGGGGGCATGTCCTTGAAACTGGCACTGGACCGGATTTGTGTATATTTTGTGCTCTTCCCAAGACATCAGAAAATCCAAAAATATTCACAAAATCAATCTGAAAATCAAAACATTCAAAAAATCCATCAAAAAATCCAAAAACATGTCAAAATCTCATAAAATCTTCAGAAAATATTCATCATCAAGTCTTGTCAGTCTTCCACCTTTTCAGAACTATGTCGTCTCTAAATTTGAACATAGGCAAGGTTGATCTTTGATCATCCCCCAAGACATCTTAGGTTAGTCCTTAGGCATTCGTCGCAATAAAATGGCAACCTGTTTGCCCATCTATCTCATCAGTGAATCAAGTTTGTTGTTAGTCGAACTACATGGTCTCTACGTGTATAATGTAGGCAAGGCTAATCTATGGATCAGGTCCCGAGACAGCTAGGATAGGTCTTTAAGTTAGTCTCTTCACTGTAAAATCTCGAAAATACCAAAAACATTTGTAAAACATCTTGAAAACACCAAAAACAGCCTCAAAATATCTGAAAAATCCAAAATGGTGCATCTGTCTCATCTCGCTTTCACCCGCGCTTGTCATCACTCATAATAAAATCAATCCTCGCTTTCACCCTTTGGTGAGTCAGTTAGAAGCAAGTCTAGCAAGTTCAAAAGTGAACACCTAATCATCAAAGTCTTGAAAGTCTAAGTCAGTAAGCAAGCAAGTTGGTCAACTCGGAGTATCAATAGCTTATCATCCAATCAATCTCACCAAAACCCTGATCACAACATGTTCTAGGATGAATCCTTCCCACAATGGACATAAGCATCAGGTACCCCACAGTAGTTTAGTCTTGGCTAGTGGTATGAAAAAAATTAGCTTGTTGGTTTACTGTATTTTGGTCTTTTATTGGCTTATCTTATTTTGTGCTCATTCCAAGGACCTCTCGATGATGCCTAAATAAAACAAGTTTAGAGAGAAAGGAATGGGGCAAATATCATTGTCTCTTTTATCTACTGTGCTTGTGGGATACACTTGTAAAATAGCTTAGTCACATATGCTTTGTTTGGTTTGTAGAGAGGATGTTTTAGATATCTTGTTGACCACATAAGAAAGCTTGCTTTCCTATGTTTTGGCCTGAGATGTTTAGAATGTTTGAACTACATCCTGAATAAAGTATGCATACTAAGTGTGAACAAGAATACTCCTATTTGATTGCCATGTCAAAGTCCATCATATTGGGTACAATGCCATCCTGGTTATTTATACCTTGATGCATTGTATCTAGGTGTGTTATCAAACATAACGTAATTGACCCTTTGAAAATCTTGACTCCTGGTAAGCAAATCATCATCATCATCATTCATAATGTAGGATTGTGTGAATCCTCCTTCCATTCTTCTCATTCTTCTATCTTTACTAAAATTTCTATCTAAAATCGGTGTGTCGCATCAAAATGTACATGAGGCTATCCATGGCTGATGACTGTCTATACATCATCAGAGTTGTCTACATCAAATAATTATCTTTCATCCTTCGATCAATAGAACCACTCCTCTCACATTTTATCGTGATCTCGATTGGAAAATCAAACATTTTCGATTGATCTCTCGAGGGGGTAGTATACCAGCATAATCCTTCTCATTGGGCAATAGTGGGGCATTTGAAAAATCAGAAAATTTTTGAACTTTGATCACAACAGTTTATTCTTTGAATCAATGCAACAAGTACATTTCTTCAAAGAGGGGCAAAATGTAGACATAAAAAATGTACAAGTTCGGTTCGGCACACTTGATCCTGTTTACTAACAACATTTCATCCTAAATCACACTCTTAGCACTTCATCATATTTTGTCCCTTAATTTAATAAATCATTATTTATTTGATTAAGTCTCTCTCTGAGAATGATTAAATTAATCAATTTAATTTAATTAACCTTATATTTCTATTTAATTAAATAAATCATTTTATTTAATTAAATTCTCTAAACTCCTCTTATTAAATTAAATAAATTAAACCTTATTTGATTTATTCTAACATTATCCCACTTAGTTAAATAAATCAAAATCATTTATTTAATTAAGCATTTTCTCTCAATTCTGATTTAAATCAATTCATCAATTTGAGTCAAAATTGTCAAATCATCTAATCCCTTATTAAATTAATCAAATTCTTGATTAAGTTAATCCATATCACTAAAATATTCTAGAGAAAGCAAGTTGCACATGAAAATAGATTTAATTCATTTATTAAATCTCTATTTTCCCTCACATGGCATCAAAAGGGAATATTCCCTCAAGTTTGAATTTAAAAATTTCAAGTGGACTTGTACATCCAACAAGGCATTCACTCCTCTTACATGTCCTTGTGCATTGAGCCAAGTGGCATTTATTTCATTCATTTTTCCCTCTCACATGTCATTTCTTCAAATTCAAATTCCACCTAATTGCATTTATTGGTACCTTGGCCAAAATATGCACAACCATCAACCATTCACATCTTGACAAGTGGCACTTGGCCATTGGATGTTGAATGATCCCACAGTGCTTGTTTTCACTCTCTTTTCCATTTTGGAAATCTATAAATTGGAGGTTTCTCTCCTCATTCATCATCCACAATTTTGAGTAAACTTACTATACTCAAATTCATCTTCATTCCACATATTTCATGCAAAGTTACTCTCTTGAATTGAGAGCTAATTTTGTTCATTCCACTCAAGCAGCTAATCTCACCATCAACAATCACAAAGCTTACAACAAGAATTGGGAAAGGGTTGATTTCGACACATCAATCAACACCAATTCCCCCATGGAATTGATAGTTGTTCATTAAAATAGGATTTATTTGCTTTCATTTGCATTGTCCTTCATTTTCCTCCTATATTAATGTTTCAATCTAATTTCATGGGGAATCTTCATTTCACCTTGCACACTGATCTAATTATATGTTTGTTTGTTGCTTGTGTGCAGGTCCGAAATTAAAGGGTTCACAATACCAAAGTTATTTCATATGATCAAATAGGTATATTGGCCAATAGTTCTGCCATCATGTTTATTTCTCTCTCCACCCATTCAATAAAGAAAGTTTTAAATAATTCAATGCTATCTAGGGCACAATTCTTGTATTTTTTACCTTATTTTTAGAGGCATATCTTCCTTTAATCTGGGAAATGATTAATTTAGAATCACCCTAGACTCAAACATTATTCACTTTATATTTTAATGTCAAATTTATACCTAATAATAGAGCTTCATAGTATGAAACATTTTTGGTACACTAAAAAACCAACTTAAGGGAATATTTTAATGACTTACCTTCTATTGTGATGAGAACAAATCTAAACTCTCCTTTATCCTTAGAACATACCCCATAAAATTACATAGTCCATACATCATTTGATAATAATTAATAGTTCCCTAGGATTTTTTGATAATTATCACCTTCATCTACAAGGCGGGTGCAAAAAGATGGGGGACCAAAAAGTGGCCAACTTTTTCAAATTTTTTGAAATCCATATTAGAGCACGTTATAATGTGCTCATGTTATAACATGCTCACATTATGGCTTGGAGTGACTGATCTTGAGGCTCGGTCACTTTGAATCCATAACGTGCTCATGTTATAACATGGACATGTTATAAGCTATTTAAACAAAAAGGAAAAAATCCATTCTATGTTTCTTGCAACTTTCTATTTTGTCCACAGGTTGAAACCCTTGCACAATGTGATCATGATTTTGGAATGCCAAAAATAATTCAATTATTCATTGAATCTTCGTCAAAATGTTTCCATGATGTTGGGGACGTCAAAGAAGTAAGTAATTTCTTATTTTTGTGTGAATTTAACATCAAATAGGTAGATTTAATATGTTTTTTGATGTAAATTTATTTATTTTTTAGGAAATTTTAATGCACCTCCAAACCTTCCTCGAATTCCTCTTCAAAATTTTGATTCACCTCGTGCCAAAATCCCTGTTGAGGAACAACCCCAACAAACACCTCCAATAATTCCTCAACATGCTCCAAGAACTCAAGAAAATTTAATGGGGAAAATTGAAAATATTAAAAAGCAAGTTGAGGATATAATTGTAGGGTTGAAAGATCCTTCAAGCTCAACCTCACATAGAACCATGCTTTCTCAAACACTTGAATAAATAGTATCACATGTAGATTCAATTATCAAGAAAATAAGTGGTTGGTCGAACAAGAGACGAGATTTTAGAGAATTTTATGCAGATAAATTATCCTATAAACAAGTGAAAGATGAAAAAATTATAAACACCTTCAACACTCATTTAGGGCTTACAAATGCTTCCCAAACTGACTCCCACTCTTTACCAATGCTTTTTTCATTAAACCCTAACCCCTACCCATCTTTTCATGCCTAAACCATGGTGATTTCTATCTAGGGCATCCACAAAACGTTATAAATCTGCCTCCTCTACTCCTACCAAAACAAAAAAAAATGAAAATAAACCTATCTATCACCATTCCACCGATTTACAGAGAATTTCATCGATGGAATGGTCTTGTATTCCATATTTACACTCTCAAACACTCAAATTCGGGGTATTCAACCCATTTTCAGTAATTTGCCTCTAGAAACCTTAAAAAAATTTGAAATCAATCCAAATAAAAACCAAAATGAGGTTAGTTCATGTCTCCACCAAATTCAATTCACTTTAAATCAATATCTCTTAGTACAGAACCATACAGAGGCTTGTAGCAATAGATTTACACAAGAAAATACAAAAAATAGAGGCTTCTTTATTGTTTGAACATCAAAATGACCTCCAGCAAATTGCCTCAAAGTTTGCAAGGCCTTTTTAAACTTATCAAACCAACAACTAATGGTTCATAACTGCCTTTTGAACTTTTGACCCTTCAACTTCTCAAAACAACCAAAAATTGTAAAGTTGCTAATGCAACATTTACAACATTTACACAAAACTTGACAACTTTACCTAGAATTGACCCTAGATGAATCAATACATTGAAAATGGTATAATTAAACCTTATTATATCAACTGACTCAAAAAACCAAAATACCAACACTTTACCCCTAATTAAAACATGAGGCTAGGTTAGTTGATGGTGCAGGGGCACCTAGCTTCATGTTGTAATTAGGGGTCAAGTGTTGGGATTTTGGTGTTTTGAGTCATATTTGATATAATAAGGCCTATTTAGGCTTGTTCACTTAGGTTTTTATTGGCTCTTGTATACACCTAAAATTGGTCTGTAAAATCTGATTAATTAAATACAAATTATTTGATTAATTATCCTAAATTCCTCTACTATTGAATAAATAAAAATATTTATTTATATAGTTCACGTTCACATTCACATTTAAATTCTTCTAATCCTTCTATTATCTCATCTTAATTAAATAAACAAAATTAAATACCTTTTTCTGATTTAATTATTATTTCCCTATTTTATTCTTTCACATCAATCTTAAATTAATTAAATAAAGGTTAAACACTTTATTGATTAATTGCCATATTCTACCATTTTAATTTAATAAACAAATTCTATAGTTTGTTCTATTAAATTATTTATTCCTCTTTGGCTAATTTAAATAAAGGCATAAGGAATATTCCGCTATATTTCCTCAAAATCAAATTAGATATCCTATGTCTAATCTATGTCAAAATATGTCAAAATTAATGCTTTCAAACTTCACGGGAAGATTTGGAGACAAATTGGAGACAAATTGCAAATTTATCTCTCAATCCTCTTCCATCAATCCTTCCTCTTCTCTTGCCTAGTGTTTTCATGGGTAGAGACAATCCCCAAAATATTCTCAATCTCCTCCATCTCTCACCATTCAATCCTCCAGATTGAATCCAAGCCTCTCTTTGCCATCCCTGTGCATTTCTACAACCAAAAAATCTATAAATAAAGCTTCATTCAACCAAGAAAAGGATCCATATCCAAATTATCTAACTTATGCACTCTTACTCTGCAGGAATTCAAGCATCAAGCATCAAGCATCCAAGCATCCAGCATTCTAGTTTTCATATCATGGCTGCCTCTTGTAGCTTTATTTATCAATTTTCATGCCAATCCATGCTACATTAGTTTCTTTTATCATCTAGATTTTATCACATTAGCTTCATATCATTGCATCAGCATCATTTCATTCTTTAGATTATCATTTTAATAGTTATAGTGTTATTTAAATCTGACAGCACAATAGCTTAATAAATCTTTGAAGATAAGAGACAATGAGACTCTTTCAATAGATTATTAGCTTGATCTTTGATACAATGTTTCATTAAGAAGTGTTTTATTCCTTTATACCTTATTCACACTTACAGCTCTAAATACTCCTAGCCTAAAATATCTTCAAAAACACCTTCAACACTTCATTTAGGGCCTGCACATGCTTCCCAAACTGACTCCCACTCTTTACCAATTCTTTTTTCATTAAACCCTAACCCCATACCCATCTTTTCATGCCTAAACCATTGTGATTTCTATCTAGGGAATCAACAAAATATTATAAATTTTCCTCCCCTACTCCTACCAACACAAAAAACATGAAAATAAACCTATCTAACACCATTCCACCGATTTACAGAGAATTTCACCAGTGGAATGGTCTTTTATTCCATATTTACACTCTCAAACCCTCAAATTCAAGGTTTTCAATTTGTTTTTCAATAATTTGCCTCTAGAAACCTTAAGAATTTATGAAATCAATCCAAATCAAAACTAAAATGAGGTTAGTTCATGTCTCCACCAAATTCAATTCACTTTAAATCAATATCTCTCAGTATGGAACTATACAAAGGCCTGTAGCAGCAAATTTACATAAGAAAATGTAGAAAATAGAGACTTCTTTATTGTTTGAACACCAAAATGACCTCCAACAGATTGCCTCAAAGTTTGCAAGGCCTTTTTAAACTTGTACAACCAAAAACCAATGGTTCATAACTATCTTTTGAACTTTTGACCCTTCAACTTCTCAAAACAACCAAAAATTGCAAAGTTCTAATGCAACATTTACAACATTTACACAAAACTTGACAACTTTACCTAGAACCGGCCCTAGATGACTCAACTATGACTCAAAACACCAAAATCCCAACACTTGTCCCCTAATTACAACATGAAGCTAGGTGCCCCTGCACCACATAGTATTCACTCTATTTTCAACGGTCCTCCACTTCCCCATTATGCAACCACATGTATTGCTGAGTTATGTAACTAGTAAATAATTATAAATATTATATGTCAATAGCTAAACATTATATGAACGGTATTCATATATCTCACTTTGGATTTTGAATAGCTTAATCTTGGAGCTTTGATGAAAACACCTTTTAGTGGAGGTGGTCATCGAAGTTTCACTTAGGTAATATAGACTATTTATAATTTTAAAATAAAAAAATTGTATTTTGTAATTGAATAATGTTTAATGACTTGAAGGTTATAGATAGTTTGTAAGTATGGTTTGTAATTTTAAATTAATTTGATTTCAGGTTGTTATCTACTTCATAATCTATGAATTTCATTGATTCATGTTGTTGACCTCCAAGAATTTAGGTTAGTGGCATCACTAGCTTGTAGCATAAAATTTCACTCTTATCCTCCTAACTGTCATCACTAGCTTGTAGCATATCATCGCTCTGCTCACTATTGGGCTCATGAATGTTGCTCAAGATATTGATCTTATTACTACTGTAGACACTAAAATTTTCCTAGGCTTGTGATTTATAAATTCTCCATCATTTCCCCTTTTGTCTTTGATAATTAAATAATTTTAATTATTTAATTATTTTCTAAAGTCATAATTCTTCTATTAATTAAATAATTTTAATTATTTAATTAATTCATTTCTATCTTTATTCCTCCATGATTAATTAAATAAATTTTATTTATTTAATTGTGTCACTAATTAAGTCCCTTTCTTTCTAAAATTAAATAAATTCTTATTTATTTATTTTTTGTCCATTTTATACTATAATTACATAATTATTTTTAATTATTTAATTATTCATCAACCTTTTCTTTCCTAAATTAAATAAATTTTATTTATTTAGTTTGGTCCACTCTCTTGAATTTTTAATTAAATCATTATTTAATTCAAAATGATTGCTTTTGTCACATTCCTCTATAATTAAATAATTATTTTAATGATTTAATTATTCATTGGTCACCTAAATTAAATAATTTTTATAATTTAATTTCTCCTATCACCTCTTTGTTTGTGTCGATCTTATCGTCCACCCCAAGTCTTTATCTATCCATGTCTCAATCAACCTCCACCCTTGATTAAATTATTTATAATTTAATCTTGACCGTCGATCCTTATCATTTGCCCTAATTTAGCCCTAACTCTATTTCATACTACAACTTTCAATCTCAGCCATTGATTAAGACATCTTATTGGAATCCAATCTCAACCATTCATTCAAATTTATCTTTTCTATAAAATACCTTACCCTTGTCATTGCCATTGGGACAAATCTACACATATTATGCAAGTATATGTTGCTAGTGTGAGACAACAATCTTCAATATTTTTCTAGTCACTTGTCATAGCTTTATTATTGCACACTCAAATTTGAGGGCAATTATCATATTCAAGCAAAATGGATAAATGCAATGGAGGTGAAACAATGGTGGCATGAAGATCTGGTAATATTGTTTTATGTTTTATGTCTTTATGCTCATTTGTGCTTCATTGATTATTAGGGTTTGATTTATATGATTTATTGTATTAACTTTAATATTTTAGCCCTAATTACATTGGTGAACCTGACATATTTTGACAAATTTTGAGGAATTTTGGAGTTGGATCCTTTTTGTTTCAGGTTTTGCATCATTTTGGAACAAAACCCTATTTTTCAAAGATTGAACTATATCTCTCAAATGGTTATGTATTTTCTCACAATTTGTTTTTTCAAGCTGGAGACAATATCAAGAGCTTCCAGTCCGAAAATCAGATTTTTTGGAGCTGTTTTCAATTTGTTATAAAAAAAATTATTATTTTTCATGAAAAATCAACTTTGAGAGAAAATTAGCGATTTTTTTAGATATTTTTATATTTCTGGAAAGCTCTATGAATTTCAATAAGGGTCTGTTCTTTATATTTTTAATTTGGATGAAAAATAATATAAAAAAAAAATAGATCTTTTAACATTAGGTTTTTACAAAGATTTGCTTATATCTCATAAACTGTTGTAGATCTTTTCACAAAAGCTTTTCTATATATTCAAGATGATGTCAAGTGCCTTCAATCCAAAAATAAGAAATTTTGGACTTAGTTTGATTTTTTTTATAATTATTTTTTTAATTTTCATAAAAAAATAATTTTGGGTGCAAAATAGTGAATTTTTCGGATTTCTTTACATTTCTGAAAATCTCTCAAAATTTTATTAAGGTTCTATTGTCCGTAATTTAATTTTTGATGCAAAAAACATTTCCAAAAATCAGATTTGTCTTGACTAGCTAACCCTCTAATATTAGTGATCAATTATCTTGTTAGGGTTTTGGCTTTGTTGTTGGTTTTGTGAATGTGCAGAAAAAATAAACATTTCAAAGGACAAATTGGATCAAGTGAAAAAAAAAATTCTCTAAATTTTCATAGGTCCAAGACATCTTTTTAGACTACTAAGAAATGGTTTTGTAGGTTCGATTGTCCAAGAATTTTTCTTTGAAACCATTTGTGCTTGTTTTAGATTAGAAAACACTTTAATTGGTGCATTAAAAAGAACATTGCTTGTCCTTTTATTGATTGTGTTTGGGATGGTAGGTGATTATTCTCTCACCTTGTGCAAACTAGGTGATCAGAAAACTAGACCCATCCATTTTTATATTTACCCCGATTCAATAATTGAAGTATCCTCTCCCCTTGCGCACTTGTGTGATCCTGGGTGTAAGAGAAATGGTTATTGACTCTAGGCATTGGGTCTTCCTTGGTGGGAAAAAGTACTCACCCCAAGGTGACTCAAATCGACAATGGAGCTCTTTGGATGAGCTACCCTTGATCAATATATAAATGTGAATCCTAATGAAAAACTTAGGATTATGAGTGCGGATGTGTCACACAGACAAAGTAGAATTCCCCAAAACCCTATTGAGCGTAACCTCTTCAGACTATAATTCCTCCTTTAATAGAGCTTAATCTTTTCCCCATGTGTGTCCACTCAAACAGGGGTCCTGAACTAAACACCTTTGTGTAGTAGCTAAAATCCTTTTCTATTTGCTAGCACAACAACGGTCATTGTTAAGGCATCCACATTCTCGTAATTCTTGGTAGAGATGATCAACCTACCATGAGAGTTTTATGGGGGCTGGAAGCTTGGTTGACCTAAGAAGTCAGTGCACTATAAGGGAGAGCCCATGTGGCCAAGATTTTGGATTCGTCCGCTAAGAATAAGTGTAGTTGGGGAAACCCACATTGAAGCTAACAAATATTGTCCTTGCCTAACCTAGGGTTGTACTTGTCTTCTTTGTGCATGTTTCAAACTAAATATCATGTTTTCCAAGTGTTTTTTGATACATTCAATAAACAAACACCATGTCATAGACTTGGAAACAATCCTTCAAATTGAAACAATCTCCAAAATTTGCCAAAATTTTCCTAGAAACCAGACTTTGCAACACAATTGCCTTTTGTAAAACCGCAACTACCTAAGGTCATATCTTTGCATTGTCCTTCTTTAAACCTCACCATCATGTCTTCAAGTCACCATGATATGCTTGCTAGTCAAATTAAATGCCAATTTATCCATAATCATCAAGCCCAACTAGCCATGGACTTCAAAATACTATACCTCCAATCCAAATTCAAATTTGCCACTATATGAGTGTGAATTTGCACCCCTAACGCAAATTCCCCTTTCACCCCTTTACACTTTAGAAAACCGAAAAAATAGGTTTAATTCCACTTAAGCACGCTACTTACGTTCCACTTGGCACCTCATTTGTGTGTTGGTGGGGGTGTTTCTATTGGGGATGCCTGTGCGACGCACAGAAATTCGCATTGTGTGCTTACATCCTTGGCAGATTCCTACGGCTGGAGACTATAGAGGCATTACATTTTCAATTGGAAGTTGAAGAGTAACATCCCTCTTTGGTTGGCCGACCCAAATATGGCCATTTTTCATCTTCTCCTTCATATTCTTGACCATTCCATCCATTCTTAAGTTTTGCAAGATCAACTTGAGAACTCTCTCCATTTCCATTCATCCACTTTCAAGATTTGTAGCAGCATTCTTCACTCCATTGTAGCAATCTACCACTCCATCACTCTGGTAGTGTGAGCATGGGACAAACACCATGACAATAGAAGCTTGAGTTCCTCTCATTCACTCCTCCACAAGCCTTGAATGCTTTGGATGGAGGTGATAAGATCCTCTCATATCCTCTATCGTATTCGGTTGAGTAAGCAAATACTATTTTGTAGTGTTTCTTGCATACGTAGTTTGTATCTCCCTTCTTTATCATTATTTCTATCATTGCAAACTTGGTTGTCCATGGAGGTGGAAACACCAAGACGGGGGTCTAACTGAGGCAAGCCCCTAAACAGCCCCAACACTTTCCCTTTTGGTTGTGTGTAGGTGGAGAGATCTCGAAGCAAGCTGGTGAGAGGATTGTTCTACGAAATCATCTTTGTCACCCTCACGATAATATACTTCTTTTATCACATTCGTATTTACCTTTCTCTTTTCTTAACCTTGTTCTTTACTTCCTAAAACTACTAGACTAGATTATCAGACCTTTCTTGAGATTCCTAGAACCGCGCTTCTCTCCTCAGACAAAGAGCTACCTGAGAAGTAGAGTTGACTCTGGAAAGCAAGTCTTCTAGTCTCCCTTCAGCCCTCAGGATTGTAGAGTGATCAAAGGATACATATTTTTCATCATTCTCATCCTCATCCTTTCTATCCTAACCTTCCTTTGAACTGAGGTAAGTTAGGGCAGCCTTTCTGCTCTTGGCCTTTTGTGACCTAGGACCTTGTAGTGGTTGGTCCCCCTCTCTTACATTTTTGGTGAACCTGACGTGAACCATTTTGGTTCCATTTTGTGATACTAAAAGTTCCTTTCCATGTATCCTAGGAGTGTTGTGGGTGTGAGTGTTGTGAGGGTTTCACCTTGCAACCCAACCTACGACCCCTAGTAGGCATAGTTGGAAGGTTCCCAAGTATTGCGTAATGAAACCTTAATTGGGTCACTACCTTATCTCACAAACCTTAGGGGGCTCTATAGAAGTATTATTGGTGTGTATGATGGCCTCTTTCTTAAATCAACATATTCCCTCTACACAGACTGTGAGTAGTGGTATGAGCATAAATTTCACCTCACAAGACTTGTCGATGGGCTTCAATAGGGAACCATCTCCTCTTTACATTCCTGCAAAGATAAATGGAAATACTGGAGTAGGTGTTCTCATTGATTTGACATCGCAAGTGACTATCATAACTGAGGAGATCAAGCTGATTAACTTCCTGCATAAGGATGGGTATGATGCACCTGAGAGAACTATCTACACACACGATGAAATTTTCGTACCTCCTATAGGGAGTATCATCCTATCGATCCTTGTTGGACCTGAATCTGTAAGCCTTAAGTTTGACATCATCTCGGGGTCTAAACTCTTCAAAGTGAAGTCAGGTATTCCCTAGCTAGTAGCTATGAACACAGTTCCCTCGGTTATACACAAGTGTCTGAAGTTTGTTCATGGAGGTTTGGTACACATTGTCCATGAAACCAGTTATAGACCACCGGTGGCACGTGGCAGCTATACCTTAGATTAATTTTGGTTTGCATCCCTTGGTCCTCTCCCACCTAGGAAATACCTCCTACACTGCATGTATCAAAACTATAAGAAGGGGCATGGTAGGCCAAAAGTGAGATATCCCCCTATCGCCTTATATTGTTTCGCATAGAGCATGTCTGAAGGTTGATAGTGATGTTGCTAAGGCATGTAGGAGAGAAGAGGAGAAGCATTCCCAAGACCCTCCTTCTTCCTCTCCTGTTGTTCAACCTGATGCTTCCTCTCACCTTGTCATGATACCATCCACTACTGTCTCACATTTATGAGAGAATCCTATGGTGCCCGCTTGGCGAAAAGCCAAGCGTCCTGCATTCGAGCTTCCTATCTTACCCACAGAGCCTAGGCTCATTCGGTATGGAAGACAAAAATCCCCCCATGGGGATTCCTCTCTATCTCATCCTCCATGACCTCCTACTACTCCTATTCCTAGAATAGTGAACGAGAAGAGGCCCATCATTGAGGTGTTAGAGTCAACTCCTCATGTCATTTCTTAACCTGTCCCTCCTTCTCCCATTTGGGAGTCTATCTTTCAGCTGGAAACAGTTGTAGAAGACACTCCCATGGTAGAACAAAATCCGTATGTCCCTTTGTAGATCCCAACTTTCATTTTGAAGAGCCACAAAAACTGCCTTGCGTGCGAGCATAAGCGCTGGCGAAAGGCTCTCCTAGTTGAGAAAGCCTCCTTACAAAAGAAGGAGGAAGAGAAGACAACACCTCTTGTTTCATCTTCCTCTTTCCCTCCTTCCATCTCTGAATCTCTCTTGGCTCTCGTTGTGAGCACACATGCGCCTAGAAGGGTGCAAGTTTTCATCGCTCCTTCGGGAAAGCCGCCCTTATTGACTTTTATCTCGGATTTCCTACCTTTCACAAAGCTCATGGACATGGTGAACACTTTAGTTGTGTCCATTGCAGTTCTTTCTTCTTCTCCCTTGACCCTCCTTGTTTCATCTGTGGGGAGTTCGCCCCCCTCAATGAAGAAGAAGGTAGAGTGCGGCCCCTCCAGCAGTGGAGGACATACGAAGAGCCCACCTTCCCTGAAAGGTGGCCCCAAGTTGACTTGTTTTGTCCTAGTAACAGAACCAGTCCCATCCTCCCCCAAGTTTGTCACCACTCTCGAGTCTCTAGGTGAGCCCAATGGTGAACCTTAGGTGCAAACTCCTCCATCCACTGAGGTGAAACATGACAGTCCCATTAAATGCATGTTTAACTTGGTGGATGAAGTTCTGACCTTATTAGTGATCTTTACAAGGTCATTGACCTTGGACCCATAAGAGTTGAGTGACAGAGACCTTATAGGTCCCTCTGCCTTGGCCCTTGTTGCAGAAGGATTGGAAGCTCCTCCCCTTAACATTACACCATTGCAGGCTCGTCATCCTTCCCCCTTTGATCATCTAGAGTGGGAAGCTGATGACCTCTTGATCGACCAGTGTTAGGGGAAGACCCTCTTCTTGATCTTTAGATTAGATGTGTGTGTATGTGGTTCTTTTTTCCCCCGTAATCATGTTATATGTGCCTGGATGACCCTCGTCACCCATGTTGGTGCTTGGATACAGATGTGTTCTTTGTGTTGTAAACCTTCTTCTATATGTATCTCTATTCTTCCATGTTTGTGATCGACTTTCAGCAAATTGGGGATGATGCAAAGTGTTGGGAGCATTTAGGCCTCCTTCCATGTTGACCCAATTTTTTATTTTTACTTTGTCTTTCGTGCATTCAACCTGATCTGGTTGGGGATTGATGATCTTTCACCTCTTTCCGTACTTACCTAATATAAATAAAGGAAAATTTGACCCCACGAAACCAACTCCCCCTGTGCCCTTTAGGTGTGTTCTATTCTCTTTTAATTTCCCTTTATCTTTCTCTCTTCTTTTCTTGAGCTTTCCCTTTCATGTGTGACAACGTTACTTCTACATCACTTGGTATTTAGAAAATGCATTCATTTCCAAATGAATCTTTTCTCGAAGACCCTTCACACACTTCCTTGTTCGAATTACATTCTCAACTTGAAACCCTAACGAAACATGTTTTCTTCATCATGGGTTCGTAAAGAAAGGAATTGGGAATCCTCCTTCGGAGAGGGAATGGCCTTAGTCTTCCCCTCGCATGAGCACATCTCCTTCCTTTCAAATTCCTTGATGAAGTGAACATCTTTCAAAAGGATTCCTTGGTGACGAATTGATTTGAGAAGGAAGACAATGGCTTCTAAATAGTGTGTCCCTTCAGTGGACCCCTCCCTTTCATGTTGGGTTCCCGAGGGACCCCTTCAAAACCTTTCAATAGGTTCTATGGTGTCTAGCTTGGGGGCAGCCCACCTGGACCGGCTTCTCACCTCGATGTCTATTCTAGGGGTAGCCCAACTAGACCATCTTCACATATTTATGTCTAGCTTAGGGGTAGTCTGACTAGACGTCACTTTTCAAACAACATGTCCCTTGAGTGGACCCTCCTTCATTTCGAAGGGTTCCCGAGGGACCCCTTTGAAAGTCTTACAACTTAGTGATGGTCTCTGTGACTATCCATTCATTGGCCTGCACTGCCACTTCTTGATGTGTTATATTTGCAGGCAAACATGTCGCCATCTCTAACTCTGCAAAGTCCCCTTTGCTCGGTCTCCCTCATGTGAGAGTTCTTGGGGGATACCTTCCTTGCAGGTCTATAGGTCTGTAAGGTGTTTTTCCTGGTTTCCTTCATGTGAGAGTTCTTGAAGGATGCCCCCCTTATAGGACCGTGAGCCTGTAAGGCACTTTCATACTTCAATTTTTTGGTTCTGCAGAACTATGAAGTCCTCTCTTGCACATCTAGGTTCGCTAGACCGTGCTCTGATTCCTCATCGGTTCAGGTATACATCTCTTACTCTATTACTTTCTTACTACTCTACTTTATTGAAGAACTCATTAGTACTTGTGCTCGCTAAAGTGGGGGAAAAATGTATGAGCATGAATTTGTACCCCTAACACAAATTCCCCTTTCACCACTTTACACTTTAGAAAACCGAAAGTGGAGGTTTAATTCCACTTAAGCTCATTGCTTGCATTCCACTTGGCACCTCATTTGTGTGTTGGTGGGGGAATTTCTATCAGGGAAGCCTACACGACATGCAGACGTCTATGCGGTGTGCTTACGTCCCTGGTAGATTCCTATGGCTAGAGACTACAAAGGCATTACATTTTCTATTGGAATTGAAAGAGTAACGTCCCTCTTCAGCTCGCCAACCTGAAAATGACCGTTTTTCATCTTCTCCTTCATATTCTTGACCATTCCATTCATTCTTAATTTTTGCAAGATTGACTTGAGTACTCTCTCCATTTCCATTCATCCACTTTCAAGCTTTGTAGCAACATTCTTCACTCCATTACAACAATCTACCACTCCATCACTCTGGTAGTGCGAGTGCAGGACAAACACCATGACAACAGAGGCTTGAGTTCCTCTCATTCACTCCTCCACAAGCCTTGAGCACTTTGGAAAGAGGTGGTAAGCTCCTCTCATCTCCTCTATCGTATTCGGTTGAGTAAGCACATACTGTTTTGTAGTGTTTCTTGCATACATAGATTGTATTTCCATTCTTTATCTTTATTTCTATCATTGCAAACCTTGTTGTCTGTGGAGGTGGAAACACCAAGATGGGGGTCTAACTGAGGCAGGCCCCTAAACAACCCTGACACTTTCCCTCTTGGTTGTGTGCAGGTGGAGAGATATCAAAGCAAGTTGGCAAGAGGATTGTTCTATGAAATCATCTTCGTCACCCTCATGGTAATATACTTCTTTTATCACATCCGTATTTACCTTTCTCTTTTCTTAACCTTTTTCTTTACTTCCCAAAACTACTAGACTAGACTATCAGTCCTTTCTCAGGATTCCAACCTCATTTCTCTGGTTTTCTAGCCATTTGAATGCCATCGCACCTGTGAGATGCCAACGTGCCACATTGTCATCCCAGAACCACACTTCTATCCTTAGATAGAGAGATACTCAAGATGCAGAGTTGACTCTGGAAAGAGGCTCTTAGTCTCCCTTTAGCCCTTAGGATTGCAGAGTGATCGAAGGACACATAGTCTTCATCATTCTCATCCTTTCTATCCTAACCTTCCTTTGAACTAAGGTAAGTTAGGGCAGTTTCTACTCTTGGAATTTTGTGACCTGGGGCCTTGTAGTGGTTGGTCCCCCTCTCTTATAGCCACAACCCATAGTCAACCACCCACATATTCATCTTACCAACAATTCATGTCCTAGTCCTCCATCCATCCCCTCTAACTATCAAGAGTCCCTTAACACCATTAGTCATACCCACCCTAACCCTGACAAGGGAAATCAACCATCCACTAGTCCTTTCCAAGTCTCCACATCCTATTCTAGTCCTTCATCCACCAACACTTTCCAAGCCCCCACATCCTACTCTAGTCCATTATTTATCAATTTGATCGAAGTCTCCATGTCCAATCCAAATCAACCATCCATTAACACCTTACAAGCATCCATGTCTTATCCTACTCAACTATCCATTAATCCCTTTCAATTCTCCACATCTTATCCTAGTCCTTCATCCACTGATCCTTTCCAAGATGCTCCATCTCAACATACATCTAGTCATGCAAATTCTATCCTGGTCCAAGGTCACATTCCATTGTCTACATTTGAGGATACATGTCAAATGAAAACCCAAGGCATGCCATCATAACACCACCTTCATGTCAAGATCAAATTTGTCCATCCCATGACCCCATCCTTAAGTCCATTCAAGAAGTCCTCCTAGACAATCATGACATACAAAATACACCCATCCTTGGTCAAAATTTCATTCACAACCATGTTATCCAAGATGAACCTATCCTTGGTCAAAATCCTATTTCCAATCATGTCATTCAAAACAAACCCATATTTGATCAAGACACTACTATTGAGAAAGAAGTCCAAAACAATCCACTCCTCGACCTTTATGCCATTCAAGACCAGCCACTTGACGACCTCATTCAGGCTCTGACTATCGACACTTGCCTCCATGGGACACATAGATGATCTTCATTTAGAACAAGAGTCTTCTACTATGGACATATTTGCAGATGGTCAAGTTATAACTGAATTCAGTGGGCTCTATGACAATGACCATGAAGACAGTTTCAACATCAACTTGGAAGCACCAGTAGTATCATCTGAATCTGACATGTCACAAAATTAGACCACATATGTTAATCAAGACTCTATCCAACATGTTAGTAAAGCTACGACACCTTATCAACTAGGATCATTTGTCTTTGTTAGAGCAGGCTTTCTTACAAAAGAGAATATTCCAAGTAATAGTGTTCACGTAAACAATGATGCATTGGAATCTTGCTTCAAAAATGACAAATGCCCCATCGTCAATAGACTATGTCAAAGCATGTAGTATCAAGGAAAATTAATAGGCATACATGAGCAAGGCATTTATGAACCAATACAAGTTCAAGTAAACTATAGACAACAAGGTCTTGGCTATTCCTCAGTAAGAAAATCAAATAGTGATAGTGGTACTTCCTCTATATTGGGGGAAACTTTATCTAATACAAACATCAAAATGGATGTCATGAGTAGTCCTTGTCATAAAATTGTTTCCAACACCCCTTCCACCGACACCATAAACCGTCATTCCAAAATGAATAAGCTTTCCATTTGGAACCAACAAAAGCAAAAGTCTTATAAATCCAAAATTCAAAGTCAAATGTCAAAGGCCATTGAGTACAAAAATCCAAGTGGACAAATGAAGTTAAAATGGATCAAGCAAAGAAAATATTCTAAATCCAAAATTCAATCAAAATGTGGAGCCACAAGACAAGAGGACTCCCACATACAATAAATGTCCACCTCCTTCAAAATGGTCATCAAGCAAGGCATCTAAAAGTGTTGGTTCCAAACATTATCCTAATCAAACTTCCAAACTCCGCCATCCAACACTTAAAGTTTGGAAAATAAAAAGTGATTAATCCAAACATCCAAACAATCTTTTCAATCCTACCACCATCCATCATAATCCTACATCTCGCCTAAAGTCCAAAAATACCATGTCACAAATCCATCACATCTTGGCAGCAACTCTTTATCATAAGGAATCTCATGACACTCTATCACGGTGTGCATATTCTGATAAGGCCAACTCTAGTATAAAAAAGGATCACAATTACATCAACCAATTGTATGCAAGCACTATGATCCTAACAAGGCAACTACTTCAGAAAGGTCATTATTGGTATATCATGGCACCCATCTCTAAATCAGTACTGGGAATAGCTTCAGAATAATCAGTGAGCATCCAAGACACCCTTCCCATATAAAAATTCCAAAATACACAAAAAATTGAAAAAAAAAAAAAAATGTAACCATGATGAAAACCTATCAAGCAGGTGTCCTAGTGATACCAAAATAAATCAAAAAGAAAAAAAATAGTAAAGAGAAAAATTTCGTCCAATAGTGAAAACCATTCTTATGGCGCTTTGGATAAGTACCATGATGAAAACCTGGCAAAAAAGCGTCATGTGTAAAATAAATTATCTATGAAAACCCCTACACTTGGGGGCATGTCGTCTCATCTCCCATACCTTTCCTATGACATTTACTTATGGCATTTCCATCTATCCATCTAAGCCTTTGCATTTCCATCCATTGATCTTGATAGCAAATGAGGTACAAACTTAAATCATGCTTTGGGAAAACTTTTGACATGTCTATCCTTTTGACCATACCCAATTCAAGAAATATCATGTCCTTACTTTCATAGCCTCATCATCCCTATGTGGCATATCCCTTGAAGATCACATGACAATTCCCCCAGTCTCATGTCTCCCATAGCCATCCATATTCCTTTTATACCTATCGTCTATCTTGGTTTCCCTTGTCAATGGTCTAAATATCCTCCATCATCCCATCTAGTCCTAACAAAGGCATTCCAAATGCAACGAGCCTAATCCTAAAAATATTTCTATGCAACCTAGCGCATCATCCAAAACATTCCTTGTCTTTGTTCCTAACCCTGTTGCAAACCTTGATCCTTTAGTCACATAATCATCATCTTCACGTTGTTTCGGTATGTGTCCTTCCCACATCAAACAATGTCATCATCATCATCATCACTTGTCAAATGGTATTCAACTTGGCTAGAGGCAAGATCATGGTTGTCTTGGTATTCTTGTGCATGCATTCTCACTTGCTCATAGGCATCATTCACATGCATTTGTCACGATCCTCATAAAACATCCTAAAACAAAACAAAAGTCATAAAATGTCCTGAAAAAATCCAAAAATATTATAAAACTTCAAAATCCAAAAAAAATTGAAACATATCAAAACCCAAAAACATCCAAATAATTTTCAAAACCCCAAAAACAAAGTCAAGTTAGTCATGTCAGTCAGTTCATATCATTGTTGAACTACGTTTCCTCACAGCATTTGCTACGTAGGCAAGGTCATCATTTGATGTACCCTCGAGGTCGCATTAGGTTAGTTTGTTAGGATTCATCTCATCTTATCAAATAAGTCAGACACAGTCAAACATAGACATAAGATAATAGACAACATAGTCCAATTGGTCATTAAGTCCAAATTAGACAACACAGTCCAATCGGTCATATAGTCAAAATCAATCAAATTGTTAAAGCAATGTCAATCTCGTCACTCTTTGGTTCCCTCCATGATGTGTCCTTCTTGGACTTGGACCTCATCAAAATGTCATTTGACTTCTTAGGATGTGTCCTTCCTGATGATAGGCACCATCCAATTGTCAACACTATCAAATTAGAAACTCATCAAAACCGTCCAAATTGTCAAAATGCCAAACTATCATGCAAACAATCTTTGACAAACAAACAATGACAAACACAACTAAATGGTTGTTAATTTTTTTGGTCTATTTTGTCTTATATTTTGTATTCCTTTGTCTCTTAGTCATGTTACTAGCTACCTCAAGGATGTCCCATGATGGATTTAGAGGTGCGATGATGTCTCATGACCTATTTTGTTTTCTTTGATTGTTGTATGTGGATTGTCTTGAAAAAAAGACTGGGGCAACTTGGCCCTTAGTATGAGCTAGGACATTCCTTGTCTATGACTATCTGTTTTCAAGTGGATGACCTTGCACACCTTGGTCTATTTCATACCATGGTGTTTGTTGTCCATTTGTGTCATTTTAATGCCCAATTATGATTAGTACAGAGTCTTGTCTGGAAAAATATGTATCTTTAAAGTTGTCTCCACTAACATCCATATCCTCCACGCTAACATTTCTTCTATGTCACTTATCTATTTTCCTCTTATCCATTTCGAGAGAACACTCGTGTTCTTTGAACCTACATGTCCTCTCGAGGGGGCATACCACAACCCTCCTCATCTTCCTTCCTCATCCTCTTTACACCGGGGCATGTTTTGACTGAATTTCTTTGACACAACATGATAAACTGCATTGTATCAAAGAGGGGCAAAATGTAGACATTAAAAATTGTCCCAAGCTTGTGATTTCTAAATTATCCATCATTTCCCCTTTTGTCTTTGATAATTAAATAATTTTAATCATTTAATTATTTTCTAAAGTCATAATTCTTCTATTAATTAAATAATTTTAATTATTTAATTAATTCATTTCTATCTTTATTCCTCCATGATTAATTAAATAAATTTTATTTATTTAATTGCATCACTAATTAAGTCCCTTTCTTTCTAAAATTAAATAAATTCTTATTTATTTAATTTTTGTCCATTTTCTACTATAATTACATAATTATTTTTAATTATTTAATTATTCATCAGCCTTTTCTTTCCTAAATTAAATAAATTTTATTTATTTAATTTAGTCCACTCTCTTGAATTTTGAATTAAATCATTATTTAATTCAAAATTATTTCTTTTGTCACATTCCTCTATAATTAAATAATTATTTTAATGATTTAATTATTCATTGGCCACCTAAATTAAATAATTTTTATTATTTAATTTCTCCTATCACCTCTTTGTCTATGCCAATCTTATCTTCCACCTCAAGTATTTATCTATCCATGTCTCAATCAACCTCCACCCTTGATTAAATTATTTATAATTTAATCTTGACTGTCGATCCTTATCATTTTCCCTAATTTATCCCTAACCCTATTTTATACTAGAACTTTCAATCTTGACCATTGATTAAGAAATCTTATTGCCATCCAATCTCAACCATTCATTCAAATTTATCATTTCTATAAAAGAACTTACCCTTGTCATTGTCATTGGGATGGATCTACACATATTATGCAAGTATATGCTGCTAGTGTGAGACAACAATCTTCAATATTTTGCTAGTCACTTGTCATAGACTTATTATTGCACACTCAAATCTGAGGGAAATTATCATATTCAAGCACAATGGAGAAGTGCAATGGAGGTGAATCAATGGTGGCATGAAGATTTGGTAATATTTTTTTATGTTGTCTTTATGCTCATTTGTGCTTCATTGATTATTAGGGTTTGATTTATATGCTTTATTGCATTAACCTTAATATTTTATCCCTAATTGCAACTACCCTTGTCCTATGTTGACTATACTTATCATGATGACTATTCTATTGTATTCATACATTATGGCTATAGAATTTCATTTAAAGGATTGCTCTCTTGCTTTCTTGACTATATATTTCCATCTTCTACCAATTATATTCAATGGTATCTACTCCATAGATAAGGTACTTTCCACTTATCATTTAAAAATATATGCCCTCTTTCTATCCCTTCACAAGGACTATCCTTTATGAATATAATCATTAAAAGGGCACTGCCACTCTAAACTATCCTTTAATAGTAAACTATTGCATGGTCCTCGTATACCAAAGTACTAAATTTATTGCTTCTCCTATGAGACTATCTTGTAGCATTGGATTTCATGTGATTACCACCACATTCATGATTGTTATGTGTGGGGGAACCCCTAAAATTCTCCTAGTTCTACTGAATTTCATGATCAAATCTTGATAGCTCAAGTCTTGATTATCACTAGGGTTGGGGTTTTAAAGGTCCTACTCATGTTTATGCTATTTTTTACTCCTCGAGATTCTAGTTTTGGGTTGACCATTTGTATCCGGTTACCGGTTACTTCATAATCCTTTTATGGCCTCAAGTCTCATTGTTTCACCGGCCCCAACATTAGTTTCCCCATTGCGGCTAAGAGATCCTTCCTAAAACAAAATTTTGTCCACTTGTTTTAAAACATCTTAAGTCAAGCTCCGAGTAGTCTATCACCCATCTCATGATCATTTGAAAATTACCATGTATAACTCATGATGAGCGATGTTATTTCCTTTCCATTGTTTGGCTTTCATTGCCCCTCGCGTGTTCATTTACCGCCGCTAGGAAGAAACACCGGATGAGCGATACAGTTAATCATTTAACTCATCGTTGGCCCTTTAGCTATTACTAGTTGTTTTTTGTAGACTAAGGGTGAACCTATGACTGCTGATGTGTAAGTTTTTCCCAACGCATGGGAATGAGGCCTCACCAGTTGTGATCAGCCAAGGTGAGGATAATAGGCGATGAGCGATGAAATTGTAGATAGTGGCCAAGATTATTTTGTGATTAAAATTGATGGCTTGTATCTCATCACTGGCCTTCCCACTATCGCTGGTTGAGGTCCTAAAGCAAACTTGGGAGTGGCGATGCCCGATGCCATATTGTGAGGGTGACACAACATTTCCTCTATCCATCGCCTAGTATGTATCAAGTCACAAAAAATGAATCATGGGATAGTGAGGAATCATGAACCGTAGGATGAAGTTTTAAAGCCTATAAATCAACACTTTAAATTCAAACAAGAACAGGCGACTGACAAAGTGGGTGTTTTCACTCGTGTGAGCTTTCTTATACCATTAATGGTGCCTATACTTAGCTGAATGAAGGTATAAGGGTTTTTGTTTGTTCTCTTCCTACTTTGCACATGCGAAGCTAAAGAGGATAGTGGCGCAACAAGGATGGAAACAAAGGAGAACTACATAATCCTTTTTTCCCAAGTAATTCATTGTTGAACCTTGCAAAATTTCGCTCTTTTGCAAGAATTGTGTCAATATATGAAATGTTTATAATTGCATGCTAGGGTGAAAATAGGGTTAACAAAATTGTATGAATTGGTTTGTATCTTGGGCTAGGGTAGTATAGGGAAGATAAAATTATTCTTCAATTTTGAATTATTAAGGTTTATTTTTCCAAATTCATATTCAAAAGAAACCCTTGCTTAAGGTAGGATGAGTCACTCAGGTGAATCGTCATCCTCTAAACCAGCACCCAAGAGAAAGAGACATTAGGTCTCTCAAGAAATGTCATAAGAGTCTGAAGGTTCTAATAGGAAGAAAGGGAAACCAAAGAGCTATTTCTATTTTATGGACAAATTTCAGCCTCCATATGTCAAGGCAAGCAGTAGGAAGGCCACAAGAGAAGGGGTATTAACCACAAAATTTAAAGACCTTGCAATAGAAATTGGTTACATTGTCGTGCCAGAGCCCGAATGGGAATTATTTGTGTACTCTTTCAAAAGGAGAGATGTTATACACCCTGGTCAAAATGTTAGGGGGTATGACTTGGGAAAATTGGTTTTCCCAAACATTTTTGTGGAGGTAGACCTAATGCTGCAACTCACAGATAGATATGATGATGTCAATAGGGTTATCACTGACATAGATGGTAGGAACATTTTGTAAATAAAGAGAAGAAAAGTCATAGAGGTTTTCAATATGAACCCCGATGCTAATGAAAATATTAGCATGGAGAAGATGCATAAGCACTATGCTGACCACAGGGTTGGGTACAAAAGAGGTGAATTACCTAAGTACAGGTGAGAGAAGGGTTCTACATTTGTACTCAGAGAAGTTGAGCCATTGGATTGTGAATAATTATACATATTATATTCTATGTTAGGTGGTTGGAATCAGGTGTGCTGGAATGATAACATCATCCTTATTAGTTATGATTGTGGATATTCAACACAAGTACCAACACAAGTGGTTTGACTATGCTCACCGTGTTGCTGAGAAATTACATTATGATTTGATAAAGTTGAAAGAGAGGAAAACCCCATGGAATTTCAGACATTATTCATTATTGATGCATATTCTTCTATACCGAGGAAGAGAGGTTTTTGGTTGAGCCTTACAATTGAGACAGGTGGATGAAATAAACCGTAAGTTACCTATACAAATGTGGACTTATATTTGGGATTTGCATTGCTCCAATTGTGATTACGTTGGATTATGTAATGCAATAAAGCACACTATTTTGGTGCAACTAGGAGTGAGGCCAATTGAGAGAATCTCTAAGGAAATCAAAAGTTTTTAGAGACCAAGAGAATATGGAGACGACCCTAATTATGAATATAATTGGGGAGACTGGTATTTGTATGAAAATTTCACTATTATCAGGTGTTATGGAGTTGTTGTGGCCCTGCACTTATTTCCTAGGTTTGTTTCAGATAGGCTAGCATTCATGGAGATTATGTGGAAAATGCACAACGATGCTAATAAATTTAGGTTGTCCAAGAAGGCTTCTATCATTGCAACAACCTTCTCTTTTGATTTCTTTGTTGTCACTACCATGGAGGCCTATGAGGTGTTTTGCATAATGGTAAACAACTTGAGAATGGGCACAACCCCTATCAAAAGATGTGATCTAGAAGGACTCATTGATAGGGAGAAGATCAAACGTGGAATCTCAGGGTATGGGCCCATTGCATTCTATTTTAAAGAAGTTGTGATAAGAAATTTTCCAACAATGACTGTTGTCCAAGATAAACAAAGGGTATGGCTAAATTTTTTTGAGGTTTAGCATAGAGCTCTTGCCAATAATTCTTACTATGAAATCCCATACAAACATATCACTGACAAGTTTAAAAAGATGGAATTGATCCTTAGTGATTTTAGTGATGGAATTTTTTTTGGAAAAGGTGAAACAAGCAGAGCAGCTAGCACAAAGTTCTTTGCAAGAACATTTTTTGAAGACTAGTAGCCAGTCAAGGGAGCATGTGGCACTAGAGGGTCAACAACAACCAATGGCTATTGAGGATATTCTTGTCATGGAATTTCCTTTTGTGAATGTTGATGAAGCACATGATGTTGGAGCAGATATACAACAACTTTCTATTGAGTTAGATCCCATCGAGCACAAAATAGAACAAGAATTATCCTACCGTGATGTTGGAGATGTAGGGTATGTGTAGGATCATTATGGGCCAAAAAGTGGCGATATGTAAGTGATATGATGGCCCATGTGGCTGACGACTTTTTTTTAACCCAAATTTGATGAAATGAAAAGGGTTTTTAGAGGATATTTTCAGCTTTCCACCAATATAAATTATGCTTTACTTTGAATTTAATAAATAATTATTATTCATTTTCTATTAGAATTACGAATAAAGTCTTGATTGATAGGCTGATTGAAAAACATCTATAACTTTCAAACGGTATCACATTTTTTCATTCCAAAAAACGCGTCACATTCTATGCTTCACATACTATAGGATTAAAAAAATAATTAATTGATTTCATGAAGTTTTGACCAAGTTAAGGTGGTTAGACAAACAAGCTTTTATATTTTTTTAAAGTTGTAATAAAAATTCATAATTAATTATTTACTTGGAAAAAAATTATAAAAAAATATGCATCACATCGGGACATGAGTCCTCTACTTATATCTAAAATCTTATAAAAAAATATTATCATTTTATTGTGGTTAGGGTGGTCAGACAGACACGTACTTCTTATTTTTACCCTGAAATTTTAGTACTACTACATTGAAATTTCAATTTTTCACCAAATAGATTTTTTGTAGAAAAATAAAGGTCTAGTAGTTTAGAAACTACATTCAATTTACAACAGATTCTATTTTTACATTTTTTTGAAATAATATAGATAACTTATTCAAATTTTTGTGTCAAGTTGTCTATCTCTTATTTTCTGACATTTTATTGCCACTTAAGGGCCTATTTTTTCCATGATGATCTTGCACATACTCTATAATAGAACCTTTTGTCCCGAATGATAGGTTGGTGCCTTGGGAGTATGATGAGAGCCAGAACAATGATGCAAGGCTTTTAGCTTGTGCTAAGTTTTTGGAAGATGACTCTTTTGTGACAACAAAGGAATTGAGGGAATTCATTATTGAGCTGAAATCTCAGGAAATAAATGATAGAATACAAGAGGAACTTGAGGTAGTTGGTCCCTCTCAATAGGAAGAATCAAAGAAGAAAATTGAAGAAGAGATAGTACAAGAAATTGAGAAGATGAACCCCATGGAAACCAAAAGATTAGTTGAAGATAGTGGGATGATGGTTATGCCTAGATGAAGCTTATCTTCCATAATTTATTTCGTATCAGAAGAGACATTTGATGAAAAGACTTTTGGTTTGGGGTTCAATCCCAATTTACATGCATTGGATATTTGGTCATTAACTCCAGATTCAGGGAGATGTAGACTCAGTAGAATGATGACTGGCCTCTCTAGAGATGTGATCATAGGGAGAGATTCAAAGATGACAACTCCATAGGCTACAAGGTTGACAATGCACTCATCTATGTTGAGTGTTGATACTATAGAGATTAACTAGGCCAAGTATATAAAATTATTGGGAAAGCACAATAAGTTAGCTGAAGAATACAACAAAGTGAGGGTTACTTTGGCAAAAGAAAATCAAAGGATTTTTCCCACCTCTCCATCTGGTACTTCACAACAGGATAAGGATACTTTAAAGCTAAGAATTGGTGCATTAAAGAAGGAGCTCTAGGCAACCAAGTCTAAAAAATAACAAGCTCCAGGAAGGCATGAGTAACATTGCAAAGTATATGGTTGAAGGTCTCCTTAGTTACAAAAGGTCTAGGGTTTCTCTGAAGGCACAAATCACATGGGTAACATATAAGGGTATCCAGGAAGCATATGGGAAGTTTCAACATACCCAGAGGTTTTCATGAGCACCTGGAATAAGTGGAGCAGTAGATTAAATAGTCTAAAGGAAATTCAAAAAATTGCAAAGGGAGACTCTGATCCCAGAACATCTTCAGGATACAATCAAAAGGATTGAAACTATTGGGGAAATCACAAGTTTCCATAAAAGAAATGGGGGGAAATTACAAGGTAAGATGAAAGCCTTTAGGGACATGGAAGAGCAAGGTATGCCTAAGATTTTTGATGAAGAGGGAGAGATAAAAGACTATGCCTCATGGAGAGCTTTGTTCAAACATCAAACAACTAAGTGTCATGAAATGGTGTATGTTGATGATAAGTTGGAATTGTTAGTATTGAATACTTTGATTGAAAAATTCATTAAGATTGAAATAGGTATGGACACCTTTGTGAAGGAGGCCCGAGTAATAATAGATGCAAGATATAACACATACAATGTCAAGGTGCAGAGATTGCTAGATATCAATTGGCCCACAAAGGAGGAATACAAAAGTTGGTTGGAGAGATATGTTGAGTAAATCATAAGGGGTGGTGGGATGGATATAGAGCATGGTCAAGTATAATACAGGTCTGGCCTTTCAAATAAATTTTCTAAAAAAAATCTATATCCTCTCAGTTAAAAATGCACATGGAAATCCAGCCAAGTTTCTTCTCTCTCCTCTTTGTTTACTATTTGTGTTGCCTTACGTTTGTAAGTAATGTGGTGAAATGGATAATTGGAACTATAAAGACACGAGATCAACATGCTTATACAAGTGTTTTATCTTTTTTACTTCCCCCCCATTTCATAAAGTGCAAATATAACTGCCAGGGGGTTGAAATGAAATGAAATATTTTGAAACATAATGTGAAATGTAATTTGAAAATCCAATAGCCCGATGCTTGTTTTTCTCCCCAAGCTTTATAAAAGGGAATTCAAGGCTATTGTGCAGGGGGTCTTTGAAAATTTTGTTGGATCTCAGATATTCTCAAAAGAATATTTTTATGAATTATGCAAGTAGATAGAATTGCTCATTGAGTCTAGGGCTATGAGTTTGTATTTACAGTTAGCTTAAAGTTTTTGCAACAATTATAGCATTTGACATCAATAATGGAAAACTCGAAGCAAATTTTCTCTCGTGTGGTTATTCATGAATTAGCAATGAAATAGTTAAATATTGTTTCATTGGTCTCCAATTGATGTTGTTGGATGTATGTTTGCATTGTATGCTTCAGTTCAAGGAATTGATTATATGCTCTCCTGTAAGCACTGGTTCATGTGTTAAATCATAAGATTTCTAAGTATTTTCTATGTGGAATATTTGAATTATGAATTTTTAATGCAAATCCATAATATTTTATAAAACATCAAATACTATAGTTGGTGTGTTACTATTAATTATGAATTTGACCCTGTCACCCTATGATAAGGTGGCGTTTTATGCATTTGTTAAATTTTAGTATATTTGGCCAACTGAATTGTGTCAAGGAACAATTCAATTAAATATAATTTCACTCATACTGATGATGGTTGCTGTAATTGTCGGTTAATCTACGTATTCTCTACTCCAAGTTGCAAGGTGTAAATAATCTACCAACTTCTTGCCAATTGTTGTTCTTTGAGTAATAAAGTGAGAATGTATCTATTGAATTTACAATGTATGCATAGATCTTGTGAAAATTTATTATAAATACATTGTGGGATCACCCTCTCGGGTCTTGTAGAACCCGAACTGTAGGAGGAAAGCTAAATTGATTTCTCTCATTCATTGGCCAACCCCTTTTAGGTTGTTGATTATTGGAATTGGAAAATCCATAGGATTCCTTGAAGATCTGGTTGGGATTTAAAAGAGCCAACAATGTGCTTTTTACCTTGAGGTATCTTGGTTGAAAACATATAAAGTATCTCCTCATAAAAAATCATATTCCACAATTATCCCTTGAAGCATTCTTTGGTATTGAAATACATGTGATTGTCCTATTACATCTTAATTGGCCATAGACTATCATATTTAGTCTTATGTAACTGTCCTATTATAGTTATTTATTTATGCTATATCCTTTATTGTTCATTTTTTTTCCTTTATTCATCATTTATCCTTGCGATCATTACTCTACCTATGTGAATATTCCACTGTCCACTGTAATGAAAATATCTCACTCTATTTCTTAGCTATGTCTTCTATGTGATTCACCCACGAATATGAATAGAATGTGGATGTATATGAAAATCAAGGAGTGTATTTATAGGTGTGAATTTTTATCAAGATCTTAAGACCACAATCCCCTCATTGCTTACTATCACTACATCATTTTGTTCTTAGTTGACAATTCTCATTATTGCTTCTTTTCATGCATCTCACTATCATGGTTTACATTATTTCCATAGATCTTATCCCCACTTAAAAATTCTTCACACTTCACATCAACAAAGGTTTACATGACTTCTTTATGTAATCATGATATTTTCCTTTGCTTGTATGATATGATCGTCCCTAGGACTATCATCTTGTGACTGTCCTTTACTTTGAAATTGTCCTTATGAAACATGTAAACCCTTGAAGCAATATATAGTTCAATAAGTACTCAAAAATTTTGTTATCTCATACATTATAAGCCATGACTTGCATCACTCTTCTAGTTTTTGTAATTGAATAATATTGTTTTATTTTCAGATGATGCAAACTGAGACTCCTCTTGATACTGACAGGGAAATGGATCATGGTGTCTCTACTACAATATATAGCTTGATGCCTTTGATGGAGGTATGAGGCAGATTAGTAAATTTAAAATTACATTTGTTGTTATAGCTATTTATTATTGAAAAATCAAATGATTATTGATTTTTAGTTTAATTTCTATATGGATGGTTTCTATAGGACTTTGGAATGCCATTGTCTGAGCATGTTGTTGTTGCAGACGAGGAGAGAGATCATTTGGTAGCAGTAAGTGATTAATTTGTTAAATATTTTATTTTTAAAAAAGTAATTTATATATATTATTGTCTATACTTTTTATTGTAGGGTGATCTCACAATAATGGTTTACAATTTTTGGCCAAACTGGGCACTAAAATTATTATTTTTAACTAAATCTTCATGTTTGGGCACCTATAGCGGCTAAACCATGAGGAATTTGAAGATGATGCAAACTAGAGTCTCATCACATTTTTCCTATAGATTCTAAAAATATTTTTTTCAAAATTTTTGGAATCAGATTGCACTTATTTTTCCATCTCCCACAAAAACTTATTTTTTTCAAAAAACAACATTTTTAAAAAGTGACGCACACCGTATAACGCATAACTTTTTTTCCATGAAGGATAAAATTCTAATTATTTCAAATTTAGATTTGTAACTCCGATATCTAGTGCTTCAACTTGGTTAGATAGTTTTTATTGAATATTTTTTCTTTAATCAAGTTTCGAAGTCAAACCAATTACAATTCAAACATAGCACGACCGTATAACCCGTAACTGGTTTTTGTATATATCGAAATTCAATTTTTATTTTTTTGTTGGATCAAGGACTTCAATATCTGGTGCACTCATTTTTTATTTTTATTTTTTTATAATCTACTATTTTTCCACATGTGCAGAACATAAACCTTCATTTTCAATGAAAAACCTATGTTTAATAAAATGAAAAAAACAAATACATAATAAAACCAAAAAATATTAAAATTATAGTCGTTGGATAGCTCATTTAGAGAACTACCTGATTCTAGTTGGTTCTGTGAAATCTCCTCCATTTTCATCCTCTACCCGAGCTTCGAAGGGCAAAAATCTGCTAAAATTTGGTGGGAGAGGGGGAGAAGGGCAAAAAAGGGGGGTTCGAGTGAACCCCCCTTTGAGCAAACCCCCCTTCGCTTGAAAGGGTGAAGGGGGGTTCATTCGAAGGGGGGTTCGATCGAACCGCCCTTTTTTTTGAATTTTTCATTCATTTCTATGAAGAAACGTGACATCATAGGGTTCGAGCGAACCCACCATGCAAAAGGTGGTTCGCTCGAACTAGGGGTTCGACCAAACCCCTCTTTTGGGTTCGTGCGAACCCCCTAGTTTTCTCGAACCCCTTAAAACATGAAATTTTGAATGTGCGAGAATTTTTACAAATTTCCTTCCTCATCAAAATTGTAAACCACTATTATGGGATTACCCTGTAACAGGCAAAGACCCATGAATAATTTAATAGGAGGATCACCCCTCGAGTTCAAAGTAGACCACTTTCATATGCATCTCTATCCCCTCGACAATCAAAGGCCGCTCGTGATCTATTTTCTTCACTTGGAGGGGAATGAATTTTTTTTGGGGTCCTTTGTTGTATGCCTATATGGCATTATTAACAGCCTATATGGCTATTTTGTATGTATGTTATACTTATATCGACATATATTGATGTATGCCTATATGGCTATTTGGTTAATACACATCTTTTTTATTGATGGTGTCCATATTTTCATTATAAATCCACACTTCAATAGATATTTATGGATGGTTTACTTTAAATATTTAAAATCCAAGTGTATTACATGCTTCACAACTTATTTCACATTAATTTCACCTATGTTTGTTGGTTAATTATTAACTTTCCCACACTAGTATGTGTTTGTAGTCTTCGATGACATATTTTTGGCATATAGTTATGGAATCAAGTTTTATTCAAGACAAATTACAATCAATTTACATTACATTCCCAATAATTTTATTCAAGTATATTCAAGTACCCATCCATTCAAGTACCCATATTCTATTTGGTCGATCACTAATTCAAATTTAGAGATCTGTATTCTTCATGCCCACACTTTCCTTCATCTCAAAAAATATTTCCCCATATTGACCAAAATGTTTATGACTACATTGAGTTCAATTAATAGAGGAGACTAGTTCTTTGGTGTAGATTATTCATTCATAAGATTATAAAGACATCTACATTGACCAAAAATTGTAAAGTGGAATTATTCTATAGTCACCCTAATGTGTTCAAATTGTCAGTTTACCCCCAAGAAATGAAGAATGTAAATAATGCCTCTCGACAACTTTTTAATAAATGTAACTAACACTTTTTGGAACATATGAAACATTTTTTACAAAGTGGAATGACTTGGATATATGAAAAACCAAGAGAGGTTATTATAGAGAGGCCCTATGTGATCCTATACTTTTAGACGATTTTTTTCTAAGTGCCATGGTTTCCAAGTAATAGGTCCTCAAATTTTTCTTCCCTTTTGCACTTTGGTCTCTTAAGAGATATCGTTGATGTAATGTAGCTTGAAATGTTTCAACATGTTGGGGTACAAAATATGACCTTTCCTAGTGTAAAACTACCCATATCGACATGTTGGAACTATCAGTTTGGTTGCACAATGAACAAAATGAAAATTACACCACCTTGCAACTTTACACTACATGAATATGACGCTTTTCCCATTGACTAAAAACTTGTCACCATGGAAAAATGGATCAGAGATATGAAAAATAAAGAGAGATTATTGTAAAGGGGCCCTACATGATCTTGTACCTTTAGATGAAATGTTTCTAAGTGCCATGGTTTTCGAGTAATAGATCATCAAAGTTTGCTACCCTTTTGCACTTTGGTCTCTTAAGAGAAATCATTGGTGCAATGTAGCTCGAAATGCTATGGCATGTTGGGTTGAAGAAAAGGACCTTGCTTAGCATAAAACTACCCATTCAAACTTTTTGGAACTATCAATTTTGTCACATGACAAACAAAAAAAAAATTACACCACCTTGCAACTTTACACTACATGCATTTGATGATTTTTCCATTGATTGAAAACTTATCACCACAGGCAAATGGATTGAAGATATGAAAAATTATGAGAGGTTATTGTAAAGGGTCCCTACATGATCCTATACATTTAGAAGGAATGTTTCTAAGTGCCACATTTTTTGAGTAATAGCTCGTAAAAGTTTTCTGCCCTTTTGCACTTTGGTCTTGTAAGATAAATCACCATTGCAATGTAGCTTAGAATGTTTTGGAATGTTGGGGTTTGAAACAAGACCTTTCCTATTGTAAACCTACCCATCTAGATGTTTTTAATTTTTTATTTGGTCACACAATAAAAAAAAAAATTACACAACCTTTTAACTTTACACTGCATGCATTTGATGCTTTTTCCATCGACTAAAAGCTTGTCACCATGAGAAAATGGATCAAAGATATGAAAAAATAAGAGAGGTTATTGTAGAGGGGCCCTACATGATCTTGCACCTTCAGACATAATGTTTCTAAGTTCCATGGTTCTCGAGTAACAACTCGCCAAAGTTTGTTGCCCTTTTGCACTTTGGTCTCTTATGAGATATCATCGATGCAATGTAGCTCGAAATGTTTCAGCATGCTGAGGTGCAAAACAAGAACTTACCTAGTGTAAAACTACCCATCCAAATGTGTTGGAACTGTTGGCTTGGTCACACGATGAGCTAAACAAAAATTACACAACCTTGCAACTTTACATTGCATGCATCTGATGCTTTTTCCATCGACTGAAAAAAATTTCACCACATGAAAATGGATCAGATATATGAAAAACTAAGAGAGGTTACTGTAGAGGGGCCCTAAATAATCCTATACCTTTAGAAAAAATGTTTCTAAGTGCCATGGTTTTCGAGTAATAGCTCGTCAAAGTTTTTTGCCCTTTTTCACTTTGGTCTCTTAAGATAAATTATCGGTGAAATGTAGCTCAAAATGTTCCAACATGTTGGGGTGCAAAAAATACCTTGAATAGCATAAACCAACCCATTAAATGTGTTGGAACTATCGGTTTGGTTGCACAATGAATAAAATGAAAATCAAACCACCTTGCAACTTTTTCGATAAACTAAAAACTTGTCACCATGGGTGAGTGGATCAAAGATAAGTCTTTTTGACATAACGGTGTCTAAACCGGCGCTAAAATTGAAGCTAAACTTGAAGCTAAAGTCAAAGCTAAAACTGGCGCTAAAATCGAAGCTAAACTCAGAGCCAAAGGTGGCTCTAATGGTGACACCACACTTGAAGCCAATATTGGTGCTAAAGGAGGCTCTAATTTTGGCACAAATTAGTGCCTAAATTAGTGTCGACTTATCCTGATTGACGCAAATAAATGCCAAAAATAGCACCATCCTGATAAATAGCATCGACGTTTTCAAAAAATTGGCAAAAAGTACATTAAAATAGTGTGTGGAAGCAAAAAATAGAGCAAATCACAGGGATTTGTTGTAGTGAGAATAAAAAAACATATACCTGTTGTGCGACTTCATCCAATGGGCTAGACCTAGTCAACAAGGTTGTATAAGAACCAGGTTGCTGCATAAAAAGACAAGATTACATCAAACTATCAATATATGTAACTTACATGTATTTAAACATAATAGATTTCAAAATTAACATCTAAAATAATAAATTAAATAATTTACCATATATTGATTCTCTAGCGCAAATGAAATGGCAGTATAGCATCCTCCTCCACTTCTGACATTTTCTCCTCTGTCAACAACTATTAAAAATTCTAGCACATAAACATATATTATTACAAATATCTCTCATAAAATATGAAAGAATTTAGATAAAACACACAACAAAATTATTTTAAGTCTTACTGGTCCTCCCATATCATCCTTGGCAGCCGATGTATGTCCTGAAATGGTCGACTTCATGCTCTATCAACTCTTACATCCGACATATCATGAATCTCATAGTCAGATGTGTCTATGGAGGCCTCAGTGGATCGTTGGAGAGGTCCCAAACATAAATTGTTTCACGCCATGCAATGATGAGGAACACAAATATGCCCCGAAGAGGACAGTGTACCAATGTGAGCTAATGATTGTGTACTAGTGGGAGCTGATGGTGATGTACCAAGGGGAGTTGCTGCAACAGGTGCACCACCATCATGTTGGAATGGATCAGGTGCAACACCACTGCGATGGGATGCACCGTCAAATGACTGTGCAACATGATGGCTCTATGTGACCAAATGATCACTCAACGGATGTAACACATAAATGCTTAGAGTCCCTGCATCTACAACAATCTCAAGGTAAGGTAGTGGAGTCAGAGCAACAATAGGTGGAGGAGGATGAACTGGGGTGACTTAGCGTGCTCTAGGTCTATCATGTGGCATCCCTCTGCCAGCACCTTGGAAATCTCGCATGTCAAAGTAATTGAAATGTCTCCCTAGCACAAACTCAACATATATGTTTTGGAGAAAATACTGAGGGACATCAAGATTTTTGTTGGGTGGTTTATCAAAAACCATCCACCAACGTCTCCAAAACTTATCTAATATGCCTCTATGGGTGCACCATTTAATTAAAAATTTTGGTTTTCGCACATTAATAGGCTATCATGTTCTCTGATCGATGAATAACTGAGCTAATAATTGGTGTTTCTCAATATCAAGTTCCTTCATCTCATCATATGATAATCCATCGGCATAAAATTGTCTTTGTTCCTCTCGCTATTGTACAAATCCATTATGCTGAGTTGCCAAAGTTTCAACATTTGAAATGATTGTTTGCAAAGTGTTTTTCATCTCTAATAGCTCATCAAGTGTCTCATAGATTCGACATAATGTTCTTAATTGACCTAAATTTCTATGAATAGACTTGTGGATAGTTGGCACATTTTCATTTGGAAACAACGGTTCTAGTGGAGGATTTGAAGGGTATTCATTTTGTGCACGACCAGGGTTTTCATTTTCTATGAGATTAATGTTTTCATTTTGTGCGGGGTTTCAGTTTTCATCTTCTACAAGGTTTGGGTTTTCATGTTGATCCATTATAAATCTATTAATTGATAAAAAAAATCAAAATTAACAATGGTTTTAATGCAATAAAAAATTTATCAATTTTACCCTATTTTTCACTAAAATTTAAAAAGAAAACAATGCAAAATGAATAAAAATTGAAAAATCCAAACATACTTACAAATTTTAGCTAATTATCCTCTCACAAACGGATATCCGAGTTGCCCTTTAAAAAAACCCCATGCACAAACAAACAAATGAAATGAGCACTCAAATTTCCTTTTTTATTTATAAGATAGGAAATAGATATCCATTTCCTAAATTATAGCTTTTTAAATATATGGTCCGGTCCAAGACCGACCATATTCAATTGGCATGATTTTTCTAAAGCTATAATATATATACATAATATAATATATAATATTATTATTATATATATAATATATAATATTATGATAAATTTAATATTATATATATAATATATATAATATATTAATTTTAATATAATATATATTATATATTATATTATATTATTTTTCTTTTTTTTTATATAAAATAGGAAGTAGATATATGTTTTAAGATGGATATCGGTTTTCTGATTTATAGCTTTTTTAAAATATGGTCAGGTCCAGAACTACCATATTGAATTGGCAGTGGATTTTTTAAAGCTATAATATATATTATATTATGTATAACATATTTTAATATATATTATATTAATTTTAATATAATTTATCTATTATACATAGTATAATATATAATATTATATATATTATAATATAATATGTAATCATAAAATATAATAAATTTAATACTATATTTAATATATAATATTTAGTATTATATAAATATTATAATAAAATATAATGTTATAATCTTAAAAACATTTTTTTTTTTCACAGCGTCACTTTTTAAAGGAGAATAGAGAAAAGAGAAAGAAAAGAGAAGAAAACAAAGAAATAGAGCAAAGAAAAAGGAGAAAAAACATTGCACGAAGAAAAAAAATGAACAAAGGAAAGGAAGACAATAAACCATTAAGCTAAATACTTGCATTTCTAAATACTTGCCTTCTTGCCTCCTTTGTGGTCTGCTTCCTCTTCTTGTTTTTTATAACTTTTGTTTCACTTTTATATATTTTTTTGACCTTTGCTTTTGTTCCCTCCTTTATTTTGGACTTACTTGATGTGTGTGGCTTGTGGCGCGGTTGTGCGCGAAGAAGGCAAGTATTTAGAACCAACCAAAATATGCATATATAAAACTAAAATAATCGCATGAATTTGCAATGAGTTACAAAAATATATATATAAATACAATATACTAAATATATATAAAGTAATATATATAGATATAATATACTAAAAACTCTATATATAATATATAATATATTGTATGTAAATATATAATACAATATATTACATATATTATATATACATATAAACAAAAGCAAAAATGACAAACTAGATATATGATATATACGAATAATATGAATCTTTAAAAGAACAAAAATAACAAAACCAACACACGAAAAAATAAGAGAGAATAGAGAGAAAAATATAAAAAATAAATAAATAAATATTTAGATATAAACAATATATTATATATATACATAATACAATGTATAGTATATATTAAATATACACATAAACATGCATAAATAAATATTTAGATATAAACAGTATATTATATATATACATAATGCAAATATTAAACTAAAAACAAAGTATATAAGAACAAAAATACTGAAAACAAACCCAAATTTTTTTAAAGGAGAATAGAGAAAAGAGAAAGAAAAGAGAAGAAAACAAAGAAATAGAGCAAAGAAAAAGGAGAAAAAACATTGCACGAAGAAAAAAAATGAACAAAGGAAAGGAAGACAATAAACCATTAAGCTAAATACTTGCATTTCTAAATACTTGCCTTCTTGCCTCCTTTGTGGTCTGCTTCCTCTTCTTGTTTTTTATAACTTTTGTTTCACTTTTATATATTTTTTTGACCTTTTCTTTTGTTCCCTCCTTTATTTTGGAATTTTCATTGGGGTTGTATTGGCTTGGTGTTTTCAGATGTTTTTTATTTCTCTACTCTTTTATTTTCTTTCTTCTTTTTACTTAATTTTATCTTTTATTCTTTCCCTCATGGGTTGTGCCCTCTCTTCCCCCCCCTCTATTTATCTTCCTCTCCAGCTAGTTTGCAACTAATATTTTCTCATCCTCTTCAACTCTCTATCCTGATGATGGATCTTAATTTTATCTTTTATTCTTTCCCTCGTGGGTTGTGCCCTCTCTTTCCCCCCCCTCTATTTATCTTCCTCTCCAGCTAGTTTGCAACTAATATTTTCTCATCCTCTTCAACTCTCTATCCTAATGATGGATCAACAAGCAACAAAAACTATTTCATATGGATTGTGGAAATCTAATTGCATTAAGACATATAAAATTATTCCTATTCCTATAAAACATGGCCTGGGCATCATCTTTATTTTTAGCATTTCTCAGTTGTGAGACTTAAAAAATTCCCCTCAACTCAGCTTTGTGGAACTTTGATACCATGCATAGCCCATTCCCTATGCTGCTCTAATATCATTGTCAATCATATAACCAGATTGCACTGAGAGAAAGGGTAATTCATGCAGTTGATAGAAAAACATGTGTTTCAATAAAAGAAACACACAAGGAATGCAATGCTGCTGTGGTCTTTGGAGTACACTGCTGTTGTTGGTGGGCATATGAATTTATTTCAGAAAGCAGAACAAAAAGCTATGATGAAAATCATTGGCCTTCTGTCCAGGGGGTCCAGATCCCTACCACTTCCATCCTCTCATCCGCCCTGCTGGGCATGGCATGTATGGAAGAACGAGCTCCAAAATGGCTGGATTAGAGGGTGGGGGCCCCATTCCTCCAAGGTAATTCAACTTTAGACCCGGCGGTCAGGGCGCCATTAGCCCCTTAATCTTGCCTCTTCTATCCAGTGGATATATATCAACTTAATAATTTCAACCATAGAAGTTCTGCTGGTCAACTTGGTGTCATTTGTACGTCTTCCTGGGTCTACTGATTTATCTGGTTTTATTCTAAATATTCATTATGATCTCTAGATGTAGCCTCTTATAATTACGTACTTTGGAAAATGCCAAATGATCTAGCGTTCTGATCTATTACCTCTTTAAGTAGAAAGTTGACAAACTCCCCAAGAGCAATACACAAAACAGGGTACACAAATATAAAACAAGCAATGAAGCGAAAGCTAGCGATATCTGTATTCTAAATATGATGGTGAGCAAATTTTTATTATAGTTATCTAATTTTAATGTTTTTGGTATATTTTAGTATAAATAAAATTATAGTTGATTTTTCACAATCTTTGTATTTTCAAGATTGTTTCTCAAATCAATTGTGTATATTTTTGTATTCATGTTTCCAATTACAAATTACACTTAATAATCTATCATTAAAAAGATGAAATTTAAGAATTGGATTGCAAACAAAGACTTAAAAATGAGTAGAGGGGAAGTAACAAGAGGAATAGAGAATGAGGAACAAATGTTTTTGCCCCACTTTTACTCTTCTTGCCTTGTCACTTCTGCCACCTCCTCTTGCCCCAGCACCTTCACCCCCTTCCCTCATGACAATTTTTAAGTCTTTGTCTACAATTCAATTATTCAATTTCCTCTTCCTGATGATGGATTAGTTAGTGTAATCAAAAAGATCATACAAAAACATACAATTGATTCAAGAAACAATCTTTCAAATAAATAAAATTATATAAATTAAAATATATCAAATATATTTTTTATAATTTTTTTTGACAATTTGATTGAATTTATAATAAAAAATATCTAAATACAGTCGTACTATCATCAAATTTAATAACTGTTTGTTGAAGAGAAATATTCGGAATTCCTCTCTGATCCTGATAAATCCAAAACCATGAAATAAAATTAAAAAAAAATTTACACAATCTAATCCCAAAAAAAAAAAAGAGATAGCCTTTTGATCGCTCCATTAAAAACTAAACAGGCTGATTGTCAGGCAACCTTGTGCCAAGAAATTACAACGATGGTTGCATGCGAAGCTCAAACATCTATGCATGAAAATGAATTAGTGTTGAAAGCGATAGAAAGAGAAGAGCCATTGCATTTTACTCTTGTCAAATTTTTTACTACTTTTTCTGACTGCGGTGGCAGAGGTTATATTCGCTTCCTGCCGCTGATAAAGTATAAGTCTACGTCACAAGGAAGTACTTGGACCTACAAATTATATTGCTCTGAGAGGCCATCGGCCTCTCAAGAAAAGCGCCCTAAAATATCACTCAGAATTAGTGTCTGTCTCTAATTAATAAGACATGTTTCTCTTCTGTCCGCAGAACATTGCACTGAGCCGCCCTGTTGGATTGCCCATCAATCCACTCTTAACCTAATTCTTCATTACATTAGATTCGATTAGCAGTGGCATAACATATATTCTCTATAGATTACTTGTGCAAACAAACTTCTTCCATGGAAGCGTTTCCTTATCTCTCTGCCAAGGACGATTATTCTCTGTTTAATATCATGTGCAAGCACACCTCAATGGAGACAAATTCGCCATTTCTTCTGTACAGACCGGACTTGGCTAATCCATCCTCTCATAATTATCCCAATCTTGCTTTACCTGCTCTTGACAGCATAAATTCGCATTCCAACAGAGCTTCTGTTGCAAAATCAGCCATCCCCACCAGCAATTCATTTCGTCTCCAACACCTATATGCGACTACCCATTTCCCCGTAAATCTGGTCCGGTGGAGGGATGTCAGGTTTCCAAATCACTTTCTGCAAAACTCATCATGTAATGTTGATGATGGGGCGCCGCCTGTTTCGGATCAGACAAGTGCTGCTGCGTTAATCAATGCAGAGGAAGGCAAGAAACGAAAAAACTTGGAGAAAATCACGGTAAAATACTGAAATTCCAAGTTTCTGCTCTGTTTCAAGTTGTTTGGTTCATGTGTTAGAGCTTTGCTAGAAAAACTGGGTGAGTTCAGTTTACATTAGCGTTTCCAATCCATAATATCAGCAAGATCATAGATTTAATATGTAAACTGATTTCACAGTCCATTTTCACATAGTTTGTTGCCAATGGACTGTGAAGTGTGAAAACCTCTGTATAAGAAGTGTTCCTTGACTGAAAATCTAGGAGGCCGAAATGAAGGGCTACATGTGTAGCAAACGAAGCAGCAAGGTGGGTGATAAACGGAACAGTGCTAAGTTCCCTAAAAAGACGGACAAATTTACAACTTCAGAGACTCCCAAGGATTTCATTCACGTAAGGGCCAGAAGGGGGCAGGCTACTGATAGCCACAGCCTAGCAGAAAGGGTATGTAATCCTCTCATGGAATTTGTGTAAAATGAATTACAGTAAGCAGATGGTTTATAACAGTACATTAAGTAAATGAATATAAGGTTTCCAATGCACTCCTTTCATGTTTAGGATGAAGGATTGTAGAGTGTGAGTCTTTATTTTGATGGTGGACTGTAGAATATGATTAAAATTCGATATAAACAAAACATGAAGAGTTTATCATAGAATTTTGGATCTGATTGTGGAATTTTTATTATCAACGTTTCGGATCAAACTTCATGATCTATCATCAGAATGAGATAGCAACAGAAGAGAGAAATCGATCTATCATCAGAATGAGATAGCAAGAAAAGACAGAAATCGATCCCCCATCAGAATGAAATAGCAAGATAAGAGAGAAATTGATCCATCATCAAGATGAGATACCAAGAAAAAAGAGAAATCATGAAGTTTGATCCGAAATATCTACGATAAAAAAATTCACATAATCAAATCCAAAATTCTGTAATAAATTGTTAATATGAGCTGTGGAAACTTCATGCTTTTAAAACATGCAAAGTTTCTGTCAAAGCATTTCTCACTGTGCAACTGCATTCTAAGCTAATATCTGTAATGTATCTTGATGTCTTCGGTTAACATGTTTGTCTACAATCTGATAATGCTTATTTCCCGATGTACAATCTACCCGCTCTCCTGTACTTGGATATTTCCTTCAAAACATTTTATGCTTGCTTAAACTTAACTGGGTCCAGTAGGATGCACTGTGCTTAACCATCAAACGAGCTGTTTGTATGTATGTATCAGTCAAGAGAAGCGTCAGTAGTTGTATAGTTTAACAGTTCTTGGGTTTCAGGTGAGAAGAGAGAAAATTAACGAGCGCATGAGAATCTTAAGGGAGCTTGTTCCTGGGTGTACCAAGGTAGCATCGTATAAACTGTCTTCTAAAGTTATTCTTTAGATAACCTCCCATCTGTACTATCTAACCAAATGTATTTTTTGTTTTTTATTATGTAATTATCTAAGACCACAGGAAAGGCACTTATGCTTGAAGAAATCATCAACTATGTGAAGTCACTGCAGAGTCAAGTGGAGGTAGTTATATTTCAGTTATAACTATGGCCTTCTTGTGGTTTGCTCATCGGGTTTCAAAACAGTATGAATATGTTGTTTTGGTGTGTTTGGCAGTTGCTGTCAATGAAGGTGGCATCTGTGAGCTCTTATGAATACAGTGTTGAAATAAGCAAGGAACTGTCTAGGGAGGTAGAGGTAGATAACACTTACAGTGATTCGAACATGCAATCCTTGACTTTTGGCTATATGATAATTCTGATACAGGTTTTTAGTTGTTGATATTCAGGGGGCAGAAGAAATTCCAGAAACGGTTTCACATAGCAGGGAAAACTCAATTGGAGCAAAACAAGCCTCTCATGTTTTTGGGCTCTCCGCATCTTATGATCACATGCAAGAAAAGCCATGGACCTCACTGGAAGAAGAAACCAAATTAGAATCTATGGTGAGGTTTATAACACTGTTTTAAGTTGTCTGTTTATTGAAATTAGGTTTTGGCATGGGCTGAAATTGATCTATTCATCTGGGTTAACAGGGAATTGAACAATTAAGTGCTAATTGGGATCTCCTCGATGCTTAATAGGGAGAAAATGAATGGGATGGTGAGATGCAGTACTTATTGGACGGAAGCGTCCATTTCTAGTGGTTGATATTTATTCAAATATGAAACAATACATCACTTATCTTAATTTAGTTTTATTCGATATAGTTTTCTTATGTTAAGAAAGTTTACTTTCTGAGTAGTTGTTGGTTTCTGAAATTATATTTCGGAATGTTGTATTAGTTTATTCAAGATTGCTATGTAAATGCTCTCAAAATATACAAGCATGTGCTAGAAGGGGGCATATACTTTAATTCTAATAATGATGCTAACTACATATTATAAATAGTAATATCACTAAAGGTATTCTTGATTGGAATAAGTGTTTTATTGTAAGAATTAAATAATTTATTCTTAAAAACTGATTAGTTTATATTTGTATTGTTAAAATGTGTACATTTTATATTTTTATTATTTATTTTTATGTTATTTTTTGTGAGTTAAATATTTTATTCTTGTGTATAATTTTGACTAATTTGATATTTTTTTAATTCAAATTTTCAAATTGATCATCATAAAAAGAGTTTAACATCTTTCTAAACATGTTTTAGTTCTTAATTTATCTATTCACATTCTTGGATCATATCTATATGTGCAAAAATGACCTTGATCATTTGTGTGAAATGTATTTGACCCTCTTGTTCAAAATTTAAATTTCTCTTGAGCCTAACTTGATCACCTTCAATTAATTATTATTCATCATTTCCCACACCAAAGAAATTGCATTGCTTTCTTAAGTCAAGCATAAAGTGACATCAACCCTAGGTCATTTCACAATGCAATCAATCCCTAATCAACCCATTATAAGGAAAAACCCAACTTGTCTTTCTCTAAAAAATGACCATTCATTAATTATTATTATTCTTTTCACACTAGGTATTGCATCAACACAAGATAAAGTACTAGTTCTTGCACTGGGTCACTCTGACACCCATTGGATTGCATTTGATATGCATAAAGTCAAAATCCTTATGAATTAGCATTTTCATAGTCACACTAGGATCATTTTCATTCATTGTTACTTGAAGTGTCATCTAGAATTTTCTAAAATTATTAAATCGATTAATGAGGCTTGTCAGGAGGATAAGATCCTTACTTTGTAAGCTCCAAAAGGCTTTTGTCAACAATATCATTGTGTTATTATAGGGCTTAGCTTCAAGAAAAATAGTTTTTTATAGGTATAAAATGTTTACAAGTCACAGGTTCATTTCTATGGGTCAAAGTTAACTTTTAGATGTATAGGTTTTTTCATCCACACATATTTGTGTCTAGGTCATTTACATAATGTTAATTAAGCCCTAGTCAAATTTTGAGAATGGTCTAGTCCACACTTCATTGTTTTACTTCTAATGTGTCCAAGATTAAGTGACTTTGAGCTATAGTTTAAAATTTATGTTTAAAATAGTGGATAGGTATGTATTGACCATCAAGAAAAACTAATTACTTTCAATCCTTATAATTTTTTTTTTTTAAAATTCTATCATATGATATATGACAACTCTAAATTTTCTTAATTGGATTATAATTATTATGCCATTCAATAAACCTTTTTTTAGTGAATAAAATCTATTGTATTTCTTTAAAATTTGGTGAACTTTTTTGTTCAAATACTTCTAGGGTCTTGATCTTCTTCATATCTCTAAATTGTAGATCTAATTCTTTTAATTATCATACATTTTATTTTATAATTAATTAGGGTTTGGATCCATCCTTATTTATTTTGCATTACTTTATCTTGATGAGGATTTGGGCTATTTCTTTTTGCAATCTCATCGATCCTTACCCAACCAGCAGTCCCTTGTGCACTTCCATTAATACACATTGATCACATATGTATTTTTTCTATTCTTAACCAAACTTGTGCTTCCTATGTCACTATGTTTTATAATGATACCTTAGTTTTGGTCTATAATACTAGTGACTTAGCTACTATATTTTCCGTATATTTTTTTGGATACATCTACATGTATTGATTAATTTAAAGTTGTAGCTAGTAAACATATTCCTTCTTTAACTCATGATAGATTTTATTTTATGATTCTCCTTCACACCTTTCTTTTTCTATCTCTCCTTGACGAGCCTAGTAATGTAGATAATCATGCACTCTACCTTTACATAAGGTTGCTAATCATTCTTCTATATATTTTTTTCTCATGGTTTGTTGATGATATATTTAGTGAGGAGCATAGTGATGGTTGTTTCTCTTTCCATGATGAGATTGATGACACTTTTATTCATAATTTTTTGGTTTATAATGCACATTATTTTAAGTAATTTATTATAGATTCAAATTTAGTAGTAATGAAGATGCAATATTTGTTAGATCATTTGTATCTTCATATTATGCTCATATATAGAAACACAATAATCTAATACATGTATTTGGTGTTATATATTTCTTAATCGATAAGCCTATAGTGAGAGTTGCTTTGTATTAAAACAAAATGGAATTTAATTTTATAAAAAAACTAGGACGTAGACCTGGATTTACTATATCAGACTACCTTGCCTTGTATACTACTTTGGGTGACTAGAAAAACACCTAAGTAGATTTAGCTACCTTTTACATATTAGGCTAATACACATCAATATTACTCTTTATCTACTTCTTCAACTAGAATTTGATTTATAAATGCATACATCCATTCAATGCAAAAAATGGGCTCTAAGTTTATCATCTTCCTCAAGAATGAGCAACCCTTGGCAACTTTGATATGATGCTTCTCCAACGTTGTTGATGCAAAATTCACTAAAAAAGGGATCCATAGTGTTGTTTTATTTACATCTAACAAATGATGAATGTCTGGCTAGTGAGGGATGTTAAAACTAGGCCTTTCCATGCCCAAAATCTCATCCAAGCTACCAAAAAACTCTCTTTTGATTCTTTAGCCAAACCCATCATCATCTCTTTCAACTCTCCTAAATCCAAAAAAGAGGCCACAAACTTGGAAGTGATATCAATGTTGACCCTATATCTATCTTCTGCCACCAAGAAATTGTCTCCTAAGATCCATTTAATTACAGTTAGCTCTAGCGATTGTTGAGTTTTAAAGACCATTTTTAGTATGTGGTCAATTATCTCTCCTATAAATGTCATTTGAGTACAAACCAACCTAACTGGCATGTCCATCACACCTATTCTATAATGACCGTGCAAAGAGACAAGTGCTTTCTCTCATTTTTTTGCTTTCTTTAATAGGCCCCTACCACCACCAGCCCACAAATCACCACTTATCCCAACCAAGGGGAAAGTATGACAATATTTTTTCTAGTCTCTTTTTTATTCTTAATTCACATTTTTTATGATAATTCATCCTTGGAATTTCATGAACACCTTAATGATATTACCTTTCTAACACCTTCATTGCAAAGTTTGTCTAGTGTCTCATCATCCTCTTAATAGGAGATCATGCTAATTAAACCCTATGAAAAAATCATTTGAAGCGATGTGGTTGTGAGAAGCCTTAATCAATATTAAGTATCTCATTTGCAACCATGTTGGCAAGTCTATCTGCCTCCACATTTTCTTCGTTGTAAACATGATTCGCCATGAAGTTTTAGAAAGTTGTTAATATCTCCAAGATTTTCTCTAAATAACCTTTCAATTTCTATTTTTTATATATCTCCTTTCTAAATGGTAGTTATGATTAGTGTAGAATCACCTTCCACATTTATTTCTAAAATTTTGTATTTGACATAGCTCTAATTCAAACATGAGACCTTAATTTTTTGTTGCATTGTTTATCCCAACATGTAATGGGATGGAACAACTACATATTTTTTTCCCTCTCCAATCATAAACTATGCAACTAGTGTTGGAGGCGCCATGATTACTTCCAGAGGTGCCATAAAATTTCAACTTGCATCAACCCTACTTGGGAGGTACCCATTTGGCCTATGCTCTAGCTTTCATGGATCTAGAGCCCCCCACCCCTCACACCAAAGGTGATCACAATCCATATCATTTTATCATTGTGCTACTATACCAAATCATCCATTATTTGGTATTTGAGTTTAAGTTGTTTTTTGGTTATTTACTACTTCTACAATTATAGGTTCTACTTTATTCAACAAGGAGGATAGGTTCATTTATTTTTCTTGGAATATTTTCCTATTTGGATCCTTCCAAATTTCCTAGATCATAATTGAGGGACTTACCAGCCAAATGCACAATAACATTGCATTCTTATATAATATTGGTCATGAGTTGAATAAAATCAAAATATCTTTTGGAAGGGTGTGTTGGATGTTGTGGTTGTGTTGTTGATATGTGGTTGTCACTGATGTCAACACTATTAGCATTGATGATTCTGAAGGCTATATATGTTGAGGATATTGAGAAAACCAGAATAAATATGTTGCACACACTCTGTGAAGCTGTGAAGATCATAATGGTGGAAAGTTGTGTACGTTGATAATCAGAAGTTGTGCATCAAAGGGTTTCTTGCTGAGCCTGTCTAGTATGTTATTCAGAAGTTTCAGTGGTACGCATCAAGATTGGAGCGAGTTATGATTTTTTGAGTTCCTACAGTTATTTTGTTACTATGGCAGATGTTTATGGAAGAAGAGAATGCAATTCTGGTATATTTAGTTGTTGGGTATAGTACTGTGATGTTAAGTGATGTTTCTAGATCATGCTTTATCATTATGGTACGTTCGTGTTGATCGGTGTGCTTGTGATCAAAGATTTTCCTTTGTGTGTTTGAGGTTTTCATGTTCTTGGCCGACATGATGGTGGTAGCGTGTTGTGGATCCTTATGGATTAATCTTTTATTGTTTGGCATGTTCGAGAATGTTGATTTAGGTCTTCATTACTATGTCACTAACTTAGGTTGGTGCGCATTGACATTTGTTCATGAATTGGTCCGACAGTTGTAATTTATTCTTTATTTGTGGCCAACAAAGTTGTTGATGTAAATTCATGTAGTAGATATATAAGAGCAATTATCTCTTCATTTCGAAGTGTGTGTGTGGTGTATGCTGGATAAATGTATGTGAAATGTGCGAATAAATATCAAATCATTTGATTTCAGAGTAGAGTGTGAAGAAGATTGAGCGAAGTGTGAAGAAGTGTTTTTGTGCCTAATCGGAACTGCCATCAGGCTTTTGTAGAAGCTAATTTCTCAGTTCAACCTCATCAGATGGATTTAATCTAATCGTTTGAAGGTAAAATTCTTAAGATCAGATAGAGGTGGTGAATTCACTTCCCGGGAGTTCAATTCATTTTGTGAAGAGCATGGAATCAAAGACAGTTATCTCCTCCTTGGACCCCTCAAGAGAATGGAGTTGTTGAAAGAAAGAACAAAACAATTCTAGATGTTGTTAGAACTATGATGTTGGAAAGTAATGTTCCTCATATCTACTGGAGAGAAGCTATAAGAACTAATTTATACACTATCAATCGAGTAAATGTAAATGGTAATTTTGGTAAGACTCCTTTTGAGTTGTGGTTTGGTTATAAGCCTACTATTAAATATTTCAAAATCAGTGTGGTACGTCCCCATTGATTGGTGTGTTCATAATCAAATATTTTTCCATTGTCTGTTCAAGTTTCTCATGTTCTTGGCCAACATGATGGTGGTAGCATGTTGTAGATCCTTATGGATTAATATTGTATTGTTTAATGTTTGGTGTGTTCGAGGATGTTGATTTAGGTCCCACTATGTTGTGACCGACTTAAGTTGGTGCACATTGATATTTTTTCATGAATTGAGTCTAATAGTTGTAATTTATTATTTATTTTTGGTCGATAGAGTTATTGATGTAAATTCATGTAGTGGATATATAAGAACGATTATTTCTTCATTTTAGTGATGGTGTGGTGTGCGAGCATGAAGTGTATATGCAAAATGTGTGAAGAAATATCAGATCATCTAAATGAAGAGCAGAGTGTGAAGAAGTGTTTTTGTCCCTACCCAGAACTATCATCAAGCTTTTGTAGAAGATAATTTCTTAGTTCAACCTCATCAGATGGATTTAATCTAATTGTTTTATGTAAGGTAGTGAGTCTTCCCTTTGAGTAGTGAGCTCTAGGCAATGTGCATGAATGCATGTGCATTCCCTATTCATTTCTTTCATTATATTTCTAACAGGGTATAATCTTGTGGACTAACATCCATCGTGGTTTTCCCCCCTAACAGGGTTTCCACATATAAAATCTTGGTGTTCATGTGTCTCTAATTTGTTGTTGATTTATTCTTGCACTTTTTATTAGCATATCTAAGATTAAAGGTTGTTTAAGGTTGAATAAGTTTAATTTCTGTAACAACTGATTCACCCCCCCTCTCAGTTGTTTATCCTTGTTTTGCCAACAATTGGTATCAAAGCTAGTTCCTCTAAAGAAGTTTAATAGCTTGAGGAGATTCGAGATTGCATCATACAAGAAGGATAGTCCTAGATTCAATGGTACAAACTACTCTATGTGGAAAGTAAGAATGGAATTCCATTTGAAGTGCATTGGTGAGCCTTTCTGGAAGATTACAAAGAATACATATAAAATTCCTTAGAGTGGTCCCTCTACTGCTGATGAGATCAAAGAAGCCGAAACTAATACTAGGGCTATAGAAGCATTGCTAAGTGCTTTGACAGATTCAAAGATGACAAATGTGATAGGTCTGAAGACTGCACATGAGATCAGGAAAAATTTGGAAACAATGTATGAAGGAGATGCACTAGTGAAAGTTGCTAAGCTACAAAGTCTGAAAGGAAAGTGGGAGAACATGAAGATGAAAAAAAAAATTCTTTCACACAAAAGGTAAATGAACTAGTGATGGGCATTAGATGTGTCGGTGGAATCTTGGAAGAAGATGAGATTGTGGCTAAAATACTTAGATTTGTGCCTACCTCTTACAAAACAAAAGCTCATGCTATTGAAGAGCTTAGGACAGTAACAAATGTGACAAGAGACATGCTGATTAGAAAACTTGTTGCCTTTGAGTTGAGTGAATTTGGCGAATCTTCTCCTAAGACAGAGTTTGCATTCAAAGATACTATATCCGGAAAAAGCCAACAAAGATATGATTTGGGAGAAAGCTCCAAGAAGACATTCAAGTATGAAGATGAAATGAAACTAATTGAAGATGAAGAAAGAGAACTAGAAAAAAAAAAAGCACTGATTATGAAAAGAGAAGCCAGAGGACAAGGTAAGCACAAAGGAAAGTTGCCTATTAAGTTTTTCTCTTGCAGTAAGAATGTCATTTTGCATCAAGGTTTCCTGAAAGAGTTTTTAAGTACATACCTGATAAGACTAGATTTCAAAAGAAATGTTATTATGTTGAAGAAGGAGTTACTAATGATAAATCTGATAAAGAAACTAGAAATGAAGATGAATGGGTATTCATTGCTATCAAGGAAAATGGTTTGGTGTCCACTAAATCAACTAGTAATCAAAATATTGAGAAAGCACTTGTAGCCAAGATTGATGAGAAGAATGAGTGGGTGATTGAAAGCGGATGCTCACATCATATGACTGGTGACAAAAGCAAGTTTCTAAGCTTGAAAAGATATGATGGTGGTGTTGTAAGATTTGGAGATAATAATTCTGGTGTGATTTGTGGCAGAGGCACTATTTCTCTTGGTGGTAAATGTGATTTTCTTTATGTTGAAGGATTGAAGCATAATCTGTTGAGTGTTGGACAAATGGTTGACAAAGGTTACAATCTTCAATTTAAGGATGGTAAATGCAGGATACTAGGAAGCTCAGCAAATGTGATTGCTTCAGGTACTAAGACAAGAGGTAATATTTTTCACTTAAATGTTTCTAGTGAAAGTTGATTTATTGCTCAAGTTGATGTAAGTTGGTTATGGCATAGAAGGTTGTGTCATGTGAATTTTGATAACATTGTCAAAATAAGCTCTACACAAGCAGTCAGAGATCTACCTAAGTTAGTGAAGCCTACTAACACTATATGCAAGGAATGTCACATAGGAAAGCAGAAAAGAATTTCATTTCGGAGAAAACAACATCATTCCAATGGAGTACTAGATTTGATACGTACTGATCTATGTGGTCCATCCATAATCAGAAGTCTACAAGGAGAAAGGTACTTTATGTTGCTTATTGATGATTACTCTAGAATGGTATGGGTTGCTTTCTTAAGAGAAAAACATGAGGCATTAGAGAAATTCAAAAGCTTCAAAGCTTTTGCAGAAACTGAGATAGGTTTGAAGATCAAATGTTTAAGATTAGATAGAGGTGGTGAATTCACTTCCCGGGAGTTCAATTCAATCTGTGAACAACATGGAATAAAAAGACAGTTATCTATTCCCTAGACCCCTCAAAAAAATGAAGTTGTTGAGAGAAAGAATATAAATTTTTTAGATACTGTCAGAACTATGATTTTGGAAGTAATGTTCCTCATATCTACTAAAGAGAAGTTGTAAGCACTATTGTGTACACTATCAACTAGGTGAATGTTAATGGTAATTCTAGTAAGAATCCTTTTGATTTGTGGTTTGGTTATAAGCCTACTGTTAAATATTTCAAAATCTTTTGAAGTAGATGTTATATCAAAATAGATGAAGATATAGGTAAGTTTGAAGCTAGAAGTGATGAAGGAATCTTTCTGGATTACTCTACTAAGAGCAAAGCATACTGGTGCTACAACAAAAGATTGAAGAAAATGGTTGAAAGTGCAAATGTCAGAGTTGATGAAGACACTGTTAGATCATCCAGATAATGTGGATATGATTCAGATGACCAACAAGATAGTACTGATAATGGAAAGAATGCGGAAACACAAAATCAAGTTCAAATTATTCTGGTGAATCAAGAGAATCATGAAGAAGAAGCTAGTGGAAGTGCAGAAGAGAGAACAGAAGAACTAGAAGTTAAAGAGAATCCAAAATTTCCAAGGTATGTAAAGCTAAATCACTCTAAGAATCAGATTATAGGAGACAAGAAAAAGGGTGTGCAGACGAGAGCAAGAATTGCAGAAGAATATTGCTTGATTTCCAAGATTGAGCCTAGTAATGTCAATGAAGCATGTAAAGATGAATATTGGATGGAAGCAATGAAGGAAGAATTGATGCCGATAGAGAAAAATGATACATGGACTCTTGTTCCCAAACCTCATGACAAAAATGTGATTGGAACCAAATGGGTCTTTTAGAATAAGTTGAATGAGCAAGGTGAAGTAGTTAGAAACAAAGAAAGACTAGTATGTAAAGGATACTCATAGATGAAAGGTATTGATTTTGAAGAAACCTTTTCCCTTGTTGCTAGAATTGAAGTTTTAAGGTTATTTCTTGCTTATGCTACTTTCAAGAATTAAAAATTCAATCAAATGGATGTAAAGTCAACATTCTTGAATGGTGAGTTAGAAGAAGAAGTTTATGTTGAGCAACCAGATGGATTTCAACTGGCTGATGAAAAAGACATGGTTTTTCGATTGAAGAAAGCACTATATGGACTCAAACAAGCCCCTAGAGCATGGTATGCTAGATTGGATAAATATTTGTTGAAGCTTGGATTCAATAAATCTATTGTTGACAACAATCTTTATTTCAAGATGGATCGGGATAAAGAGTTGATTATTGAAGTTTTTGTTGATGACATCATTTTTGAAGGTGATGATGACTTATGCATGAAATTTGTTGATGAAATGAAAAGTGAATTTGAGATGTCAATGATAGGAGAGGTGAAATTACTTTTAGGATTGCAAATAACTCAGTTAGATGATGGAATTTTCATATCTCAGTCCAAATATATAAAAGAGTTACTGAAAAATTTTGGCATGGAAGACTCAAAACCAGTTGGTACACCCATGTTAACCGGATGCAAGTTAACACAGAATGATGATTCCCCTAAGGCTAATCAAACAAGGTATAGGTCAATGATTGGTGGATTTCTATATTTGACTCAGACTAGACCAAACATTATGAATGTTGTGTGCATGGTTTCTAGATATCAAGTTGATCCAAAGGAGTCACATGTGATTGCAATAAAGAGAATTTTTAGATACTTGAAAGGAATAATTGATTTTAGTCTTTGGTATCCTAAGGATGATGATCTTACTTTGAATGCCTTTATAGATGTAGATTGGGTAGGAGATGTAGATGATAGAAAAAGTACAAGTGGTGGTGCATTCTTCCTAGGGAAGAAGTTGGTGTCTTGGCTAAGTAAAAAGAAAAATTCCATTTCCTTATCTACTACTGAGGCAAAATATATTGCTACTGCAAACAATTGCACTCAAGTATTATGGATGAAAAAATCTGAGAGATATTAGAATTGAGTATAATGAGCCTATTGCTATATTCTGTGAAAATTTAAGTACCATAAAGATTTCCAAGAATCTGGTGTTACACTCAAAGATAAAACATATATCTAGATCAAGTATCACTTTTTGAGAGACAAAGTGAGTGATAAAGAAGTTAGATTGGAATATGTGCCCACTAAGAAACAAATTGTAGATTTCTTTACTAAACCGTTGCCTAAGGATACTTTTAAGTATCTCAGAGGCAAGTTAGGGGTTATTTCCCCTCCTAATCTAAACTAAGATGCAAGTCTTTGCATCAATCTATGCACTTACATTGAGATCCTGTTTCAGATTGATGTTGTGGTGGTTGCTACTTAGGGGGAGTAGTTAGATGATTCACATGATATGTGGTTCAGAGCTTGTGTACCTTTTCCATTGATGTCAAATGGGGAGAAGTGTAATGTGAAAAACCTTGTACAATCTAAGGGGGAGAAGTGTAGAACAAAGAGGGATAAGAGTACTGTGTGAAGAGTTAGTTGTGTTGATGGTATTTTTCACATCATGTGTTTCCATCAATGCCAAAGGGGGAGATTGTTGGATGTTGTGGTTGTTTTGTTGATATTTGGTTGTCATTGATGATTATGAAGGCTATATATGTTAAGTATATTGAGAAAATTAGAATAAATATGTTGCAGGCAGTCTATGAAGCTATGAAGATCAAAATGGTGGAAATTTGTGTATGTTGATAATCAGAGGTCGCGCATCAAAGGGTTTCTTACTGAGCCTATCTAGTATGTTGTCTAAGAGTTTTAGTGGTACACATCAAGATTGGAGCGAGTTATGAGTTTTTGAGTTCCTATAGTTATTTTATTTTTTGTAGTAAGTGTTTCTGGAAGAAGAGAATGCAATTCCGGTATATTGAGTTGATGCGTATGCTACTGTAATTTTTAGTGATTTTTCTAGATCATGCTTTATCATTATGGTACGTTCACGTTGATCGGTGTGCTTGTGATCAAATATTTTCCTTTGTGTGTTCGAGGTTTTCATGTTCTTGGCCGAAATGATGGTGGTAGCGTGTTGCATATCCTTATGGATTAATCTTTTATTGTTTGGCATGTTCAAGGATGTTCCTTTAGGTCTTCATTACTATCTGATCAACTTAGGTTAGTGCGCATTGAGATTTGTTCATGAATTGGGCTGACAGTTGTAATTTATTCTTTATTTGTTGTCGACAAAGTTGTTGATGTAAATTCATTTAGTGGATATATAAGAGCGATTGTTTCTTTATTTTGAAGTATGTGTGTGGTGTATGCTCGATGGATATATGTGAAATATGCGAACAAAGATCAGATCATTTGATTTCAAAGAAAAGTGTAAAGAATATTGAGTGAAGTATGAAGACGTGTTTTTGTGCCTAACTGGAACTGTCATCAGGCTTTTGTAGAAGCTAATTTCTCAGTTCAACCTTATCAAATGGATTTAATTTGATTTTTTTATGTAAGGTAGTGAGCCTTCCCTTTGAGCAGTGAGCTCTAGGAAGTGTGCCTGAAAGCATGTGCATTCCTTATTTATTTTTTATTATACTTCTAACATGGTATAATCTTGTGGACTAACATCCACCGTGGTTTTTCCCCTAACAAGGTTTCCACGTATAAAATTCTTGGTGTCCATGTGTTTCTGATGTTTTTTTGATTTATGCTTTCACTATTAATTATCATATCTGAGATTAAAGGTTGATTAAGGTTGAATAAGTTTAATTTTTGTAACAACTAATTCACCCCTCTAAGTTATCTATCCTTTTTTTCCAACATGGTGCATACCCATCCTAATTTGGCACATAACCATCTCCAAAATATTCTTGAAATTGGTATCCTAGAAGGAGGTGATTCGGGTCCTCTTCCGAATTTTACATAGAAAACACCTTAAAGGTCCATGAAAGCCTATTTTTGTAATTTTTTTATTGTTATGATCCTTCTTTGAATGGTCGCCCATGCAAATTTCCCCACCTTTGGGAGACAATTTATTCCAATATAGATGGATAGGAATCTTTGTGGCCCCTATATTTTCTTCTAGCACTTTGTATCCTTTTATATTGTATTGATCGCTTTTTTCCCCATCCCATACCATCTTATCACGTCCCTTCCTAAGACCTATGCTTTTATCTTTCAAATTGTTTTTCAAGAGATTTACCTCTTGGTATAAGATATTCAAGTTGTTGAACTTCTTCTAATGCCACTAAATGTTCCCATCTCTGTGGATTACCTCCATGTATTCCCTTACTTTGGGCCCCTAATTTTGAATGAGGGTTCTTCTGATTTGATTCAATCCCTCTTGTCTATCAAGGGGAGGATATCCTCCCCATAAATCTTCCCAAATGAGGGAAATTTTCCCATCATGTATATCCTATATGATATATTCAATTATAATCAATCTATAGTTGGAGATGAAATTCCATATTCTTGAGCCTTGAGGCAATCACTCTATTGTCAATTTTTTTGAAGAATCAAGGCTATTCAGGTATTTTTTTTGTAGTATTTTAACCCATTTTAGTTATAGTTGATCATACATTTTCTAAAATAACTTTTCCCCCATTGCTTTATTCTGCAGGAGTTATCTTTTCAAACCAACCACATCATCTACCTAGGTTTATATATTTTGTCCTATGCTATGAAATCCAATTTATCCTTCTTAGAGGATCCTTTCCAAAATAATTTCCTCATTATTTGGGTTAATCTCTTATTCACCCCACTTGGCAATGATAAACATTAGAGTATGTAGTTTCTGGATTTAACTGTGTAATAGTTTTTTGATCCAAAAACTATTACACAATTAAATCCATAAACTACATACTCTAATGAAATGGATAGTGGAAATCTAATGTCTTTGAAAGATAAACATGACAAATTAAATAAATGGGAATTATAGAGATAGTTTCTTTAAGCATGATTATTCTACTAGCCCAAGATAGCCACCTACCTCTCCATAATATCACATGGTTAAAGAACTTATCTACCAGTAGATCCCATAAATTTTTAGATCTCACCCCTAGTGCCAAGGGGAGTCCCAATTATGTACTAGGAAACTTAACAAGTTTAAAGTTTAGTACTTAAAAAATTTATTGTTGTTTTCTTAGAGGGTTTGACAGAAAGTAGATTTCCAATTTTGAGGCATTTTCCTCTTGTCTTGATGCCTTAGAATAATTCCTCGATATTGTAGTGACGAAAAATGTCATCCTTTATATTTTCTCACTTTGTTTCCCTCCCCTTAATTAATTGGACTTAATTAAGCCTCTAATTGACCTAAGTATGCATTTAAAAGCCTAATTAATCTCATTTTCCAAAAGGGGAACCTATATTAAAAAATTGCAAACATTAATTAAATTTTCTTAGAAATTAAGTGTCCTAGATTTAAGTCCTAGGACCCATTCGCCCAAGGGTGAATGGGTCCTCCTTAAGTTGAGGATCTCAATTTTTAATATGTTTTTTTGTAGCATTTTTAGATTCATCTTCAAATTGCAATCATCGACCTTTGATGTTTAATTGTCTGGAAATTATAAAATTACCTATAAATACAAGGTATTTTTATCAATTCAAATCTTAAGACTTTTGAAGGAGCAAAATTATAGAAAATATTATTGTCAAGAGAATTCAAGAGCAGATTTATTAATCTTCTACACTGAAATTCAAGATCTCAAGCATCATGTCAAAGTTATTTGCATCTATGAATATTTTTGGAGCTAACATTGTGATGTAGGTTTAAAGCATTCAAACATTAAATCAAGCATCAAAATCAACCTCTAATCAAGCCATTTCATGCAAGATCAAATCCTTGGAGAGATTTGTTAGACTTCAATCCTCCAAGGGAAGCCATTAAAGGGTTTGGTGAGTTGATAAACTAGTGTATGTTCATCATTCCTTCTTTCTATTATTATTTCATTTCAAGGTTTAATTACAACAATGGTGTTTGACCAAGGAAAACCCTAATTCACCAAAAACAAAGATTTTTTTCCTCTTTGTGTGTTTGTAGATTTATAGGTGGAGTAAAATTGGATCAAAAGTGAAAAATTTGTCAAAGTTGTAACAAAAAGTTGTCAAAGCCATGAAAACTCAGACCCCGAATTCATTTATGAACTTTTAGTAGTTAAACCTGTGGGAAAAAGGCATCTCAAATCTATCTCCAGAGGACCCCAAAAATTGAGAAAAAAATCTATACAAGGACTCATTCACCATTTTTGGATGCTCAACAACCACTTTTGGTGATGGGTACATGTTAGCATAATATATTACATTGTTCGTACATGTTGTTTGGTAGGTTGTTAGCGCATGTAGTTAACTATTTCTATGACACTTCAACTATTTCTCTCAAACTTCTTGTGTTATCTCTTGTATAAAAGCATTTGCATATGGTGAACAAAACATCAAGTTTTTATGCATTTTACTCACATATGGTATCAAAGCCTACATCGCTCCTATGCTTAGGAGTATGAAGATTGTTTGAGACATAATGAAGCTATCTTCTAGATATGGATTCAGAAGAGTAGAGGTGTTGGATAAATGATTACGCTTGGTTTTCCTCTTGTCCACTAGTAGGATTAGAAAGAGAATGGTGAGGAATGTGAATCAACATGAAAGTTGAAGATTTATCGATGTATAAAGATAGAATTGGCAGAGGCATTTGAAGTGTTAAACTCTACAACAAGAACAAGGAATGATACCACTACAAGACTGACATGATATTGTTGCATGATTGTAGTAAAAAACACACATTGCATACATTTGGTTTCAACTACTAAACACTTCCGGTGGAGTCACCTTGTCGGAAGTGATTGATGGAAGAGGTGTGTTCTTTGCAATGTACTGTCTATTTCTAAAATTAATTATTCTAGTTGGAAGGGTTTGAGCCATGAGGATGATAAAAGGTGATTGATCTGTTGCAGAAACCACGCTTTGCCAGGGTATGTTGGATGAAGTTCTTATATCTCATCTCGAGAGTTCCTAAGTTCAATTGAGTGTGAAAAGGATTAAAATGACTTTGGTGAGTTGGTGAAATTTATGGAATTTTAAGTGGAGTTCAAAATTGATTATGCTTCATAATAGTGTTTTGATGATTTTGTATTTGGAGTATTGTTTGCAATGAAAAATATAGTTTTAAATAGCTGCATAGAATAGAAGTGAGTTTATCAAATATCATTGAAAAGAGTCCATTATATAAGGGAAGTTTAATCTCATGTATGTCAAGTGTTCCTTTGTGCACTGGTATGTTGGTGAGGGTATGGAAGAAGGAGAATTATTCAGAGGTCAAGAGGATGATTACCCAACAATTTATCTAATCAAGAGTGGGGAAATCATTCATTTGTAATATATGAGGGTTCATAAATGATTACATAATATTTTGAATTCATCTCTTATTAGTGGTAGCTTGGAGATAAGTTGTTTTACAAGAGTAGATACAACTCAAATTACTTTGATTACAAATGGATCTTCAAACATTTATGATTGGAATTTTGAGGTTATCTTTACTACACCTAATGAGACCTCTAAAGATGCATCCAATTCATCAATTAGATAAATTGTAATAGGAGCTATCGGAGGCTGGTGGCACTGAAGGATGGAGGAATTTCCATCATCTCAAGTTAGCTTCTCACTTTGAGATGATACTTTACATGAGAACCACTTTTGGTTTTAGTTTTTGGTTTTCCTTATTGTTGCTAACAGATTTGAAGAATACATATATTATGAAGTTTGTTTTTTGGCTCAAATAGTAAGGGGTTTGGTGTAGAGCTCAATATGGATGGTTATCCTATGAACACTCGAGGTTGTGATCCGAATTACACCCTTTTGAGGGTCATTAGACAAATTTATCCAGAGCCATGTGTTTGGAGAGCTCAATCTTGATTGTTGTCAAATAATTCGATGAATTTGTGATTCGAGAGTTCATGGGAGGAAGAACTCAATAATTTGGCTAGGGGCCACACCTTTACGCGGGTTAAGAGATAGCTTGATGGAGCTTCATCTAATTTAGGATTTGTTTCTTCAATGAAGATCTTCACAAGGTTGTATATACATTTTGTAATCAGCAAGTTTTGTTATGTAAGCCTTAAGGGGATTCCTTTGGCTAAGTGAATAAGAGATTTTAGGGGTACATTTATAGGAACAATGCAATAGGGGGGAATGTTAGCATAATATGTTACATTGTTCGTAGGTGTGTGTGTAAATATTTGGAAACAATAAATGAGTTAAACAACACACCAATGAAACTTTGTATCAAAGAGTCTAATTTAAAACTAAACAAACTTCAAACCCAACAGATTCTTCAAAGTCGTCCCACTGTCCTCTATCTCCAAGGATTTGTTTTAAGCTACTTGCTCTTAGATTGTATAAGCATAAGCTCAATAGAATGACAACCTAGAGAATGAGATGATATGAAAAATGCATTTTTATGCTAAATGATGTGAGATAATAAAACTAAGAACAAATTATGCAAGCTATTCTACCATTATTATTTATGCTAAGATTTTATGCTATGATTATGAAATCTAGGATATTAAGATGATAAATGCTTGATTATTCAACTATAATGCTCATGCTATGCAAACAGTTCCAGGATTTTCAAAGAGTCAAGAGGTCTTATTTATAGATTTTTGGAGGAAAAAGCTTAGTTGGCAAATATCAACGATTGAGATTCAGTCTGGTAAGGTGAACGGTGAGAGATGGAGAAAATGGAGAGAAAGATGGAAGGTAGAGAAAAAGAAGGAAGATGTTTCCTTCCCACAAAAATATTTCACTCAAAAATAGAGGAAACTTGTCATTTGTCAAGTTTAGTTATGAGTTAGTTTTGGTGGTTGAAGATAATTCAACAATTAAATAATAAAATTATTTAATTTCATGTGACATGTGGATTTAGAAGCTTCCACAATTAAATATTAAAAATATTTAATTATGTGTGAAAAGTGGATAAGAAGTTTCTAATTAAATATTAAAAATATTTAATTATAAGTGAGATGGCTTTTTAGAAGATTTAAAGATGATTTTATGATTTGGAAAAAGAAGAATATTTAGAATGATTTAAGAGTGATTTTGTGATTTTGAAAAAGAAGAATATTTACTTTATTCTAAATAAAGCAATGTGATAATTAAATTCAATAAATTGTGAAACTTATTTAATTAATTAAGAAAAAATGGAAAAGTGATAATAATTAAATAAACTTATTTATTTAATTAGAAATAAAAGAATTAGAAAATGAACAATATAAATAAATTATTTAAATTCATTTATATGTAGATTGAATTAGAGATTAATTCAATAACTTGTATTTAATTAATTACCAGACTTATTATAATGTGACCATTTTTAGGTGTATACATTTTGCCCCTCTTTGAAGTGATGTGTTTTATGTATTGCTTCAAAGAATTTAAAAAAAAAATTCCCTAGATTTGAATTTTGGAAAACCGATGCCTGCATGCCCCTCAGGTGATGAATCGGATAAAATTTTGAATTTTTCAGATTTTTGATTTTTTTTGGAAATTTTTGATGATTTTTGAAAATTGTTATTGATTGGTTGTTCGATTCATCAACCAATAAGATGATTTGATGGAATTTGCTATCGAAATATTGATATGAATATGAAGAACTTTGATTATGCCCCATGGATAAAACAATGCCATAAAATTACCCTCCACTCACCCTTAAATAGGTAAAAAGTAACTTTTGAAGATCATTTGTGCATTAACACTTTAGTTAATTTTGAAAATTTTGAGCACTAGAGTGAAAAAAATGGCTCTTCCCATCCACCAACATAGATTTGAGTGGATTCGATGACATCAACACCCGACACATTATGGAGCCCTGGTACATATCACGTAAACCTCCATGTGATTTGATTCATCATAAATTTCAATGATTTTTGCACATTTTCTCATGTTTTCACCAGAATAGCGCATATGATAGATTTTATAGTGCATATAATGTCCTTGCAAATATGACACCTTTTGTAGTGCATGTGACAATTTTTGTAGCGCATGTGATTCCCTAGTGCATATGATAAAAACCATAGCACATTTGACAAAAAGGATAACGCATTTGATTTGACAGCGCATACAATGAATTATGTAGCACGTGTGATAAATCCTATAGCACATTTACCTGAAGTTAAACCATTTTTCATGATTTTGCTCCTCAACTGATGATTTTTTGATTGATTTTAGCATGTGATGATGAAATTTGGATGTTCAACTAATGATAAGTGATAGGTCTGATAGGATAACTGATATTTTTTTCCTCATGATGTATTAGAAAACAAATAGTAATATTTGATAAATTTGCTTTCCTAATTGATGAAAAAGAAATAGTAAGATAGATAAATTTTCCCTCATGATGGATGAGAAGTTCAAATAGTAAGATAACTGATGAATTTTCCCTCATGATGGATGAGAACCAAATAGAAAGATAACTGATAAATTTTCCCTCATGATTGATGAGAAACAAATAGTAAGATTTGATTGGTTTGATTGATTCGATTGATTTAATTGATTTGATTGATTTGATTGCTTTGATTGATTTGATTGCTTTGATTGATTTGATTGCTTTAATTGCTTTGAGCACCAACACTAATTTGATATGCTTTGAATGGATAGGAGAGATTAGTGATTCTTTAGGTACGAGAGCGATTTTCAAAGACTTGGAGCTTGATTCCACTGCTTGTTCAGGTAGACCAAGATGTCATTGATGTTTATGGGTTGACTTCATTGCTTGAGATGCCAGAGATGCATCTCAATAGGGGTTTTTTTACTGCACTTGTCGAGAGGTGGCACAATACCTTCCACCTAGCGACAGGAGAGATGACGATTACTCCTGAGGATGTTTATAGGATCCTACGGATTCCAGTGATGGGTGAGATCGTGACTTATGATACCAGAGAGCAGGGGGAACTGATTCCTTGAGGAGAGTCTTTGTAGATAATCATATCACCAGATATGAGATTCCATGGGTCAATATGGTTGAAATGTACACGCCATTTCCTTGCATACTAGCAGGATACATTGGTGGATTCCTATGTCTCGACTGTAGGTCAAAGGGACTGGCTATATGATGGGGTTGAGTACTTGAGAGTATGGTTATGCAGGGTACCCAATATTCCTAGGGATCATACATGCTCACTCATTTATACCATGAGCTTCATCAGATTGTTTACTGTAGAGGGAGGAGCATGGGCGTTGGATGTTCTCTACTTCAAGTCTGGGCATGGCAACATATAGCAATTACATGTCTCGTGGTAGATAGACAACATCCAATTGGGTGACCATACATTTTTGCATATGCAATTGTTGTTGTTTAGGCTAGACTAGGCAAATTAGATTACTGGCAGAGAGTACTTGATGATTTGGATATAGTCACATGGCATCCATACTTAGATTGTGAGAAGTGGTCGAAGGATGCTAGAGAGATGCCATATGTGTTTGTTTCTCAATACTTGATTGGCTGCACCCCATATATTATCGAGACATTTCTACTAAGTCAAGTGCTTAGACAATATGGTTAGATATAGGGGATGCCCTAGGGTTCTGCTATTTATGCTTGTCATCAGCAGGAGATTTCAGTTTGGGGACCCCAACTTTCATTTGATGCAACTACTATAGATTTTATTTCCTTGGGTGCACAGATGTGGGATTACAAGGAAGATATTCTAGATGGGGGTATGACAATTGATTATGCTCAATATTGCACAGCACATCTAGTACCACAACTTACCAGCCCCGAGGAGCCTTTTGTACCACTAGATGGGGGTAGAGCACAAAGACCCAGGTAGAGGTGGAGGAGAGTGGGAGTGAGGATGAGGATGAGGATAGCGATGGTGATGATGATGATGGAGGTGGTAGAGGTGACCCATCAATGAGATAGATAGCAAAGAGTAGACTTTCAATTGTAGGTAGTGGGACCGACACAGGTGGTCCATCAGGTCAGGGATAGATAGCCACACTTCAGTCCATAGTACAGAGCCTACAAGTTCAGTTGGCATAGGCATAGGCCACTATACAACAACTACAAGCATAGGTGACTACTCTAATGGCTGAGAGGGATGCTATGAGATAGGTTGGTGAGCAGGTAGTGGATTTGTATGAGAGATTATAGAGAGTGGTCAAGGGAACTTCCATGGGGGCGATGATGGCTGAGGTTACACGGGTTGCTAGAGAGGCTAAGTAATATCACGACCGATACCATGAGGTTGTTCCAGCAACACAGAGGGTGAGCTATGCTTAGTCATGATTTGGTCAAAGCCATTCTTGTACTACTAGCAGGGGTTTGACACAACCACCATGCAGAGATTTGGGTCTTGATCCAAGTATAGGTGTTGCAGGTGTAGGTACTTTAGGTGCAAGAGGTCTTGCAAGACTAACTAGTCCTAGGGGGATTACCTCATAGTCTCATGATCCCTTTTGATGATGTATATTTTATGATATTTTTATACACATTCATTTTTATCACATTATGATATTGTATCTCTCCTTGTTTCAATATCCTTGTACATTTGACATTGAGTTTTGATATTATGAGATGTAGCGAATATTGTTCATCTATGCATGTATCTATTTTATTCTATGATGGATGAATTTGTGTTGGATGTATGTATGATGTATGCATTTCCATTTCTATATTCTATGTTGCTTATGATTATGCCATGACGATGTATGTTTATGATGATTCCTATGCATATGATATGATATTGATGATGATGTTTATGAATCATAACAATAATGATGTGATGACCTATTATGTATGCATTTACTTTCTATTGTGATGTGTTATGTAATGATTATGATGTGTTTATATTATGTGAATGATGTTGTAATGCTATATGAGATGGATGCACATGATATGCAATGCGATGTGTATTTTTGTACTTTTCTGATGTTTACATATATAATCTAATGCCGGGATATATGATGATGATGCTTTCTAAATGATTTGTAAATGGATGTATAGATGATGTGAAAATGACCATGTGATGGAAAATGATTATCTCTCTAAATGTATGGATGATATGAAAATGAATGAGCAACTTAAATAAATGAATGTTGTGAAAAATGATAAATGATGATGAAAAATAAATGAAATGATAATGATAATGACAATGCATGAAAATGATAATGAAAAGGAATGAAATGAGAATAGATGAAATGATAATGATAATGAATGAATGATAATGAGAATGGATGAAATGATAATGAGAATGAAAAGGAATGAAATGATAATGAAATAATAATGAATATGAAAATGAATGATAATGAGAATGGATGATGTTGTTTTTGGTAATGTCAAATGTACTCAATCCTTTGTTAGAGAGATATGTTTTCTTTGATGCTTTGCCAACCTTGGAAAATCTATAATGTAGATGTAGAACTAACATGAATCCAATCTATATTAACCATGCAAAATTGTCATTTTGAGAGCTATTTTATGCTTGTTTATCATCATTGAACTTTTGAAACATTTGTTGGAAGTTAGTACAAGCATCAAAGGAGATATTCACACCGATGATGACTTGAGTACCACTTTCATGATTTTTGATATAACAAGGTAATACAAGCATCAAGGTATAATTGAATCGAGATGACCTGAGTACTGCTTGCATAAAAAAACAAGAGTTAACCTTTTTCCTATGCAAAATTTTAAATTTCGTTATGTCCCACAACAAATTTGCACACTAATAATGATCAACTCACAGACAACAGACAAAGAAAAATCATACTCCTTCCTTGCTTCTCTAGTCTAGGACATCATCGAGTTGCTCCAGAGGTATGATAAAAAAAAATCCATAAAACAACAATTCAACTATTGATTAAAGTATTTCAATCATTATTCAGATTAGATAATCCATTTTGATTTAAAAACTTAAGGTTATGCTTTCTGATGAGTGTCGATTGCCAAGTGTTGTCTTTGTTGGACTCAAGGGAACACTGAGAGGGGGGGTGAATCAATGTTTTGCAAATCTTAGCTTTATTAATCTGATGTTGAAACCATTTGAACATTAAACCAAAGGAAACATGCAAACACACAAAGTAATCATCCACAACACCATAACACAAGGATTTTTGCGTGGAACCCCTGTTAGGGGAAAAACCATGGTGGAGGTTAATCCACAATTTGAGTACTCAAATAAAAAATTTACAAAAGAGAATGCACTTACATTCAGGAGCACTGTCTAGAGCTCATTTCTCAAAGGGAAGGCTCACTACCTTACAAAAGTTTAGATTAAAACCATCTAAAGGTTGAACTGAAGTAGTAGCATCTATTCATGCCAAGTTACAATTCCGGTTAAGCTCATAGATTAGATTTTGGATCCTCTGTCAGATTTTGCATTTCGCTCTGCTCTACTTTGCTCTTTTCACCACAAATTCATGTGCAAATGAATTCACACTATTTCCCCTCTGAATTTCACACCACAAATTATTATACTTTGCATTCTACACATTCGCTATATTAAAATGATAAAACCGATCTCATATATATATTTGCTATCAAGGATTTGATCATTCACATGTCAGATTCATAAAAAATTAAGTGCTTTTCAACTGTTGGCTTGATCCTTAATTAAATCTTTATGTGCACCATCCATAGTCATCCTAAACATATTAGGGACCCAAAGAAACATATTCAAATACAAAAACATCTAATTAATTACTCCTTATACATCTGCAATTACTATATTTGACAAGTCAGCCTTTTAGCATAGATAACCAAAAGATTAGTGCACCAGATATCCTAGATCGTGTACTAGAGAATTCACATCAAGATACTTCATGAATAAGGTATTAAAAACATCAAAAAACCTTTCTTTGAGATCCACAACCCAAAATAATAGTCCTGGCGAGGTATTCAGATTGACATTTATGCCTTTAACTAGATGCCCTATTCTTCACTCTATTCTTCTGGTGTAAACCAAAACTAGACTATAGACTGGATGAATAACTTAGGTTTCCATCAATGACAACACTATAAGCCATATTCCAAAAATATCCCCCTTTGGCATTGATGGAAACACTTAATGAAAAATGGCTAAGTGCCAAAATCATTATGAGTATGTTGCCATACTTCACTACTCTCTCTCCCCTATGCTTCAAAAATTTCAATTAATGGCTCCCCCTAAGATTGATGAGACATTTTTCACTACTCTCTCTCCCCCTTTGACATCAATGACAAAGCATAGAAACCTTATGCCAAAAGTGACAAAACATGTGTTAAAAATCTCCAAAACTTAAAAACTGATTCAAAACTTTTGAAAAAGAGTTAGAAAATTATCTTATGATTTTCCTTCATTTTCAGAAGGAAATTCTTCCAAGAATCTGTTGTGATACCAATGATTATGATCATGTTGTTATTCTTGGATTTCTTGTTGACAATTTTAGTGAGGGATTCCGAAATTGTAATTGCTTTCTCTAGATTTTCACCTTTTCTTAGTATCTCAACCATTTGTTCCAATCTTCATTTAGTTAGATCCTTCACTTTCCAAAAAGTGTCCACAAGTGTGTTCTTGGTGAATTGAACTTTTGTGTGTTCAGAATGAAGCTCTCAAAACTTTTTCTTGATTGTTTCATCCTGATCCTGAAACATATCAAATATTTTTCATATCCCATTCAACTCTATTTTAATTTGCTCCAATTTATCTTTTATTCTCCAACTACATGAGGCCAATAGATGCAATAGTTGTAGATGTTATTAGCTGAACTTATGAATTTACTCAACTCATTCATTTTCTTCTTCAATTTGGTAAGTGATAGCCTGAACTGTTCCTTCAAATGTGAGATAACTTTACCTTCTTCTTTGTCTTGAAACTCAGAGTTCATTGTTTCTTTAGTGCATTCAATCATTTCTTCAGGTAGAATGTTCTGCAAACTTTCCAATTTGATCTTGCAGTGCTCAACATGAGCATTTAGTACACTCAGAATCATATCCTAATGATATGATGGTCTAACAGACCATAACTTAGCAATTTTCTGCATTCCACCTTCCTTCTGAATAAGCTGTTGTAGCTTCTCTTTTGTCAAGTCATCTTCTTCTTCACTTGCCTTAGACATTTCCCTGTGGATCCTCAATTTATTCATCAGATTATTCATCTAGAATATCCACAATTTCTTGTTCCTTTCCTTTTCCTTCAATTCTGGGAATCTTGCATTTCGGAGGGCTATATTCAATAGTTCCTTTTTCTCTTTTATGCTTTTTCTCCATGCCACCAGAAGAGGAACCAACTTCAATTGTTCTTATCGGAAGATAAATAATGACTGAACCACACTTTCCAAGAAAATACTTAAAGAGATTTCCAAATTATTGATCCCAATTATCCAAGCTCTTAGAGTATAAATATATTTGTTTGCATACCGATTCATTCACTTTCCACACCATACTGTTGATTTTTGGAAAACAATTCAAGAAATACATTACTAAACAAATATTCAGAGTACCGAACCTATAAGGGTAACCTGACTCTTTTGTTAGTTGCACATTCTCCAACAATTGATCCTTTAATAGTCCACATAGGTTGAAGTCCTGACCTTCCATTATCATTTTGTGGGAGATGTAAACTGCACCAACCAAAGTTGCTCCTTTTCTATTTCTCAAAAATACTTTGTATGATACTTCATGCATAATGTACTTTGTAACAAGATTCTTGATTGTTGAAATTATCAATGCCCTCTGATCTCCAATTATTTTGGTTAGGGTTTCAACTTCTTTGTTCTGGATGGATTTCTTCCTCGGTATATCTTCGACTTTAGATAATCCAATCAATTTCTCAATTACTTCCTTTGAAATGATGTAGGATTTTTCTAGAATCAAGGTGTCATCATGGAATATGTTCAAGATGAATTTAATGACTTCCACATTCTCGAAGTACAAAAACTCATTCCAAATATCCAAATTATTGTGTTTGGCTTCTTTCAATTGCTTCAATTCATTGGGTAACAACAAATTTCTCATGGACCTAATCTTTTCACTATTGTATTCATCCAAAATTATTGACCCTTTGATTTGTTCCATTCTTCCTTTCGTATTTCACATTTATCGAACGCACAGCAAATTATATGAAAATTATGAAAACAATTGAAATACGTGATAGATTTTGAGAAATGCCAACGAATCAATTTCACTGCTTTGAAATTATTCTATTGAGTGCTCTCCTTCTTTTCTCCTTCGATGCAAAGTGACAAATGAGAGTTTCAACTTGCCTTTTATAGTTCACACACTTGTAATAAATGCATTTTCCCTAGGTTTTTCAGATACTCTATTTTCTCAAATAGTGAGAGAAAAATTCTTCTGCGGACCTATGATTCTTTGAATTATCTTGTGAGTGTTTTCCAAAAACCTTTGCATAACATTGGTACACCTTTTTGACCAACCTTCATGTTCCAATACCATCTACAGACATGGGAGGAAATATTTTCTTGAACAACTCCCCCTAGGCCAATGGCCTGAAATCAATTTCCGAAAGAATTACCGGAAGCAGGTTTCGATGCAGAACCATTTCCAGCATCAGACTCGTTCTTCCTTACCTATGTCTTCTTCATCTAATCTCTTATCTCATCTGTAGTCACTTTTCCTTTTCCTTTGTCATCTTTATGTATATTTATGCCTCTGTATACCGGACCTCTCCTATCCATATTTTTGTTTCTATAGAATCTTGCAATGTGACCATATTTATTGCAATTGAAGCACTCAATATTTCCTTGTCCAAACTAATCATTCCATTTATTTCTTCTTGATCTGCATTGATTAGCAATATACCAAATCTTCCACATGTATAACATTGAATATTCCTTCTATTGACAAAGTAGTTTGACACATTTTTGCATTCATTTGATTTATGACCAATTTTTTTGCAATTGAAACATTGACCATAAAATGATGAATCTCTTGATTTCATATTACTTCTACATTGAGAAGCCATATGACCAAATTTATTGCAAGTAAAACAATATCCATAAAAATTTTGAGCATTAGGTTGTCTTACCAGATACCTTCCACCTTTGTTCATTAGTTTCCTTGTCTGTAATTCTTTTGTCAAGATCTGGAACTTTCTCCTTTTTCATATCCAAGACCTCTATTATCATTTCCACTCTTCTGTCCTTGAGTTAGCTCATCAAGGTTCACTGAACTAATCTTAAACTTCTCCTTATATTCATTTGCAGTAGTAAGTTCATTTCTGAGAATAACAATCTATTTTTCAAGTTCTTCTCCATTATTTCTGAATTGTAGTAGTTCACTTTCCATCTAAATGAATTCTCCATTTACTCTTTTGCATTCATCAGATTCCTCCTTTAATGACTGAGCAAGGTTCTCCCGATTCTTCTTCCTTTCTTCAATCTCTTTAGTCAGCTTCATCACCATAGATTCCATTTCATGTTTTAGAGTAGCATTGTCTTTGGAAAGCTTTTCACATTCTTCTGTTATTTCCTTCAAAGTCTGATTTGAGTGAGCATCATCCATTTTTTTGACCTCTTCTTGCTTAATCTGATCACATAGATCCTTTCTCTTCTCTCTGGATTTAACAATCTGATCCTTCAATGTTTGAATGAATTTCTCAGCATCCCTAAGATTTTCTTTCAATTCCTGGACTTCTTCTTTAGACTGATCAAGGTCATCAAGTGTCACCAAAAATTGCTACTGAAGACTACCAGAGTCCATCACATTCCAAGATGCACCTCAAGCTACTAAACTTCTTTCGAGGAACCAGATGCTTTGATACCAATTGTTGGACTCAAGGGAACATTGAGAGGGGGGGGGTGAATCAATGTTCTGCAAATATTAGCTTTATTAATCTAATGCTGAAACCATTTGAAAATTAAACCAAAGGAAACATGAAAAACACAAAGTAATCATCCACAACACCATAGCAAAAGCAAGCTTTGCATGAAAACCTTGTTAGGGGAAAAACCATGGTGGAGGTTAATCCACAATTTGAGTACTCAAATAAAAGTTTTACAAAAGAGAATGCACTTGCATTCAGGCACACTACCTAGAGCTCACTGCTCAAATGGAAGGCTCACTACCTTACAAAATTTTACATTAAAACCATTTGAAGGTTGAACTAAAGTAGTAGCATCTATTCATGTCAAGTTATAGTTCTGGTTAAGCTCATAGATTAGATTTTGGATCCTCTGTCAAATTTTGCACTTCGCTCTGCTATGCTCTGCTCTTTTCACCACAAATTCATGGGCAGATGAATTCATACTATTTCTCTTCTGAATTTCACACCACACATTAGTATACTTCGCATTTCACACATTCGCTATATCAAAATGATAAAACCGATCTCATATATATATATATATATATATATCCTTTATCAAGGATTTGATCATTCATATGTCGGATTCATAAAACATTAAGTGATTTTTAACTGTCAGCTAGATCCTTAATTCAATCTTTATACACACCATCCATAGTCATCCTAAACATATTAGGGACCCAAAGAAACATATTCGAACACAAAAAAATTAATTAATTACTCCTTATACATCCACAATTACTATATTTGACAAGTCGGCCTTTTAGCACAAATAACCAAAAGATTAGTGCACCGGATCTCCTAGATCGTATACCAGTGAATGTGCATCGAGATACTTCATGAATAAGGTATTACAAACATCAAAAAACCTTTCTCTAAGATCCACAACCCAAAATAATAGTCTTGGTGAGGTATTCAGATTGACATTTATGCATTTAACTAGATGCCTTGTTCTTCACTCTATTTTTCCGGTGTAAACCAAAACTAGATTGTAGACCAAATGAATGACTTAGATTGCCATCAATGACAACACTAGAAGCCATATGCCAATAGTCTTGTCCTTGTGTTTGGTTTTTATTTGATGTGTTTTTTGTACTGCTATTTGTCCTTTGTGATAGCTCAAAATTCAGTTGCCCTCGTTGAGTATGCACTTTTCTCCCAGTTAGACACAACCAATTATTATGGATATGTAAAAAGTTTACCAAACCCTGATGAAACATGATTGCCTCTATGATGTGTAAATGATGTATAGATATGATGTTGCTAGGATGATTATGCTAATGCTGAGAGGATGACAATTTTGATAGGATGAAAGACATGAACTAATAGATGGAAGATCCAACTTGTTCACAAATAGCGCCTGATTGTTAGGTTTTCGCTATTTTTTTTTTATTGCGCTTTTTCAGATTTTATTATTTTTTTGTTGTTACCATGATGCCTGTTTGCTAGGTTTTCATCAAGGCAATGATTTTTTTGATTTTTTTACATTTTTTGTATTTTTTTTTGTTTTTTTCCTTTTTTTCCTTTTTTGTATTTTCTCTTTTTTTTCTTTCTTTTTTTGTGTGTCAAAAGGATGCTTGTTTGCTAAGTTTTCACCCTGATGACGATTTTTTCCAGACTTTTTCTATTTTTGTGTTTTTTCAGGACTTTTTATGCTGTTTTTGTATTTTTTTGGGATTTATTTTTATTTTTATGGATTCTTTTTCATGACTTTTTTTGATTTTTATGGATTTTTTCAAGGCTTTTTCTGATTTTTATGGATTTTTTCAGGACTTTTGATGTTGTTTGTGTTCATACATAGAGCTTCTTAAGATGAATGTTATTGATTGGATCTTCAAATAGGTCCCCTTTAGGTGTATACAGTTGATAAGCTCTATAACCATATACTGCAATGATGACAAATGGACCAAGCTAATTTGGTTCAAACTTTCCTTTCTTCTCGCTATCTTGTTGATTGTGGGGGTTCTCCTTCAAGACCAAGTCACCCACTTGAAATGTTCATGTTTTGACTCTGTGATTGTATCTATGAGACATGATTTGTTGATAGCCCTTCAAGTGATCAACTGCACGTTGTCTCTCATCTAGCAGTTCTAGTTCTTGCAGTCAAGAAACTCTATATTCTTCATTAGTTATGAGTCCCTTCAGTGAGACTCGGAGGGAGGGTATTCAACTTCTATTGGAAAGATTGCTTCAGCTCCATACACCAAGGCATATGGGGTGGATCCTATTGGTGTATGAATGCTAGTTCTATATGCCCACAAAGTTGGATTCGACTAAACATGCCAATTACGATCGACATCATTTACTGTCTTCTTCAGGATCTTCAGGATTGTTTTATTTGAAGCCTCTTCTTGGCCAATTCCCTATGGATAATAATGTGTAGAGAACCTATGTTGGATATGGAATCTTTCACAAAGTTTGTCAACATCCTAATTCTTAAAAGGCCTCCCATTATCAATGATAATGGATTTTGGAATGCCATATCGACATATGATATAATTCAAGATAAAAAATGAAATTTGCTTGTTAACTATTGTTGTCAAAGGAATAGCTTCAATCCACTTGGTAAAATATTCAGTTGTCGTGATTATAAACTTGTGCCCATTGGATGAAGAAGGATGAATTTTTCCAACCAGATCTAGTCCCCACTAAGAAAAGGACCATGTTGTAGTGAAAGGTTGTAGCTCTTGTGCAGGTGCATGAATAAGGTTCCCATGGATCTGACACTTTGGAAATTTCTTTACGAAGGTAAAGAATTCCTTCTCCATAGTTGGCCAATAATAACCCATTATGACAAGTTTCTTAGCTAAGGTCAATCCACTTGAATGTGTACCACAATACCACCATGAACTTTGTGTAAGGATTTTTCGGATTCATCATGTTTAAGACATCTAAGAAGTGTACCATCAAGACCACATCAGTAAAGGGTATCAGTGATTAAGGTATATCAGGAAGATTGGCATATAAAGTTTCTCTTTTAAATTTGGGACAAATTCGGGGGTGAGATATTCTTTCAAGTAGGTATAGATCTTTCCATATAAAGGGGAATCAGAATCAACCAGATGTCAAATGATTTGGGCCTCAGGATTATCATATGCGGGGGTAAACAATTGTTCCACTAGGAATTCATATCGAGTTTGATTTTCTGATAGTTGTAGTAGCGAAGCAATTGTATCCATGGCATTTATAGCTTTGTTGTCAATTCTCAAAATCTGTACGAATCTGAAATCAACAAAATATTTCTTAAAATCATCAACCATGATCTTATAAGGAATGAGCTTGTCATCCTTGGTTTGATAATCATCATTGATTTGGTTAATGACAAGTTGTGAATCACCATAGACTTGCAGCTCTGTGATTCTCCATTCCAATGCTACTCTCATTCCAGTAAGCAATGCTTCATATTCGGCTATGTTATTGTTGCAAGGAAACATTGACCAATAGGATTTTGGAATAGTATGTCCCTAAGGTGTGATAAATAGAATTTCTGCCCCCAAGCTATAACGGCCCGCCATGCAACCCTAGAGGAAGTTGCAAACAACTATTTAAACAGGCTATTTTTTTTTTAAAAGGTATAATTAATAAGCAAGTTCACTAACTAATGCCAACATCCTCTAAGGTTACGAGACAGAGGTTATATAGAACCTCAACAAAAAACATGAATTAAACCATGTCATTTAATTAATTAATAAATAAAGCACATGCATTCCAATAAGATGAATTACATCAACAACATGAAGATAACTTTCAATTCAATTTATCCAAATTAAATTATAGGATTAAAACACTCATTCCCCGAATGAGGCAAGATCAATATATAAGATTACAATTACAACTTCCACCTCGATAACAACTGAGGGGTAAAATAATACAAGATCAACTGAAATGAAATAAAGCATGAACTGGAACTGAATCCAACGAGCTCTCCAACTGGAAGCCTCATCCGCAAGAACATGAAGAAATAACCCAACGGATTTAGGTGCACACCACCCAACCAAGTGGAACCCAAAGGCCCACCCCCCGTGCTAGGAGATAGTAACCAGGAATCCTAGTCAAGACCATCTACCTCTAGACATAGGCTAACACAAAACTGATACATCCAATCACATGAACCTCACAGGTACAACACCATAAGGTACAACTCAAACACCATGCAAGTACAACACAAGTACAACTCTACAAGGTCACATTGCTTCCAAAAATAAAGCAGATCAAGTATGTAATGAGAACCATACACATAATAATCGAATACCAACTATGGTCACATCAGGTATGTTAGGGAAACCATACCCACAATAAACAAGTACCAACTGTTGTCCTAGATAGAGTGTCATCACACAGCTTGTCATGGGTTATCCTTGGGATTCTTCCTAGGCTCCGACCCCCACAAGAAAAGGTTATCCTGGTGACCTTTACCGAATCCTGACTCCCATTCTCACTCATGCGGAGCCAAATACCTTTCGTACAGACAAGATAGATGACCTTGCCATTACAGCCCTTCCCACCCATCCCAAGCCTAACCAAGCACTTGGGTCCATGAGTGAGGCATTAATATCTTGATTAGTGAGAATTTAGTCCTAAACTTCTAAGTATTGTTTTAGTTATCACTTGATTAACTAACTTACAATGAGTTATCCTGGCACCACTTCGTGTGTCGGCCCTCATTACAAGCCACTCCTCTACTTGACAACACACACAAACCATCCAAACATCAATGGAACCAAGGTGCAACAAACAAGATATCACGACCTCTCCTTTCTCAGGAGGTGACACAACTTAAACGCACCCCAACACTGGAGGCAACAAACCACATAACAAGGTCACTCCATACAAGGAGACACGGATCCCATAATCCACTCCTAAACCAAGGAGGTACAAATGTCCCCATTCGTGAAAACCGGGTACTAACATAGACACAACCTCATGCACTACCAAGAGAATTCACAACAGGTTGACATCACAAACGACAACCCTCACAAACAACAGCCCATCTAGAAGACTTACAAATAAAACACACCTTTAACCCATTTCCCAAACAGGAGTACGAAGGGAATATTCACTGAAGGCACATGAAATTAACTACCTTTGGATATTCTAAATCCATTCCTCATTAACGTTCAGTAATCTATTGCATCGATAGAACTGGATTAAAATTCATCTTTTCAGATAAGGGAGAAATTAACACTAATATTTAAATTCCCTAATTGCTCTTAATAAAATAGGCATTAACTATATCATAGAACATTTCGCTTTAAAATAAATAACCAATTTCCCTTGCAAACTAAATCATTATAAAATAAATCAGTTAATTTCATTATTAACATATTAATCTCAAAACCAACATTTGTCCTTTTCAAACCTATTGTTTAAAATAAAAACAATAATTGACTATAACCTCAATACTTTAAATTTCCAATTATATTTAAAATAGATTAATAAAGGGACCTTTTCTCATCAATTTAAATTTCACAATTAAATTTAAATTATTCATTCTCTAAATCAAATATTTAACTCCAATTAAACTTAATCATGCTAATAGAAAATCAATAATTTCCTAAACATATAAATTTAATTTTAAAACAACCACTCTAATATACAAAAAATATTTTAAAATAATATATATAAATATAATATTTTAATATTATAGATTATAATATAAAATATTATTAAATACTATTTTAATATTATAATAATAATATATAAAATATTAATATTTACATATACTAATTCATTTTAATTTCTATTATTTTAATAACTTCCCCTCAGGCCGTGTGCCATACCAAAGTCAAGGGGTGGCTACCTCGGGCCATGCGTGAGGATTAGGGTTGGCTGGGCCAGCCGTGGTTTACTCCTTCTACGGTTTCCTTGGCCGCAAATTAAATTTATGCAAGGGCGGCGAAAGTTTTTAGCCAGGCGGCGGCCGAACCAAGTGTCACTTACGCATTGGGTGCAGCGGGGTGACCGGCGGATGGTGGTGGCGCTGCATGGAGGCCGTCAGTTAAGAGGGCCACCGCGGTTACCATGCGGGCGGCGCCGGTAGTGCTGCCATCAACAGTGGTGGCCGCTGCCTGCGCAGTCCACGCGGGCCGCGGATGGAGGAGGTGGCGGAAGTGGTGGTAGGGATGGTTGTGGGGGTCACACTAGGCACAGCTCCCCCACGCGCCTTCCATGCGGGGCGCGGTGGGGTGAGCCCCCGGCGGCTCCCTCAAAGCCCTCCCTCAATTTTTTTTAATTTAAAATTTTTATTTAGACAAAAAAAACCTACGGATTTTATTTTTTTTAAAACCAATTTTTAAATAATGAAACCAGAGTTTTATTCTCCATTCCAACCCACATAACAAAATTAAATATATGTATATGTATGTACATATACATATGTATATATATCTGTTTATATAATTTCAAGGAATCTACACAATTAATTCAGGAAACAAAATTAAAAGACCATTTAAAAAACCAAGAACACCATTTTCTTTTCATGAAGAAATTTATTTTCAAGAGGGCTTTTTCTTTTCTTTCTTGAACAAAACAAAAACAAGAACATAGGTTTAAGACTTGATAAAATTTTCAACATGGAGGTTCCAACAAAGATCAGGGTTTTGAATTTCAATCATGCATTCCAAGCCTAAACCCATTTATAAATGAATTTACAAACCATCAAACAAAACTAAAGAAATAAACCTGGTAAACTTGTGTTTGAGAAGATCCAAATGATGCCCAACTCCTTCCTTTGATTTCCTCCTCAGATCAACAAATTTCACAACTCCAATACAAAACCCACAAAATTGAAAGATTCTTTTTTTAACACAACTTCAATCTTTTCCAAAAAACTCCAAGATCCAAAATTGAAGAAAAATTCACCAACATAAGGATAAAACCCTAAAATCCAACAACCACCCTCATAACTTCTTCAAAACAGAAAATTAGAAAATATCTAAATTCTTTAATTTTCAATTCAAACTTTCAATTTTGACTTTTAAATCATTTTTCTAATTTTTCAATTCCAAATTTCACAAATTGACTTTCATGCATTTTCTTATTTTCAAATTCAACATAAATAAATTCACTTCTTTCATCAAAATTTAATTAATTAATAAATAGATTTAATCAATGATTAAATTATTTATTAATTAAATTAAATTAATAATAAATAAATTATATTTCAACATAGTTCCAGATTACAATACTCAACAACTTAAATACCTTAAGCCATTTAATTACCCCTTTTCTTACTTGCAATTAAATAATGAAGAGAGGGGATGAAATTCAAAACAACACAACCCGACAAACACTTGACGACATACAAGGACTAGGGTGACGACTTGGTATGGAAACCTAGCTAATATCTCCCAATCAAATACCATTGGGTATTGAACATGCTCCAACCTGTGAAACCAGGTGGAGTCGATGTCTTCTACCTGTCAACCTACAATTCAAGTAAACAACATATAATATGAACAACATAAAATACACATCGTGAAGAGGAAATCACGGGATCGTAGGGCACTCGCAAGCGAGTGATACGTTACCATCCCCTAGACCAATACACTGCAAATAACTAACAATTCTAACATACTAATATAATTCAAAGCATAAAACATCTTTAATTCGAACATCCATAATGTTAATCCAAAACATGGAATAAAGATAACATTTGAATAACCAAAAACACATCAAAGCAACATACCCACACAAGGACACACTATCCAACCAGAAGGAAAAACAGAGGGGTATTACATCCTCCCCCCCTAGGGTTAGGCTTACTCCTGGAAGCCTACAAACAAGTAGGGATATAACTCCCTCACACATAATGCACCAAACCAAAACCTCGTCTACACACCAAGGTAATAAGTGAGGTACACAACTTAAAAGCCTACACAACTAAAAGCTTAATGGCTCCATCATAATCCCCGAGTACCTAGTGTTTAAACCTAGGCTCTGATACCATGTGTAACGGCCCGCCACGCAACCCTAGAGGAAGTTGCAAACAACTATTTAAACAGGCTAATATTTTTTTTAAATGGCGTAATTAATTTCGTTTATTTAATGCACTGTTTACTAAATGCTAGTGAGGAAATGTGTTTAGTGAACCCAAAGTAGAATTTGATTCTTGTCTTGGCATTGATCTACGTGTGTATCATTGGGAAGTGTGGGTCTTCTTAATTAACAAGTCTACTAGTTGGGATTTCAGTCTGTGGGTTGTCGTACTATGTAGTCAACCATAGATGGCCTTGGGTAGTGCGTAACCAGTTTGATCCCAGTTATCATGAATAGAAGTGTGTTGACTGTATGTCATGGTTAGGGATGTGATATCCTTGCGTAGAACTTGTGTACCCTTGGGTTGTGGAGTTGTTCCACGTGTCTTCTTAGAGGAGTGGCTTGTAACGGGGGCTAGCACACAAAGTGGTGCCAGGGTAACTCGTTGTAAGTTAGTTAATCCAGTGTTAACTTAAATAACTGATTAGAGTTTCACGTAGTACCAAACACTTAATAAGATAATTATGCCTCACTCAGGATCACAAGGGCTTGTAAAGACTTGGGTTGAGACGGGAAGGCCTGGAATGGAAAGATCGTTATCTTGTCTCTACGAAAGATAACTGATTCTACATTGGTTTACATGAGGGGTTGGAAGTCATTAAAGGTTACCAAGATAACCCGAGATGGGGGTCAGGACCTAGGAAGACTCACCAGGGTAACCCATGTAACATTGTGATGACACTTCTCCTAGGTCGATAGTATGTTCGCATCAGTGATGCAGTTGATTATGTAATCCTGGGAGCATTGTAACCTTGTGTCAGGGATGTCACTATATTTATTTCAATATGGTTATGTTAGCCTATGTCTAGAGGTAGATGTCCTTGGATAGAAATTCTTGTTACTATCTCCTAGCACGGGGGGTGGTCCTTTGGGTTCCACTTGGTTAGGTGGCATGCACCTTAATCCATTGGGATTTTTCTTCATGTTCATGTGGACAAGACTTCCAGTTGGAGAGCTCGTGGTTTCTATTGCAGTTCTTACTTGTTTCCATTTTAGTTATTCTTGTAATCATTATCCCTCTATGTTATCAAGGTGGAATTTTGTAATCGTAATTATGTATTGGTTTTCCTCATTTGGAGAATGAGAGATTGTAACCTTATTGTTTAATGAATGGATTAATGAAATTGAAAGTCTTATCTTATGCTTGTTGTTATTTCATCTTACTTGGAATGTGTGTTAATTTATTAATTAAATAATTGTTATAGTTTATATTCATGTTTTTTGTTGAGGTTCTATATAACCTCTGTCTCGTAACCTTAGAGGTTGTTGGCATTAGATAATTAACTTACTTATTATTTATCCTTTTAAAAAAAAATTATTTTGTTTAAGTAGTTAAATGCAACTTCCTCTAGGGTTGCGTGGTGGGGCATTACACAAGCCATGTTGTGTATAGGATCCATCAAAATATAGTGTCCATGATTGCTTTTTTGTTGCTGTGAAAACATCTGCATCAAGAAATTCAATGTGCATTAGATGATCTATCTATAAGGGTGCTTCAACCAACTAATCTGCTATGACTTGTCCTTTGATGGATTTTTGATCTACATAGTAGATATCAAACTCACTTAAGATCATTACCCATTTGGCTAGCCTACCCATTAAGGTAGCTTTTCTCAAGAGGTACTTTAATGGATCAATTTTGGCCACAAGTTTAACTGTGTGGGCTAACATATAGTGCCACAAATTTTGGGAAGCAAACACTACTGCTAAACAAGCCTTTTCAATAAAAGTGTAGTTGAGCTCATGACTTGTCAGGGTCCTGTTGATGTAGTATACAACTCACTCTTTTCCTATTCTATCCTCTTGTGCCAACAATGCCCCCAAGGATACCTCTATGGCCGAAATGTAAAGTATGAGAAAATCCTCTAGTACTAGTGGAACCAAGACTAGTGGACTCATCAGATATTTCTTGATTTGATTGAACTTTGCTTCACACTTTTATTCCCATTTGAAAGGAACATTTTTGTGCAAGAGATGTGTGAAAGGAAAACTCTTGTTTGCTAGTTGTGCGATTAACCTTTTGATAGATTGTAGTTATCCTTGCAATGATCGAAGCTGATTAATATTTCTTGGTGGTGGCATCTCCATGATGGCTTTGAATTTTGTTGGGTCTACCTCTATTCCTTTTTTTGAAACAATATTTCCTAACAGCTTTCTAGATTTAACCCCGAAGACACACTTTTTCGGATTAAGTCTGACCTTCAATTTCTCCATTTTGACAAAGATTTTAGATAGAATTTCCAGATGTCCCTCTCTTGTGTAAGATTTTTCTAATAGATCATCCACATAATCTTCCATGAAAGTGTCCATCATGTCATGAAAGATAGTGGTCATTGCTCATTGATAAGTTGCACCTGCATTTTTGAGTCCAAATGACATCACATTCCAACAATAGGTACCCTAGGGACATGTGAAAGTAGTCTTGTCTTGATCCTCAGGTGCAATATTGATCTGATTATATCTTGCAAATCCATCCATAAGTGAATACATGGCATGCCCGGCTATTAGGTCCACAATTGTGTCAATGCTAGGTAGAGGAAAATCATCTTTCAAACATGCTTTATTAAGATCCCAAAAATATGTACAAATTTTGATACGCCCATCCAGTTTTGATACTGGTATAATGTTAGAGATCCATTTTGCATAGTCAATGGATCGAATGAACCCTACATCCAATAGTTTCTTCAATTCTTCTTTAACCAATAATGCGACATGTAGATGCATCTTTCTAAGTTTTTTCTTTACTGGTTTTTCCCCTGGAATTATAGACAAATGATGCATGATGAGATTAGGATCCAGTCCAGGCATATCTGCATATGACCAAGCAAAGTTAATTTGATTGGCTTTCAAGAATTCTGTGAACTTTGGTATTTCTTCCTCTGTTAATGAAGCAACAAGTTGTAGGATCTTAGGTTGTTCTATAATGTCTAGGTTGATTTCTTTTGTTGGGTCAATCAAAATGGAAGATATATCTTGGTAGTGTTCTAGGAGAGTGTCAAGTTTCTCATCCTTCAGTTCCTTTGAAAGGTTTTCACCGTCAGATACACTCTTTCTTTTTCCTTTTTCATGATCTAACACTACCATTTTTTGGTTTTCACCGTTAGATCGATCTTTTATATTATTAATTTTGCAGCTAAGAAACTTGGCACCCTCCTGATCAAAATCTTGATTATGAGATTTTCCGGTGGAACCTGTTTTAGGATTGGAAGAGAAAAATAAATTTACAATGGCTTCATCATCTTGGAATATAGGGATATCAATAGGTTTAGTTTGATCCCAATCAATAAGCTTAGGATGGATTAAAGGCAAAGGATCGTTTGGTTGAGTGAGGTCAAGGGCTATTAAGGTCATGACATAGACATGGTTAACATTCTCATTATAGGGAATGTTTATGATGGTATCCTCCTGTCGATTATCAATCTCATTTTGAACCAAATTGTCCTCACTTGAGTCATGGTCATCTTGAAGTACATAGTCAAGTGGTTGAGTCCTTGAACTTTCTCCTTGGGTAAGTATGGGTGTATATTTTTGTATGACATCAAGCTTTTTATCTCTCCAAAATTCATCATCATAAATTGTATCCCATTCATATTCATTTGAATCAGCGTTGAAGTTATCCTATAATCTGAGAACCATTAAGGCTATTTCTTCATGAGATTTCTTTAAAGCTGCTTCTTCCTGGGTTTTCTTTAAAGTTGCTTCTTTTGTATCCTCACCATACCCAAGTCTTGTTCTATCTTTTGGATGTGTTATTGGAGGTTGAATGGGTTCTACAATTCCTTCCTTTCTTTTACCTATGGGACCAGTTCCTTCATAGCCCATCCTTTGCATTACAGCATAGCCTTTACCATATTATTTTGTAGGTAATTTTATATGTTGAATAAATTAATCTTCATCTTTGTATAGCCACTTGAGAATGTCTCTATCTTCAGTTTCATCTTCTTGAGTGATAGCTTTGATAATTTTTCTATCAAACATTGTGATGGGTGTTGAAGATTGTGCTCTTGATGTGGAGGCTGCTGCAACTTGTTGTTTGGATTTTGTGGGCTAGCCATATGATCTTGGAGATATAGGTAAGTTAGAGAGACATAATGAATATTCTCCCACCCCTTTATCCTTCAATTGTAATTTTGTGCCAAAGTTCCTTATCAACTCTTTTGATTGATCATTATGATTTGACAGGGAAACAACAAGAGCCTCTCTATTATGTGGTATAAAGGTGTCCTAGGCTGTTCTAAGATTAGAACAAATTTGGTTGTTGTTGTGATCTGCTAGTATAGTTATTTCCTATCCATCATAGGGAAATTTGAGACATCAAGATGGTATGTTGATGGTACTGCCCCAAAAATATGTTGTAAGAAATGTCTCGATCCAAAACTTGACATAAAGTATTCTTTATAACAGGTCCCACTTTGATAGGCAACATGATAAGGCCTTTGGAAGCTCGTTCTTCATCATCGTATGCTTTAATTGTTATCTTCCTTCTTGGATCAATAGAATCTTCAGAAAATCCTAAGGCAAGAACCAGCTTTAAAGTACAAATATTCAAACTGGATCTTCCATCTATTAAGACACACCTAATTCGGGTTTTATGGACCATGACTTCTAGATAAAGTGAGGAGTTGTGTGGATGAGTCATGGAGGCATCGTCTTTTTCAGAAAATGATAGGCAAGCGGGTGAGGACAAGTGTCCCACCATGGATTGAAACTTGTTAATATCCAAATCAATGGATACAGTTGTGTCGATAAGAGCCTTCTCTAAAATGTTCTTATGTGTTGGGGATATCTTGAGAAGCTCTAAGATAGAGATTTAGGTTGATGTTTTCTTCAATTGATCAACTAAATTATACTGACTTGGAGGAGGGACAATTGTTTTGGATGAGCTTCCTTTTAAGACAACTTTAGCCTATCCCCTTGTTGTCACATTGACTTGTTGATATTCTTTCTTTTCCTTGACCTTGATAACATTAACCTGTTGCTCATTCGTGTAAATGTAGTTGATTATAGTATCTTGGACATGGTTCACATTTTTTTCATTTGAAGATTCTCCTTGTTGATAGTTTGGGAGAGGTTCCTTAAATGCTTTATGATCTTCATTGGCATGATGTCCCTCGACTGTTATTGTGCGATTTTCTATCAAATCTTGGACCAAATTTTTCAATCCTTGACAATTATTTGTCCTATGTCCCTTGCATCTATGATAATCACAATAATACGACCCATTCCACAATGGTGGTTTGACTCAAGGCTCATAATCTCTTTGAGGTGGTAAAGTGATGGCATTTTTATCTAGAAGCTCTTTGAGAGCTGACTCAAGAGATTGGCCCAAAGGAGTAAAACTCCATCGATTTGAAAATAATTGTGACTTGGGCAGATTTGCATTATGAGTGTTGCCGAAATTATTGTTGAAGTTACCATGATTATTGCTATTGTTTTGATTGGTGTTGCTATTACCTTGATTGGTTAAATTTCCTTGATTGGTGTTATTGCGTGGGGTACCTGATAGATTGAATATGGATGGTTTTTCCTTCACATTGTTTGCATCTACCACACCATCATTGACAATATTCTTGTTTCTAGTCCAAAATCTTGATTTTTCATTGTTGTTGTTATGATTGGACGAGTTTGGACTATCTTTTTCAAGTTTTATCACTCCTCTCTTGACTAAGGCTCCTTCAATAGTGATTTCTTTCTCAATCAACTTCTCAAAATGTGGAGGACAATGAAGGTTGAGCCTATAATTGATTTCTTGATTAAGACTGTCAATAAAGATATCCATCTTTTCTTTTTTAGGAACTGGACGAGAATATTGTGTGAATAGTCATCTCCATCTTTGTAGGAATGTGATGAAGGGTTCTCTAGTCATTTTCTTTACTTTTCATAGATCAAGCATAGTTATTTGATGTTGAATGTTGTAGGAGTATTGGGATATAAATTTGTTGATCAACTCCTCAAATGTCTTGATGGGTGGAGTGATTTTACAAAGCCATTCCATGGATTTACCACCTAAGCTTCATGGGAACAATCTCATCAAGTATGTGTCCTCTTGTGTAAATTCAAGGCTCATGTTTTTAAATTCCCTCACATGGTCGATAGGATCTGTTTTCCCATTGTATCTATCGAATTTCAGAGTTTCACAATGCTTGGGAAATGGGATCATATTGAGATTTCTATTAAAAGGATATGGAAAAATATCCTCCAAAGCATACTTATTTATTGTGCCCCCTTGCATTTCCTTGATTTTCCCTTGTAGCGCTCTTATTTGTTGGGTAAGAGCACTAAGATCGTTTAAGGAAGTTTCAGTCTTTTCAGGATCTCCTTTAATTTTTTTTGTATCATAGTTAGAGGGAAATTTAGCACCTTGGTTTGCCAATAAAAGGAAGTATCTTTCTTTATTTCACTCTAAGATCTTTTCCATAGCTATGTGAAATTGTGGATCTTGTTCATCTTTTTGAAGCATTTCATCGGTTATTTCATCATTTGAGCTATTTCCATGAAGTCTATGAAAATGATTTTCTTCCCTATCACCCATGTTGCAAAGTGGATTCTCTCTTTCGTCTTCTTCTCTTTGTTTTCAGGACCTTGTGACAATAGGCATATGCTTGTATCAAACTTTTACTAAACTTAGATCACAAATGGGAGTGCAATTTGTTGAATTATTGATGCCTTAGCAGAATAGGATGATGGATCCTATTGGTATGAATAGGGAATTTCTAATTTTCAGATTTGTTTCCATGGATGAAGGATGATAGATCTTGTTATGGAAGTTAAACTAGAAATCAGAAATTTATTTTAAAATTGATGCACTTTAAGATGTTTTGATCTTATTTTGAAAAAAGATGATTTTTGCAAAAAGCCTAATGTTTCCAAGTTCTTCTCTATTGTAGCAACTGATTGGGACAATTGGAGTATTGAATTGCTGGGTGTGGAATGTAAGAATGACGAATGGGTTGACTATGATTATGCCTTTGTGAAAGAGCTCTTCGTTGATAATAAGCTTATGAATATAAAGGCTCTAAAGAAAAATCATTAGTAAATCCTCTATCAAAGTCATGATATCTATGGATGAAAGTTTGATAGTTAAGTAAGACCTTCCTACTTTGGTACAAAAGCGTTTCCTTTTCAAAAATTTCTTGTAACTAAGTTGCTTCTTTGGTTTCTTGATTCTTTTAGCAAGGGATTTCTTGACAAATGTTGTTGATTTCCAATCCCTTAACATAAATGTCATAGTTTGATTTGTCAAATTCTTGTGTTTTCTAGATGATCTTATCTGAATTAATGTTTTGAAAACACAACAAGCATTTGTAAAACAATTGTTTTTAAATCTTGGAATCTAAACAATAAGTGTATGTTCTTTGAAATTTCCACAGGTATTTGAACAAAACAAACACTTCAAGTAGACTCACTCTTAATGGTCAAAAAGGTCATTATAATCATCACAACCCACATCTTAAAATTGCATCGACTCACATAGTCGTGTCACCCCCTAAAGGGCACCCATGTTTTTGTCTTTTCCAGGTGTGTACTCAAAGCTAGATTTATCGATCCCTTGAGCAAATGATCCTTGGAAATTATATGGTGAGTATCTTGGGGGCAGATTCTCCCCTCCCCTTGCACTGTGAGTATTATAATGTTTGGCTACTGACTCGGTTAGCTTCTACTCTAAGGTTCATAATAAGGGTTTCTGTTCATTGCGGAAAATGATAAACTCCCTCAGGAAACGTCCCAAACTTTAGAACAAAGGCTTTGGGGATGGTTATCTTGCACACTACCATCGATTGGATTTTCATCAACAACTAGCTTTTGATTAGAGTGGGTTGGAATCCTTGGCTTTAGGCATTCCCACTTAGGTCGTTCCTCTTGGGTGAGTACTTTTTCCCACAAGAGCAGGTTTGCTAAAGGTCTTACAAAAGCATAAAGTGCATGAAATTAAAAGATGATTTTGGCATTTTGATCACCCAGTTAAGGAGAGAGCATAGGCCTATCACCATCCAATCACAACAAACAATGTTGTTCAATTTTTAATCCCAAATGACAATTTTCTATTGTACATGAAGATATTGCTTCACAAAAGACATGATGTTTATTTGAACCGAGATAGCAATGTATGATGACTACCCTAGGATTGGTGTATTTTAAATTAGATGGCTACCCTAGGATTGGTTCATTTTAATCCAAAAACAATAATAAAGCCATTGGCCACGGTCGCATTGGATCTAGACAACAAATTACAAATGTGCTAAAACAAAGGTCATATGCACTACAAAAATAGTTGTATGTGCTAGAAAATAGGTCATATGCACTATAAAATCAGTCAAATGTGCTAGAATAAAGGTCATACGCGCTAAGGAATTAGTCAGATGCGCTATAGAATCAATCAGATGCACTGCAAAATTTGTTAGATGCGCTGGGGAATCAATTAGATGCATTGGGGAATCTATCAAATGCATTGGAGAATATATCAAATGCATTGGAACAGTCTTCAAATGCATTGGAGAATCAATCATATGCATTGGAACAATCTTCAAATGCGTTAGAACGGGTGTCGTATGCGCTAATCCGCGTGTCCAGTCATGACCTGCCAGAAAACCTGCAATAAAATATTGAAAATGGGGCAAGGCCCCATGGTGGATGCCAAAAATGTGTGTGTAAATATGTGGAAACAACAAATGAGTTAAAAAACACATCTTGATGAAACATTGTATCAAAGAATCTAATTTAAAATTAAACAAACTTCAAACCCAACAGATTCTTCAAAGTCGTCCCATTGTCCTCTATCTCTAAGGATTCATTTTAAGTTGCTTGCTCTTAGATTGTATAAGAAGAAGCTCAATAGAATGACAACCTAGAGAATGAGATGATATGCAAAATGCATTTTTATGCTAAATGATGTGAGATAATGAAACTATGATAATAAAACTAAGAACAGATTATGCAAGCTATTCTACCATGATTATTTATGCTAAGATGATAAAAACTAAGCTGCTATGCTATGATTATGAAATCTAGGATATTAAGATGATAAATGCTTGATTATTCAACTATAGTGCTCATGTTATGCAAACAGTTCCAGGATTTTCAAAGAGCCAAGAGATCTTATTTATAGATTTTTGGAGGCAAAAGCTTAGTTTGCAAAGATCAACGATTGAGATTCAATCTGGTAAGATGAACGGTGAGAGATGGAGAAGTTGGAGAGAAAGATGGAAGGTAGAGAAAAAGAAGGAAGATGTTTCCTTCCCACAAAAACATTTCACTCAAAAATAGAGGAAACTTGACATTTGTCGAGTTTAGTTATGAGTTAGTTTTGGTGGTTGAAGATAATTCAACAATTAAATAATAAAATTATTTAATTATGTGTGAAAAGTGGATAAGAAATTTCTAATTAAATATTAAAAATATTTAATTATAAGTGAGATGACTTTTTAGAAGATTTAAAGATGATTTTATGATTTGGAAAAAGAAGAACATTTAGAATGATTTAAGAGTGATTTTTTTATTTTGAAAAAGAAGAATATTTACTTTATTCAAAATAAAGCAATGTGATAGTTAAATTAATTAAATTGTGAAACTTATTTAATCAATTAAGAAGAAATGGAAAAGTGATAATAATTAAATAAACTCATTTATTTAATTAGAAATAGAAGAATTAGAAAATGAACAATATAAATAAATTATTTAAATTCATTTATATGTAGATTGAATTAGAGATTAATTAAATAACTTGTATTTAATTAATTACCAGACTTATTATAATGTGATCATTTTTAGGTGTATAGAGTAGGTTGTTTGGTAGGTTGTTAGTGCAAGTAGTTAACTGTTTTTGTGGAAGTTCAACTGCTTCTCTCAAACTGCTTGTGCTCTCTCATGTATAAAAGCATTTATATGGTGAATAAAACATCAAGTTTTTATGCGTTTTACTCACAATACACAGTGTTTTACCTTTTTCAAATCTTCTAAAATTTTGTTGTTTTTGTTAGAGTTATGCTTTAAATATGTGATTCCAGACTTACATTGCATTATTGAGATCATTTACTATTTTTAGTTTATCTCCCAAAAGTGTTGCTTAGGCAGATTTTACCCCATCCCCTATCATAAGGAAATTTGCAAGATCTCCAATAGGGTTGACTCACCTAGGCTTGAAAGTCAATCCTACTTTTGGGGATCTCATTCCCTAATGAAATTAATAGAAAGATAGGCCCACACACACCATTTCCCATCCATTTTGGTTAAACACTATTTTCCTTTGTCTCATTTTTGGAACACCTATTTTTTTATCTTTCATTTTAGTGAACTTGGTGATACTCCTAGTACAACACTTGTCATTGTCCCTTTGGCTAGTTGTCCACCTTCCACATATGATGAAAAAGATTGGGATGTGGATGACCTGCTATAGTTTGACTTGCATGTGCCATAATAGTCTTTTCTTTAGTTTTCTTTTCATGTTCTTTGTGATTGCATGTGTGTAATATGATCCCTCATATAGTGCTACTTGGTGTGTCTTTATATGTTTGTTAGCCTACTTTGGATGACCCTTGTCACTCCGTTAGTGCAAGGATACAAAGGAAGTGAACCTGTCATGGCATTCTTCTATTTGTATCTACATTCTTCTATCTGTCGTAACCATTCACCTTTATCTTTTGTCTTGTGTTTTCCTTTTGGGGATGACACAAAGCATTAAGACATTTAGGTATCTTCCATGTTGACCCAAAATATTTTCTTTATATTTTCTCTCTATGTGTCATTCTTCCTTTGTGCTCATTGTTCCATGAGTCATTTAGGAAATGATGATGAGTTCGAGCTCAATTATATCACTGTAGCAAAGACATAACACTAACCCAAAATCCATGGACCCCTTATGTGTTATCCTAGGATTTCATATGGGGGGAAATCTTCTTTCATGATATAGCTCTATTTTGGAAACATATATAGGGTTTTCTGAATAAATATCTCATTTATTGGCATTCATCATATTCTACTTTAAATTAATTGCTCATAGCATGGTGTTTAGCAAATTATTTAAAGTGGGGGCATACATGTCCCCGCTCATTATTTTATTCAAAGTGTGGTCTTCTTACTTCATGTGATGCATCTTCTTGGTGGTGACATTGGGTTTGATGTTCCTTAAGAGTGTGACCTTTCTTGGCATATAACATTTCTCTTAGTGGTAATGCTACAACTTACATTCCCTAAGTTGTGAATCTTTTATCCTCAAGTAGTCCTCTCTTGGTGACATTGAGAATGATGTTCCATAAGGTGAGACATTTCATGAATTAATAAAAACCACTTTAACTATCCTATTCTATTGTATTTAAAAAAAATTCATGGCCAAAAAGCATAACACAACTTGCTTTGTAGTGGAGCCTTTTAGTTTTTCATGAGTTTATAAAATAATGCATCTTGTTAGCCTTGTGGAACCTTTTTGTGTTGTGCCTTATCAAAGTTATCAGGAGGTATAACTTTTGGTATGGTTGACATATGAGAGCTTGTAGACTTTGCATGACTTTCCCATCAACCATCGTTTTGGGGCTCACCTAGTGGATAGTGGATTTCACTAGATTGTGTGAGTATATTTTATTTGCATAGTGGACAACAGGTTTCCACTTGTGAATATTTTTTGGACAAATAGCTAAGTCTTGATCCATACCTATTGGAAAAACAATTGAGGCTTGATCTACCCTTTTTTCTCTTTTCTTTTTGCATTAATTTTGGCATTAAAATGCTTGTGTATCTTGTCTTGATGATGTATATCATGCATATATGTGTGTTCCTATGTATTTATGTTGGTTTTCCATGGGATCTTGATCTTGGGGGCTTGCACAACCTCCTCGATCTTTTTCATCCTATCCCATCAACATTTGTACACTTGAATCCCTCTTGATGCTTATTTGTCTACTTTAGTGTGAGTTTGAGCATAGGGACCATCCTCTCACTAAAGTGGGGGCTAAATGTAGTAACGAAAAATGCACTCCTTTAAAATTTCTCTTTGTTTGCCTCCCTTTAATTAATTGTACTTAATTAATCCTCTAATTGACCCAATTATGCATTTAAAAGCCTAATTAATCTCATTTTTCAAAAGGGGAACCTGTATTAAACAACTGCAAACATTAATTAAATTGCCTTGGAAATTGAGTGTCTTGGAGTTAGGTCCTAGGACCCATTTACCCAAGGGTGAATGGGTCCTCCTTAAGTTGAGGATCAAAATTTTTAATATTTGTTTTGGTAGCATTTTTATGATTCAAATTCAAATTGTAATTATTGACCTTTGATGATTAATTGTCGAGAAATTAGAAAATAACCTATAAATACAAGGTATTTTTATCAATTAAAATCCTAAGAATTTTGAAGGAGAAAAACTATAGCAAATATTATTTTCAAGAACATTCAAGAGCATATTTATTAGTCTTCTACATTAGCATTCAAGATCTCAAGCATCATGTCAAAGTTATTTACATCTATGCATGTTTTTGGAGCTAACATTGTGATGTAGGTTTCAACCATTCAAGCATTCAAGCATCAAAATAAACATCCAATCAAGCCATTTAATGCAAGATCAAATCCTTGGAGAGATGTGTTAGACTTCAGTCCTCCAAGGGCATCCATTGAAGGGTATGTTGAATTGCAAAAAGCTAGTGTTCATTCATCATTCCTTCTTTTTATCATTATTTCCTTTCAAAGTTTAGTTACAAAAATGGGGTTTGACCAAGGAAAACCCCCATTCACCAAATTTTTTTTTTTTTTTTCCTCTTTGTGTGTTTGTAGATTTATAGGTGAAGGAATGAAATTTGATCAAAAGTGCAAAAGTTGTCAAATTTGCAAAGTTGTCACAAAAAGTTGTCAAGACCACAGAAACTCAAATCCTGAATTCATTTCCAAATTTTTAGCAATGAAACCTATGGGAAAGGGCATCTCAGATATATCTCCAGAGGAACCCAAAAAATGAGAAAAAAAATTGTACAAGGACTCATTCGCCATTTTTGGACGCTTAATAACCACTTTTGGTGACAGGTACACAATGTCTTACCTTCTCAAATCTGCTAAAATTTTGTTGTTTCTATTAGAGTTATGATTTAAATACATGATTCCAACCTTACATTTCATAATTGAGATCATTTGTAGTGTTGGTCTATTTTTAGTGTATCTCCCAAAAGTGTTGTACAGGCAAATTTTACCCTGTCCTCTATCATAAGGAAATTTACAAGATCTCCAATAGGGTTGACTCACCTAGGGTTGAAATTCAATCCTACCTTTGGGGATCTCATTTCCTAATGAAATTAATAGAATGATAGGCCCACACACACCATTTCCCATCCATTTTGGTTAAACCCTATTTTCCTTTGTCTCCTTTCGAGAAAACCTATTTTTTATGTTTGAAGTATTTACTTCATGCATTTGGCCTCTTTCCTCTTTGTTGCCCCGAGCAACATCATATCATTTACAATTTTTTGGTGTGAAACAAGTGGGAGATTTCTTGTGATTTGAATCCATTCTAGTTTCCTTTCCATCAACACCTAATTAATTATGCTACCTAATGCATCTATCATTATTACAAAAAGGAATGGGGAGATCAGATCACCCTAAAGAAGGCCCATTGAGGATTCAAAGAAACCTTCTGGAGAACCATTCACTAACTGAATACCTTGGGCTATCAATACAACTAAATATCCAATGTGTCCAACTTAGCTCAAAGCCAAATGCATTAAATACCTTAACATGAAATATCCAATCTATTTTATCATATTCTTTTTTTATGTCCAACTTAACCAAAAAAAATTGTTTGTTAGTTGTCAAATGAATGGATTGCTTCTTGGGAAATGATGACTTCATCCAAAATTTATCTTCCTAGCACAAACCCTATTTTATCTTCAACAATTACTTATGGTAGAACTTTCTTGAGCTCACTGGCTACTACTTTTGCTAATATTTTGTAGATTGTGTTGCATAATGATATTGGTCAGTAGTCTTATAGAGTGAGAACTTGTCCCTTCTTTGGAATTAAATCTATGAAGGTGTTTTTGACATCCTTCAACAATTTTCCCTTGTTACATGAATCTTATATTATCTCACAGACTTCCTTCCCCACTATGTGCCAACAATTTTGGAAGAAGGATACCAGAAAGCCATCTTGACCAAATGCTTTATCTGGGTGTAATTTTCATGTTACCCATTTTATTTCTTCCTATGAGAAGGCCCTTTTTAGCATTTTATTTTGTCTTTGTTACGATTTTTTAGATGATTTCCAAGAATATATTCTAAGATGAGATGTTGGAATCATCCCAATCATTGGGAAGATTTTGGAAATACTCCATAGTCACTTGTTTAATTATTCCTAGATCATTGGGGATTGTATCGTTTTCGGTCTTAGTTGAATAATTATATCTACTACCTCTTGATTTTTATGGAATTATTGAAATATTTAGAGTTCTTGTCCCCTTCATTCAGCCACACCTCTCTTAAATTTTGTCTCTAGAATATTTCTTCCTTGGATAAGGTATCCGAATATTTTCTAAACAATTCCTTCTCCTCAAGATATTTGTTTTGGTCCATCCCGATAATGATGACCTCTTCATTGAGGATTTGGATCTTCCTTTATAATTATAACTTAGTTTCAAATATATTATTGAAGTGGTTTTTGTTCCACTCTCTCAACTGCCTCTTGACATATTTATTTTTTTCTATTAGACAAAACATTTTGGTCCCATCAAAAGTACTTTAGTGCCACCATCCTGATATTATTTTAAAGTTTTTTGTCATGCATCTGGAAATTTTCTCAAATTTAAAGGGAATTATTTTCAGCCTTTTCATGCCTTTGATGCTCAACTGAATTGGGAAATGGTCTAAACTTGATGTTGGGGCAATACAACTCTCTAGCAAGAAAGGGAGTGCACTTAAATTTCCTTTAATTAGAAAATTATCTAGTTTCTCTACTATATTATTGTAAACTAATCTTTGGTTCATCTAAGTGAAGCTACCATTCTTTTTACAAAATCCTCAAAGTCAATATGAGATTGGATCTTCCTTTACACTCTTCCTAACTTTTCTAGAATATGAAGAATAGCATTAAAATATCCACCTATTATGAAGAATTCAGCTAGGAACAATTTTAAAAGGTTCTCCATTTCCTACCAAGTCTACTTCTTTCCCAAGGGGAGGCCAAGCTATAGAAATTTATTAGGATGAATTACAAATTTTCCATGATATTATTAACCTTACAACCCATCCAAGTCCTATTATCTACCAAGAATTCTAAAGAGACATATTGTTACTTCTAGGGTATAGCTAGGCCACCTAAATTTCCTTTTACATTCACCATTGTTGATTGCCAAAACTTTACTTTCCCCTTGAAAAGCTCCACCTCTTTACCTAATATATTTGTTTCTTGAGTCATGAAAATATTTTATCTTGAGATCTCCATATAGTGCTTTACTAAGCTCTTTTTGTTAGGCGTTTTTAAGCCCCTAACATTGCGTGATGTAATCTTCATGGCTCCTTGGGAAAGGTTTTCCCTTCACAGAGCTCAGAAGTCTTATAATTTTCAATTTCCCTTTAGTATCCCCTCTTGGCTTTGTTTCTCCATGTTTTTTTTCCTTCCCTTCTTCTTTCCTTCCCCATAGTATGGTGATAATTTTTTCATCTCTTTGTTTTATACCTAATTTTTCTTTGTAGGGGGGGTTGCCTCCACTTTGAAATAACTTTTCTTTGACTTCCAAAATCTAATCCTCCGCCTTGTCCACCCATTCACCTTCTTCCAAGGCTAGCATTTCTTCCCAATTTTTCCCACTATGATGAACTTCTTGCTTCTTTGTATCAACTTCCAAAGGGTTCAATCTATGACTATTTGTGATTCCAAAGATCTCACTAGCCACCTTAATTGCTACATTTTCATAGATTTCCATACTTTCTTCCAACCTTTGTTGTTTGAATTGTACTCCCTTCTCATAATCCTTTGCATTGCCCCTAGTTGTTAGGATTCTATTGTCTTCTTGAGGGAAGTTGATATTGTGATCCGCCTCTTTGACTTCCTTGGGAAATGTTTTATTTTGAATACTACTCCCTTCCTACTTTTGCATCTTAGGGATTTTACCTTCTAATGATTTACCTAATTTTGTTTGACCGCCCAACTATTTCTTGCCAACAATTGAGAAAGAGTGTAGGATCATGATGGGCCAAATAGTGGCAATAGGAAAAAAAAAGTGTTTTTAGTTAGCTAAAATCATGAAATGATCTTTGAATTTTTACTCAAGGGTTGAGTAAAAAATACATTTTGTTATGGTAAAAACCAAAGAAAAATAAATTGCACAAAAGAGGAAATATACTGCAAATACTAGATAACAGTTGAGAATAATAAGCCACTTCAAGGGGCAAACCTCCAAAAGTCTCCAAGAAGAACACAAATTGCAATTTGATAACAATAAACTAACCACTAGGTTTGATATATGCCTTGTTTATGCCTTGTATGCATGATCTTAGCCAACATAGATACTAAATATACACCTACGATGACCTAAATATCCAAATAATAATTTAATGATGATCATATAACTGAATAAGATTTAAGGTAGTCACAAGTCAACCACTCGTAATCTTATTCACACTATAATGTTAAGGGCATAGAAAATAAGGACTATCTTTATCATAAACTATTATCTGAAAATGTGAGTGTGCTTTATTAGAAAGTCCTCTTTTATATAAAAATATTTCTAGTATTCTCCTCATGTTTATGAGTTAGCATCATTGTCACATTTAGATAACATGGGCAACAAGAATGTATTTAATGATTATCACCATGCATAAATCAAACCAAGGAAATTTAGTGAGTTCGCTACATTAGAGGAGCCTACAAACATTGTATTGAATAAACTTTTAAAACACGATCTTATTACTTTACCTCTAGAATGATTATCACTGTGCATAAATCAAACCAAATAAATTTAGAGAAATTGCTACATTATAAAGATCCTACAAACATTGTATTGGAATGTTTGGAACGCAATCTTATTACTATACCTTTAGTTAATTCAATGGATATGTCAAAGCTTGCATCACAATTTATCATCATATATGTATGGACATTTTATGAACAAATATGCCAAAACCAAATATCAAATTTAAGATCTTATGGATAAAAGGATGATAGAAATTGAAGATAAACATAAAAATCTCATATTAATTGACCTATCAATTTTACTGGATCAAAGCACAACATATTTTAGACATACAAGATCTTCTCAATAACTATTTTAAAAAGGTCAAATTTCATCTCATTAATTGATTTTAAAAATACCATTTCAATTAAAACATCCATAATCCTTTTCATTTTTCGAAGAAATAATGCATATGAGAATTTCAAAGTGTAGCCTAGATTCACTCTAGAGTGCTTGCAAACCATCCCGTACAATTATCTGAGCTTCCTTAGGAATTCCAAAGTAGAAATCCAAACAGCTCACCCCCCTTACTTGTTTGGTAGCCTATAATGTCTTCAACCACCAGTGAACAACGCAGTAATGGCATTGTCCTGTCACACCATTTTTGGCATGTCCTCTGTCCAATAACAGAGAATTCTCGACAGAATAGTGAGTTATAAAGTTTAAGAGCAGTGGAAGATATGAAAGAGAGAGGTGGTGGGCGATTACAAAAATATCAACATCTCAATCTGCTTGGCATTCATTATATTCCACCAGGAAGATTGGATGGTCAAACACGCTCACCTCTTTCACACAATCCGATTGTATGAAAGCAACAGAAAATGATGGTCACACAATCCAATTGTAGGAAAGCAATAGAAAATGATGGTGTGGAAATTTGGAACAGAATGGTCAAAACACTCTCACCTAAATGAAACTTTTGAAAGTTGGAATGAAGTAAATTAGATCAATTAGAAAATATGAATTTTCTTCTCAAGAATGCACACAATCAAAGTAAATTAGGGTGCTAAGAAATATATAAATGGGGTCGATTTTTATTTAAATAAACATATCAAACAATTAAAAGATTAAAAGAGGTAAGGAGGAGAAGATTTGATATGAACAAATGTAAGTGAAAATTTTATTTTTGTAAAATAGATTTATATATTTATTTGAAAGAAAGATGAAATGAGATTATCTTTATAAATTATGTGTAAGTTTTGTATAGTAATTAATGAACAATAAAAAAAATAGTTAATATTAAGAAATTTAAAAGATGGGTTCATTAAACTAATTTATCTTATTCTTTGTTAGGCAATTCTTTTCCATCTTCAATTGGCTTTGTTCTAGAAAGAGCATTATCTTCATCTCTTGTCCATGAGGTTGTGAAGCAAGCACATATGGTGGAGGTTTCGTGACATTTTGATGTAGCAAGCTAAATGAGGAAGCTTCTCATGTCCACAAGGAGCAGTCCATTCATGTTACTGAGAAACACTTAAGAGTGTTTTCATGCTTTTGATGACAATGACCAACTAATTTGTTGACTAGCCAACATAGAAGAGGATCATTTACAATGGCTCTATGAGTAACAATGAATGAAAGCAAAGCGCCATGCATCATTGCCCTCAGTAGGGGGACCTAGTAGGCATTAGCGAAGATGGGGAAACTCAAGCCATATTACATGAGGTGTTACCCTAATAATCCAATAAAGTTTGGAGGTAGGCCAACTCTAGGACCACTTTATTGAACCTTTGTTTAATGTGTACTCAATTTATATATATTTTTTAATTTTCTATATTTTAGTAAAAAGTTTTAGGTTTTGACCTAGGATCAAATGTTTCCAAGAGAGACTACTTTCCAATCCACTTGTCACCTCAATCACATATAAAAGTGGTAAAAAATTGAGCTATTTTAAAATAAAAAGAAATGTACTTGACTATTGAACTATGTGCATGTTAAAAAATTCCATTTATTGACCTACATCTAGATTTACATAAGAACATTGGAGAACACCAAAGGCCTAGCGTGAGTTAAATTTTTTGTATCAACAACACTATAAGAAAAATAATAAGATTTTTATCCTTCCATATGATAAATAAAGTATCCATTCAAGAAGCATGCTAAATTTAAGAAAACTTAAGGAGAAATCTATCCCTAACCCTTAAAAGAACATTGTGCATGTGGGATTTGAATTGCCTAAGTGAATCAATCACTTGCCAATATGGAGGTCTATGAGAAATATTTGATTCAACAATAGAATTCCAAATGGTTTGAAATTTTTTGTTTTGAATGTAAGAGGGTGTCTAAAGAGATAGTCCCATATTAGTTTTTTTAACCATGGGAAAATGTGAGAAGATATATTTATAATCTTTGATGTGAGTACACTTGTGGAAAAGGTTATCAACATACTACTTCTAGCCTTTCCACTAAGGTTGAACCAATTTTATTGGAACCTTATTTAGGTGTTGATAGGGCAATACCACAAAAATTTCCTAGGACTCTTTATCAACATTATTCAAGTCATATTTGGCATTTTCTTGAGGCCATGAAAGCAAAGGAGTGTCTTTGGAATATAAATGCTAAATGCACCTAGTTCCTCTTCTAGAAAGATTGAGATAATGCATCAAAATAATCTTGACTGATAGTCTCTCTTAAAAATTTATAGTAGGATATCACAAAAATTTTAATGGCTAATAGAGCTTAGCTAGTGTGAAACTCATTACCATTCTAGAAATTAATAGAATAATATAGAGAGTTAATTCAAATGTATTCTTCTAACCAATAGAGAAGACTTATGCATATCTGATTAGAATGGTTCTATGTTTTATAATTTCATACATATAAGTTTTAAGTCATAGTTATTTGTGGATGTTCAATATATCAATTTTAAGGAAGGTCATGAACTCTTCTCATTATTTTAGTAAGAAATTTTTTGAGTCAAAATTTAGAAGATAAAATGATGATTTAACTTTAATAAATGTGCAAGGTATAATAGTAGGTAGAATGGTTAACAAGGGCCCCAAAGAGAGTTGTATAAAACAACATTACATAGAATAACATGTCATGAGTAGATATGATTTTATAGGATGTGTGGGAATGTGAAGAGGATGTACATGCAAGTGAGGAAGAGGTTTTATTCATGGGTGTTTATATTATGCTCAAATCATTCACTTCTTGAGAATTAATGGTCTTATTAAGTAAGGGAACTATGGACTAAGTTGTTCTAGGTTATACCAATTTGCATGGTCAATGTATTTCCTTACCTTGTATATTCATTTAATAGTTGATGAGTGAGTATGGGTTGTTATATCAATGATGGCATATTTTGTAGTCAAAATGACAAGCATGGCTTCTAGATCTATTAGATGTTGGGACCAATTTTGTATTAAAATTTGAATGCAAGATCAAATATAATGATATATCAAGAATGAAGTTATTGTCACTAGCCATGCACAATATAGTGTATGAAACATAACATAAATTTTGTGGTGCACAATATATGTATCATGAATTCTTTGTATTTCTATTGATATAATTTTTATCTAAGATTAGAGGACAACTTCACATGTAGTAAAATTTATAGCTGAGTTAGTGGAAATAGGATTACTTCCAATGGAGAGATTGAGTTGTAGAATCATTTATTATATAATGCCATGATTGGAGAATAGTAAATACATGACAAAAATATGAATATTATTGTCTTGTGTGAATGTACAAAGATTGAATAGAGGTCATGGAGAGAAGTATGGTCATGTGATTAGGTAGCAATATAATGTGTGCATTTAATTTGTTGGATGCCCTAGAGAGGTACAACTCACAATATCGGTGTTTGTGTAAGGCTACAAGTGTAGGATTGTAAGAAACTATATTTTATGATGTGAGATAAAAAATAGTTGCCTAAACTAGAGTAACTGGATTGTGCTTATATTGCAGCCATTAACTAGGCCTAAAAAATGAAGGTTTATAGATGTCATGTATGTATGGTTTTATTTACTATGCCATTGCATATGCATGTATACGTCACACATAATGTAGAAATATTGTAGGATATATTGTAGAATTTTATGGTGAACTCCTCAAAACCTCAGGATCACTTGCAAGAAAACAATAACTTCCATAAGAGAGAAATGGAAAAATTATCATACTATGACTATGGAAGCAAGATTTCCAGATTGAATATATCAATGTACATATGATGCATTACTTAAGAGGCAAGTTGTGAGATAGGATTAGACAAGATCATGACTTGTGTCTTTATCTTGTACAATGAGACAACTACCTCAACAAATATTAAATGACTTAGGGCACAAGCATTAAATTCCAAAAGATAAGATAAGATCTAGTGACAGTTAACACTAACTAGAAATATTCTCTCTTCAGACCTGAGTGGACTTAACATGTAAATAGGACCTAGGTAGATAGGTAAAACACCTATTTACACCAAGACCCCTCCTTAAGTACAACTTAGGGAGTAATATTATGCAAATGACACAAAGATGGGTCCCATCTATGAGGTCATGTTAGGTGCCTATGTACATATACAAATGCGATCTCTCACATTTATGGAGAAAAGGAGAAAACCCAATGGGACAAAAATCTAAGGGAAAAAAGAGATGAAATATAAAATGCTCTCAATGATGCATGAGAGGGAAAAAACCTCATGCAAGGAAAATGACCCCCTCATAAGAGAGATGAAGAGAGATCATTCAACCCCCCTCAATGAGATAACTTGATGCAAACAAACACTGGGAGCACACTAGAACCTTAATCAAGACAAGCAAAGGAAAGATAATTATGATGCTAGAAATCTTGGAATCTCTTTCGGAGAAATCCTAGAACCATGATAAGGCAACACCAGTCTAGATGCCACGAAACACAAGAAAACTCTCAATATGGAGTAACCCTGGAATCTGAATTAAGAGATAGGAGATAGTGTTGCAAGTACATGAGAAGATTGGTGTTGTCATTGATGTCAATAATCTTGTGTTGTGATTGGTGTCAATTGTATAAGGAGGAAGAAGATCATTATTGAGGGAGATTGTTATGTGAGTATGTTGGTGTCATCCATGCTTTGATTAGTTGCATTATTTTGTCATCAGTAAGCTACGGATTTCAACCTCTAGTGTTTCTTTGATAAGATTCTATGATCTATGGTTGAGTTGAGGAAGTATTGAAGATGATGAGGATGTGTCTTTGGTGCTTGGTTTAGAAGTGATTTTGAGAAAATTTGATAAAAATAAGAAAACAGTGTGTTGTGGTGGTGTTCTGGGTTGTAGAGTTGTGTTCTTGTGTTGCTCCACATTTCTTCTCGGTTCAAGATCTACTTATGCACTTCAAATATGTTGATCATAGATGTTCAAAGGTGTTGTATTCAAAACTTGGTGTGTTGGATCAATATGCAGAAAAAGTTGTGTTCACTAGTGTGTGAACAGTGCATTACAGAGGTGTCTGGGAGAAATATCTTTGCTCCGCATTTCTTTGTAGTTATGTTTTAGGTCTTTTGCATTTGAATAAGTGTTGAGTGTGCTGATATCTTTTCTGAGTCAAGGTGGTTCAAGGTTTGGTACTTTGGAAGTCAATTTCTTGAGTTACAATATATGGAAGAGTTGTTTGGATGTATTGGGTGTGTACATTCTTCAAGTGAAAGTTGTGAAGTTTTTTGGATTTGAGGGTGTTTATGGAATATTCGAGAGTCTATTCAAGTGACATTTGTTGTCTATGATTTATGGATAGATTTAAGGAAGTGTGTACTTAAAATATTAATGGTGTTTACATGGGTAACTGCCGACCTTGGTGCTTACACTACTTGCGAAGGTGCTTAGTTGTTTATGAAACCATGGTGTGGCATATAAGGATGGATTTAGACCTTCCTAGCTATGTCACCAAAAATTGTATGCCCTTGAAGAAAGGGAAAATTTTGTGCTATTTTAGCCCTTAATTATCCTGTACATCATCATTAATAGGACCCTATGACCCCATATTATGCATCCCAAGGCTTATTTTGATCAAATACCCGATAAAATCAACATAAAAACTGAAATTCTTTACTCCTAGACAATCTAGCTAGCAAAAGAGCCCCTGTGGGACCAAGTCACCCATCTAGGAAAATTAGTCTCATCCAGGTGGGACTAAGTTTCCCAATATGGTGACTTAGTCCTATTTGGGCTATTTTGAGGTTTGAGCAGGAAAAATTAGGGTTTAAGTTTAATTTTCCTCCATGTCGGCCTTGAGGATCAAATTAATGGGTGTTTAAGGTGGATTGTCTATAAATAAAATCCTCTAAACCCTAATTCACTATTATTCACAACTCTCTCATTCATTATTCAATCTCTCATTCATCATTCTTCTCAAGCAAGCTAGGGTTTTTGCATTCTAACTCATCAAGGCATATTTCCAAAGCATTCAAGGGTTGAATCTTCATCCATTGCTACAACAACTCAAGATCAATCATCATGGAAAGAATAACTCCATTATTTCATATTTCATTCTCTATTATCTTATTTCATCATTTTGATTTAATTACCTAAAAGGGGTTTGACTAAGGAAAACCTGCATACCCTAACAATCAACATTTCTCTCTTTCTTTCTTTGTGTGTTTGCAGATTTATGTACCTTGAGCGTTTGAAAATCATTGAAGAATGGATTGAAAGCTTGTTGAAGTCATATCCTTGTTGAATAGGTCAATATCTACACAAAAAGACACCTAGAGGCATAAAATCAAGGTTTTTGGTTTGAATACTTGGAGGAACAGAAAGTGTAGGTCAAGGGCTTCCATTTCCACCTTCGGATTTTCAAAAAGGACAAAGTGGACACTTCCCCCAGTTGTGGCGACTTAGTCCCACTATGCATATTTTTTAGAGATTTTTGTAGTTCTAAATACCCATTTGGCTTAAACATTCCCTAGAGCAGTTTCTCATAATCACCCCGAAAAAGGATTAAGTCGCCCAATTTGGCACAAGTGTCCCACCAGGCATAAAAATCAATATTTCAAAATTTTTAGAGTTGCTTCAAGTCTGCAACACACTTCTAGGTGTACAAATTTTGTCTCATAGTCTTCTATTTAGTTTTATTTACATTTTTAGGTCATGTTTGCATATCATAATGTGTTTTCAAACAAATTGCATTTTCTAAGCCTTACATTATTATTTAGTCTCTTTTATCAATTTCCAACATTTAGATCATTGCATTTAGACATATTTACATCATACTTGCATTATTCTTGAATGTGAACATTTCCATTTTGGTATCCCTCTCTCCTTTTAGGTGAAAAACCCTAGAAGTGTTAGAGAGTCTTGTGGTACTAAAATCTTTGTTACACTAGCTAAAGAGTTTTGTGGTCCATCTTCATTCTTTTCCACCACAGGAATGTTTTGGTTCTGACCTAATTTGAATTTACATAGTTGAAGTGCATAGCCAACCTTGGAGAAAGTTTTCAAGGTTGAAGATGGTCTAAATAAGAGTTGAGTTATTCATGGATTAGGTAATAGAAGAGATAGACAAGTGTAATCAAAATTTCAGAGTTATAGAGTGTGAATTTGAGAAGTGTTGTGGGATATTTCATGTGTTAGATTACTTTATGGAGTGAGCATAAGGTGTCTACAATTATTCAATCAGGATGTGAAGGTGTTGGCAATATTGTGGTGGATTCTTTGTTGCATTAAGATATTTTTATTTATGTAACATTTCTTCTCTATCTTGTTTTCTATTCTAGCAATGAGCCTTTGTAATCTGTGTTGTTATTAATTATAATGTGAGCTAATCCTCACCATGGTTTTTCCCATCTTGGGTTTTCCACGTAAATCTAGTGTTTTTGTGTGTATGGTATTAAGTTGTTTCAGTTTCTATTATTTGCTTTTCATGCTAAATAATCATAACAAATTTAAGGGTTTAATGAATGAATGTGGATCTGAATGTGTATAAGGGTTTTGAAGTTTAAGGTACAATTAATTCACCCCCCCTCTCATTTTTCTTGTGCATTCAACAATTGGTATCATAGCAAGGTACCTTGGAAGAAATCTTAACAACTTGAGGTAGATTTTGGATGGTGCACAAAAAGGAGATCCCTGTGTTTGATGGAATAGACTTTGCATTCTGGAAGACAAAGATGGAAGGTGTGTGATTTAAAACTGGAGTAAATTAGTAAAACTAAACACACATCAATGAAGACGTTTTACATAAAAGGAATTGAAATAACAAATTGAACTACTATGACTATCCTCTCAAATCATCTCATTGCTCATTATTCTCAGTGATCTCTCCATTCATGCTCTCATATTTGTGTGAGCTGCACGTGAATTTACAAGATGGCAATGTAAGAAATGAGATGCTATATGAAACATAAAGCTAAATGCCTACATCTACATGTTTTTGGTATTTTTGATTGCAATTCTACTGTATTTAAAATGATGCTAAGACAATTATTGTAATTGAATATGTAATTCTAAATGAAATGATGTAGGAAAATGCAACAAACTAAGATGCTAAAACTAAAATTTCCATGATAATACTAATATGACCTAAAATGCCAAATGCTAACTAAAATGCTCTCAATTGCCAATATGATTTCTGCAGCATAAGTTTGTGATCCAATCCTTCTTGAAAAGCTATAGAATTGCCTTTTATTTATAGATTTTTTCAAGCCTGAAATGAGGTGGCAAAGATGGATGGTTAAGATCGTGATCCTAAGACATCAACGGTAGAGCACAAAGAGGTTGGAGGATTTCATGGAGGTTGCTCCATTTGGAAGGGAAATTCTTCCAAGTGTTAAAGAGCATCAATTAGAAAGAGGAGCCATGTGTCTCCAAGGAGGTTAGGAGGTTAGAATAATATTTCTAATTTAGAAATTAGAAGTAAAAGAAAGCATGTGACATGTGATGATGTGGAGGGTGAGTTGGAGGAAGTTAAGAAATATGGAGAAATGTGACAAATTTGAATTAAAAATGCAAATTTAAATGAAGGAGGGAAATTAACTAAATGACAAATTATTTAATTTGTGCATTTAATTAATTTAAGAGGAAAATAATTTTTGAAATCGAAGAATTAAGGGATGAACTATATAAATAAATTTATGAATTTATTTATATTAGTAGAAAAATTAGGATTTATTAATTAAATATCAAATATTTAATTAATTGTGTTCCAGACCATTTTTATGTGTATACATTTTGCCCCTCTTTGAAGTGATGTGCGCAGACATTACTTCAAAGAAAAAGAAAATTGTCAAACCATGATGATAAAAATTTCGGCATGCCCCAGACATTGATTTTTCAGGCAATGATGAATGTATGCCCACTTAGGAGATAAATTGATGATTTTTTTGAATTTTTCGGATTTTTTTTGAATTTTTAGAAAATTTAATGATTTTGAAGGTTTCAGCACATTTCAGCAATTTATCTCCTGAAAATAGTTGTGAAAATTTTCCCCAGTTGATGAATTTATGAATTTAGCTCATTTTGAAAAATAAAATAAATCAATGCCACTTAATTACCAACCTTAGTAGCCCTTTTAATAGTTAAAAAGTCAAAAAGAAGCTCATTTGTGCATTTACCATTTGAAAATTTGAGAAAGAGAGAGAGATTGAGCAACTTTGAGCACTCAGAGCAAATGGTGATCCCAATTGAGACTCATCGATTCAAGCATGCGAGGTGGCACAACTACCCGATAGCATACAGACCTCTGGTATGAACTTCGAAAAACCTCTCTTTGTGAATTTTGAAATGATTTTTCTTGCGTTTTTCAAATTTTAAAATTTTACGCCAAAAATTTTAGCGCATCCATAGGATAGAAAAGCACATAGGTTACATGTTTTAGCATATAGATTTAGAGATTTAGTGCATCCATGACCCGATGTAGTGCATCAGTTTAGGGTTTTAGCGCATCGATGATTAGGTCTTAGACTAGATAAAGTTGTGTATCAATGTGATGGAGTAGCGCATCGATGGATTATTATGGTGCATCGATGACAAACTTTGGATCATTCATAGAATTGATGCATAGATGCACTGTTGTGGTGCATAGATCAAGTTTTCTAGCCCATATGTGTTTTAATGCATAGAAGCACTGCTTTGGTGCATCCATGCCAGAATTAAGAACTTTTTATTGTTCTCCTTGTTGTTGATAGTTGTCGATCGCATCAGCTTTTGAATTGATGTTGATAGATTAGATGATGATCAATCTCATGATAGGCAAGATTCGATGAATGATTGATGATGATTGACCTCATGATAGGTGGATAGATTTACCTCATGATAGGTGAGGTATAGTTGATGGATTGATAGGTTGATTGCTTGATTTGATCTCATGTTGATTTTGTGATTTTTTTGATGATTGATAGGAGAGTGATTTAGGGGTTCTAATGTCTCCGGAGCGATTCCCGAAGATGTGGGATATGATCCCACAACTGCTACAAGCCAACATGGATGTGATTGAGAGATGCAGATTGTACTATCTTATTCATATGCCTAAGTTAGGATTAACCAAGCACTATTGACAACACTAGCAGACAGGTGGCATAGTGACCACAACACTTTTCACTTGGTGATTGGCGAGATGACTGTCACACCAAAGGATGCATACCAGATTATTCAGATTCCCATGGTTGGAGAGGTGGTTGTGTACGATGCCACCGAGTAGGGAGGCATAGATGCCCTATGTAGGATTTTTCATGATGAATAGATCAGTGGTTATGAGCTATCATGGCAAGAGTTATTCGAGAGTTATGCCCCATTACCTTTTGTACTTGTTGGATTCGTGGGTGGTTTTCTATGTCCCGACCATTGGTCGAGGGACTTTCAGTGGGATGGGGTAGGACACTAGAGAATATGATACTATAGGGGACCTGATATGCTTGGGGTTCATGCATTCTTTCTTATCTCTATCATGATCTACATTAGGTAGTTTACCTTGGAGCTTCCAACCTCTCAGCCGAGGTCACATTACTTCAGATATGGGCATGGCAGCACATAGCAGTGACACGACCAGTTGCAGACAGACATTGGCCAAATGGGAGACCCTATGTTTATGGATACAATGGACTAGTTGTCCAACATAAGCTAAGCAAACTGGAATATTGAAGATGGGTACTTGATGACCTTGATACAGTTACCTAGCAGTCGTACCTAGATTGCGAGCAATGGGTTGAGGATCATCTAGAGATGCCCTATGTGTGCATCACTAGATTTTTGATTGGGTAGACATGATTCATTATCAAGAGATTTTTTGTGGGTCAAATACACAAACTGTATGGTAGGGTATAGGGTATGCCATAGGGAGTGGCCCACTATGTCATAGACATCAGGATATACCAGATTGGGGGCCCCTATTATCATATGATGTGGCTTATCAGGAGTACTTTGCTTTATAGCCGATGGCATGGGATTACCATCCTGATATCACATATACCATTATGTCAAATGATTATTCATAGTACTTCTTCACACATCCGTTTTTGGGCTATCTAGTCCAAATGAGCCAGTACCGACCTTGGATGATGATGGGGAGAGGGCACCCAGACGGAGGAGAGGTGGGAGTGATGGAGAGGAGGAGGAGAGGGATGAGGGTGGTGATGAGGGAGGAGATGATGGTGGAGATGGTGGTGGAGGTAGAGGAGGCAGATCAACTTTTATTGTTCAGGATGTGATGATACCTCAGAGGAGTAGATCCTTGGTGGCTATGCCACAACAACATGTACAGATTGGGGTTCCCTCTTAGCAACAACAAACACATATCATTGCTTTATAGGCACAACTAGTTTAGGCCCAGGGACAAGTTGCCACTTTACAAGGGGCATATCTAGACATTGCAGGGTCAACTAGCTTAGGTCGAGGCACAACTTTAGGTACATCAGTAGGCACAGGCACAAGTCTAGATTGCCACATTGACAGTAGAGAGGGATTCAGCTTGACAGTAGGGGGATTCGGTAGTGGTTGTAGCTGATAGGCTCTAGAGAGTGGCTGAGGGAGCTGACACAGGGGATCTAGTTAGAGAGCTTCACGAGTCTGCCAAGGAGGCAGATTATTACAGAGGCAAATATTATGAGGAAATTCCTATAGAGCGATAGCTTAGCTATATTTGGTTACGATTTGGTCAGACTCAATTGAGGACCACCAGCAGGGGTGTCACACAACCACTTCTAGGGGAGCCACTAGATGGTGTTCTAGGAGTAGGTTTGTCAGGTGCAAGGGGTTTAGTTGGAGGACAAGGGAGACCTGTGACGTCCGAGGATAGTACCTCAAGACCCCACAATCACTCTTGATATATCATTGAGACATTGTATACTGATTCAAAGATCTCATGTTGCCACATTTTTTATGTTGTATCATTTCTCATTTCTTGACATCATTGCACACTTTGACATTATTATTTTGAGGCTATATATGAGATGCAATGACAACTAGTGATCTATGATGTGCTTATTCTTGTATGATGGATCTTTATGATGGATGCATGTTATTTTATGTGGTATATGTTATGTGATGCTTTATAGGCCTATGTGATAATGATGTGTGAATGCAATAATGATTCTACATGTTAATGTCATGCAATGTTTTATGTATGGATGCATTGATGAGATGACGAGGTATGATTCTATGTGTTGATGAATGTATGAGATGGGTGTTACTTTTATTATGATATATGGGATGGATGCAATTATGCGAATGATACAATATGCACTCTATTTTTGTATTTTTTATATGTATATATGACCTAAATGTATGCTATGGGTAAATATATAAATTATGATAATTTATGGATATGGTGTTATTATGCGTGGATGAGTGTATGATATGGATGAATGGGTGAATTTATTATAGCATGTATGGATAGATGGTTTATGATAAATGGATGATGATGGATGCATGATGAATGATTTAGGATAAATGCTTTCTTATGGGATTTCATGATGCAAATATATGATCTAAATGCACGAATATGAATGATTTTCTTTTGGATATGAAAAATACAAATGTATGGATGTATGATAATGCATGTGTATATTGAATGCAAATGTATGGATGAATTTATGTTATACCCGAATGTGATATGTGATGAATGTTATTATGTCAATGGAATGCAAAGTACTTTTCTTTATTTTTTTCGTATGTTTCTAATGCACATATATCACCTGGATGTATGAATGCAAATGAATTATGATGATGCATGGATTATGATGTTATTATGGAAATCATTATGATGAATTCATATATGAATTGTTTATGTATGAATGAAAGAATGAATTTATTATGACTTCGATGTATGATAATGAATTAATGAATGATGATGTTATTATGGATGATGCTTTAGTTTTGGAATTTTTCGTGATGCAAATATTATGATGAATGAATGCATGAATGGCTTGTGATTTTTTACTATTATGTAATCATATGAGTAAATGTATGGATGTATGATATGTGTATGAATTATGAAAATTCTTTATTTGTGTATCTATGCAATGTAATGCCAATGTGTGATAGATGTGAACATATGGATGTATGATGATTCTTTGTAATGCAACTACTATGATGGATGTATGGATGAGTGCATGATAATACCCCTATAATGAAATGATCTCAAAATGTAAATGCAAATGAAATGATTCCTTTGTTATGTCAAGTGTACTCAATATTTTAATGAGAGATAACACCATGATGAGAGTTGCCAGCCTTGGAAAAAATACTATAATGCAAATTTAGAATTAATATGAATGCAGTCCTATCTTAGCCATGCAAACCTAATTATGCAATGTTTCCATCTGATTTATTGTGCTTGATATCATCATTGAGCATTTTATTATATTGAATGTTAGTAAATACATCGATGATATAATTAGACCATGATGACCTGAGTACAACTTCCATACAACTTCTGTTGAGATTTGATAGTGCAAGATAACATAAGAATCTAGGTATAATGGGACCGAGATGACTTGAGCATCACTTGCGTAAACAAGCAAGAGTTAATCATTTTCCCATGGAAATTCATAATGTCATCAATGATACTTTGTAGAGCATGTCCCACGACAATTTGCACAGTAGTAATGATTGACTCACATACAAAAAACAAATAAAAATATCATTCTCGATCATAGCCCCTCTAGTTGATGACATCATCGAGGTACTCCAGAGAAATGATAATAACAATCAAGATACAACAATTGAACATTCAGGCTAAAGTGATCCAACCATGATTCAGAAGATGATCATCTAGTGAGAATTGATTTGATTGTCTTGATATTTGATTTGATTTGGATGGTTGATTGATTGGTTGATCACTGTTCGATGTTCAATTTGATGATTAGAGTGATTGATTTTTTTGCCAAGTTTGCCTTGTTTTTTTTTTTGTTTTGATTTAATCTCAACACAGTTTTCCTCCAATGAGTTCAGGATTTTTCCCTTAGTGAGAAACAAACCAGATTATTATGGATATGCACAATGATAACCAAGCCAAGGTGGGACACGACCGCAGTAACTGGATATGGATATGAAGCTCATTTTATGATAGGAATGTATGCACAAAAATAGTGGAAAGAGGACAATCAACACATGTTCAAATAGATGGAGAAGTCGACTTCTCACAAATAGCATCTGTTTGCCAGGTTTTCATCAAGGCGGCATTTTTCTTATTTTTCACTTTTTTTTTGTATTTTCTCTTTTTGATTTTTTTTGCTGTCACCAAGATGCCTATTTGCCAGGTTTTCATCAGGGTGACCATTTTTTAGGACATTTTATAATTTTTATGTATTTTTTCAATAATTTTAAGCATGCATTGGATGCATTATTTGTAGAACTTCTTCAAATAAAGGTTTTTCATCAGTTCTTCAAATAGATCCCCTTCTGGTGTAGAAAATTGATATGTCCCCGATCCAAAGATTGATACAATAACAAAAGGGCCTAACCAATTTGACTCAAATTTTCCTTTCTTTTCTTGATTTTGTTGATTACGGGGATTTTCCTTCAGTACTAAATCACCTACCTAAAATTTCCTTGGTTTAACCTTGTGGTTGTAGCTCCTAGACATTCTCTGTTGATATGATTTCAGGTGATCCACTACAAGATGGTGATGTTAATCCAACAATTGTAGCTCTTGTAGTCTAGACACTTAGTAATCTTCATCTGAAGTGAGAGCTTTCAAGGATACACAGAGTGATGGTATCTCAACCTCAATAGGAAAGATGGCTTCAGATCCATATACAAGGGCATATGGTGTGGCTCATGTGGGAGTGTGGATGCTGGTGCGATATTCCTACAAAGCAGGGTTCAGTTGGATATGCCAATCATGTCCAACATCGTTGACATTTTTCTTTAAAATCTTCAGGATAGTTTTGTTTGAGGCCTTGGCTTGGCCATTTCCTTGAGGGTAATATGATGTAGAAAACTGATGCTTGATATAGAGACTCTCACAGAGTTCTTGTATTTCTTGATTCTTGAAAGGTCTGCTATTGTCAGTGACAATGGATTGAGGGATACCATATCTATAGATGAGGTAGTTTAGGATGAACGATGAGATCTTATTTCCTATGATGGTGGTTAAAGGCACAACTTTGACCCACTTTGTAAATTATTATGTGGTTGTAATAATGAACTTGTGTCCATTGGATGAAGATGGATGAATTTTACCTACCAAATCTAATCCCCACTGAAAAAATAGCCATGTTGATGAGAAGGGTTGCAACTCTTATGATGGTGCATGGATAAGATTATCATGGATTTGGCATTTCTAACACTTTTTTACAAATTGGAAGATTATTTCTCCATATTTGGCCAGTAGTACCCCAAACAGAGGAGTTTCTTAGCGAGCGTTAGACCACTTGAATGAGTGCTACAAATACCTTCATGGACTTCTTGCAAAGTCTTTTCAGACTTGTTGCATTCTAGACATCATAAGAGAGTTCCATCAAGACCTCATCGATAAAGTACATCTGCTATAAGGGTATGGTGAGTAGCTTGGCGGATGAAGTTTCATTTTTGGTTTCAGGAAAGATCAGGATGAAGGGTATTATCTTTTAGGTAGGTATATATTTTCTCATAGATCGAGGTATCAACATCAATTAGGTGGCATATGAGATGTGACTCGGGATCATCATAAGTAGGGGTAAATAGTTGTTCCACCATGAACTCATAACGACTTCTTTTTTCTGGAATTTGTAGCAAAGAAGCATTGGTAGCCATAGCATCAACAAATTTGTTGTCAATCCTTGGGATTTGAGAAAATTTATTGTCAAAAAAATATTTCTTGAAGTCATCAATCATCCTTTTATAGGGCATCAGTTTATCATCCTTTATTTGGTAATCATCGTTGACCTAATTAATGACTAGTTGAGAATCCTCGTAGACTTGCAGTTATGTGATTTTCCATTCTACGACTATCTTGATGTCGATGATAAGTGCTTCATATTCTATCGTGTCGTTGGTGTAGGGAAAAATTAGTTGGTAGGATTTTAGAATAGTATTCCCTCGGGGAGTGATGAATAAAATACCCTCTCCTGATCCATGTTGAGTATTTGAGCCATCAAAATACAATACCCACTACTTTGTCATTATAGTGAGGACATCCGCACCTGTAAATTCAACGTGTAGAGGATGATCATTGTGAATTAGTGCCTCAACTAGTTGGTTGGTGATATCTTTCCCTTTGATTTATTTTCTGTCAACATATTTGATGCCAAATTCATTGAGTATCATCACCCATTTCGCTAATCTTCTTGTCAAATTTTCTTTGCTAAGGAGATATTTTAGTGGATCTATCTTGGCCATGAGTTTGATTGTATGTGTCAGCATATAGTGTCACAATTTTTGTGTAGTGAACACTACTGCTAGACAAGATTTCTCAATGGATGTATAGTTGATTTCATAACCATTTAAAGTTCTACTAATATAATAGATCACTCTCTCCTTTCCTATTGAATCTTCTTGTGCTAACAAGTCTCCCAATGATCGATCAATTGTGGCTATGTACAATAGGAGATTTTTTCCTTCTATTGGTGGTGCCAGGATGGGTGGAATCATTAGTTGTTGCTTCAATTGATTGAAAGAAGTATAACATTTCTTGTCCCATCAGAAGGAAACATCTTGGTGCAACAAATGGGTGAAAGGATGGGTCTTATCAACCAGTTGTGATATGAATCTTCTGATTGATTGAAATTTTCCTTGAAGGGACCTTAACTGATTGATATTCTTCGGAGGTGGAATTTCCACGATATCTTTTACATTTG